>OX422209.1:751728363-752928363 GCA_949130495.1 Sambucus nigra
TCGCGCTGGGACAAAGTCTTTTGTCCAATACTTGTGTGAAGACATGGTAATTTTTTGAGCACTTAAAATTTGTTAAATTTTAATTTATGTGGATACATGTACTTATGTATTTTATTTTCGTAAGTTAATAGGAATGCAATGTATATGAGATGCCGAAAGGACAAATTGAAGTATTTTATAATACTCATTGGACAAAGTAAAACGGGTGGATTAGTGAATAAGAAGAGTCTGAATATGTAAGTATATAAAATAAAATAATATTACATGCTTAGACATAAAGCATTATTCTCAAGCCATGCAGGCTAGATTGACTTTTTGATTTTTGATTTGTATCACAACACGTTGGATTTCATGAATAAATAAAGGAAATTTTGCCCATTTTTTTAAAAATAAAGTCAAATCATTGGAAGGGACGTATTAATGATTTACTTGTATCTATAGTTGTTTGATTAGTGATTTGTGTGTCACAACATGTTGGATTTCTTAAATAAACAAAGGAATCTCTATTGATTTTGTTTTTTAAAGTTTAAGAAATAGTCAAACCAATAGTGTAACATATTATTTTCTTTTTCTTTATGGAAAGAGATGATTGAATTCCAAAAAAGCTCGAAAGATTCTGATGATGCATCAATTTGTCAAAAAGTCATTGGAAAGAGGTCGGGATATGTAAAGAGTCTTGGTACCCTACCTTTGAAATCACTATGCAAGCAGAATTTTGATTTGGAGAATAAAATTTTACAACAGAGATTGTAGATTTGAAAAAATTAGTCCAAGGTCTTGTGTCAGATATGGCTACAATGAAGGTCACCTTACTACTAGATAAAGACGTTGGTCCCGAGGAAGATGTTCCTGAAGGATCTTATTCCCCTTCGAATCAAGTTGCATGATGGCAAATGTTGATTTTATCCTTTTGTTTGTGGTGAAAAAACTAGTTTAAACTCATCTCTTAGTTATTAAGTATTATTTACTTTTGAGCGTTATTGTGACATGAACAGTAGTATATTTATGTTTTGAATATAATATAACATCTTTTAATTATGTGTGTTTACTTAATTTTCTTTTTATTTATTTCAATATTTAATATAATTCTGCAACGAAAAAGAGTGTTACAAAAGACTATTAGCAACGAAGAATTGCTATTTGGCAAGGAATTTTAATTCCCTCAATATTTTTTGTGAGGATTTATTAGTATATTTTGCAACGAAATATTCATTGTAAAATATTTTTAGTCGAAATACAAGAACTTTTCTGCAACTAAAAAGAGTGTTACAAAAGACCTTTAGCAATGTATAATTAACATTTGGCAAGGAATTGTAATTCTCTCAAAATATATTTTGTAAGGATTTGTTAGTATCTCTTGCAACGAAATATTCGTTTTAAACGTTTTTTAGTCAAAATCCGAGAACTTTATTGCAACGAAAAAGAGTGTTACAAAATACTTTTACCTATGTAAAATTAACATTTATCAAGGAATTTTAATTCTCTCAAAATATCTTTTGCAAGGATTTGTTAGTATCTTTTGCAACGAAATATTCGTTTTAAACGGTTTTTAGTCAAAATTCGAGAACTTTTTTACAACGAAAAAGAGTGTTACAAAAGATTTTTAGCAATGTAATATTAACAATTACCAAGGAATTTTAATTCTCTCAAAATATATTTTGCGAGGATTTATTCGTATTTTTTGCAATGAAATCTTCATTGCAAAATCTTTTTAGTCGAGATATGAGAACGTTTTTGCAACGAAATATCTTGTTTTCCCCAACGAAAAATTTTATTGCAAAATATTTTTAGTGACCATGACAAAATTTTCTTGCACAAGAACTATAGCATGTTGGCTAATGCGAGGAATGCTGCAAGGAAAAAAATGTTGCAAAAGGTGTTTTGCAACGAAAACATACCTTTTGCAACGATTTTTTTCATTGCTAAAAGCCATAATTCTTGTAGTCTTAAATAGGTATTTTTATTGTAGTGTATGTAGAATAGTTTATCTTAACTTGGTTGGTTTAAGTACGAAGGGGATTTTGATTTAAGGGTCGCGCAAGGGAGTAGAAGGAAACCTTTTTTCCCTATATATGTCCTTCTTGGATAATAATTGATTTTGTATTTTGTTCATGTTGATGGTGGAATTGTTTGGAGTAGTTATTTTTGTGGGTTGGAGTTGTGGTTTCTTGTATTGTGGATTCATATTGTTGTTGTTTATTTTATGCGAATAACTTCTTGGACATCTTTTGATCTTGAGGATTTTTGGACATCATTCGATGCAATATGATAAATTGTAATTTGATGTAGTTTTTGGACATCATTTGATGTAATTTGATTTTTGGTTGGCTCTCTTTTGTACTTCATACTTGAATTGGGAGAGTGTATTGTTTTGTATGGTATATATTTATGGGTTTGAGCAATGAGTAATATAATTTTGGATTATAAATGTTTATGTTGTCCCGACTTTAAATCATCTTTAATGAATATTTCATGAAAAACAATAGAAAAAAATTAATTAGTGTATGAAAAATAATAGTAAAAAAAATAAATAAAGTAGTTATGGCAACATTTTTTTGTTGTTGCCAATAGTCATTTTATATCTCATTTGAATCTAATATGGAAACCTACTTTTTTGTTGCCGAAAGTTATTTTTTATGCTTTGGCAAAAAAGTTGTGATAGGAAATATATTTTTTTTGGCGACAAATATTTTGTTGCCGAAGGTGAGCCTATATGACTTTTGGCAACATAAATAATATTTTTGCTTAAAAAGTTTAAAAAAAAATAATATACATTTGGCTATATAACTTGTTTTTTCACTAAAGACTTTTCCAGAAAGACTTTGGGCAACAAGATAGCAACACAATGGGTTTTGTTGTCAATACCTATTAGTGACACATTTGTAACTAGTAGCGACATGATGCCTACGTTGCTTTTTCTTGTAGTGTCAATATCGCCACAAGAGTTATTCATACATAAATGAATATATACGGTTAGAAGTGTAGCATATAAATTTCACTTTACTTACCCAATTTGACACGCCCACGTGGTTGGGAATGTCCAGTACATGCATGGATTTAAAATCCACTAAAAAGAATTGGAATTTATAATTATGTATACACTTGCAAAAGGTACACTAATTTCTTTCGAAATTGAAAGTGTCAAATGTCAAATTCTTTAAAGAATGGTGAAATTAGTGGGAGTATCAAATGACCTAATGTGGTTATAAAAGAAGTTAAGATAGTCTTTTTATTCATTTAACATCGAAAGTAATTGTTATTTTGGTTAGTGGATATGAATAGTTTTAAGAATCTCTTAAATGGGTTTGCTATTCTGAATGATTGTGAGATTTATCACAAGAATTCGAATTTGACAGGCGAGTAAGAAAATATTTGACTTTATTTTCACAAGTTTTAAAAATTATAATGTCATTAATTTACAAAAATAAAGTGTAGGATCACGTTGAATTATCTAATTGACACATTGGAGTCAAGTGTAAATGCATGTTAAGACTAAAACATGACCCTGGTCAATCAACGACATAAAGCTAGACTTCTGGTCAAAGTTTTCCTTACGAATAAAGAAACGCCTGTAAATAAATATTTTCACATATATCTTAGAATGTGAAATTCTTATGGCTTTAGTACCTTCTTTTGAGTACGAGTTACATTTAGGGTGAAAACTTATGAGAGTTTAGAAAGGAAATGTATATGTTGAGAAATAACTATACAAACTTATGACAGTTTCCCATCATTGGTATTTTAAGAATACTTTATGTCTTTTGATGGGTATATATTACCTATCAATATATATATATATATATATATATATATATTCTTTGAAGTTAGTGGGAGTAAATTTATGTATTTCTTGGATTTATCTTAGTAATGAATGATAAATTAGAGAAATAAAATATTTTAAGAGTATGAAGTAATGAGATGCCAAAAATATTATATGCTCACACTTATGATGATTGTTCTCTCTTGATTATGTAGTTTGTTATGGACTAATGGTCATTATTATGAAAGAGTGAGAAACAATTCAATATTGTATGTAGCATGCTTTGGGGGTACAATTAAAGGATTATGGTTGCGAAAAAATTTATTTTCGGGACTTGGAATTATCGACACCATTGCCAAGGTTGCTGAAATATTATGATAATGTCGATGCAATCTTCGTTATGAAGAATTGATAGGTATTTTTAAAGACTAGGCACATTAGTATATAATACCTATATGTGAATGAAAAAATTCAGAAACAGCAAGTGTTAGTTGAACACATTATTATAAGTGTTAACGTAGTATATCTACTAATGAATGGGTATCACCAAAGGACTTTCATGAAACATGCTTAAGGTATGAGTCTAGCGCGTAGCCAATTGAGTATAAGTATTGTAGATTGTTTGGTGCTTAATTTTTGAC
This sequence comes from Sambucus nigra, assembly GCA_949130495.1. Taxonomy (NCBI): domain Eukaryota; kingdom Viridiplantae; phylum Streptophyta; class Magnoliopsida; order Dipsacales; family Adoxaceae; genus Sambucus; species Sambucus nigra. The sequence continues at coordinate 751,732,765 of OX422209.1, forward strand.
ACTATTATTGATAGCAATTAAATTGTATTCAGAATATTTCAATTTATGTCTTGCAATATGAGTTTATATGCATGTGAATTGATGAATGTGATATAAATAGTCTTTTATATAAGGCATTATCGGACCATTATTGAATAGCCCAATTTATAGACCTTGCTTGGTGAGTGGTTTAATGTTGTGGTGTATGGAAGTGATCATGATCTTGAATCAGTGTGTGAGTGTCATGACTCTCATTAATGATTTATTTGGTTAATGTATTCATGAAAAAACATTTGAAGATGACTCAAAGATCATTGCTCCCCTTATGATAATTATGGACCGAGTGGGAGAATGTTAGAATTATTTTAAAGAATAATTCTATATAATTTGCTCCATAATTATATTAATACTAAAAGGCACTTAGGTTAATGAAAGGGTACTCAAAAAACCAATAGTCAAAAGGACTCTTGGGTATCTACCTTGATGGACGGTTAAGATTAAGTGATTGTTGGAGATTGGGGTCCTATCCCTGCCTATAAATAAGTGACTAGTTTTTCATCATTCCGACATATGAAAATACAACATAGTGAAATTATAGGATGATGGAGAGAAATCCAATAAAGACTCAAATTTGTGTAAATTTTTGGAATCCTATTTGGGCTATAAAAGACTATCTAACCGCTGTAAGAAAGTGATTTATTTAAATTACATGCTTTGATACCACTTGAAAGTATAATAATTCTTTGATACCAATTTGATAATGGGGTGAATTATATGAATATGGAATGGTGGTTCCAAAATAATCCAAATTTTAATTTCTCCAAAATTAAAAAAAAATATTGAATTTTCTCGTCAAATAAAAATTAATTCAATTCAAATTCTAAGTTAGGACAAATAAACCAAACATCAATTTTACTAAAATATTAAAATCGACTTGAATTAAATTACACTAAAAATTACCTAAATTATATTAGCACCAAATTACACAATTGTTGGGATTAAATTGATTTTTATCTTGTTAAGCCTAAGTATGCATCTACGTGATCTTTGCAAGACAAAAATAAACACACAACCACAATGCCATGATGAATGAGGAAACCCCACAACGGGAAACACCTCAGACAACCCATCCACAAGTCCACTAAGTACGATTTTACAAGGACACGATCGAAAAACTTACTCAATGACCCGACGCCCTAACAAGCCTTGATGCTTCTTCGTTCCTCCATCTTCTCCTAGTCGAAACTGCAGTAGTCCACCTATGTTTCGGAGTCCACCGATGGGGCACAATTATTGCCAAACACATGAAGTTCTCCACTGCATGCACACTGCGGACACAAAACGGAATCTTCCATAGGAAACTTTCTCTTGTGGGTTAGAGAATGAAACCCGGTGCCTGAACAATGATCTCAAAGCATATATGTATATTGATACTTGGATTAAAACAAACTATTGAGAGTAAACTTGTGTTTTCTTTAAAGGATAGAGCATTAAAGCATAACAAAACACAAGGGACCTTTTCTTGAAGGTTTTTCTCTTTAGAGTGTTGAAAATTCTATCAAAAAATGTTAAACTCGTACACTACACAAATGGTGGGAAAGTAGTGGGAGGTTGCAAAGAAAAAACTGCAAAAAAACTACCTATTTTAACAAAATTGACGTCGTTCATTCGAATGACATTGTTATCTCGTTCCAGTAAGATTGCAGAGTTGATGTCATTCGAATGCCATTAAGGACAAAACTTCGAACAATATGATAGAAACATAGATCGTTTTAAATCTGGTTCGAACGACACTAAAATTTCGTTTGAAATAGTTTTTAGAAAAAAAATATTTTCTTTAAAAATAAAAAATCATTTCAAACTTACTTTTTTTTAAAAATAATTACACCCAATAAAAATAAATCCAAGGCTCTCTCTCTATCTCTCTATATATATATCATATGCATTCATACCTTTAGAGACCATGAAAATATTGAAAAGTTGACGACGTTAAACATGGCACGAAAACCAACAATGATGATATCTTCAATTTCTTGGCCTCTACGTCTTTAACTCAAATGTCATAGGCTTGAAGAACACAACACACTTCTATCCTATCACTTAATTAGTTTTGTCTGGAATTAAGTCAACACTTAAAAATTGACTCAATTGAAAATTTGTCCTTACAAATATCCCCTTTGGCTATTCCAAGACAAAATCAGAAATAAAAATCCTATGGATCGTCCAGCTCATCTAGAAAGACTCAATCCCACCTAAAAATAATAAATTATAGACGCTTGACCGACACATAGATAAGATGATTTGTTTGATTTAAAATATTACCACTTATGATGAAAACCTGCTCACTTAAACACACCATCAAAAGCATAGGGAATATGACAATATAAATTGCAAAATTAAATTCTCCCCATTTATCTAACAATATTTACCTAAGAAAGGACGTCTCTTCTTAAGATAGATCTTCCCAAATTAAAAGGTTTAGATACCATCTCTCCCCTTTTTTGTTCAGGAATAGACAAATATTAAAATATCCCATTTCTACCCAATGAAAATAAATTCTCCCCCTAAATGAAACAAGGGATAAGCATAATGGAAAAATAGGGATATCACGTGATAGTGTATGAAAGCAACATGGAAATAAAAAGAGCAACTAATCCACGCAAAGATTAAAATATACCAACTATGATGTGATAACAAAAAGATATCAACTAGAAAGTACTAATGTAAGCAATGGATATCAAATAAAAGTTGCAACAAGATAGATACCTATATCAACAAGAATCATGCATGGACTAGATAGCAAGACAAAAACTCAAAAACAAATGATACCATATATATACATACACAAAAGATACCAATGTCGCACAAGTAAATATATATCGGTATAAACACCACATAAGACACAAAATACATTAAGATTTCCACACTCATATGGCATAAATGTGTGTAAATAAACATGTGGTAAATGAAGTGAAGGGATGTGAACTAGAGACAAATGAATTATGACCCAATCACTTAAAAATGTTCAATGAGTTTTACTTGATTGCAAAAAATTTATCAAACATAGATTTAGACTCATGTGACAAAATAAAGTTAACTCTAAGAACAAACAAGAACAATTCATACAAGCCTAGAATTTTGATGATTCTACAAACCAATAGAGTCATGACAAAATAAGCGTAACTAGGATACATTATAATTGTGCAAACCGATTGATATTTCCATCCAAGATCCCTCATAAATAATAATTCTTTTCTTCTCTTTTTAGTGAACATATCAAGCTAAACTATGTTGTCCTTGGATACTTTTTACAATGCCATACTTTTTTAGGCCCTTGCCAACGACGACTTTCACGCAAAGGAGATTTTCTCCATTCGTAGCCCTTTTCATGGACCCTCATTTATATTTGTTATACAGTTCAAATAAATCTCACGTGCAATGGTTCTTACATGCACAAATCCTCCATAGTCACAAAAAAATGTAGATGACAGAATTAATAGGAGAACATCTCACAAAGCTCAAATATACATGTGAAGTTAACTTTCAAAGGAGCTCATGCATGTGTGAAAGTGGCATATAAAAAAATAGAATCCATTAAGCAAATCAAAATTCAAACATCTCCGTGCAAGAATGATAAAGAACAATTTAAGAATTAAAATTCATAACCAAAAGTTCTAGCCATATGAGAACAGGGGAATGTAGGATTCAACACAAGGATATGCCCCAAAAAGTGTATAAAACTTAAATATACACACACAATTTTTTTTTAGTTTTTCAAATTTTTAACCAACCAAAAAAAATAACTCAAAGACAAACAAAATCTTTTTGCATTTTTCAAATAATACCCAATAAATGAAAAAGATAAAATACAAAAGATACACATGCCATAATTCTAGCAAAACATATATGATGAACCATAGACTCGAAAATGACAAACAAACATAAAACTAATAAGAACATATCATAAAGCTCAACTAGTGTATGTAAACTTGCAAGCAATTAGTCATAAAATATAACAAGTGAAAAGTCATATGCTAGCATGTGGGAACCATAAAAAACAGGAAATTTTGAAAATAATATAGTTTCCATATTCAAAAAAATAAACCTTTGAAAATTAGGATCACGCGATAAATTAACATAATCCGCTCTGATACCACTTGAGAAAGTGATTTCTTTAAATTATATGATCTGATACCACATGAAAGGATAAAAATGCTCTGATACCAATTTGATAATGGGATGAATTCTATGCATATGGAAGGATGGTTTCGAAATAATCCAAATTTTAATTTCTCCAAAATTAAAATAAAACAAAACAAATATTTAAATTTTCTCTTCAAATAAAAATTAATTCAATTCAAGTTCTAAGTTAGGCCAAATAAACCAAAGATCAATTTTGACAAAATATTAAAACCAACTTGAAATAAATTACACTAAAAAATACACAAATGTTGTAATTTAACAAATTTTTATCTTGTCAAGCCTAAGCGTGTATCTACGTGATTTTTGAAAGATAAAAATAAACACACAACCACAATGTGGCGCTGTACGAGGAAAACCCATAATGGGAAAAACCTCAGACGGCCAAGACACAAATTCACTAAGTACAGTTTTACAAGGACACAACAAAATGACTTACTCAGAGATCCGATGCCCTCACAAGCCTTGACGCTTATTCATTCCTCCACCTCCGCCTAGTTGACAACGCAGGAGTCCACCTACGTCTCGAAGTCCATCGATGGGGCACAAATACTACCAAACACACAAAGCCCTCCTTAGCATGCACACCACAAGCATAAAATAAAATCCTCCATTGGAAACTTTCTCTTTTGGGTTAGAGAATAAAACCCGATTCCTGAACAATGATCTCAAAGTATATATGTATATTGATAATTGGATCAAAATAAACTATTGGGTGTAAAATTGTGTTTTGTTTGAAGGTTAGAGCATTAAAGCATAACAAAACACAAGGGATTTTTTCTTGAAGGTTTTCCCTTTAGAGTGTTGAAAAGTCTATAAAAATTTTTAACTGTCACACTACATAAATGGCGGGAAAGTAGTGGGAGGTTGCAAAGAAAAAACTGCTCAAATACTACCTGTTATACCCATATATCTCCAAAGCTGAATGAGCTCCGTATGGAAAAAGAGCAAATGAACGTGCTCGGCTCAACTCCAAAATAAGCTTGCCTCAGTGTCCATTGGCCCGCCTTACCTATTTAAATAAGAGTGGACAGACCAATGTTCGTGTGAGACATACACGCAAGATATGTTTTATTAAACACATGAGACTATAATAACATGACTTTTATATATCTGTTATCCACGAATTGATCATCAGAGTCATTCTGAGATCCAAGGCGTATCAAGTTATTATAATAAGCATGTATCTCCAGGTGTAACTGCTCGACTTATAAAGGTAACCCACCTATTCTTTTGTAAATATCTACTTATCCCCTATAAATAGGATACCAATTTGTAAGCAAATGGACTCATGTTGATATTCCCTCACACAACTAGTTGTATCAACCCCCATAATTGTAACTTCGCCAATCAGTGCAATAGAAAACCCAGTAACATCGTGGACGTAGGCTTTCCCAAAAAGGGCCAAACCACGTAAAATTCATCGTGTCTTCTTTATCTATTATCCCCATTCTCCTATATTGATATTCTTCTCTTTATTGTTTCACTATTAATTAATATTATTGGTTGTCTCCATTTTTGGACATCAACAAAATGGCGCTGTATGTGGGAAATTCATAATAATCCATTATGGTTCCCATCAAATTCATTCATTCAGCACATAGTTGTGATAATCAAGAATGGCGGAAAATCGTGAGAGGAGCCGCATAGTGGAAGTTCAGACACCGCCTACCCCTACTGGGGTGGGAGACCTATATAGAATACTGATGATCCTGGATAAAGGGTAAGAAGCAATGCAGGAAAGTGTTAGGAAGTTGACACACACCCTCCAAACAAGACTAGTGCAATCCACTCCTAATGACGCAACCCCTCGATGAGGTGTCAAGGGGCAGCAAAGGATGGCTCCCCCTAGCGCCTCACAAGGATCGGAATCAAGATTACCATAGGCAGGCAATGGAGATTCCTAGAAGTATATACCTAGGATCCTATGGAAATAGTAGTTCTTCCAAGCGAATCGGGTCGTAGTGGGACCAGTCGTATTGTCCTGGCGCCACCTCTTCCATTCAGTCGCCCAGTCACGTGGACGACCATTCATATTTGGAGGAACGCCCCAGCATTCTTGAAAGATTGAGTAAGGCCTCAGTGTTTGATCGACTAGGCCCACATTGCAAGCGCTGGTAAGAAGCAGTGGCCTCGCGCGACCCCTTTTGGAGGAGTTCATCATGTAGGTTAGCCACTAGAGGCTCCCATTACTCTGTCCGAGCATAAGCTGAAGCCGAATAGACTTCCCATGAAGAGACCTCGGTCAAAAGTCGAGGATGATTAGATAGGCTAGTTGAATGCGACACCCAAGGCGATAACCAGCCATAGAAGGTCTCCATCCAATGCCTAGAAGATCACCTGGGAGAAATGGCCAAATAGAAGAAACCCCTTTAGAGGTATTTCAGAGAAGGATCCCCATTTGTCTCTTCCATCGTGGCATATATCCCACTCACGCCAAATTTAAGCCACCAGTTGTCATGCCAAAGTACGATGAAAAGACTGATCCCATATTGCACATCGAGCAATATTAAGCCCCTGTGGATATTTATTCTATTCTAGATGAAATACGATGTCAAGCATTCTTCAGCACCATAATGAGATCGACTCAAATCTGGTACAATAGTTTACCCAGAGGGTAGATAAAAAAATTTCAGCTGCTAGTCGACCTATTCGTCAGTAATTTCTTCTTCGACACAAATCCAGAAGCAAGTTGCCCATCTACTAGACGTTCGCCAAAGGGCGGATGAGAGCACCCACAATTATATTAATTGGTTCCATGCCAAAAATCTTGAGGTGGTAGATTATAATGAGACGATCGCCATTACGTCTCTGATGAGTGTATTGTGACCCAAAAATCTATTCTGGGCATTAGACAAAGGGCCTCCCAAAATCATGACCGAATTTCTGGACAAAGTAGGGAAAATCATGAACGCAGAAAAGGCAATGGCGACCAAATAATCTGACGGCTAAAATCCATCGGCCGATAAGAACAACGATAACACATGAGCAAAAGGATAAAAAGGCCGACAAGCCAAGGAAGTATGATGAGTACACACCTCTCACTATTGGTGTCCATCACATCATGGACAAGATATGGGATAACGAAGACCTAAAGTGTCCAAGGAAGTTAAAGATGCCTGCCAATAAAAGGGATAGAAGAAAGTATTGCGAGTTCCACAAGGACTACGACCATAATACCGACCACTGTATAGGCCTAAAGAATAAGATGGAGGGCCTAATCAGAAGGGGAAAACTGTCCAAGTATGTAGACAATAACAACTGACCACGTCCCAAAAAATACAAGGCTAGGAAGCATTTTTAGTCCCCGTGCCAAAGGATCAATGACAAGAAAAAACAGAGGGACAATGAATCAAACGATGACCCAGATCTCCCCAAAATACCTAAAGATCTCGTGCACGACGTTGGAATGATCTACTTCGACTGTCATTTCATCGCAGGGGGTGGATCCAGTGGGGGAGAAGACCCCGCAGAAAGGAAAGCCTACCCTAATGAGACTCAATCTTGTGAGCCTACATAGGCAAACCTAGAAGCATGTTCAGATCAATGACTCCACAAGGTGAAAAGGGATAAGTTGGTCGTCGACTTCTCAAAAGATGACCTGTCTGGGGTATTATACCCCCAAGACGATCCTTTGGTCGTCACCATGGTCATCCAAGAAGGGAGGGTAAACAGGATCCTAGTGGATAATGGAAGCTTTGCAAATGTAATGTTCTAAAGTTGTTACAAAAAGTTGAAGCTCCAGGACATAGAACTAATGCCTTATCACCAGACTCTAATTGCATTCTCAGGAGAAAGGGTATACCCCGTGGGGACAGTGGAGCTAGAAGTTGTGTTCGAAACCTGGCCGATCAGTCTAACTAAGAAGATACACTTCTTTATCCTTGATAATAATTTACTTTCAGACTACAATGTGATCTTTGTGTGGATTGACTTAAAAAAGTTTGAAGTTTTCCCATCTATAATACATCAGTGCTTGAAGTTTCCAACTCACTTCGGGGTAGGTGTTGTCAAAGTTAATCCAAAAGTAGCGCGTGAATGTTATTTCATTCTCGTTGACCAGGAAGAATAAAAGAAGTTGACAACCATCTATCACATCAAAACTATCGATACTCGGGACGAAGCAAAGCAGGTCAATAGGCAACCGATAGTCCCACTTGATGATGATCATCTAGAATGAACATTTCAAATCGGGTTGTCTCTAGATACGCTTTTGAGGCAAGAACTTATAAACTTCTTACAGCAACCCAAGAATGTGTTCACGTGGAGCTGCGAATATATGCCTGGAATATACCCTGACTACCTGTGCCACGAACTGAATGTGATGGAAGGGGCCACACCAGTCAAGAAAAATTTAAGTCTTTTTATGATGATAAGAAGCACGCCGTTCAGGAAGAAGTCCTCAAACTGAAGAAATCCAACATCATGAACGAAGTCAGTTACCCAGAGTGGTTGGCTAATGTGGTCATGGTACGCAAGAAAAATGAAAAGTGAAGCATGTGCATCGATTTCATTAATCTGAACAGGTCCTTCCCAAAAGATTACTTTTCACTACCACAAATTAACAATCTGGTCGATGCCATGGTGGGCCACGATCTCCTTAATTTCAAGGACACGTACTTCGACTATAACCAGATCAGGATGAAGCCCTCTAATAGAGAAAATACTTTCTTTATAATGCACAGAGGTACCTATTGTTATAATGTTATGCCATTCGGTCTTAAAAATACAGGAGCCACTAACTAGAGGCTGCTAAGAAAAGTTTTTGAAGACCAGATTGGGATTAACATGGAAGTTTATATCGATGATATGCTCACTACAAGTAAGGTGGCCGCCGACCACATCAAAGACCTTAGGAAAACCTTCGATAAATTAGAGAAGCACCAGATGAAGATGAACCCCCCCAAATGCGTGTTCAAAGTGAATGTGGGCATGTTCCTAGGCCTTCTCATCAACCAACGAGGTATTGAAGATAATCCCAAAAAAATTCAGGCTCTTTTCAACATAAAGTCTCCCACGACGAAAAAGGAGGTGCAATGGCTAATCGGGTCGGTAGCTACACTGAACAGGTTCGTCTTTAGAGAAATCAATGAATGGTTGCCTTTCTTTAAAGTGTTGCGAAAGTCATTTGAATGGAATGAAGAATGTGAAAGTGCATTCACATAACTGTTGCGGTACACGGTATCCCCACCTTTCTTATAATGACCTGTTGTTTGTGAAAAACATTATATATATCTCGCAGTGTCGGAATAAACCATTAGTTCGACACTAGTGAGGCGGGATGAAGGGGGTGTAAAAACTGATTTAGTACACCAGTAGAGCGTACCAGGGGTTGAGGTTCAATACCCCCAAATGGAAAAATTGGCGTTAACATTAAGGGAATCTTCTTGAAGGATGAAGCCCTACTTCCAATCCCACACTATCATGATCTACATCGATCTGTTGCTCCAGCAAGTCCTACATAAACCAAAAAAATTCTGGTTGAATCACGGCTTGGGATGTTGAATTGGGCATGTATGATATATAGTATGAACCAAGGAATACTATAAAAGCACCGGTAGTGGTGGATTTTATCATAGAATTCACCTATAATGAAAAACCATCTGAGTAGTCTCCCCCGGGAGAAAGCTCAGTTCCCAATAAAGAATAGTTACACCCAGCAGATGCCATATCTCCTAGCAGCATCGAGCAGACTCCCCAGGAAGAGAGCTCCTATAAATATGTAAAGGGATAGCATGGCGAGTCCCATCGCAAACTTTTTGGGTTAGGAAAAATGGAGGAAGAAAATTTTGAGTAAAACGACGCTATATGGAAGCTATATGTTGATGGGTCATCTTGTTAGGCAGAAAGTGGCACATACATCCTAATCGCTATGCTCGACCATATAGACGTTGAATATGCCCTGCATTTCCACTTTGATGCCTCTAATAACGAGGAACAATACGAGGCCCTCATCTCCAGGCTTGAACCTAGCCTCATCCATGGGCACCGACCATATTTCGGCATACAGTGACTCCCAACTAGTTGTCATCCAGATATTAAGCATTTGTGAAGACAAGGAAAAGTCAATAGCAAAATATTTGGCACTTGTACAACTGATTTTGGAGATATTCGTAGAAGAAAAGATAGTGAGGATTCCCAAATTAGAGAATGCCCTAGCTAGGATGGCCTCGGCGACTAGAACGTCTTTAAGAAGAACGATACCAATCGAAGTGTTGGAACGCAGGAGCACAAAATAGGATATGTTAAACTTAATGGAAGTAAATTTGGGACCTTCTTAGATAGATCCAATACGAGCATACATTCAAGACTGCAAGCTCCCCACAGATTCGTACGAAGCCATAAAGTTGCGATATAAAGCAGCACATTATGTTTTTAAGGCAGGAGTACTGTACAGATGAGGGTAAACCATCCATTATTAAAGTGCGTTCACCAGGGGGAAGTTGATAATATTATTAAGGAAACGCATGAAGGATGTCGTTGATCCCATTCTGCAAGAAGGTCGTTGGTTAGACGCATAGCAACCCAAGGGTATTACTAGCCGACCATGAAAGAAGACTACACAAGTTACACAAGAAAATGCGATAAATGGCAGAGGTTCACAAAAATCCACCATTCCCCCGGTGCCCCATTAACTCCCATAGTGTCGCTATGGCCATTCACTATGTGGGGCATTGATCTTGTCGGCCCGCTGCCAAGGATAAAAGGATGGTATAAATACCTAGTGATTGCAGTGGACTACTTCAAAAAGTGGGTAGAGATGAGCCCATGGTAGAAATTCCTTATGAGAGGGTATTCCAGTTCATATGGAAAATGATCATATGCCGTTATGGAATTCTCTTTGCATTCATCACCGACCACGACACACAATTTGATAACCAAAATTTTGAAGACTAGTACAGCAGGTCAAACATCCGAAAGCTACACTCCGCACCATGACACCCACAATGCAATGGCCAAACCGAGGTCACCAATAGGACAATCTTGGATGGGATTAACAAAAGGCTTGACGATGTAAAGGGAAACTGGATTAACAAACTCTACAGTGTGCTCTGGGCGTATATGACCACTCGACGAACAACCACTGAAAAAACGTCGTATATGCTCACTTTTGGCACATAAGCTATTCTACCTATTGAAATATGACTCCCTAGCTACAGAGTCCTAAATTTCAATTCTCCAAGAAGCGACTTAGTAAGAAGACCGAACCTTGATCTAGTAAAAGAGGTCAAAGATAATGCGGTGCTGCACGTAGCCACCTACCAGCAAAGAGTTGTACGCTATTATAACCGTGGGGTGAAGCCGAGCATCCTGAAGGAGGGGAACTACATTCTTAAGAAAGTAATACAGAAGAACAACAAGATCGAGACAAACTAGAATGGGCCTTATCGGGTAACTAGCGTCGTGAGGCCAAGAACCTACTGCATTGAAACTTTAGAGGGAGAAAAATTCAAGAACCCCTGAAATTCGAACCATCTATGGAAATATTATCAATGAAGTTGTACTGCCAAAAATTACAGTATAAAAATAAGTTCCTAATCAGATTGTATGACCACATAGGTTGCGAACAGTTATAGTCGCCTAAACTTGTTCTCACAAGTTTACCAAACCCTTGTACGACCTCATAGGTTATGAACGAGGTGGTCATCCATACCCCATATACGACCTTATGGGTCATGAATAAGATGGTTAACTAGAAGACTGTACAACCGCATAGGCCGCAAATAAATATACTCGCATAAACTTATTCTCACAAGTTTACCAAACCTTTGTACAACCTCATAGGTCGTGAACGAGGTGGTCGGTCACATCCCTTGTATGATCTCACGGGTCGAGAATAAGGTGGTCGGATAGAAGATTGTACGATCTCATAGGTCACAAATAGTGTTACAAACTTATTATCATAATCTTGCAAGCAAGGCAATTGAATATTCCATACGACCTCATGGGTTGAAAACTGAAAAGCATAAAATAATACTTTCAAGAATCAGGGTCCTATCACTTTCAATAAGAAATCAGGCACAAAATAAACAAAGAAATAATCCATGTATAAATGAAGAGGTAGGATAACAACCAGAGCAGTTCGATAATAAGATGTTCAAAAGTACAACCATATTTAAATAAAAAATAAGACAAAAGAAAGAGGTCTGCAAATAATCATCAAGTATGCCCGGGAATAGAACCATCAACGGGGTCACCTTCTCCATCAGTTAAGGTAGAAGCTTCTTCGTCATCTCCCTTCCATTCATTAACTGTCTTGATAATGTCAGGGTAATGAGTGTCCACCCTCTTCTTCAACTCCTCATATCCGTCCAGAAAGTAGCTAAGGAATTCATCGATAAACTCGACCGAAGGCTTGTAAGCTTCTACAACTGAAGTTCTGGCTGAAGTAAGAGTAATCCGAGTATCTTGTAACTCTGTGGCGATGGAAGACTTCTCTTATTTATCAATAGCAAGAGCTTCATCTAATCTCTGAATCTTAGCATCATCAAGGTCAGACTTTTCCTTGAGGAGAATGTTCTCATCCTCCAACCTTCTCAAATATTTTGTCTTTGCTAATAGCTGCTCACCCAGCTCCTTTAGCTCAGTAGAGATTTTGTCATAACCAGCTTTTAGTCTCTTGTTTTCCTCAAATAACTCATTATAGGTCAAGTGGTTTACTAGGAACTTCTCCCATAAAATAGTGCAAGTCATAGTAGCTTGGAAGACAAAGAGGAAAACACAATCAAAACACAACTCAACACTAAGTGGAAATAAATGGTTAAAGGAGGAGCCATACCACTGACATCTGATGCAATGCTAGAGTCGATAGGGAATCTGGGTCAGTACCCCTCAAGAACTCATAATCCTTCCCATAACCCAGATAGCTGATCAGTTCGACGAAATTTGGCATAATAAAAGAGAGATTTCGGATCATCCTTCAGATCCTCGTAGGTCACCCTGGATTCAGGATCAAACTTAAATTCGAGAACCTTCTCGTAGCACGAAGTCAGACCTGGACTATAGGTATGACCCGATTTAGGAGCACGACCCAGTCCTTTCACCAGTTTGCATAAGGGTTGCATGTGTTCTTCTTCTTCGTCTTCTTCTTCTTCTTCTTCTTATTTTTCTCGAGATCTCTTATCCCCAACTGATGGATCCGCAGGGGCTTTCTCCTTAGCCTTGGCAGTAGCTGCAGCATCTTAATCACAAATAACCCGGTCGGTCACCTCAGAAGCAATATCCTGCTCAGCTTCTATTTGCTTTTGGTTAATACCTACCCTCTTTTGGCAATATTCAACTAATGCTTTACTGTTGATATGACGAGGAGTCATGCCTGAGGTTTCTTCGGAAGGATGCTCCTCTATCCCTAAAAAAGTGAGAAAACTAGATATTAGTACACAGACTTGAAGAAAAAGAAAGGTACAAAGAAAAGAACTAATATAACTCACATGCTTTAAAAAAATTTCCTACACCCACAAGCTAGTCACTAGTATCGAGGTGAGTCTTCTATACCAACCAACCTTCCAGAGGCACCTCAAATTCATGGGGGGGACCTACGACCAAGAAGAGTGTGATACACAATAGGAATGAACTTTTCAACAATAAATAAAGCCTCAAACGTTGGGGACATCTTTTCACAATATGATACGATCAGGTCAACCAAAGATTTAGGAAGTCTGGGGGCTCATTTTACTGAAAGAAGTAAGGCAGAACAGTCATATCAGAATAGATGGATGACAAAAAAAAGAAGGAAATAACAAACAAAGGGAAGGGTTTTACCTATGTCATTAGGACCGTTCCATTCCCTTGGGAATTTACATGACCTATCATGTTCATGAGACCTAAATTCATAGTCCCATTTTATGAGTACATATCGTCCCTTCTAGCAACGATTGTTGGACTGTACCGCATTAACCATCCCTAAGCTGAGGTTTTTGAGCAGAAAAATAGTAATATCCGAGGGCTTTGGCATTATCCTTCAAATTGTGAACGTATCTAAAAATATCCTCTGTCAAGTCGAAACCCGTACCTAACTTCCAAAACATCATTGCCCCTAATATGGTTTTATAATCATTAGGGGGAAATTGGGTCAGGGTTAGCCCATAACCCTCAATATGGAATGGATAGTGAGGTGAAGGCGAAGTCTCAAGCCCACTTGGAGAGCCCATACGGGAAGATAAATTTCATTAACGACTCTAACAAAGTAACATCTCTCTAACACACTGGGCATTTTAGTTTGAATGGATATGATAATGGAAAACTTCTCTCTCATAACGTCTAGCTCTTCATCAATAATGGTACACTGATACCAACGAGCATCGGTCTCAGTAGGGTCATAGGTGTTGGAAGAGCCAGCAGGGTCCTCCTCCACAACCTCAATTAGTGACCCCTAAATAAGGGAGGTATAAGAGTGAGACCAAATCTTTTTATCCTATTTCCCTCAACTCTATCTGTGTCTACTTTATACTTAAAAATATAATCAAGATTTATAGGGTCCATGGAAACGGTATATTTCTACGCTCACCCTCAATAAAATAAGATGTATAGGGGACAGTAGAAGAAGATTCTATAACAGGGGAAGAGATATAGGAAACCCCAGGGTCAGTAGAAGACCCACAGCTAGAAGAAGACCTAGGGGTATAAAGGGGGTGATCTGATTCCCCCTTTGATCTAACTACTTACAAAGGGCGGGGAAACCTCCTCTCAGTATTCCCATGACGCTCAGACTCAAGACTATGAACAAAGTCATAAATACATTGAACGTGTGGAGGAAAACTCGTAAGAATTCATCTTTCCCTCTAGTGAACCTAGGCCAACCAACTTAATGTCCGCCTAACGTCGTTATCTCTACAAAGAATTAAGAAACCAGGCAATAAATTAAAAGAACGAATATATCCTACCTAAATCAAGGAAGGCGTACTTGGTGAAGAAAAGTAATGGTAGGATAAGCTACGAAAGACAGAGAATGGACCACAGAGACATTTTTGGCGGTAAAAGGGATCAAACTCTCAATAACTAGACAAGCAACGCTTGGATATTTCTCTCTCTATGTAAATGCCAAAGTAACTAAAAGAAATGAGCGGTGTGTATTTATACTCTTTGATGAAGGGGCTGAAAGGACACAACAGACGAAACGTTAGGAAATCTGCAAAAATGAAGCAGCGATGCTGAGTATTGGTGCACGTGTTCAATCCCCATCATTAAAAAAAATGCTCCACCTACTTAACACGTGTCCTTGCGAATTAAGTTGAACCATGAATACAATCTGATCGGCCTAGGCCGACTAAACGAGTCGATCACACAGACTATAAATACGAAAAGTATGTAACACCTTATCCACTCACCTTGCATCCAGTTGTAGAGTTTGCACAAGAGGTCTTAGGGGATTTCTGTTATACCCATATATCCACAAAGGTGAATGAGCTCCAAATGGCAAAAGAGTTAATGAATATTCTCGACTCTACTCCAAAATGAGGTCGTCTTAGTGTCCATTAGCTCGGCTTACCTATTCAAATAAGATTGGACACACCCATGTTCCTGTGAGCGCATACACGCAAGATGTCCCCTATTAAACATGAGATACTACAATAACGCGACTATTATATATCTGTTATCCACACATTTATCATCAAAACCAGTTCGAGATCCAAGGCATATCAAGTTATTACGATAAACATGTATCTCCCGGTGTAACTGCCCGAATTATAAGGGCAACCCACCTATTATTTTGTATATATCTATATATCACCTATAAATAAGATACCATTCCGTAAGCTAAGGGACTCATGTTGATATTCCCTCACGCAACGAGTTGTATCAACCCCCATAATTATAACTTCGTCAATCAGTGTAATAGAAAACTCAGCAACACCTTGGACGTAGACATTCCCAAAAAGGTCCAAACCACGTAAAATTCATTGTGTCTTCTTTATCTCTCCTCCCCATTCTCCTATATTGATGTTCCTCTTTTGATTGTTTCACTATTAATTAATATTATTTGTTGTCTTCATTTTTGGACATCAATACTACCTATATATATATATCGAATGCCAATTATGAGTGTACAGTTGAGTTCGGATGGGCCGAGATAGTAGAAAAAGTGTACCCGGGGATAGTAAACGAGTGACGGGACATTTTTAGGCATAGCCGGGCCCACACGGGGGTAATTGGGTCACTTGGGCTTGGCCCATTAGGCTAAAAATAGGATTACGCCTAATCACTTAATTAAAAGGAAAAGGATAACTGATGATTTGATATTAGAAAATACTTAGTGGGAGAGAAAACCCTAAGGAGCAGTTAAAGGCACTAGGAACAAATTTGGAGGACAAAGGAAAGAACAAAAAGGGGGATTTCATCTTCAACCTTGAGAATCACAACTCCGGATCAGACCCTATGAAACTATAAGGAAAGTGGATAACTTCATGTAGCATTTAATTGTATTACGATTCATATTTAAGTGATGTGGGAATAAAAAATTCGTTTTGGGTAAAGGGGGTACAAAAATGGAGTTTTTGTAACTCAATCTCCTGATTTGGAATTTTGTAGAGATTCATGTTATAATCTAAGATTATGTATAACTGGTTAGATATAAAAACTCAAACAAAGTATGGATAATTTTGATAGTAATTTGGTGTTGAGACGGGTTAACGAATAACACGAGTTTTTCCCCAATTTAGAGAAACAGTAGAGAATGGAAAATTGATGGGTTATAGGGACTTTATAGGGGTTTCTAATGATGATCTTGAGGTGTTATTCTAATGTTAAGACCTGGGTTTAACTGTAGAGAGAGTTGAGGATTAAGGTTTTCATCCATGGCAGAAATAGGGGCTCGAAGAAGACGAAGACCTGTTCGATTGATCGATTGTTGGGGATCGATCGATCGATGGTCGGGGATTTTTGGCAGTTCGGCCAGTTTTATTATATAAGGGAAATTTAATTAAAATTCCATCCGTACACCTTATTTAATGAGAAATAAATATAGGACATATATTCTAATCAATTACGAGGGAAATTAATTGGGATTTGGAGGGAATTTATGTGTGACTCACTATGATTAATTTTGGGGAGAATATTCCAAAATAATTAAATACGGATCGAGCGAGCGAGTTTGGGTATATGGTTTGAGCGATATCAAGGTCTTAAATTAATTTAGATGTAAAACTAATTAATTTGGAGTCAGAGATTTAGACTCGGGTTTTATTTTATTTCGGGCCACGAGAGCGAGTCCGAATACATTGGTTGGGCGACACCAAAAGTAATCTATTAATTAACGTGCAAATTAATTAATAATCAGAGTTGGATCGTAAACTCATGATAATTTGTATAGGCTGCTGCTATGGACTTAATACACGGGATAACCAAGGTATGTTATTTCTCTCTCTCTCTCTCTCTATATATATATATATATATATATATATATATATATATATATATATATATATACACGATGTGCGATAGTATATATATATATGGCGTGTGCATTAATATCAGTGGTTAGATATTATTATTATATATATACTCTAGTGCTGTCAGGGGAGGTTGTACGTTGAGGGTGAATATATCCCCAGGTCATAGCGTCCATTATATGGGGAAGGGGCATCTCACTTTTAGGGAAGGCATATGACCGCCTCCAATATTTATGTTATTTACCAAGTTAGTGAGCGATTCTGACTTGGGGTGTGGTGACAATTATTATGCAACACAAACAAATAGGAGAAAGGCAAGCACCAAGTAAGAACAAGGAATGTAAAATGTCAATCACACAACAAAGGATGTACGTGGTTCAGCAAAGATGTGCCTACGTCCACGGTGGTGCATTCGGTGTTATTTCTATATACTCCGGAGAGTGATTATAGAGAATACAACTTGTCCTTTTGCCTCAGACCTAGGGTTCAATATATACATGTACATTTAGGTAAGTGGGGGTGTTGGATTCCCCCATGTCTTCCATCTCTCCCATAACCTCCCTTAATGGGAACGTGGGAAGAGACCGGATCACAATCAAATAAGAGATGGGGAGTCTGGACTTTGGGCCGCCAGAATTGGGCTACTCGTCCAGGCCCATGATCTTAATTTTGGGTACCCACAATTGTCCCTAAGTTTGTTGGGCCATGTTTTGGGCTCAATAAATTTAAATGATTAGTCATAATGGCTTTTTTGTATATTGGGCAACTCTTCGAAAGTTGTGAAGCTGATTTTGGCAGCATCCGCTTCGTATTTTGTGCACTATGATTAGCGAAATTTAAAGGTTTTCTGGAATAGCCACTTTTCTACCGTCGTTTCAATCTTTCCATCACTCTTCCATTCCCTGTGAGCTCAAGCACTTCGTACCTTCTTCTCTCAATCTCAATTCTCATTGCTTCCTTGTTGTTTGGGTTCGTGCTTCTCCATCGTTCGAATCAATATTTTATTTTGTAAGTTTCCTGTGCCTTTTCTTTGTACTTTCTCTTTGAGTTTGTAGTTTTCTAGGGTTTTCCAATGGTGAAGATTGGGAATAGGTCGGTCTCTGAATTTAGGAAGTTTTATAACATCCTTGAGTGGGTAGATATTGAGTTCTGTAATTCCCCTCCTAGAAACGTTAGAGAGATAGATGACGCCCACTAGATCCATGTTTTGTTGCTTTCCCAGGGGGGACTCACTTTTCCACCTAACGATTTGTTCTTGCATTTTTTTGGCTATTTTAATATTGTTCCTGCACAATGCTCGCCCAATGTGTGGAAAAAAGTTAATGGCGTACATAGAATAAATCAATTGTATGGCACTAGGTTAGGGCTCATCGAGGTCTATTTTTGCTATTCCTTTTCTCGAACTAGCTCTGGTGTCCGCTATCTCAAAGCTAGGAGCCCTGACAGGGTATTGTTAGTAAATCTACCTGATTCCAATAAGGACTATTGGCAAGAAGGTTTCCTTGTTAGAAACTAGCAGTTTTCTCCCTAATCTAAAGGGTTGAGGTCTGAGAGGTTTTCTGTTCCCTTTTATGGGGAAGAATACATAGGTAGACTTTGCTCTGTTATTTCAATTTTTGTTGATTTGTGATCTTTCTGATTCTTCTTTGTTTTTCTTCCACAACGAGGTTAAAGAACTTGGAACCCTCTCTCAGCGAGGTTCGTCTCTCGAAATTAGTCAAGGCTTGGAATATCAGGGAGCCTTTGGGTGACGGCGAGCATCCCCGGTCTGCTGCTTTTCTGCTTGAGTACAAGAACGTTGTCTCCAGTTTCATAGCAAGGCCTGTGGACAGTATCCCAGAGTTTGATTCCTCTAAAAAGACTGCTGCGGATCCTATCCAGTTGGAAGAGGAGGAGAGAAGTTCTTAAAGTGACATCGTAGGAGCCATAAGTAATTTGGGTGGAGGGAGCTCTAGTAGTAGCAGTTCCTCTAATCGTGGGAGGTCTCTGGAGCTCGAGAGTCGTTGAGCACATCCAGCAGTTCGAACGAGGAAATGGCTCCTCCAAGGAAGAACTTACTTCGGGATGATGATGATGAAGACCACATGCTTCCTGCACAGAGGTCGAAGAAGCAAAAATCTAGCTCTGGGGCTGTGGCTACTAGTTCTCGACCTTCTGCTCAGGAGCAGGAGAAGAAGAGGAAAGAAGAAGAGCGGGTAAGGGGGGGAGAGAGGAAAAAGGAGGAGGAAAAGAAGAAGGTGGAGGAGAAGAAAAGGTTAGAAGAGAGGATAATAATGGAGAGGAAGAAAGAAGAGGAGAGGAGGAAGATGGAAGCTAGGATGAAGACTGGGCAAGCCTTAGTCCCGGTATCTGCCCTTCCTGAGGGAGCTTCAGTCGTAATTTCCCCTAGTTGGCCCCCGCACTGCTCGAAAGACCAGTTCTTCCTATTGATCGCCAAAGGGCGGTGGGGTCCGAGCAATTGGCCCTTCAGACTAGCCATAGGCTAGCTCTGGGAAGATTTTTCCTTTTCTCCCATGTTTTTATTAATTCCATCATTTCTTTCTTCTAATGTCTTCTTTTTTTACAGTTTGTGACTGACTTTGCCGTGCTATATCGTTCACGCGATGAGCTGGTAAAGAAAAATAGCGAGCTAGAGAAAGATAATGCTGCCCTGAAGTTGAAGGGTACAGAGCTCAAGGCTGGTTTTAAAGCCGTTGATGCTGCTCGGATATCATCCTACCTACATCTTTCTACAGCTAACCGGGAGAAGAATGCGGCAATTAAAGATTTGAAGGAGTTGCGACAAGCCTATGACCTGGTTTGCTCGAGCAAGCTGGCCATTGTGGAAGAGAACAGAGTGATTTTTGTGGAGCTGAAGAAGAAGAAGTCTGAGGCTGTCACTGCCAAGGAAGACTCATATAATTCTAGTTGGGCTATAGCATACGAGGATGATGAGGTTCAGATAGGCTATATTAGTTGTCTGAACTTCAAGAAGGGCTGGAACAAGGCCCTATTAGCTGTCAGTGTTGATATCGACTCCCCTCTGTTCGACGAGCATGACCCGGGTCCGAAGCTGATCGTGGATGAAGTCCCTGCCCCCGTTATTGAAGCTGCCGACTCTGTCCCCCAGTCGACCCCTGCTGACATTTCCCTTATTGTGGCGACAGAGGTTACCCCCGCTAGGGGCAATGCTCCCGCTGATGCTGATAAAGGGAAACAACCATCGACCTCTGGGAAACCTGAGGTTGCTAACTAGCCATCTTCTAGGATTACTTTGTATTTTTGCTTTTTCTGTCCGTAAACTTTCTTTTTGTTGCTCGATGTACTTTCAACCCTTATTAATGAAAAGGTTTCTTTTTCTAAGCGCACTGATTTGTCTCTTTCTCTCCCTTGTCTTTTTATTACTTGTAGTCGATTGACGTTGATGATTACATTCATGCTACTTCTCAATTGGGAAGGATGTTGGGACCTAATGTGAGCTCTGAAGTTTGTCAAACTTTTGTGAGGATATACAAGTCTCTGCGACTGAGGAGCAAGCGCTTTATAGAGAAAACTGAGCTCGTCGCCAAGCTGAAGGACAGACTTCAAGAGATGGAGGACATTCGTGCCTCAGTCCAAGAGGAGGTCAACGCGTTGAGGACGAAGCTATTAGAGGCCTCTGAGCTTAATGAAGTTGGGGAAGTTTTCCAGCAGGAGAATGAGGCTCTGAGGAGAGAGGTCTCACGACTTAGGGAGCATGCGCCGAGCACTACTCTAGCAGTATTACAGGGTTCCTCGTCATCCCGAGCTAGAGCTGTTCAGAGTGATGTGCCTCCTGCATTACAGGGTCCTTCTCTTTCGATTGTTTTGAGAGCTCGCAGGAACACCAGGGGTTCATCAAGAGCAATGGAGGAGCTCCACGATGATGTTTAACGGGTGTATGTGATTACTTCTGGGCTCTAGAGGGATGTCACTCGGTTGTGGCACTTGTCCAAAAAAGGTCCTCGACGAGTGTGGGCTGATGGCTACGACCAGGGTTGGTCATATGCTCCAACAAGGTTGGTAGAGTTCGAAGAGCTATATTTTTTCATGGGGTGGCTGAGTGCCCTGAAGGAGCTACAAGTCCCGAGGAACTCGATGCTCTGGTATCTCCATGAGATTTATCCCTCTACCCTGATGCCTAAACCCTTCCGGAGGGATGATCGATGGATCCCCATCGATGACATCCCTCGGTAATTATTAGAGTCGGATGAGAATGAGGTTGAGGAAGAGTTAGCTCCTGCTACCGATGATGGACGAAGAGCTCGATTGGCTGATTATCTCGCTCAGAGGCCTCACCCCCATTGAGATTTTTCCAGTCATTGCTTTTTGTATTTTTGGTAGGGTAAATGCTTTGGGCGAGCTCGCCGACTAAACATGTATCACCATTATTGTAAACATGATGAATTAATATAAAGTTTGTGTTTTGGGTGAATTTGCTGACTAAACAAGTGTATTATATTCTTCATATTCTTGCTGCTTTATGATCTTCTAAGTTTGTGTTGTTACGTAAGTGTCCTCCCAGTCCAGTATAATATCGAGATACCATTGTGCACCACTTTACCTTTTAGGTCGTGTCGTCACACTCACTTAGGCCTAAGTGTGGCAATTGGCGAGGACACACCTGGTGTTGGATGCTTTATTCGATCAGGATTTTATTCAACCAAAGAAGGTTTGATGACCAGTATAAAATTTGGCCATATTGCCTAAGGATCCCCTATAGGGCTTCATATATTGCCAGGGGCAATGCTAAGAGGTCCTTCATGTTTCATAACGATGACCTGAGGATTTGGAAAAGATGTGCCATAAAGCTCATAGAGTTGTTACTTATTAGAATACAACCGTTTAAATAACTTTCATTAATGACAAGGGAAATGAACTTCTAGTTTCATGACAAAATAATAAAAGAAAGATCTAAAAATAGAATCTCTTGAGATTGTCTGCGTTCCATGCTTGTGGTATTTCTCTGCCTTCCATCGTTTCCATGTGATAGGCTCCCTGCAGATCGTCTCTTGTTATCTTAAAGGGTCCTTCCCAGTTTGGGCCTAGCTTGCCGTCTGATGGTTTTACTGTGCTGCCCAGGACTTTCCTTAGAACGTAGTCCCCAACTCGGAATATCCTCGGGTTAACCCTTTTGTTGTAATGCCTCGTGAGCTGTTGTTGATAGCTCGCTAGTTTTACTAGGGTTAGCTCTCGGTGCTCGTCGGCTAGGTCGAGCTCAGTGAGCAATGTTGCATCATTATGGCCTTGGTCGACAAGGTTGGACCTCATTGTCGACAAACCGGCTTCTAATGGGATAACTGCTTCCATGCCATATGTCAGCAAAACTGGGGTTTCTCCTGTTGCTCGGCGAGGAGTGGTTCGGTACGCCCATAGAATATGTGGTAATTCGTTTACCCATGGGCCTTTGGCTCGCTCCAATTGCTTCTTTAATCCATCGATCACAATTTTGTTGGAAGCCTCAGCTTGGCCATTGCTCTGAGGGTAGGCCACCGAGATGAAGTGATGTCTGATACCGTGTTCGTTACAGAAATTCTGGAAGGAGCCGCTTTCGAACTGTGTTCCATTATCGGTGATGATGGTTCTGGGGATGCCAAAGCGAGTGATTATATTTCTCCATATGAACCTTATCATATCGGTATCTCGGATGTTCGCCAGGGGTTCCGCCTCGATCCATTTGGTGAAGTAGTTAGTCGCAATCAACAGATATTTGCGATTGCCGATGGCGGTGGGTAGTGGTCCCACGATGTCAATTCCCCATTGGGCAAATGGCCATGGGCTGGACAGTGATTTTAGGTCGCTAGCAGGCTGGTGAACCATAGGAGCATGAAGTTGGCATTTAAGGCACTTGCGTACATACATCGCAGAGTCTCTTTGCATGTATGGCCACCAATAACCTTCCTTCATTTCTCGAAAAGCTATAGACCTTCCTCCGATATGACTTCCACAGACTCCTTCGTGAAGATCATCTAGCAATTGCTCGACGTCCCCCGAGTGAACGCATTGGAGGTAGGGTCCGGAGAAGGATCTCTTATACAAGTTGCCCTCTGGAGATAAGTGAAAGCGAGCAGCTTTGACTCTTATCCGGTGGGCAGTCTTTTTGTTATCTGGGAGCATGCCATCCTTCAAATATTCCCTTAAGGGGTCCATCCAGCTGGGAGATGATCCCACCTGGAGTACCTGTTTCCCGTCTGGTAGCTTGCTGTTGCGGTTGATGCTCGGACGAGTGAGGAAATCGATGGGGATGGTTCTTTTTAGGTCGGAGTCAACTATCGAACTCAGGGCTGCTAGGGCGTCAGCATGACTGTTTTACCCCCTGGGAAACTGCTAGACATTAATCTCTTCAAAGCTCGCCATTAGTTTTTTTACTAAGGCGAGGTAAGCTACCATCCTTTCAGCTTTTGCATTGTAGTCTCCACTTATCTGATTGGAGACTAATTGGGAATCGCCGAACACCTATAAATGTTTTGCTCCCAAAGTGTGCGCCTTTTGGAGGCCGGCTATTAAGGCTTCGTACTCTGCTTCATTGTTGGAGGCTGCAAATCCAAGCCTGATTCCTTGCTCAAGGATTGTATTCTCTGGAGTGACGAGGACCATGCCTACCCCTGCCCCCTTTTAGTTGGAGGCTCCATCAATAAACAATTTCCAGGTTTCCTCTATTGCTGGGTTCTCCTTTTGCCTTGTTGGTTGAGGTTGGTCGGAGGGCTCCTTGCTCGTGAATTCGGCTATAAAATCAGCACGGATCTGCCACTTGATTTCGGTCCTTGGTTAAAATTGGATGTCAAATCGCCCGAGCTCGACTGACCATTTAGAAAGTCTGCCCGACAAATCATCTTTCCTCAGGATTGCCTTAAGGGGGTGCGATGTAAGGACGATAATAGTGTGGGCCTCGAAATAATTCTTCAGCTTCCTCGAGGCCATTACTAGTGCAAAGGAGAGCTTCTCTAGTGGTAGGTACCTCTACTCGGCGTCTATTAGGGTCTTGCTCGCGTAATAAATGGGATGATGGATTCCTGCAACCTCGCATATTAACGCAGAGCTGACAGTGTGGTTGGAAACGGAGAGGTACAGGTACAAAGAATCGATTTGTCGAGGTATGACGAGCAGTGCTGGAGAGCTTAAGTAAGATTTGAGCTTGACCAATGCTCGTGAGCAATCTGGGCTCCACTCTACCGTCTTGTTCCCCTTTATAAGCTAGAGGAAAGGCTTTCACTTCTCGGAGGATTTAGAGATGAAGAGATTTAAGGCATCGAGCATACTAGTGAGCTTATGTACGTCCCGGATTGTGCAAGGGGGTTGTACCCTGTTAATTGCATCGATCTGGTCTGGGTTAGCCTCTATGCCTCTCTTACTGACCAAGTACCCAAGAAATTTTCCTGACTGGACACCGAAAGAACACTTGCTCGCGTTAAGTTTCATTCGGTACTTCCTGAGGATTTTGAAGGTGTTTGACAGGTCTGAGAGGTGATTTTCCTTCTTCTTACTTTTAACGAGCATGTCATCGATGTAGACCTCCATGGTGTCTCCCATCTGATCCTTGAACATTTTGGTGACCAGCCGCTGATAGGTTTACCATGAATTCTTAAGCCCAAAGGGAATGACCTTGTAGCAGTATAACCTAACTATCCTGATGAACACCGGTTTGTCCTGGTCTGGGGCATATAAGGGGATTTGGTGATGCCCTGAGTATGCGTCCAGAAAACTCATTCGCTCGTGAGCTGAAGTGGCGTCTACTAGTTGGTCTATTTTTGGCAGGGGGAAACTATCTTTAGGGCACGCTTTGTTGAGGTCAGTGAAGTTGATGCAAACTCTCCACTTCCCATTGCTTTTCGAAACTACTATTGGGTTGGATAACCACTTGGGGAATTGTACTTCCCATATGGATCCTGCATCCAGTATTTTTTCAACTTCTTTTTCTACCGCTTTAGACTTCTCGGATGCAGTTCGTCGTGCCTTCTGCGTGATTGGTTTGAAGATGGGATCAATGTGCAGCTGATGACAGACCATACTAGGATCGATTCTAGGCAGCTCGTATGGTTCCCACGCGAAAACATCTACGTTGCATCTCAGCAGAGTTGGCAATTCCTTTCGTTCCTGGTCGGTGAGAGATGCTCTAATTAAGAAGACTCTATTACTATCTCCATCTCCAGCTATAACTTCTGCCAAGTCCTCGACGACCCACTCGGAGGGGAGGAGCCTGGTCTCCTCTACTACAGGTCTTTCGTTCTTTAATTATTATTTTTGAAGGTGTCAGACCTTCTTCAACTTTCTCACTGGGCTGATCGACCTTCCTCTCTAGATTTGGTCGGATGGATGCTATGAAGCACCTTCTTGCCATCGCTTGGTCGCCGTGGATCTCCATTCCTCCTCGCTCGGTTACATACTTGAGTTTCTGATGGTAGGTCGAGGAGACTGCCTTCATTACATGAAGCCATCCCCTGTCGAGGATGGCCTGGTATGGCGAGTCGATGTCAACTACCAAAAACTCGATCAACTTGGAGATGTTTCCAGCGCGCACCGGTAGTACAATCTTTCCCAGGGGCATAGTTATTTTTCCAGCGAAGCCAACTAAAGGGATAGTAGCTTCCTTTAGGTCGGCGATGCTTAACTTCAATTTTCTGAATAGGTCAAGATACATTACTTCGGACGAGCTTCCTTGGTTGATGAGCAATTTATCGACGTCAAAGTTAGCTATCTTGAGGGTAATGATCAGAGCATCATGATGTGGGGTTCTCACTCCCACCAAATCTTCATCTGTGAAAACAATATGCTTGTTATAGTTGACGTCATCTGCTCGTCGACGCTTTCCTGACTGTAACTTTGCTAGATCGATCTGAAAAGCCTGCATTACCGTTGTAAGTTTCTTTATCTCCATTCGAGATGAATTTCCTTGGATCTGCTTGGCATCAGAGTCCCCGTGAATTACCCCGAACTCATGTCCAGCGTCATCTTTGAGCACGTTGTCGGGTCTTGCCTCTCTATTGGCAGCCACTTTCTCTGCCTTTTTCTCCACAAACTAGTTCAAATGCCCGGACTGGGCCAGCTCCTCGAGTTGAGACTTAAGAGCTTTGTAATGCTCAGTCTTATGTCCTCCCTCTTTGTGAAAAGCACATCTTAGCGCATTGTTCCTCTTCGAGGGATCTCCTCCCATCTTCCTGGGCCATTTGATGAATGGTTCATCTTTGATCTTCACGAGAATTTTGTAAATTGGTTCCTTGAAGACGGTATTGACCGCCTGAAATGCTTTCGACGCATCATTATTCCCTCCGCTCTTGGAGCCATTTTTGCCCCCGTTCTTTCCTCCTTTCTTCTGGTTTTCAGCTTTGTCGCTGCCCTTGGTAGTGCGTTTAGATCGACCATTTTCCCCTGTACTGAGGCAGGTGACATCTTCCACCTTAGCATACTTCTCGATGTGAGACATTAGATCATCAATAGTCATAGCCTCCTTCTTCGCCAGGGACTGGTATAGAAGGGAAGAACTGGGCAGCCCAATTTTGAAAGAGGCCACTAACACTTGCTCCGAACAATCCTCGACCTTGTTAAATAAATCCCAGTACCTCTTCGAGTAGTCCCGGAGGGTCTCTTGATCCGTTTTCTTCATTGTTAGCAAAGCATCCATCCATTTGGGATGGGAGCTACTAGTAATGAATCGGGTCGTAAAGAGCTCGGCCAGGGACTTGAACCTTCTGGTGGACCGGTGGGGGAGCCTCTCAAACCACTTTTGCGCTACATCATGCAGGCTGGAGGGAAAAATTCAGCAATTAGTGCATCCCAGTGGTTCCAGAGGGTCATGGCCTGTCGGTACTGCCTGATATGATCAATGGGATCAGTCTTACCGTCATAAATCTTGAATCTTGGAATGGAAAATTTCTTGGGGGATTCTTCCTCTTCAATTTTCCTCGTGAAAGGTGACTTCATCTGGGTTTTGAGAGTTTGCCTAGCGAGTTCCCGGGTTGATCTAGTACCGTGGTGGGTAGGATGTTGGTCCATTTCCCTACGGACCAGATCTCGTATCTTCTCGTTGCTGCGAGTAGGGCTCTGGTAACGACGAGCTTTTCGCAGCTGCTCGCGGAGGTCGTCGTCTGATTCGCCTCCCTCAACCTTTTGAGATCCTCGCATAGGGCTCCTTCCTCGGCTGTGAGACTTGCTCTCCTGAGGGCTAGGAGTGCGGTATGGACATCTCCTATTATCATAATGAAGCTCTCTCTCTAGTATTTCCAGTCTTCTTTTCAAGCGAGCGTTCTCTGCCTCGTACCTGCGAGAAGACTCCCTCTGCTCGTGGAGCCTTGCCTCGTATGCATCAATCAGTTTGGATATCTGCGTGGACCTCGCTGGTCCTTGGCTTTCTTCTGAGGATGGCCTTTCTAAGCGAGCCCCCTGATCTGAACATCGAACTTCAGACCTAATCCTACGTGGAGCAGGTGGTTCTTGAATATCCCCTGCCTGGGGGGCATTGCTACTGTGACCAGACATTTTAAACTCTTTTTTTGTGTGTGGGCTTTTCTCAGGGAAGATAAACGCTTCCCACAGACGGCGCCAATTGTGGTGACAATTATTATGAAACACAAACAAATAGGAGAAAGGCAAGCACCAAGTAAGAACAAGGAATGTAAAATGTCAATCACACAACAAATGATGTACGTGGTTCAACAAAGATGTGCCAACGTCCACGGTGGTGCAATCGGTGTTATTTCTATATACTCCGGATAGTGATTACAGAGAATTTGTCCTTTTGCCCCGGACCTAGGGTTCAATATATACATGTACATTTAGCTAAGTGGGGGTGTTGGATTCCCCCATGTCTTCCATCTCTCCCATAACCTCCCATAATGGGAATGTGGGAAGAGACCGGATCATAATCAAATAAGAGATGGGGGGTCAGGACTTTGGGCCGCCAGAATTGGGCTACTCGTCCAAGCCCATGATCTTAATTTTGGGTACCCACATGGGGTAACTAGGTTGTGTGAATACACCTAGTGGGATAGTACTTTAGAGAATATATATTCGGTGAGTTATTACTCAGGAGGATGTTCCTTATTAATTATTATTCCAACATATGTGTGAATGTTGTAATATGACTATATATATATAATCAGATAAATAATTATATACGGGTTAATTAATACAGGCCGTGAATTGTGTTATATGTATAACGGGTGTGAAAGTTATATGAATTTAAAAAGGGGGATGATTAATTAATTTAATGTTGATAATAACTTAGAAATCATAGTTATGGCATACTCGATTAGAGTAGGGTGGTTGCAAGGGGTATTTCGATTATCTAGTTATGGGATAAATAACTAAGAAAATTAATTAAGGCATTAGTAGTGCACATTAGAGGAGGGGTGAGGATATTCTCAAGGGAGTGCGACACTAACTAAAATATGAAAAGCATGCATACATATTTATTACTGCAAGTTAATCATTTGCTAAATATTTTCCAAATGTTTTGAGTTCTAACCCTTTATATAAATATTTTTTAAAAACCTTTTAGGTGTCCATCCACAGGGATGCCAGACTTGATTCATTCCAGGGATCCGTTGCTTTTGCATATGTGGATGTTGAGGGAGTTTGATAGACGCCTCATTCCATTTCATTCTAGTATAGAAATTTCCTATCAGTTACTTAAGCATATCGCTCACCACTTTTTTTAGTATTTATGTCAGACTTGTTGGGATTGTTATTATCTGTCTTTACTTTTGTTGGATTTTTACCGATGGTTTATTCGGTGAGTTTAGTTAAATTGTGAATGGTTGATTTCAGTTAATTATGATTGTTTAATTGATTTTGTTTTCGCGTGAGTATTTCATTAAATTAATGAAAGATAAAATTTGGCACCAGTCTAGTTTTCTCAATTAGGTGGTTAGTAATAAAAAGGGCGACAGTGATGCTGAGAAACTTGTTCTAATTTAATTTATGACTGATCACCCAGGGTTAATTAGGGAGGTGCCACAATATCATACATAACATTTTGTATGATTAAAGAAAAAATAACATGTATAAAATGATAATCATGTATTAAATTTATAGATCCATATAAAACTATTAATTAAGTGTTGTTTAATTATATTTACATAACTAAGTCAATGACTGTTTAATGAATCAAAACAACATTAATTTGCATCAAAAGGACACTAGCTGAACTCATTACATTTCTTATGTGACACGTGGAGGATGCATATTTAAACACAACCCTTCTCAACTATCAAATTAAAGTGTTTACAACGGGAACCTCGGTTCTTATTCTTAAGTAAGTTTCACCCTAATCTTGGGTTAATAAGGATACTGGAAATAAGGAAATGTAAACATAATAGGAGATTTACTAAAATTGGAAAAGATAACTACAAACCAAATAATATCCTATATAATGTTAACTCATTTTTAAATTTTATATATTGGAAAAGTGGGATTTTGTAAGGTTCGTTGGTTTGGAGGTTCTGACCTGTCTTCATGAGATCGTTCGAGTGGTAACCTTTTAGGATCACTTAAAACATCATGATAGTTATGTCATAAAGGTTCTAGTGGTAATATGTTTACGTGCTCCTGTCCTGTTACAATGCTGAATAACTGTCCAATGAAGTATATCACTTTATAGCTTTTTCATTTATCCACCAATCAATCAAACTATAATTTACCTTCCTTTGTAGTGGCCGTAAACACTACTTTTTCCACAACATTCTTGAAGGGAGTGAAGTGATTATGTGGTTATTGATGGGTTCCTGAATGAATTCAGGGGTGAATCTATGTCCTAAAAATAGTATGAATATAATAGAATATTATTACCAATTTATTGATAATTTTTGTTAAAAAAATCGTACTTTGGGTGGGGAATCAATCTTGTGCTACAAAAAGTAGGTTTTACTGGAAAACAAAATTCTTTTTGGTGACAATTCTTTTGTTCTTAGATGCAAAATAGTTTGCCACAAATGAACATTTACTTAGCGAAATAATGTTTTCCACTTAAAGCTAGACAATTGGTGGGAAAAATGTTTTTTATAAGTAAATTGTGTCATTAAAAAACTTCGACTTTGGTGGAAGAACATTAAGTATACCTAGAAAATAACAAGGTTCGACATAGACAATACCAACAAATACAAAAAGCTACTCTACTCTATGTAACTCTTTCATAAAGACCAAAAAGAAAGGAAGGGAGGGGGTTGGACCATTCGTATACCAAATGAGTAGTGAACTCATAAACAAGTAACACAACCTAGTGTAATACCCTATACTTTTACGCATAATTAATTGCGCGTAATTAAATGATTTAATCGGGAATTTAAATTGACTTCGATAAATATTAATTAGCGTGATGATAAGCGTAAATGTTTATCTATTTATCTTGCTAGTGTGAAGAGTAAATATGAACGTACGAGCTTATGTTATGTCTCTAGTGAGTGATAGTGACCGATTTATCATTTTTTAGCGCAGGACCTAAGAGTCGGGTGCGAAAACTACATTTTAAGATAGATGGCTCGGATGACCTTTTCGAGTGGACCAATGATCCGGAATGGGTCGAAATAGTTAAATTAAGTACCCGGGGGTTATAATTAGGTTCTGGGAGTTTTTGGACCATAAGTGACTCGAAAAAGGGTATTGTAGTCATTTTACACCCTATGGATTAATTAAATCCGAAAATTTCCCTTGGAGTATAAATAAAAAGGGATAGGTTTTTGTCTTCTCTTTTGTGTGTTTAAGAGAGGTAGATAAATGAATAAGAAGACAAAGAAGAGAGATAGATCTTTCCGAGTAAAGCTTCATGAGGTTTCCAAGAAGAGATCGCAGGATTTATCCATCAAGGTAAGTATTTACTTGATTTATGTGATTTGTAGTTAATAATGTTGATTAATGGTATTGGGGTTAAAATCTGAATTTAGAGAGGCTTGAGTATAAATCTTGCTAAATTAATATGTTGAAGAAATTATTGGAAAACCATGTGTAGATGGGTTTTTATGAAGTGTATACCATGTAAGAAGAATGGTAAAATTCTGGGTTTCTAGAGGTTGAAGATAATGAAGATGCTAATTGAGAGATGAAATTAATAATCATAAAAAATTGTAGGTTAAATTTTAAATACATATAATTATTCAAGGGTGAAGATTGATTATGATGAAGTGAAACTATGAAATTATGATTATGTTGCTATAATAATCATTGGAAATTTATTATGTAAGAATTTGTGGTGATTTGGATTATTATATAAGAAAAGAGGAGATATATATTTAAAGGAACAAATTGGGGTTATTTAGGTGGTCCCGGTCGATCCCTCCCCCCCCCCTCCCCCCCACCGGTAGACCGGTGGTTCTGGGTTTGGCATACTAATTTCTTCACAGGCTTATATTGAAGGGGGCGGTCGATCGGGGGTGTTTGGTCGGTCTATTGGTGCCCTGTTTTTAGGTGAAACTTTGTTTCAAAAGGGGGAATACAGAAATTCATAACGTTTTCATCTGGACTCGGAATGATGCGCCGTTTGTGGCCACACATATATTGTGCAGTGTAGTACGATATAATAGAGATTTATTTACCTCGGCATAGAGTATGAAAAGTATAAAATTCCCTTGAAGTTGTAATGAACGATGAAACTCCCCCAAAATTAAATATAACTTGGTATTAATGTTCGTGAGCGTAATATGAACCCAAGAGAGTATATTGGGGATGGTTTATATGTCGATATAGGTTTATTTAAATGAAGGATTGTATCAATTTTATTTTTTGAAAACGTTATAAGACTAGGACACTAGAATAAAGGGCTAGTCGAACGTGAACATAGGAAGTCGTGTCAGGCTTCAGATTTAAGTGAAACGTACGACGCGTGTAATATGTACGGGTTCAACAATATATATATATATATATGCATATGTTTTGAAAGTTAATTGTAGTAATATGACATTACTCAGGTATGCTACACGGGAGGTTACGCGTAGTGGGCGTTCCCACCCGGGGCATTCTAGCGGGGTTAGGAATATGGCCCCTTGTTATAGTTCGTGGTTTAGCTCCTACCATAATAGAGGTGAGGATTTGTCATGAAAGTATTCGTTGAGGATTTTTTTAATACTGAGGCTTTAGGCTATAACCACCTTCATTATTTGTTTACGTTTTGGGTTCGGTGGTGAAATCTCAACCCGGTGACCAGATGTGACACGTGATGTGTCTGGCACCCGATAGAATACTGTGGGACGCATCCGCTAGGATAAACTACGGGGATTATATATACTTATAGTGCGCAACCAACACTGACTTGCCATTCTAAAACGCCTCCTTTCCAAACCCTAACGTCAATATTTTTTATTTCATCGTAGTCCAAATAAAGAACATAACTTTTGGCGATGCCATCATTCTCCACACCTTATTCAACGGATATGGATTACTTCGTAATTCCCTCAATACAATGTAACAGTCTTTAACCATACACAAACCATCCTTACCTCTACCCCATTTCACACTATATTCCCCTCCCACAGGGATCGGTGACATTCTTATCACTCAAAAAATACAGACGCCTCCTCCTATTTCTAATCCTGCAGTCTCCTTCGGAATTTTTGGTTCCACACCATTCGATCACCCAACGTTATCCTATTATCTACCACCGACCTCACCTTATCCCCTCCAATCCGTAACATCCTGTAAATAGATCCTATATGGTACCATTCTTTCATAATTTATCCTTCCCAAATATATTTGTGTTCCCAATCCTTAGGTAGAACCTTGTATGATGGGAAAATTTCCCCACCCCGTTTGTAATGTGCTTCCACAACTCGATCTCTTGTGTATAATGTTACTCTCTCGGTCCCCACCCACACCGAGTGAAACCTCACTTAGACACCACCACTTTCCTCCATAACCGATTTTCCTCTCGAGGAAATCTCCATAACCATTTACCTATCAAATATTTATTGACGCGCTTTAAGTTTTTCACCCCCGCTCCACCAACCTTGGCCCACTTAAATACCTATTCCAACACAATAAGACAATGTTTGAATCCATTTGCATTATCTCTCCAAGAGAAATCCCTCTTAATCTCTTCCAACATCTTATGCACTGAGACCAAAAATGGCAAAATAAACATGAAGTAGTTCAGAATGCTCGATAGAGTGATTTTAATCAAAGCTAGTCTCCGCTTTTGAGAGATAGTAACTCTTACACCCTTGTAATCTTCTTTTCACCCTCTCAAGGACTGGAACACATATTTCTTTAGACTTAAATTGGTCCCCCAACGGAAGGCCAAGATACGATGAGGAAAGAGAACCCACCTTGCACTCAATCACCTATGCCAAATAACCCATTATCTCGCCTTCCCCGACTGGTATTATCTCACATTTCCAAACATTAATATATATACCCCAACACTTCCTCAAAGTATAACAACACCACTATCAACGGTCTTATCCGTTCCTCTTTTGCATCATAAAAAATTATAATGTCATCCGCAAAAAAAAGATGTGAAATCTTAACAGAATAGGTATATGTATTCCCAATTGAGAATCGACTAATCATTCCAAACTCCCCCACTCTGCCCAAAAACTGACTAAGCACCTCCATTACCAAGATCAATAGAAATGGAGATAAAATGTCCCCTGTTGAAACCCCCTCGTACTTGGAAAAAATCCTCAAGTGTCCCAATTATCAGAACTGAAAATCTCATTGTTGATATGCATCTTTTAATCCACTGACACCAACAATCCTCAAACCCTATCCTCTATAATAAATAAAGCAAGAACCCCATTGATATGAGTATACGACTTCTCAATGTCTAGCATACAATTAATTTCAGGATCTTCACTTCTCAATCTAGCCTCCACATACTCATTATCCACCAAAATCGCATCCAAAATTTACCCCCCCATAAAAGCATTTTGGGCCTCTGAAATGAGTGGGCCAATCACCTTCCTAACACCTTTGACATAAACTTATACACATTGATACCCACTTCTTGCGAATCAAAGTTAAAAAGTCAGTATTCAAACCACTCGTGAATTGACCTGTTTCATAGAATTACATGAAAAAGGCCATCACATCCTCTCTCACAATAGTCAGACAATGTTGAAAAATGTTATAGTGAAACTATCAGGTCCCGTGCCGAGTCCCCACTCATGAACCACAAGACATGTACTACTTCCTCTTCCCCTAAAGCCTCCTATATCATCTTAACCTCATCCCCAGAAACATAATCCAACTCTAACCCATCAAGAGTGGGTCTCCACTCTTCCTTTTATGTCTAGAACCTCTCAAACTACATTCGAATTTATCGCCTCACTTCATTATCCTCCACAAACTCCTCATATCCCACAATAATTTTCCCTATCTAGTTAGAGCGACGATTAGAGTTTAGCCCTTTATGTAAAAAACAACTGCGATTTCTGTCTCCAACTAATTTATTTTTGAATCAATCTCCTTACTGCCTCCACTTTCTCTCCTCCCAAAATAGCCACTCATTCCCTGAAAGCACACCCAAGCCTTCCTTTTCATATAGAACCCAAATTTCCTACATGAATCTGTACAAGTATCCCTTTGTAACAACCCGCGTAATTTTTGAGGTATTTTCGAAATTAAGAGAAAAAATAAATTTTGAGACAAAATAATTTTTAATGCTCAGATATGTTGGTTATTATTTTTAAATGACAGAATTTCAAACGGTTTCTAAATCAAAATTAAAATGGAGTTTTAATTGAATTTTTATTATATGGAAGAGTCCTCACAATATAAAACTCTCTAAGAGTCCTCAAAACATAAAACTCTCTAGTAAAAATAATATTTTTAGAAATCCGACCGTTCGATCAAGCTGAATTTTTGTCAGCAGTCCTGTCTCACCTTTCGCTACAACATTCTAATTTTTCAAGTGATTCCAACGGTCCGATCGTCCGGAATAAAATTTTTAGTGTTTGTATCTCATTAGAACTCTTTTCTTAATCAAACACTTAATCCTTTATATATCAACTAATTCGTGGCTTGGCTTTTCAAATAACTTTTTCTCAAACTTTTCAACCATAAGACCTCTCCAAAATTACTCCCTTTCATATACAAACCATTGCCCCAAACTTATTCAAGATTTCAACCTTAGATTATAAGGCTTATTTGGTGTTTTCTCGAGTTTGGGCTAGAACTTGATTTGATTATTTTCCCGAGAGGAACGTGATGGTGTGATTAGATTTTGAGGTTGAATTATGTGATGACTTTGAGGTATGGGGTTTTACAAAATATGCTCTTTAATCTCGCGAGTAATATTCTCGTTGTTTTCTTGTGGTTATTGACTCATATTTGAATTTCTAAATTCATTGGAATCTGGAAATATTTGTTGGAATCTAATTTTGATTCACGTGGTGTTATTTTTGGTGTTGAGCATGTTGTCATGAAGATTTTAATATGGCACGAAAGTTGGGCACCCGCCAATATTCCTTTTTCCGGATATGCTAAAAAAATGCATAGGCGCGGTACGGTGATGAGGCGTGGTGACCCGGTTATTGTGTTGTTGAGAAATTATAGTGATATAATTGCTTATGAGATTCGTATTTGATTTGAATATTCGTACTCGTATTGTTACGCTTTATTCACCTTTAATATTTGTTGAGCATCTTTCCTATCGTATTGTGTACTTCCCCATATTTTCTTTTAGTGGCAGGTCAGCGCGGATTTTGGGAGCTTTGGATTTGAATTGGCGATTGTTTATTTAGCGTGGATTATTTTGAGAAGATATTCGAGAATACAAAATGAGAAGAATTGTATTTATTTTTGATGTATAGAGCATTGGGATTTATTTTTATTTCGAGTTAGATAGTTGGTTTATTTCGAGAGAATTGTTGTTTTTATTTGAAGAGATTTCAGATTAGTGGATTATTTTATTATTTTTTGGGATTTTTAGATGCTCTATACCTTATTATTGCGGATTAGTTTAGTTTTATCGATAGTGGCGCTCCGTTCGCTCTCCCCGGGCGGGCGGGGTGTTACACCCTTCCCTTCCAAAAGATCTATTTATTACACTTTTTGAGATCTTCCCTAAAAAGGTAAAGCTTCCAGTTCAATATATAACTAGCATTACCCTCACCCTCACAACCTTGCCACCACTCCTTCACTATATATGGAAAGTCATCGGCTTTCGGCCACATGTTTTCATATTTAAATGATGCCCTCCCTCATTGCCACTCCACACTCTAGGAGAACCGAGACATGGTGTGAGTTCATCCTAGGAAAACATGATTGATTCATATCCGAGAACTTCTCCTCCAAATTCGAAGAGAATATAAATGGATATAATTGAGATAGAGAATGATTATCTTTACTAATGAACCATGTAAATATCCCGCCCACTAACAGAGCATCTACCAGTTCCATTTCATCAATGGAGAGTCGATGGGGAAACAAGTTTTGAAACTAAAAGATTTATCGGTGCTTTTTAATGATTAGTTGTAATATAATTTGCAACTAAAAGCCTTTTTTCCTTATTTTGTGTCATTATTTCTTTCAAATTATTAAATTATAATTCAATATATATATATATATATATATATATATATATATTACATATATATATTACTTATATTTTTAATGTTTGTTGTATTTATACATAGATTCGGGCTCCAGTAAGGACCTTTTATGCGGAGCTATAGAAATATTATTAATAAATTGATTTTTTTACGGTGTCTAAACATTTCATGGAGCCTCTCACCCCCCACCCCCCACAAACCAAAAACATGAAATAAAAAAATAAAAACTCAAAAATGTTTTTTGTTATTTGAAACAAAATCGATAAAAATATGTGAGTTGGGAGTATCTAAAAGACTTCAAATACTTTGATTAATTATTCTTAAATAGAAAAAAGCATTTTTAGTATATTTGTTTTTAAGCGGTTCCATGAAATGTTGAAACACCACAGCAATGAACTTATTTATTAATTTTTTTAAAGAAGTAAGTATGTAAGAGCCTTGCCATTTATACATAAATTTATTAAATTTATTTTTCTTCTAGGAAAGTTTATAAAAAAAATTCAGACTACGTTTTATAATTGACAAAAAAAATTATTTGAGAAGCCGAGGTAAGAATATATTATGAAAAATAATGAAACATGCTCATTGGGGTATGCTCAGATCTAAGTTAAAATTATGATGTCATTGAAGGGTTAAGGCGTTGACTAGAATTTCCCACAATGGGGAGGGGGGGATTAAAATATATAAAAGTAGGTACTAAATCATAAGTTCAATTAATATAGAGGTCAAATGACCCAATATATCAGGCTTTTCAAATATATTTTGTTTCTAATCATCATTTTAATTTTATTAATTTTTATATAGTAATACAATTGCACTAAATTATATTAGTTTGTGCTCTCTATTGGTTTGAATGTCACACGAGTATAATTGACATCAATCGCTTTATTTATTTAAAATAATAATTATATCTCTATTTGTCTTTATAAAAATATGGGTTCATAATTACGATAACACGTGACCTGCACATGTTCGTCGCAAGCCTCTAAGCTTCTTGCGCATCAAGTTAATGTAGAGTCCAAGTCACGAAAGATTATCGCGTATCTATCACTTGGAACGATTCAAACTGATTTGGGATAGGTCCGATCTTCTAGGGATAGATGTTAACAGAGATTATGACTCTCATAAGCTTCTCTGTAAATATAAACTTGCCCCTCATTGAGCGGGGCATGTGATATAGTATCGTCGAGAAGTACAATAACTCTGCAGATCCATTATCTGAATTAACAAAAGAGAAAACCCAAAACCCTTTGGGCGTAGGGACGTTGCCGAATAACCTATATATTGTCTGGTGTGTTTTTTATTTCTCTTAAGTTCACTCGTTCACGTTGGACACAAAAATTATAGGAAATGACAACATACAATTGGTGCCATCTATGGGAAAAGATCTGAGTTCTTTGGCACTAGCTAAACTCCTGGGATGTCTCACTCACCCAACTAAGATCTTATGAATGTAAATAGGAGGGTCATCAACAACACAATTATGGATACCTATATAGAGACAACGACAACTAGAAGGGTCACCAACTAACATTCCCTCTCAGAGGATTCGATCTGATATTGGTGAGTATTACCAATCCTCGGATGCTCATTACCGTCCTCGAGAGGTTAGAATAATGAAAAATGATGAGCTTGAATAATTTAACCAAATCTCAAGTCTCATTGACAAATATGAGAAGTGCCTCTAAGATGAAAGGGATACCAACAAGCTCCAACAGAAGAAGAATGACATGCTCTAACAATGCCTAGAGAAGGACGCTCAAAAAGGGAAGCGCAAGAATGGCTACCACTCACGATCTCTTAGCCCTCAGATGAGCTAAGATCACAGCCTTGGAAGGAGTAGTGAACAACATAAGGGATGTTATCCTCGCTAAAGGGAGACTATGCCCTGATGATCGATGAGGAGGCAAAGAGTTCTATGACTTTGTCAGAAGGTAGGTAGAGAGATTTGCAACCCATAAAGTGAATCATACTATCAAGGAGCCTGCTAGAAGAGAACTCGTGTGATAGATGAAATTACCTTTTAACCGGTCTATAGAAGTGTTTCAGCCCCCCAAGAAGTTTTCTCCCCTAAGATTTAAGATATATGATAGGAAGATTGATACCACCGATCACGTCAGGCAATATTTTCGAGAGATCAGGCTGTGAAACACTAACAAAGTATTAATGTGTCAAAGATTCACCTCCAGTCTTGGAGACACTACCTACAAGTCCTTTAAAAATTTATCACATCGATCGATAGCCTCCTTCAAGAAATTGGTCGAGTCCTTTATGTCCAGATTGATTATTAGAATCACATTTCCCACACGGATATATCACTTACGGCGATGAAGAAAAATCCACAGGAAACCCTCCACGAGTACGCCAGAAGGTATTAGGAGGTTTACAATGAGGTGATGGACTTAACCGAGCAAGTCATGGTGGCATCCTTCATAATTGGTCTCTCGAGTAGTTCCATGCTTTACCAATCCCTCACAAAGAGGGAAGCCATCACGATCAATGACCGCGTGTCAAGGATTGAAAAATACGCTAAGGTTTAAAATACGATGACCAAAGTTCTTCAGGAAATTAGGGAGAAATATAAATGGGAATTTAAAAGGATTGGAGGATATGGATCCCAAAAAATCATTCAAGATAGTGAAAACGGTATTCTCTGGACCAATATAATAAATCTTTTATAAGATCAAAGGTCTATAATAATTCAAATGGCCCAAGAAGTTATTTAACAATCTGAAGAAGAGGAACCAGGCACTGAAATATGAATACTATAAAGATCATGGTCATAAGACCAAAAACTGTAAGGCCCTCAATTCCCATCTCAAGGATCTGGTTCAGGTTGGGCACCAAAATAAATTTTTAAAGAAGAAGGAAGGCACGACATATACCATGCATAACCAAAGACTAGATAATATCTTGGACGATGACATGGGACACGGATTTTTAGTAATTAATGGGGGGCAAAGATCAAATAATGTATTGGATGAATGATTGGATCATAAATTTACAGTGATTCCTGGTGCATTTAACCCAAACCAAATCAAGGCGAACGCCCTTAGGATGGAGGTTTAGAATATCACAACAGTCATGGAAGACTTTCATAACTACCCATCCAATCCCATTGTAGGAAAACATCGATGACCTAAAGATATCATTTATATGAAGCACATCATTTTCACTGATGATGATTTGGTTGGAGTAAGGACTCCCCGTCATGATTCCCTTATCACCACTCTCAGAGTTGCTACCTGGGATGTGGATAAGATGTCGTGGACCAGGGGAACTCCTCGAAAGTTATGTACCTCAAGATGTTCAATTAATTAAACTTACATATAGAGGACCTGTAAGAAGTTATGGTTCCTCTGGTTAGATTTGCAGGAAGAAGGACCTTTCTGCTGGGAAAGG
Source organism: Sambucus nigra (assembly GCA_949130495.1). Classification (NCBI taxonomy): domain Eukaryota; kingdom Viridiplantae; phylum Streptophyta; class Magnoliopsida; order Dipsacales; family Adoxaceae; genus Sambucus; species Sambucus nigra. The sequence goes on from OX422209.1 coordinate 751,773,206, forward strand.
TAGTTCTCCCTATTAAAGAAGTAAGAATCTCTAAGCATATTGAGTTCCTTCTGGTTGATATAGACTCCCCGTATAACATTATCCTTAGTAGAGGATGGTTGCAGGCCATGATGGGTGTGCCGTTTAACTACCATTAGAAAATAACATGCATTACTTTGAAAGGAGTCATGGATATATGGGGGAATGAAGCCTTGGCCAAAAAGCATTTGATAATTGCTATTCGACCTAAGTAAGAGAAGAAGAAGGAAAAGTCCATAGAGCCAGAGGAATGATCCATACCCTTCAAATAGCAGTAATAATATGGTGACCTGGTATTGAGGAAAATAAAGTTGCCCCTACAGATCATATTATGGAATCCCTTTAAGGAATAGAATTTTATGACAATCATCCTAAAAAGAAGCTCCTAATCGAAAGTTCACTCACTTAAGAAGAGAAAAAAGAGTTGGTCATTTTCCTAAAAAATAACCAAGTTTTATTTTCCTGGAGGCTATATGACATGTCACAATTAGATCCAAAAGTTATGTGTTACAAGATACACCTGGATCCACTACATATACCAATGACTCAGAAGGCGCGATGAATCGTGACCAAGAAAGATAAGGTTATTAAGGAGGAGGTGGGGAAACTTATGGAGTCGCAGTCCATAAAGGAAATTCAATTATCCAAGTGGATTTCAGACTCAGTATTCATAAAGAAAAGCAATGGGGAGTGGAGAGTCTACATAGATTTCACTGACCTGGACCCTGCATACCCAAAGGATAGTTTTCATTTGCCCAAGATTCATTAATTAGTTGACGCCATCGTTAACCATGAATGTATGAGCTTCCTTGATGCCAATTCAGTGTAACATCGAATCCCGTTGTTCACCCCTGACTAGGAAAATACTTCCTCATCACCACATTGGGGCTATATTACTACAAGGTGATGCCGTTTGGATTGAAGAACATTAGGGAGATCTACTAGAGGCTTGTGAGAAAGATGTTAAAAAAATTAGGAGACATGATGGAGGTGTATATAAATGACATGATTGTTAAAAGAAGGAAGAAGGGGAATCACCTTCTGTACCTGGCAAAAACTTTTGAAGTCCATCGTTATTACGGGATTAAACTAAATGAAAATAGTGCTTCTTTGGGATATAATAAGGAAAGTTCCTTGGATACCTAGTCAGTCAAAGAGGCATCGAGGAAAATCCTGACCAGATTGAAGCCATCAGGAAAGTAAAGTCCCCTAAGCATATGCGCGAGGTACAAAAAGTAACTCGCATGCTATCCGCCCTCAACCGCTTCATATCTAGATCCTCAAAAAGGTGTCGAACTTTCTTTCAAGCACATAGGGAAGAAAAGAAGGAAGTATATAATGACAAATTCACCAAGGCACTTGAAGAGAAAAATGACTATTTGAGAAAACCACCATTTTTTATCATTTTAGACGATGGAGGCCCTTTGTACTTGTATCTGGAAGTGTCCAACGGAGTTTTAAGTTTAACATTTGGTTTTAAGAAGAATGGGGGTCAAGATCCAATTTATTATAAAAAAAACATTAATCGATGCTGAAAAAAGATACTTGTTGTTAGAAAAGCTTGCATACGCACTGGTTAAAACCTCCAGGAAGTTGAAACACTATTTTGAGTCATCCACTATCATTATTCTAACCTACTTCCATCTGAAAGAAATGATTAGAAAGGCCGACCTATCTGGACGGATGTCCCAGTGGTCAGTAGATCTCAAAACGTTTGATATCCAATTTTGTCCTAAAACCTCGGTCAAAGGGCAAGTCATAGTAGACTTTATCATAGAATTTTTCAGTAACCAAGAACCGGTGGAGACTTATAGCGATGGACAATAATCTTTCCTACAGCCGATCGAAGAACGTGATAGAAATGTATTGTATGTTGATGGAGCCTAAAATTTGAAGGGAGAAGGAGTAGGGAAAGTAATGGAATCTCCGGAGAAAATAGTTATCAAGAATATAATTCTCTTTGCATTTAAAGTATTCAATAATGAAGATGAGTATGAATCCTTGTTCCGTAGATTAATAAAAGAACTCTCCCTGGGATCTTGTCACATAAATATCTTCTATGACTCATGGATGTTAGGCCACAATGTCAGGGACGAGTGCATGGACTCATACCTTAAAGAAGACCAACACTTTGTCGCCAAATTCAAGCATGTGCAAGTGTAACAATTCCAAAGAGGGAACGATAGTCATACAGATGCACTGGCCAAGCTTGCTTGAACTATTGAGGAGGGTATGAAATGGAAAATTAAAGTGTCATACCTTAAGAAACCCAATATCAGTAAAGGAAAAAATTTCAAACAAGTTGTTGGCATCAATTCGACTCCCAATTGGATAGATCTGACCATGCACTACCTAAAGGAAAATGCACTACTAGCTGATAAAAAGGAAGCATAAAAATTAAGTGTAAAATTTTCTCATCTCCACATATAGTCAGATTATAAGCTATATCGATGCTATTTTTGAGGACCTTATCTCCAATACGTGCCCTCATACGACGTTAGCTGGCCCTCTGCGAGCTTTATGAGGGGATATGTGGAGGACATGTAGGGTGCATGTTGCAAGAATTTTGGGCAATGAAAGAGGGATACTTGTAGCCAGATATGCAAAAGGACACAGTTTCCTACACTAAAAAATGAGATAACTGTTAGGTCTTATTGCTATTGGTAATCCAACTGGCAAGTGACCTGAAGTCCCTCACAAGTCCTTGGAAATTTTCTTAATAGGGGCTTGACATCATTGACCCGTTGCCCCCCATTTCGGGAAGTAGGAAGTATCTATTAGTTTGCACATAATACTTCTCTAAATGAGTTAAAGGTGAACCCATGGAAAACATCTGAGGTGTCAATCTATCCAAGTTCGTATGGAAGAACATCATAACACATTTTGGCATCGCTCAGATTATTATCACATATAATGGGACTTGATTCTAGGGTATCCTATTTCCAAGATTTTATAACAGGCACAATATTAGGCACTAATATAGTTTAGTGGACTACCCCCAAAATAACTAGCAGGCCAAAGTTTCCCATAAGTGAGTTCATGGAATAAAAAGCGATAGGAAAAAGCAAAGGGCGTTTAGGTCGATCAACTCCACCACGTTCTCTAGGAATTTCTAAGAACACCCAAGCGATCAATAAGAGAAACAACCTTTGCTTTGGCCTATATAACAGAGGTTTTCATCCCACTGGAAGTAGGTCTTCCAACGATGAAGTCCACCTTAGTCAATCAAGATCTCAACAATGAAGAAATAAGATCAGAACTTCACTTAGCCGATGAAAAAAAAGATTTGTTTCTTGTAAAACTTGCCTCTTACCAGCAGTAGTTGTCCGAGAAATACAATAAGTGTTCAAATTGAGAGGCTTTAATGTCAAAGACTACGCACTTAGAATGATCTTGGGTAGTGCCACAAAGCCCTCAAACGAGAATCTTGGGCCCAAATGGGAAGGTCCATTCAAAGTCATTAGAGACAGCTAAATGGGAGCCTACCACTTAAAAATAATGGAAGGTAGAGAGGTCCCCTGAGATTGAAACACAACCAATTTAAAGTACTTTTACGTTTATATTTATAGTTTATAACTAAGGTTGTTTCCTTTGTTTCAATTTTAAATTCTAGCGACCTCAAAGTGACCCTGAAACTTGGGGCATTTGTGTTGACCATAATTATGATAGCATGGGACCTAAACGTATTCGGGACAAGCCACCAAGCTTTTTTCACATCACGTTAATGAATAGTCCATGTCACGGAAGACTCCAATGTATCTACCACTTGGAACATCTCAAATTGATAAGGGATAAGTCCGAACTTCTAGGGATAACTATTAACAGAGCTTAAGACTCTCCTAGTCTTCTTTATAAATATAAACCCACCCCTAATTAAGAGGGACGCATGATATTGTATCACCTGTTAGTATTATAACTCCGTCGATAAATTCTTTAAGTTAATATAAGAGCAAACCCCGTGGACGTAGGCATGTTGCCCAACCATGTATACTTGTGTGTAACAACCGCCATTTTCTAACGTAAAGGTTCCCCAGACACGATACGCTGAAGATGGATCTTGTTATACAATTTATATTAGTCACAACATCAAGACCATAAAAATAAAAGAAATTATTTGTAAACCAAAATTGATTGAAACTGGAATTTAAATAAATAACCATACACAAATAAATCTAACATCCATAGTCTACGTAGTGAATTAAGAACTCATCATAATAACATCTTAATATGAATAAAATAGAAATAACTGTAGGGATTATGCCCTTACAATATTCTCGAAATAAATAAATAAACTGAAACAGAGAAATAACCTAGTCTAGAATCAATGATACTGAGTCCGATATGCAAAGTGAGACTGCAAGGCCGATCTCCCGATAGTCTTGTTATCCCTGTCTAGTAGTACCTAGGTGGAAAATATTTATAATTTTGGGTCAGGACCCTAAAGTGTTCAAGAACTAATTTACTCATTTTAATGGGGTAAAAGTACAGTGAATTCCGAGTGTTCCCATCGTCGCTCTTGTGAATAATTTATCTCACCCCTCACTTAAAAGCAGTGCTACTCGAATAGTCACCCATAACTTGATATGGATATAGAATAAGTGCAAATGGTAGTATAAAGATGCATCTAGCAAAATAATGTACTGAAGAAGAGTTAAATCCTCTCAAATAATTATTTCCCAATTTGGCCCCGATGTACTACCCATTAAGAGATAACATCTAATATCATTCATACTACATAGTATTAGGTGAGTATATTTAGTCCACAACATTAAACTTAGGAATCATTTCATTTATTTTAATTAATTTCATATATGTCATTATATATGCGATACTAAGGAATCTACCAAGGGAGAAATCGGTACGGTATGGTTGGTAATGACCCCTTACCAATACCAAAACCACAATCTAAATGGTAAAATCGTACCGTACCAATTTATCTATCGGTACATCAAAACAAAACCCAAAACCAAACCGGCCGGTTTTTCATTTTTTTCGGTATTTTTGGGTTTTTTGGTTTCGGTAATTTCGGTTTCAGTTCGGTTTTTCCCGGTAAATATAAAAATTTCAAATTGGTTTATCCATTCGGTAAATCGGTATTTTCCATAAAGTAAGGAAGGTGTATTTATTTGAGACTGAATCTAAAAAATTAGGAACTGTAATACTAACATTTATTTCAGAAGATCAATCGGAAAAACTAAGATTACTAAATAACAATGAACTGAAAAACTAACATTACTATTTTTTTGCAACCACAACAAACTAACTTAGTTTCTTACATAACTACTAAACAAAATAATTAATGACCAATCTGTATAACATTTACTATCCAATATGTAAAAAAAACAATCTGTAATTTAACAAAGATGAAATTTGTATAACCAATCTGTGATTCATCTTTGTACAGAAAAAAAAGAAAATTACATATATGTTTGGATTGCGTCACTGGGTGAGAGACGAGGAGAGAAGGGACTGCATAGCTGGGTGAGAGAGGAGTAGAGGAGGGACTGTGTCACCGGAGACGAGGGATTGAGGTAGTGAGAGGCGATGGGGATGAAAGATTGAGGAGAAGAAGAGGGAGTGAGAGAGTCAGGCGCTGAATTAGGTTTAGGTTTAGAAGATCCCCACGTATGTACTTTTTCCGTTTATATAAGGGGCATTTCTTTTACGTAATATTGTACGGTAATTAAGTATTTCGATACGATAATTTGGTAATTTTGGTACGGTAAATTCGGTACGATAAGTCGGTATGATAAATTCGGTAAATTGGTTTTTTATCTCTAAAAACCAAAACTAACCAAATTTTTTACGGTCTTTTCTGTTTCGGTAAAATCGGTTTTTGGTATTTCATAAAATGAAACCAAAACATTTTTTGTCGGACCAAAACGGTACGGTACGATAAAAACTCGTATCGGTTGCACCCCTAGAATAGTGTCTCGTTCGTGCTCTATCGGTGAGTCTGTAGGAGTCTCTTATCCAAAATGAACAAATAAATCACAAGCAAGTGGAGCGGTACCTACACAGTTTCACCATTGCACGACCCGTACCAAGCGGTGTCACATGGATCTAGCATAAACAGTTAGCTCCTATAATTGGCACTGCCACGTAGTACATAAAATGTGACCTAACACTAAGCCTAGTCCACCTGTGTCGACGTGTGCTTTGGTCCCGAACGCCCGCAACCCCAAACGATAGGATGGTCCACGAACATCAGTACTTTCACACAAAAATATATTTACATATTATTATATGTAAAGATTATTATCCTAATAATTATCAGATAGTTGCCCAAAATAATCTTCCAAACTTATTCTTATTTAATAAATTTACCAACATGTAAATTATTAAATAGTACCTCTTCTATAGGATATTATTAACCATTTAGTTAATTTAGTCCTTATTTGATAATTGGCCATACGTTTCTATTTTAAATAAATTCCAAAAATGCCCAAACACTGTTCTATCAACTCGTATGAATTTTTAAAAATAACTCGTACCCAATGGCGTACCCCGCAGCCAAACCCCCAGGAGCCGAACCGGTTTGACTTATAAAAGAAAACTGGTTATCTTTCCCAGAATTCGTTTCCCCAAGTTTTTCCTCTCCACGGGATTTTTCCTCTTCCCTTTAATTCAATTTCTAAAGCTTTATACCTTATGATAATTGTTAATACCAATCACAATGTCTTAGTCCATCCCATTATGAGGGTTTATTACACATTATCCAACCCATATTACTTTCCCCAAATCTTATAAAGCAAAGTCATGGAGGGATACTTATCTACCAAATTTATGTCCAATAATTACTCAACTTCAACCGTATATAAAGATCCAATTTAAATCCTCACCCCAGATTTTAATTAAGATTACATTCCTATATATGTAAATCGTTCGAATCATCATACTAAGGGTTCTAAACATTAATTCTATCAATATAACCCTTAAGTTTCTACCGCCCCTAAAGTCTGGAATCTCTACATAATAAAAAACATAGATTTCATTAAGATTATAATTTAATTATCACCATCAAATCACCAAACTTCCTAAATTTATAATGTCTACATTGGAATTTAACAAAACATTGAATAAAGAAGTAATTTGAACTAATAAAATTAAGTAAGAAAATTCTTGCCTTGAATCTTGGATTGTTTCTTGGTTGATTCTTGGATTCTTCCTTTAATCTTTCTCTCCCAAATCCTCCTGCTAGGGTTCTTTGCTCTTTATCTCCAAGTGTGCTCTTAGGGTTCTTGGATGTAAAGTGGTAGGGCATTATTTAACTCCTAATATAGGTAATTATCTCGCAAATCCTGAGTTGTGCCTTACGGCACAACTTTGGACCACCAAATGAGCCAAAATAACTAATTTAACTAGGCCAATAACCTCCACACACACACACACACACACACACACACACATATATATATATATAATAAAGTAAGAAACTTATGTATGTCATAAGCTTCAACAATGATGTCATCTATTAGAATTTTTCCTACACTTCCTATTTTACCCTTTATTTTTTGATTTCCCCCTCTTTTTTATCTAACTAATTGATTCTCCCTCTTTCACTTTAATTCAAATACAAGGTTATTTGGGTAAATACACACCAAGACCACTTTAAACCCTTCCCTCATTCTCAAACACACGTGTCTCCCTCTCTCTCTAACCCTACCCCCAAACTCAAATCCTCATTCTACAACTCGGACGACCTGAAACTGAAGAACAAACCCACAAACCCTCAAAACCTCTTTCTAATCGAACCTTGGTTTTGATGGTTCAGAGGTGCTGATTTAGATCCCAAACCCTATCATATCCGCCCCGCACTCACCATACACCCTCAGCCTCAGCCTCAGCCTCGGCCTCACACTCCTTCTCTCACACTGCCGCCCTCACCGCATATCGAGTTCAAGTATTATGCGTTTTAGGGTTTTAATTTTTATTGTGGGGTTTCAATTTTTAGCTCTAACATATTTTTTGTTTGCAGATTTAACGTTGGGTTCTTCAGATCTAAGGTTGGGTATTTCAGATTTAATGTATGTGTTTTCAATTTTGGGTTTAGATAGGATCTAACGTATTTTTTTTTGCATTATATTGTTTTACAGATCTAATCAAGCCCAGAATACTTGATTTCATAAATATATTTTTTTCTCTTCTAGGTATACAATCTAGACCTAAATTTATAACCAATGCATTTGCTACTTATTCCTATGTCTTTTTTATATACATAGGAATGTATATAACACTTAATATATGTGTTTCTTTTATAATTTTATTTTAGTTTGTTAGGTAAAGTGATCTTGGAGACTGACATTTGCTTCATACATTAATTCTTGTTGTGTGTAATTTAGTTGTGGGTGTTAGTTATTATATATATTTTTTTAAACCGAACATGGCATGTGAAAATCACATTTCCTTTTCTTTTTTGAAACCATAAAGTCTCTCAGATTTGAGATTTAGTTTTTATAAATCTTTCGGGTCTAAATTATATTTTATGATTCCCAATAGTTTTCCCCCTTATTTTGTGTGTGTGCATGAGGTGGGGGGATGAAATAATGTAAATCTAACATTCCTTTTATACTAATAGACTTTGTACGTAATTCACTAAATCTGAGTGGCAGAGCATTTGGGGTTAATAGTTTGTATTTCATAAAAGTCTCAAAGGTATTTAGGATATTCAAAACGTTCTTATATAGGGCCTTCCTTTGTTTGTAATCTAATTATGATAATCTTGAAATCATTTTGGTTTGGGCAAATGTTTTGATATACTTTTTTTCTGGTTTTGGAAAATTTTGTATTGGTTCAACATAGAATAAGGATTGTAAAAGTGTAATGTTTATTAAAGGGAAAATGTAGCATGTGTTCCCAAAAAAACGTGTGGCAATGTAAATTATACTTTATCCAAGTTTATAGCATTGTGCATTCCATAATTATGTTTGAAAGAGGAAAAGAAATAAAAAATAGGTAGGTTTGCTTTGAATATTAAGCAGAGTCTATTGATTTTTCGCATGCCAATTGTTTGACTAAAATTGGCATATCACAATGACAAATTTCCACTGTGTATTTCCAATGTTAAGACTAAAATTTGTGATATGACTTACTACCACTTCGGGTAGATTGTGAACTTGAAATTCATATTAGTGGTACTGACTTACTACCACATCAATGTGCAGCGAATTAAAGTTCGGAAGTGTTAGATTTTGTATAGTGATATGACACTATGCATATTTGTACTCTGTTTAGTTAAGAGCAAGAAGTTCCATGCAAAAAATTTAGGTAGATTGTTAACTTTATTTATTAGACTAACAGTTGATGCATACACACCTGAGTCGCATATCATTTTTATTTTAGTTAACACCTAAAATAATTAATTATTTGAGATGGTTGACTTGCCATCCCAAAAGGACTATTATTTGTTTGCTTTAATGTATTTTCTTCTAAGGTACTGTAATTGCATAAGAAACCAAAAGAAGGAAACCATCATAAGGTATTATATCATAAAAGTAACCTGGTTATCTAGATTTAAAGATAAATTTGGGAGTCTCATGAATAAGTCTTTTAATCAAGTTAGGGAGTGGGATTCATTATTACCCTGTTTAACCTAGATTCTTGCGTTAGTTCCACTTTTATTATTTTAGAATAGAGGTGGCTTGGGGTGGATATGTTCATGTTCGTTATAAATTAAAAATTGGTTTTGTATAGTTTGTATAATGTTTCAAAGTATAAGCATAGAACACTATATGTATTATAATAAACATTTTCCAGTCATAAGAGAACTTCCCAGACAAATCGGGTGATAATATTGAAGTTTTACTCTAATATATTATTTTGATGATCGAGTATATATCATATATACGTCATATGACAACTTACTTTTCAATGCTTAATTTAGGAAACTTCAGACAATGCTACAGACATTGTTCTTATGAATATTAAGCTATCAAACATACAAAATGTGGTCCACAAGCCATTACCAAAGACAATGTTATCTTTTGAGATTATGCAATTGTGGTGATCTTCCATGCTATTATGTTTTTTAAAGAGAGAGTTTGAGTACTTTCACAACTTACTGCCTTTTTATTTTGTAAACAATATGTTATATATCATATCCATTGGTTGAACCGTAAATGCTCCTTACTTTTATATTTTGTTTATTACATTTGGTGGTATATAATATTTTCTCGCTCACTTTCCATTGGTTGAACCATAAATACTCTTTTTAATATCAATTTTAGTCATTTATGTTATCTATCTCCCGAAAGGTTTTTAATTTCGATCTTGGTTGTAATACAGTTCTACAATTACGATTTAACATGCCATCATTGATTGAAACAATAATATACAACATAGATTCGACACTTCATTGTCGATGAAACATAACTTCACGTCATATAGTGTGGTAACACCATTTGTTTCCTTCTATTTTCAGGGCTGAAATATCATTGCATCGAGGTGGTTCTGATGATCCTGACGCAGTATGGTAACACCATTTGTTACCACATCATACAGTGTGGTAACACCATTTGTTTCCTTCTATTTTTAGCGCTGAATTGTTCACAACTTGATTTTTGTTTTCATTTGGATTACAGTTACTTTATATTGCGGGACATGAAAGGAAGTCCCAACTCAAATATAGGATGGCGTAAAGTAAATCGAACCAATCCCTTCCTTTGCATCCCTCAAGTATACAACTGCTGATTGAGTTATGAAGTTTGCTATAGACAGCTTACCAAATTCAATTATAGGTACATTCCTCTGCCTATATTTCGACAGTAGAAATAGGACACTTCGCATAGAATTATTTTATGCAACTGGAACACAAGGTGCCCAACGAATATGACAGTAAAAACCTACCACTCCCCTTGTAGATTCATCGAGAGGTCAAACAAAGTTTCAAGTACTTTGTTTGATATAACTTCATGACTTTGTTCGATAATTCTTTGGGTATTTTTGCTTTTTTAGGTATTGGCATATTCCATTTATAGGTATTTTTGAAATCTATGCATTTGCCATGTATTGACATATTGCTGTTTGACGTGTATCTGTATAATATCAAACCGAGATTAAGGTGGAAAGTTGAGGGCAGTGCACCCCATTATATCAGCCTAATAGACACTTTGCTGCAGGAATGTTATCGAAATACCTGTTGTCATGGCCTTAATACCTGCCGTCATGGCTTTAGTATCGAGCATTTGAATCCTTCCCATGTGTGAGCAGAGCTTTCAACCCCTCAATCAAGTAGAATAAAATTAAGTTTTAATGCACTGGATATTTTATATTTGATATTTTCTGTAGTTTCTTTTATTTCATTTTACAGAAAAACATTCACTCAAATGTGCATATGCACATTTCATTTTACAGAAAAACATTCACTCAGATGTTTTCTGTAGTAATAACCTAATAAATGGAATGACATTAAGGTGTCACCTCAGATATTCTCTCGAGCTCAACATTTTCATCACAACTGTCATTTTTTTTCATTGTTAATACGTATTGAACATGGATCAGACCATAAAGCTATGATACTATGATACTAGCTGTCATTTAGGAAATTTATATTCATTAATAAGTCTCAAATATAGCTATGATACTACTGCAATTGAGTCATACCAGATATAGCTATGGTTATGTTCTAGCTGCTACTGCCCAGCTATGATCTAGCTGCTATTAAGTACTGCTCAGCCATGATCTAGTTGCTATGGTGAACCACATTTGATTCTTATAAGAAAATGTGTACTGACTTTCTTTTATATCTACACGTTAATCTACCTAACAGGGACCCAACTTGACCATGTAATGTTAAGGTGGAATTTTATTTATTGAACTTCATTAGTATTTTCTTTAATCTTTAATTTTCATGTTTGTCATTAATTTAGTGAGATGAGGAGTCTAAAACTTCTTTTTTAAAAGCGATGAGTGGGCATTTATTACCCGCTCAATGCCACATGAACATGTACTCTGTGACTCAGTTGGGCAGTGAATATTGATCGTTTAACACCACTATTTCTTATGAAATGATTTTCAATGATTCTTCTAATGGAGTGATTTTTCCCAGGAAAAATGATTTTCGATTGGGCAGTGAATATGGACCCAACCATTTCTTATGAAATGATTTTCGGTTGGGACTAATTGACTCTCATTGTCTGCCTTGATGGTGTGTTTCTGTTATTTTTTGAATTACTGAACATGGGTAATGGCCTTTGGTGGTCCAAGTATAATATATTCTTGAGATTATCCATAGGAGAATGAATGTACGGAGGGTACTACTTTTCGTTATAGAACTTACGTATCTATTTTCATTCGATCTTGAGTAGGGAAATGGCCTAATTTAACTTCTAATCAACATATTGGAAGTTATACGTGTGCCTAAGTGTTGTTTATGAAATATCAATATGTCAAGCTTGCAAGTTCACCACCAATCTCTGCGGAGGGCTTCTTCTAATAACAATCTCATCAAGGTCAAAAGGCCTATTGGATCAAAAGTTGTTTATTTGTATTTCCATGGTCCGAGTGATTGTTTTAGTCCTCATTTGTGTTAATTTGAATGTTTCAGTAATGCCTTTGGGCATGTAGGACTACGATTTTTAATATTTGAGTATTTATAAAAGGAAGCTTAATACATCTTTGGACATTTAATGATACTTTTGGACTTTTAATTCCATTTGAAAGTTCATTGTTGCTTAACTAACTAATTTTCTTGGTTTATATTTTTGTTTATTTCATTTTTAAATCCAAATTTTTAGTTCGTGAGTGAAAATCCCTTTTAGTGTTCAGCTAGCATGTGGTGTATGTTGGTTCGACTCTGTTTCAGATGTTATTGGTGTTTTTTGGTTAAATTTGCACTCTGTTTTGAATCTATTTTCGATATTATTATGGTCCAAGTTTTTGGGAATCTTGATGTGTATATTACTCTTATTAGGCGTACTTGGTTCTGTTATTACTCAAATTTGGTGTAATTTTACATATGTACATGACTTTGGTTCCATGGTTTAATATTTGAAAGTACTTTTTCTAGGCAAGTGCCTCTTAAATGCAGTCACAAGGTTTCATTGCCGAATGCATTGCCTACTTTATGGAATAGTGGAGCATTGATATAGGGACCAAAAAAACAATTTGGCTTAATGAATGGAGCATTGATACGTAAAAAGCTCCCAGAGCTTCACATTCTGCCCATTCCTCCCTTTATAAGAGCCAATGGAGCACTGATACAGGTGAAACTGGCTTAACGAATGAAGCAATAACAGGTACAAACTAGCTCCAAGACATGATTTTTTGCATGTCATTCGCGTTCAAGAAGCTGAGTACCACAGCACTGAGCACTGGGAGTTGGAATAAGCTGAGTATGTGAGCATGAAGAAATTACAGATCAGCTGAGCAAGTATTCCCACCTTCCTCTTATCTATATTTTTTTGTTTTTACAATCGGTGTTTTTGTTATTTCTACCATTTCTTTTGTTGCCATTTTGAAGAAAATTATTTTGAAAGTCTTTAGCAGAAGAAGGCGGGACTGAAGGCTCATTAAATCGGATAACTTGATGGGCTTCAACAGGAACACATTTTCTCCTTCTATACACCTACAGTAATCAAACAAATGCATTTAGTATATATGAAACTAAAAGTTTGTATGACACAAATGCAGTTAGTATGAATATATTCTAATGAATGCAGTTAGTATGAAATAAATGCAGTTAGTGTTTCATACAGATGCAGTTAGTACATATGCAACTGATAGTATGTATGAAACAAATGCAGTTAGTATGTAACAAATGCAATTCTAAGTGACTAACAGTATGTATATAATCTAAAGAATGAAGTACTGATAATATATATGAAACTGACTTCTATATTCTAGATCTCCATCCCAATTGTGCCCGAATAAATGAATCATGTGTCTCAATCATTGAATATGATCGAATGGGGGTGAATAACAATCTCAATATCATCATAGTCAGCGCCGTAGAGATAGTGAGCTTCAATAACTTCTAGACCCTTATTGAAAAGTGTTGCAGACTCCACAGTAATCTTTTTCTCCATATTCTAGTTGGGATATTTCAAAGCATTAGCTACTTTAACTTCTTTCAATTTCTCAATAGGCCAATCCCTGAAATCCCCACCTGATGCGGTTAAAATTAAGCGCCTAAGAGCCCCTTCTAGTAAGCCTTGAATACACTCGAAGATTGCAGAATGTTCAGAATTAGCAGGAAAGATATTCACGTTATGCTTTTGAGCAAGAGGAAGGACAAAGTTACCACCAGTAATTAAGGTCTATTTATTGGCCAAGGCTACGTCTTTCCCGACTTCTATGGCAGCCACTGTTGGCGTCAAACCAGCGCATCTGACTATTCCTGTAACTAGAGTGACACAATCTGGGTGACGAGCAACGTGATGGAAGATGTTTATACATGGAAGGGGATGATATTTTATTGTTATTTAGAATTTGCATATGAATAGTGAGAGTTGAAAATGTATAAAGTTACTCAAGTAAATGAAATAACGGGCTTCTCTTTTCTACGAGCCAATCAGACTAATGTAACTAAATTACACACCTTTATCAGCTTCATGAAATCATGATCTTCTCTTGGTTTACTTATTTGATGCGTCTTTTTATTGTGAACATTAAAAAATTGCTTGATCATGGTTGTAAAATAAATCACAAGTGAGGTTTTGTATGCATTAATATAGTAAAATAAATTACACGCATATTTGAATGTTTGGTCCTCTTCGCCATTTTACGGCGTTCGACTGTAAGGAGTTGGTTTGTTTTAGGTTTAACCTATTTTGTTTTAGGTTCAATATAATTATTTGAATTGGTTCGAGATGTAGAAAAGAAACAACATTATATCACATGGCATGTCGTGACCAAAAGTGCGATCACTCAAATGAAAATTTTAGTCGTACCGATTCCTTTTATTTATGATTTCTTTTATGTTGATTGCTTATAACTGTGTATTTGTTCAATTGAGTAGTCACATTGATAATAAAAACCTTCCTCATTTAGTCTTGGAAGTGTGTATATTCAATACATTGGTTCAATTTTATGTTTAGGTGAGGGTTATTTATTAGGGTGTTTGTGGGGGCGCTATGTTGCAAGTGCAAGTATGAATACTGAGGGTAAATTTATCATCATGCGTTCAGGCACGGACATACCCTAGTATATATATATATATATATATATATATATATATATAAGGAGTAGAATAGTTTTACTATTCCATAAGTTGATAACTTAATTAGAGGTGAGGATTTAGACACCAAAGCAAGAAATGGATGGTTGAGATGAGGTGAGAAGAGATGAATTTGATTTTCCTCTTTTGTCCCACCAGAAATTTCCCCCCCTCTTTTGTGTTATTGTTAATTGGTTTCTCTCCTTCCACTTTAATTCAAAATAGAGGGTAAAATGGTAACTCTTTTCTTACACACTCTTAAACCCTCCTACTACCATCAACTACGACACACTCATCCCCAAATTCTCTCAACTCTCTCTGATTTCCGCCTCCCTCCCAACACTTTCCCCTCATCCATTGCTGCCCTCATCCACATGAATCCCTTATTTGGTAGTCTCTTCTCCCTCCTCTCTCTCTCCAGTTCAACTTTTTTTGTGCTCTCCATACCCACGTTAATCTGCCAAAGTAAATGCTTTTCTTTCTTTCTTATGGTTGACATAGGGTATTTTTAGGTTCAAAAGGTTTGAAATAAGGTTCTTCTTTGTAGATATACACATCTCATCAAAATATGTATCATATTATAGGTTCTTTATGTTTTTAGGTTAAATGTTCTCTTTTTTCAGGTTTGTTGACTGAGCATCTCATAAATGGACCATTGACTTCAGGAATTTTGATAGTGAGGTAATTTCTCTCTATTTTGTTTACTCTTTCTATTTTGTTGGGCTTAGGATTCTTGACTTTGTTAGTTTTGATTATTTTTATTTGTTCAGGTACACATATGCGTCTCTTAATTGAAAGACACGTCTATGTTGTTCTAATTTCAAGTTATCATGTGTGTTCTATCTCTCTCTCTCTCTCTCTTAGACACAGTTCTGAGTCTTCATTTTGTCTTTACATGGATTATTTCTGATTTTATTTATTCTAATTAGTTATATTTTATCTTATTTTGCAGATGTAATCATTGTTGTCTCTTGATTCCATCTCTGACCTTCGATCACGGTATGGGTTTTTATATTTTTCTAAAAATTTTGATACTATGTTTTACCTTTTTTTATTGGTTGAAAATATGGCATTTCTTATTCAATTAGTTGAAAATAGTGTATTTTTTATTTAATTATTATGTTTCCTTCTATTAATTGGTTTTGGATTTCAAATTAGGGTATTGATGTTTTTTGAGTTGAATCAGAATATTGTGGGGGTCTCAAGCTTTGAAATAGTGTATTTTTTTTAAATCCTACACCTTTTTAAGGTTTTATTTTATTTTTTCATGTATTATTTGTTATATTTTTTCATCTTATAGACATTGATAAGCACCCAAAAGTGTACATTTTATACCCCGAATAGACGTATTTTAGTTGCTAATTCTCGACAATTTGGGTCTTATGCGTCTTATTGTCTATTTTGTAGGTCGAATGCACGTTATGGTGTTCAAATGCGTATTTCAAGTCAATTGTACAGATTATGGAGCTAATTACCCTTGTCCCGTAGCCTAGCCTACTCTAAACCTACCTAAACCTGTCCCGATCCGTGTGTGTTTAGTTTGTCTCATTATATTTTATTTGTGTCATTTTATTTTTAGGGTTTATTATTTTATTTTATTGAGTCGCGTATATATTTTTAGGATTTTTATATTTTTTTAGCGCGTCGTGTATTACTTCTTATATTTTCTTTTATTTTCTTATTTTTAGTTAGTTTATTACTATTTCAATTTTTTATTTTTTTATTTCAGTTATATTTAGTTTTTTTAGAGTTTGTATAGTGTGTCGTGTCATTTTTATTTTAATTGATTTTTATTTTTTAGTTAAATTTTTATTTTGTTTTGTTTTATTTTTTATTTTTAGTTTATTTTTTTAGGGGTCATAAGTTAAACACACGCACAACCCCTCACACCCCAACTCTCATACACCCTACAACACACAAAAAAAACTCCCTCACTCATCTTCTCCAACATCATTTCTCTCTCCTCTATCTTACCTCCATAACCATTAACACTCCATATCCACCATAACCAAACAAAAACGCCTCACTTGAACACCTTACACACACTCCTACACCTAATTAAACAATTTCGGCACCCCACGGCGTAAAAACTGTGGGAGGTACATCTATTATACCCTCGCGCCCTCCTGTTAGAGAGTTAATACCTTGTGTGCTCCTACGTGCTCTTGTGTGATTTAGTTCTTGCAGTTAATTTTAGATGGGATGATGAATTAAATTGACTAAGACCTACGCCGGGTCAATCACGAGAAGGGATTTCATCACCTGACTCAATCACTTATCCTTTGTGTGCTACCCTTGCCATCACTAATTTACAATCAATCAATTAGATAGCCCCATAGGATATGGTGTTCGTAGGACCCTTTTTGATCATTTTGATTTGTAGGATAACCCGTAGAGTCCTCTCCATCGGGTAAACCCTTGAACGGTTCGCTTTGAGGCACGAAAGTGTCCAGGGAAACTGGGTTTTAAGTGCGAACGCCTAGTAAAATGGGTTTTTGCTGTCCCCAGCATTGTACCGGATGGCCGTTTCTTCGTAATAGCTTTGTGGCGAATCTCTGTGGCAAGCCTCTTGAAATCTTGTGATTAAAGTAGGAACACACATTTTGCAAAAGCCGAT
Organism: Sambucus nigra; assembly: GCA_949130495.1. Classification (NCBI taxonomy): domain Eukaryota; kingdom Viridiplantae; phylum Streptophyta; class Magnoliopsida; order Dipsacales; family Adoxaceae; genus Sambucus; species Sambucus nigra. Next base: position 751,790,995 of record OX422209.1, read on the forward strand.
CACTCATATAAATTCTATGATTTTTATCGCTCACGGATTTCATTAAAATTTGACTACCCCTTTCATTAATTTTCAAGATAAAAAATTGGTTATATGCTAGTAAGGATTTTTTCTTCATTTTTCTTTGTCCAATTCCTTTTTCATTAGTCCGTTTTAGTTAATTCATCCAAATTCTTAGAGTCCAAATTTCCCTCCCACTCTTTTCTTTCAAAAAAAAATTCCAAAAACATTTTTTTCCTTATTATTTTTTCCAAAAAATCCAAAAATATTTTCTTCCTTTAATTCTTTCCAAAAATCCAAAAATATTTTCTTTCTTTTATTTTAGAAAAATTCAAAAATATTTTCTTTCCTTTTGAAAAAATTCCAAAAAATCAAAAAAATATATTTCTCTCCACATGGATGACGAACGTCCTTTACGGGACTACTTTGGTTATTTCCCATTGACACGCGACACGTGTGAGAGTGATCCCGAACCGTCTCTTTATGATATTCTTAGTGGTTTCACTTCTCTCATGAGTACCTTTGATAGTCTTGACCCATCTCTGCACGCAGCTCATATTCCATCACCCTCGGTGTCAAGTGTCGACGCGTCACATGTTTTTTCGTGCACCCATTGTTCTTATGCCGATCACTTGTCCCATGAGTGCCCATACTTTTCATATCCATCTAAACCCACCATGGAACATGTGTATCCATATGAAAATGTTTCGGAACCCACCTCGGCCTATTATCATGATGAACCCAATTCCGAGTTGTGTGAGTACCCAAGTTATTCGTGGAGGCTTGATCACCCTTTCACACAATATGAATCCCAACCCGATGTTGTGGATTCTCCCACGTTCCAACAATCATCATGGAAACCTTGTGCACCCGTTCATGATCAGTTCCCTCACTATGAACCCACTGAATATCAACCATTTTTCCATCACGAAGGCGATTCTTTCGTATATGATGAACTTGGCCCCACTTCACACACTTCATTTGAGTATTCTCCGTACAGTCATGATAGTAGCGAGTTATGTCCACCTCACCCAACGCCGCCACCTTCCAGCACTTCAACACCATCATGCACCTCTGCTCTCGAGGCCCTCTTGAAACAATTTATCATCGAGCAAGAGCAAGACACTCAAATTCAAACTCATGATCTCCAAAGGCTTGAACAACGATTAAAGGAATTTAAGTGTGCAAGAGAGTTGGGCATTCCCATGAATCGACCCATTGTTGCACCCGAGTGTGATGATGTTATGTCCTCTTATGACACGAATTTTGAGTGTGACCAACCCTACCACACTGAGAATCTAGCAGTTGAGATCATTCCATGGTCCGGGACCCAAGTCGACAATTGTGTTGACTTACCTTTCATTAGTGAGACTGATCTGCTCCCGTAAAATCCAAATGAACCCACACTTGAGGTTCACATTCCCACTCCCATTATATCCAAAAATACGCCCGAGCTTTTACGTTATGACCTAATTGCATATGTCTCTAACATGCCCATATCTTTTAGGTTGGCACCGGCTACGAGTGCTCACCATTTTCCCCAGATAGAATCCGTGATAGTTCCTAACTATCCGGATATGGATGATCTCCCACCATGCATGGCTCCCTTTGAGCTTGATATTTCTAGTGATTCCTCTATCATAGATCTTGGTGCCTCATCTTACCCACCCACCACATTTATAGATGCTACTCTTGCGGAGAAGTTGATCACTCACTCGTTTATTTCCACACTTCCTCCTGTGAGTTCCCTTGAGGATCACTCTATGCCTCATGAGGAGTGTGTGTCTCCCACTCTCGATCCACCGTTTATCCCACCCTTTACCCCACCCATTTTTCCTTCCACCCTACCACCTGGTTTGGATCTTGACTTTACACATTTCAAGTTTCCATCTACATTTTTAGATCATCACCTAAACCATTCTCCACCTTCCACGAGAGTTATGGTGCTACTCTCCACTTCCATGACGCCGAGCTTGTTCTTCCATTCCCGCCACTTTCTTGTGGTGTTGATTTTTCTTCTCAACAACTCCCTGGTGTGTCACGGCACGACCCTTATCATCGCCCATTCATAGAACGGTCGTGTAATTTCTTTGAGGCCCAACCCATTCCACTTACCAAACCCTTTTTCCTTCCCATACAATTAGAGCACCATGCTGATAGGGCCCTAGTTTCCCTCACCTTTAAGCTCAACAAGGCCCATGGCCGATACCTCTTCACTCTTTCCACCCTCACCCTTACCCTAATACCCACCCACCCATGTTCCACCGATGCTTTTCATCGCGTGATGCACTTTACCATACAAGTGCATTAACCCATTTTAGCCTTTGTCCAACAAGACTGACGCTTCAGTCTTGTTTGGGGGTGATTCTCATCACCCCAATTCTTCTCCCGCCCAGTGATTTCATATATCTTATCTTTAGGGTGAGATCCTTTCGGTCTAGATGAAGACATTAAACTTAGCGCTATCGGGAGGCATCCCGCGTTTCTTGTATGAGTCTCATCCTGTTTGGGGGGGTGGTGTTTCACATCACCCTATGCTTTACATGCTTTATAGACTTGTACATCTTTTTTCTCTCTTATCATTTATTCAAGTTTATTCTTGGCTATATTTGTCCACTTCATTAGCGGTTCATTCTGGTAATCTTTTTCCTACCCTTATGCTCTCAATGTTAAAAATCATTTCACTTAACATCGAGGACGATGTTCCTTTTGGTTTGGGGGTGGGGAATTTTATCAAAATCGTACCTCTTTTGATTTTTTTTTATTTTTGAACCTGATTTTTAAAAATTCGTGAACTTTCTTTAATCTCACTCATTGATGTGAATTTTCAATCATCCATCTTTTTAAGTCTAGGAATCAAGCTAGAGAATATTTTTTTCTTCTAAATAGCTTATGTAATACATAACAAGGCATTTTTCACCATGAATTTCTAGACTCAACAAAATTTACGCACTTAGAGTTGAAGAGTACCATAATTCCCAAGAAAATCATAAGGATCAATAGTAGAGACTTTAGCTTGTGAGATTTTTGCTTTTCACCCTTTCAGCGTGTTTTACACAATCTCCGAGTCACAAGTTGATTCAACTTCCTTTGGGTCTGCACTTAAATCGTTGTATGATCTCATTATTCTTCCCAAATTTTTGGCTTGATCACTGAGAATGACATCAATTTCGAGTTGTAAGAAACACGTGTCTTGAAATTTGTCCCGATCACTAGGTTTACACCCATTCACTTCCACCATTACATCACCATTTTCTTCCATATTTCCATATATTTCCCACATCATCCACCTATCATCTCCATATCATCTTTCATTTTCAAATAAAAGAGTGTTTTTCAAATGTAAAATGTTTTATGTGTTGAAAAAAAAGAAGAAGAAAAAAGAGAGAGAAAAATAGAAAAAAAAAGAAAAAGAAAAAGAAATATTAAAAAAAAAAGAGAAAAGAAAAGAAAGAGAGTTTGTAGTTAGTAGTTAGTTTTTAAATAAAGACATTTGTTCTTCAAGTGCTATACACTCTTCTCAATCTTATCTCATATCCATCCATTTTACATCCATCATTTCACACATCCATCACTCATCATTCATATCATTATCCTATCCTACCTAATACCATCCACCCTCATATCATTTCGCCCTCACCCATAAACATCCATATTTCCCCTAGGTGTTCGGGAAAATGAAAGTCGACATGGTGAATAACTCGACGTTCTCACTATAGTGATTAGTATTTCGTCGTGAGATTATTTTCTTTATTAATGTTTGTTCTTTGTTATATGTGTGTGAGACGTTTGAACTTTCTTACATTTACTCACCTCCTCACACACAAGAGCGATACACTAATCCTAATCTCGAGAGTTCGTTTGAGAGAGCTATATTGAGTGAGATTTGAAGTTGAAGCGTTGATTCCGACAAGGTAATATAGGAATTACTCTTATGATACTCGACCCATTTTGACTGATTCACACCACACACGTTGAGTTCTAGGGAGGATGTGCCTTGAGTATTTACTTAGCTAAATCTTTTGACACATTCTAGCATGTATTTTTGAAATTATTTCTGTCATGATGGATTGTGCGATTATTCTATGTCTAATAAGAGATTGATTGCCTTTCAATAAAGCATTTTGCAAATAAAGAATTTTGTGTGTATATTCCCTGCAAACCCTCACGAGACACAACTCATCCTGTAGGGTAACCTATAGGTTTAAAAGCTTGTTGCACATGTTAAGCGCAATCGCAAGTCCCGCGAGACTGGTACACTTTTGATTTCTTATCTTTCTCTTTGTCTCTATCTTATTGCTCGAGGACTAGCAACGCTCTGTTTGGGGGTGGTGTGATAAGCACACAAAAGTGTACATTTTATTCCCCGAATAGACGTATTTTAGTTGTTAATTCTCAACAATTTGGGTCTTATGCGCCTTATTGTCTATTTTGTAGGTCGAATGCACGTTGCAGTGTCCAAACGCGTATTTCAAGAAAATTGCGCAGATTATGGAGCTAATTACCCTTGTCCCATACCCTAACCCACCCTAAACCTACATAAACCTGTCCCGAACCGTGTGTGTTTAGTTTGTCCCGTTTTATTTTATTTGTGTCATTTTATTTTTAGGGCTTATTCTATTATTTTATTTTATTGAGTCATGTATATATTTTTATGATTTTTATATTTTTTAACGCATCGTGTATTAGTTTTTATATTTTCTTTTATTTTCTTATTTTTAGTTAGTTTATTATTATTATTTTTTATTTTATTAGTTTTTTATTTTTATTTTTTATTTCAGTTATGTTTAGTTTTTTTAGAGTTTGTATAGTGTGTAGTGTCATTTTTATTTTAATTGATTTTTATTTTTTTAGTTAAAATTTTACTTTGTTTTGTTTTATTTTTTTAGTTTTAGTTTATTTTTTTTAGGGCTCATAAGTTAAACACACGCACAACCCCTCACACCCCAACTCTCATACACCCTACAACACACACAAAAAAACTCCCTCACTCATCTTCTCCAACATCCTTTCTCTCTCCTCTATCTTACCTCCATAACCATTAACACTCCATATCCACCATAACCAAACAAGAACCCACCACCAAAACCATACACCACCATTATCAAACCCATTTCTTTTCTCTCTCCCATACCCAGTCAGAACCATCAATCCGTCCCACCTGCCTTATACCTACTCACCAGCCCTAGCCTCTCACTCAACAAACTCCAGCCCGGCCGGCGGAACCCCAGGCCACGATCGCCCCTTGTGGGATCCAGCTCCACAACCCTCGAACACCATAGTCAATCCGTCCTCTCTCTCTCCGCGATCGCCCCATATCGCAAACCCCATGGTCGGAATACCTCTCACCCACCGGCCTTAAAACGCCCCAACCCAGTGGCTACCTGATCGATCCAAATCCGTGCGAGTCTAACCCGCGACCTCCCTACTTACAGCCACTCCCCACCATTTACGCCACCCGAACCAGGTTATACCACAACCCTTACCCGAAACCAAACCCCATGTCCCATTTTAGCCAAAACTTCCACACACGATTTTCTTACCTGCGCAAACAATAAACCAAACAAATACTAAACACCAAATCCCCACATTATCAAAACCCACTCAACCCTTTTTTCCCAAACTACCCCCAACTAATTCATTTAACCCAAATACCCAAAATACCCCATTACCATATCAGATTTTGTCACCCAAATTCCCTCACCCATGTACCTTCCTTACCTCACACCTTTGCCATGCACATGTGCACTTCCATTACCCAATTTACCCCCATGTGCACACACCCCATGCTCTTGCACTCCCAAATACCCAAACTAACCCTTATCTCCATGCCTACTATAAAAATAAGATGAAGACCATTTTAAAGAGAGGCTAGAAACCCCATCTAGGGTTTTAGAGATAGAAATACCATTTTAGTGTAGTTTTTTTAGATTAGAGTTTTTATTTTATTTTTTTAGATAGTGAGGGAAAAATAAATTATTGTGAGGATTAATTTGAGTGAAATTTTTTATGTAATTTTGTTTGGATCATTCAAATTGAGGGATGTTCATTTGAACTCATGGATTGAAGTTCAATTAAGCATCAAGATATTGGGTTTGATTGTTCTCTTCTCTTCTCATTTATTTTATGCCTTTGATTATTAATTCGTCCAATTTCATACCATGTTAGGCTAAATCCCCTTTCAAGGGGTGGGGTGAACCCTTTTTTATGTTATTTTAATTTAATTAGTTTGATTACTTGAAAATTCCCTTTGAATATTAATTTTGATCCCTCACCTTTAAATTTAAGCCTCGAGAGAGGGTAAATGATTTTCGAGAGAAAATCAAAATGATAAGTTATAATACCCATTTTAGATTCTAACTAGAGATAGGGGTTTCTTAAGTGTGGTATTATTCCTTGGATTTAAACTCTAAAATTCATTTTCTAGATTTACATAAATTTTGACAAATCGATCCTAGTGGGTGATTAATTAAAATGAGTGTAGATCTATTTTTCTAGAGTTGGGGGGGGGGGGGGGGGGTAAACTTAATTTGCTAAAAGGTTACTATTAAAATTACATTTGCAATGAGAGTTGATTTGTAATTTTTATATTAATTTGGGAGAATTAAATTAATTAGTTAGAATAGCTTAAATTTGTGGTGTAGTCCCACTCCTTGATTGTTCTCACATTTATTTACATCATTTATCTCATATTTTTGTGTTAGACTTTATTTTTCATTTTCGTCACTTTTTAGTTTGTAATTTGATATTTCATTTTAGTTTAGTGTTATTTCATATCCTCACCCCAATTGTTTTAATATTGAAAAAGCTTAAAAAAGTAAAAAAGTAAAATTCCAAAAAGAAAATAAAAAGTGAATTACAATTGAGGTTGTCTCTAACTTACCCCCTTGATGTGGATTGACACCCTTACTTACCACTGTACACTTTAGATTGTTATATTTTGTAGGTAATCGAGAATTTTGATTAGAGGATCTTTTACAACAACGACGCACACCAAAAATCTTTCTATTAGACATTAACCTCCCCATAGACTTTAAGGCGTGTTTTTATTATTCGTTTCGATTTTGGGTTTTATATTTCTAGATGTTTCGACTCTAAACAATGTGTTGTGGGATTAATATGACGTTTAGTTTTATAGATTTATAAATAGTTTTTCCATATTATATGTGAATTTAGGGTTTTTCTATGCGATTGTGAGCTCAATTTTCTACTTATTTAGAAGTTTGTTTATTAAGCTTTTAATTTCTGTTTTTGCTCTATTATATGTTGTGACAACCCGCTCAAAATAATAATGGGTGGCCAGTCCAATACTACATTAAATCAGGTATCTCAGATGGCACAGTTTCAACATCAACTGACAATACTAAATAATATAAGGCTAACTACCCAAAATTATTAAAAGCGGATGCCAAAAATTTTAAAACTTTTATTTAGCACCTATTAAAACCAACCATGCAACCAATAACACACAATACACATCTAACTATGATGAGTAATACAAACAAATCTACAATAAGTAATGAGATGAATACAAGAGTACAACAAAATGTACAAAGTAAAATACCCGAAAATGCTGTCGGGTCACAGACCATACAAAAATCTGAGAAGGGAAAATATAAAAGTGCTAAACTACAACACCTGAGTATAAACCCGAAATACAACTGAATCCTAATCTAGATATACAAAAGATAGAAATTGATTAAGGCAAAGTGCCGCAACAGTCCGCTACTGCCACAGCCCCACGAATACTCTGGATGGATAGTCATCAATGGCGTCCTTGCGGAGGAACACCTAAAGTAATACAATATATATACATAGCAGGATAAAATATAAACGGGTCAGAGCCCGAGATGAAAATATTTTATAGCAAGTGCATTAAAATGCATAATAACTATAAATGCATTATGACATGATTTAATGGAGTCTCACCCTCCATAATAATCCAACTCACCTCTCAACTAAAGCGCGCAACTAAGCGTATGCACGTGATCTCCAAGTAAATGCCAAGTCTAATTAGGCAATTAAATCTAACTATATCCCAATATAAAAAGGCAATTAAAACCATCTAATTCATATGCTATACTTTTTAAATGTTATTGTTCTCATTTATTTATTCATTCACTTAACATATAAAGTTCACATAACCATTTTCCAATCCAACATACAATGAACCTAAACGTTTTCCTTACTAGAATTTCTCATATTCTAGTTATGCCATCATTATATATACATATTATTTATATATGAGTTATTAGAATCTAAGTGCTAAGGACTAAACTTCTCCCAAGTTTCAATACTGCACTGCGTTTCATGCGTGGGACGTCTCGCAAAAGTGAAATCCAAACAAGGAACCCCCCGTTACACTACTCCTGACAGTATTGATTTTCAAGATTCATTATGCCCTCAATGCATGATTCATGTAACCCAATCGTTTATTACTCCATTTTAATTAATTTATTACTCCCAATTCTCAATAGTGCACTGCGTTTCGTGCGTGGGACGTCTCGCAAAGCGAAATCCAAACAAGGAACCCCCCCGATACACTACTCCTTGGCACTGTCGATCGTCGAGATATATACTATATATAGGTATGAGCATTAAGGACTAATTTATCCTCAATTCCCAAACATTACACTGCGGTTCGTGCGGGGGACAACTCGCTAAAGAGAAATCCAAACAAGGAAGCCCCCCGATACACTACTCCTGGAAATGTTGGTCGTAGAGGTCCATTATGCCCTCGATACCCAAGTAACCAATCACATCAATAATATAATAACCTTCCAAACAAGCTATAACTCGAGGACGCAGACTCACAATTCTATCATCTTCCAGTTTCCAAAACCACGTAGCATACTGGGAACCACCTGGTGGGGCTAAACGACATCCACCTCGTGATTAACTCACGCACACAACGTCCCGAGAAGCGGTCATAACTTCTAACCGGTAGGTGAGAACGACACATACCCACGACTTCTCACCCCCAAAATAATAATGTATATCACATAATAATCACATGGATGACTATGACCTGGGGAATATCCATGCCCTACTCATCGAGCCAGGATGCTCACCCTCATCGCACGCAACTTCCTAATGATAGCAAGGAGGGGGTATGCAAGGAGGGGGTATGCTTCACTATATATATATAAACCATCACATGAGGTATACATACATCATCACATCATATAAAGATATACCATCATATAAGGTATACCTACCACATCATCATGTAATCATAGTACGCTCTTAGACGCCAATGAAATAATATAATTGTTTAGTATATTTCCCTCTTGATATACTAATCATCAACTCTCACACATCTTCCCCCACTTAGTATACACTACACTATTTCTCACTTGAAGCTCATATATTGCTTCTACTTATGAATTGTCTCTCAATTCTATTTATGTTAAGGATATTCTCTATCCTAATGCACCTCAATTAGAATTCTCATTGTGTGAGACATCTTCCAAATTAATCATCATTAAGGATATTGTCTACATCCGTATGCACATTTTTTAGCATTTATAATTCTCAATCCATAACATGGTTCAATCAATTATATGAACCTTTGAAATTATCCCATTGGGATTTGATTCTAAGAATCCAATATCTCTAAGCTTACTCTCATTATTTCATATGAATTTAATAATTGTCTCCAAATATAATTTAGATAATGGTGGGCTTCCCCACTCAGAATATACTAAAATCTCTAATCGGTATTCCTCAATTTAAGTCAATGTGACTCCAATAATTTCTTATAAAGGAAACTCAATAAAAGTCTCCAAAACATACTCATATAGTTCCTATAGAGGTTCCCAATCGATAACCTCGAACAAACGGAATGAAATTCTCCCTAGAAAAACATTCCTCAAAAATCCCTGTTTCTTAATCGATTCGGCCAATTCCGAATCGATTCGGCCCTGCGAATCGATTCGATCTCCTAGGCGAATCGATTCGGGTCATCAGACCTGGGATTCTGTCTTTGGCCGAATCGATTCGGCTGGGGTCCGAATTTATTCGGTCACTCAGACCTGGGCACCTGCATATTTCCGAATCGATTCGGTAAGAGACCGAATCGATTCGGCTCTGCAGAACTCACTAAAATGTCTACTTTTTATTTATCCTAAAATCCCCAAAATTCATTTTAATAATTTTCTCCTCATTTCTCTTCAACACAATCACATATATATCATCAATATTCATCCAAGAACACATATAAACTAATTTATAACCTCAAATCCATTTCTACAAAACAAATCTAAGGTTATACCCAAAAGTTAGGTTTTGATAACTAAACCTAAAATCCAAAGATTTAATCCACAAATCATGAAATAAATGGTACACAACTATTATTTAGCAAGTTTAATCACTTCCCTCAAGTTCGTAGGGTTTGATTCGTCCTCGAGATCGCATATTTGGCTGGAAATCCACTTTCTCTCTCTTTCTCTTCTTCTATCTTTCTTTCTTTCTATTTATCTCTTTCTCTCTAAAGAGATTAAATCTCCCATAGGCTTTTTAAGCCTTATCTCACAATTGTACACATCTTTAAATGATAATACACACTTTAAATGACTCGGTAACTTTAATTCGAGCCAAATGAGTTTAAATTATTTCAGAACCTAAATAGACCCCAAGTACAGTCCTTTTGACTTTCTCGACCATTCCGAAAACAACTACACCCTCAAAATCGCCATTCGACATACTTTCTAATGACTTCAAATTTTGACCTCGATTGCCAATCTGATAATTCTCCAATTAAAAGTGATATTTATTTCTCCCAAAATAAATAAATAGTCGTCCTAAAACCTTGGTTTGTTACAAACTTCCCCACTTACAAGAATTTCGTCCTCGAAATTTAGCTAAGCCTAATTCTCCAAAGCTCAACTAGTTCCTACGACACTCATCCTCACTAATCTTATACTCAAACCTCTAACTTCCCATGACGAATTATTTTAATTTGTTTTAAGTTTTACAAATCCAATTTCAACAACCACTAGGGCGACCATACACCCTTTATTTTCGAGCTTTACTCGTACTAATCATGATGAGGCTTCATTTGCCTCCAAAGTTCCATAATCCTATAGATATATAAATTATACTAGCATATTAATAGAGTAAAAATTTTGAATGGTCCAAAGAAATAACTCCTCTCAATTCCTGACATTCGTCACTTTCGTAAGGGGGACGTCTCGCAAAAGCGAAATCCAAACAAGGAACCCTCCCAATACACTACTATGTGGTGACGTCGGGGATTGAGAGTTTGTTAAATCCGGACTAGAGTTTGAAAATATTTTAGTGAAAACTCATTTTGATATGGCCCAAAGGCCTATAAAAAGTTTTATTTGAAAACAGTTTATTTTAAAAACAGTTTATGTCATACGATATTTATATATAGTGCCTTACGTCCATAGCACAAGGTTTTACAAATCCTCATATATATAACAACATATAGCTCACAAAAATTAGCATAATTATGAGCTAAATTTTCCTACGTCCCAATAATCCACAATTTCCAAACTCTTTTCAGTAATGATATCTCGTATCATAATAATATATTGCCATTCATTAAGCTCATCCATAACTGGAATACAACAATTATATAAGTCTAACATGACTATATACAAATAAGTAGCTTTATCATTACTACTTAACGCACAATAACCATTCTTACATTCATAACAACATTATAGCTCTCTTTGAGCACATCACAAAATTATCTATTCTCTCAAAAGATAATAACATAAGAGCCTAACTTGCTCAAAATTCCCTTTCGGGCCATTCCATACATAATAGGGTTATAGCACTACCCTCTCATAACTATCTCCCATACGATATTCCCAAAATTTCCTATTTTAATATTCCTATTCACAAAGGAAAAATAACTTACATCATCCATCTCTAGTCTGATTGCCCTTCCTCATCATTGGGCTCCCACACAAAGTCCCCTGGTCTAAAATGACCTCGAATCTGTTGTAGGGGTTGCACTTCCAAAATTTCATCAATACATGGTCCTTTACCTCTTTTAGGACAATCTCTCTTTTCATAACCTATTTCTTTAGAAAAGAAACATCTACTCGCACGTACCCTTGACCCACCTTGAGGAACAAAATTTTGTAGTGACTCTCTATAATCTGACTTATACCCACTCGCATCGTTGACACTCTCTTCGCCAAACCTACTTGATGAACTCGAATCTCCAAAGTTCTTACCCTCTTGCAAACGAAGACGATATTCATGACACTTTAACAATGCCGCATACACTACCTCGATGAAAGTCACTAACGTAGGACTCTCTAACAAATGCTGCCGAATTTTCCAATCTAAACCTCGAATAAACTTTGATATACACTTCTCTTTTGTATTTACCTCATCAGGTACTAATTTCGCCCATTTAGAAAAATCTTCTTCATATTCTTCCACTGTTTTATTACCTTGAAACACATCCATCAATTTCTTCCTCATTTCCTTTTGAGTCGGGGAAGGAAAATACCTTCGATCAAAAAGTTCCCAAAAATATTTTATAGGTAAAGTATCTCTCTGTTCTGATGTGGTGACAGACTCCCACCATTGGAGAGATGCACCCGATAACTTAAAGGTGGCGAAAAACTGCTTTTGCACCTCACTACACTCAACCATACGGAGGTGACCCTGCATACTACTCTTCCATTGACTTGTAGCCATTGCATCAACTCCCCCGACAAACTCTGGAGGATGCCCCTTACTAAAATCTTCCTTCACTCTTTCCCGTAAGGATGGTCCTAAATGGTTTTGGGCTTCTTGAATGGCAAGTCATTGTGCCATCGTAGAAATGGCAGCAGTTACTGCTTGTGCCACAATATTGGCGACTTCATCTGTAGTCACGTTCCTTTGAGGCATTTGGGGTTACACATCCCCTTTATTTGCCCTGGCTGAACGACCTCTCTTTGGTGGCATCTGAAACAATAACAATTGTATCAGAACGCCTTTCAAATATTTTCTCATCACATAAAAAATATGGATGTATGAATACAACAGTCCTAATAGTAAGGCTCTACATCAAGAATGCTTACGAAAGATCATAGTAACGCATACAGATCCTAAAGACACTAGAACCTAATGCTCTAATACCATCTGTGACAACCCGCTCAAAATAATAACGGCTGGCCAACCCTATACTACATTAAATCAGGTATCTCAGATGGCACGGTCTCAACATCAACTGACAGTACTAAATAATATAAGGCTACTACCCAAAATTATTAAAAGCGGATGCCAAAAATTTTAAAACTTTTATTTAGCACCAATTAAAACCAACCATGCAACCAATAACACACAATACAACATCTAACTATGATGAGTAATACAAATAACTCTACAATAAGTAAAGAGATGAATATAAGAGTACAACAAAATGTAAAAAGTAAAATACCCGAATATGCTGTCGGGTCACAGACAATACAAAAATCTGAGAAGGGAAAACATAAAAGTGCTAAACTACAACACCTGAGTATAAACCCGAAATACAACTGAATCCTAATCTAGATATACAAAAGATAGGAATTGATTAATACAAAGTGCCGCAACAGTCCGCTACTGCCACAGCCCCACGAATACTCTGGATGGATAGTCATCAATGGCGTCCTTGCGGAGGAACACCTAAAGTAATACAATATATATATACATAGCAGGAGAAAATATAAATGGGTCAGAGCCCGAGTTGAAAACATTTTATAGCAAGTGCATTAAAAAGCATAATAATTATAAATGCATTATGACATGATTTAATGGAGTCGCACCCTCCATAATAATCCAACTCACCTCTCAACTAAAGCACGCAACTAAGCGTATGCACGTGATCTCCAAGTAATTGCCCAAGTCTAATTAGGCAATTAAATCTAACTATATCCCAATATAAAAAGGCAATTAAAACCATCTAATTCATATGCTATACTTTTTAAATGTTATTGTTCTCATTTATTTATTCATTCACTTAACATATAAAGTTCACATAACCATTTTCCAATCCAACATACGATGAACCTAAACGTTTTCCTTACTAGAATTTATCATATTCTAGTTATGCCATCATTATATATACATATTATTTATATATGAGTTATTAGCATCTAAGTGCTAAGGACTAAACTTCTCCCAAGTCTCAATACTGCAATGCGTTTCATGCGTGGGAAGTCTCGCAAAAGAGAAATATAAACAAGGAACCCCCCCGTTACACTACTCCTGACAGTATTGATTTTTGAGATTCATTATACCCTCAATGCATGATGCATGTAACCCAATCGTTTATTACTCCATTTTAATTAATTTATTATTCCCAATTCTCAACAGTGCACTGCGTTTCGTGTGTGGGTTGTCTCGCAAAGCAAAATCCAAACAAGGAATCCCCCCCCCCCCCCGATACACTACTCCTTGGCACTGTCGATCGTTGAGTTATATACTACATATAAATATGAGCATTGAGGAAAAATTTCTCCTCAATTCCCAAACATTACACTGCGGTTCGTGCATGGGACGTCTCGCAAAAGCGAAATCCAAATAAGGAACCACCCCGATACACTACTTCTGGCAATATTGGTCGTTGAGGTCCATTATGCCCTCGATACCTAAGTAACCGATCACATCAATAATATAATAACCATCCAAACGAGCTATAACTCGAGGATGCAGGCTCACAATGCTATCATCTTCCAGTTGCCCAAACCATGTAGCATACTAGGAACCACCTGGTGGGGCTAAACGACACCCACCTGGTGATCAACTCAAGCACATAACGTCCCGGGAAGCGGTCATAGCTCCTAACCGGCAAGTGAGAACGACACATACCCATGACTTCTCACCCCCAAAATAATAATGTATATCACATAATAATCACATGGACGACTATGACCTGGGGAATATCCACACCCTGCTATTCGAGCCAGGATGCTCACCCTCATCGCACGTAACTTCCCAATGATAGCAAGGAGGGGGTATGCTTCACTATATATATATATATATATATATATATATATATATATATATATATATATATATATATATATATATACACCATCACATGAGGTATACATACATCATCACATCATATAAAGATATACCATCATATAAGGTATACCTACCACATCATCATATAATCATAGTACGCTCTTAGGCACCAATGAAATAATATAATTATTTAGTATATTTCCCTCTCGATATACTAATCGTCAACTCTCACACATCTTCCCCCACTTAGTATACACTATATTATTTCTCACTTGAAGCTCACATATCGCTTCTACTTATGAATTGTCTCTCAATTCTATTTATGTTAAGGATATTCTCTATCCTAATGCACCTCAATTAGCATTTCTCATTGTGTGAGACATCTCCCAAATTAATCATCATTAAGGATATTGTCTACATCCGTATGCACATTTTTTAGCATTTATAATTCTCAATCCATAACATGGTTCAATCAATTATATGAACCTTTGAAATTATCCCATTGGGATTTGATTCTAAGAATCCAATATCTCTAAGCTTACTCTCATTCTTTCATATGAATTTAATAATTATCTCCAAATAGAATTTCAATAATAGTGGGCTTCCCCACTTAGAATATACTAAAATCTCTAATCGGTATTCCTTAATTTAAGTCAATGTGACTCCAATAATTTCTTATAAGGGAACCTCAATAAAAGTCTCCAAAACATACTCATATAGTTCCTATAGAGGTTCCTAATCGATAATCTCGAACAAAACGGAATGAAATTCTCCCTCGAAAAACATCCCTCAAAAAGCCATGTTTCCGAATCGATTCGGCCCTGCGAATCGTTTCGGCCTCCATGGCGAATCGATTCGGGTCATCAGATCTGGGATTTTTTTAGAGGCCGAATCGATTCGGCTGGGGTCCGAATCGATTCGGCCACTCAGACCTGGGCACCTTCATATTTTCGAATCTATTCGGTAAGGGGTCGAATCGATTCGGCTCTGTAGAACTCACGAAAATGGCTACTTTTTATTTAGCCTAAAATCCCCAAAATTCATTTTAATCATTTTCTCCTCATTTATCTTCGACCCAATCACATATATATCATCAATATTCATCCAAGAACACATATAAACTAATTTATAACCTTTAATCCATTTCTACAAAACAAATCTAAGATTATACCCAAAAGTTAGGTTTTGATAACTAAACCTAAAACCCAAAGATTTAATCCACACATCATGAAATAAATGGTACACAACAATTATTTAGCAATTTTAATCACTTGCCTCAAGTTCGTAGGGTCTGATTCGTCCTCGAGATCCCGTATTTGGCCGAAAATCCACTTTCTCTCTCTTTCTCTTCTTCTCTTCTTCTCTCTTTCTTTCTTTCTATTTCTCTCTTTCTCTCTAAGGAGATTAAATCTCCCGTAGGCTTTTTAAGCCTTATCTCCCAATTGTACACATCTTTAAATGATAATACACACTTTAAATGACTCGGTAACTTTAATTCGAGCCAAACGAGTTTAAATTATTTCGAACCTAAATAGACCCCAAGTATAGTTATTTTGACTTTCTCGACCCTTCCAGAAATAACTACACCCTCAGAATCGCCATTCGAAACACTTTCTAATGACTTCAAATTTTGACCTCAATTGCCAATCTGATAATTCTCCAATTAAAAGTGATATTTATTTCTCCCAAAATAAATAAATAGCCGTCCTAAAACCTCGGTTTGTTACATATGTGAAATAAGCATTATTTTGAACTATTTTGCTTTTAACGACTGATAAATCACAAGAAGAGGCACCACATTTGGAATACTAAAAAGAACATGTTATCTTCCTATAAGCTTCAATGCAAGATTTGATCAGAGGATGTTGCACGCCATTTAAGGCCATTCTCATGAAGAAAGTCTGGGTCTAATTCTTTGATTCATTGATTTTTTTTATTAGATATAATAGGAGACAGAATCCCGAGCTTAAAGTTATGAGTTGCATGTTTATTCAATTCTTTGTTGTTCCATTTATTCACTTATTTTATTAATGAATTAGATATTAAGGGTGTTTTACTGTCTATAATGTTGAGTTTCCTTTCCTTTAATAATTCAATCTCTATCTTTTTACATTTGAATGATTTAGGCATTTTTTAAGGACTATCCCGGGTTTGTAGAAAATTAGTTTTATATAACTGGAAAATCATGTGGTGGGCACTATATTCCATTAAGTTATTATTGAATTCATATGGAATTAGGAGCATGGCATGATTATGCGAGACATCGTTAGAGTTCCGTGTTTCTTAACGATGTCCCACATTATGTTTACTCTTTTTAGGTAAGTCCATAGTCCCATTCATTTCTCATCCCCAATCACAGATAAGTCCATGGTCCCATTTCTCTCTCACGACTCCAATGTTAGATCTCTATCCATTTGATTTTTTGGGTTGTATAAACACTAATTCGATTGTTTTCAGAAATACACTAGGATCATCAATCTCTCCTTATCATGTTAAAATGTTGTCCTGGGGCTGATTTGAAAATATTTTCAAACGTGTTGATGTTAAAATCTTGACCACAAATCGTGGGTTGTTTTGGTTTTTTTATGTAGGTGATCCATCAGCACGTTTGAGAAGTTTTTATACAAGGAGAGTAACAATGCCTCATTCTCATCAAGAGATCGGTAGGTATTTATTGACATCTAACACTGCACTTTTTGACGTAGTATTTTGGCCTCTGACTTGGAAGGTGAACTCCCTCCTAACTGAGTTAAGTTTGAATCTACTACTCAACTCAAGAACGAGCTCCAGCTTAGACGTATTGAAGTGGGTGAGTATATATCTTTGTAATGTTTCAGTTCTAAAACAATAGGCATATCATCATTCAATAAATATCAGTAACTACCCACCGATTCTAAAAAAATGGGTTCCCAGAGCAGAGCTCTATTTTGATATCTCCGTCGGAACGCAAACACTTTCTTTCTCTCTTGGTTGATCTCCGACATTCAGTTTTCGGCATGGATAAAGTTTTAAAGCATTATTAAAGTTTTCAACTGTTTACTTCTACAATTGCATGAATTATTTTGGGGGGTTTCACTATTTTCAATAGTTTGCATATTATATTTGGTTGAAAATAGGGGTTTTATGTACAGTTTTAGCTCACTATATAGGTTCCATCACTTATAACTAATGTTGTGGATGCAGTATCCTCTGGTGATGTCCCACTGAATGCAGTGTAGGGTTTTTTCTCATTCTCCTTCAGCACTCTGTATGTGGGTAACTTTGTCCTCCGCTGATATGCGACACTTATATGCTCAAACAATCCCCCGTTGATGTTCGGAAAAAAGTCGAAGAGAAGCGTGACGTGACCTCCCAAGCAGAGATTGGGATACTGTTAGAGGATTCTCAACAAGAATTTCACAACATATTCAACATGATTATCCAGGCTAAACTCAAACTCGAGAGGCGGTTACAAGTAAAGCCTAGACAAGACCATATAGGAGCAACAATTCAAAATCCTTCTGAAGAAATTCTTAAAAAGTGTGTATATAAAGTCTGAAATAACTAAGATAACTTCTCAATGAATTATTTTTTCATGTTTTTAGAGTTTATTGAACTTGGTTGATTTTGCAATTGATTTATATCTTATAATTGCTCTGTTGGTTGATTATATTGTCATCTAAGATAACTTCACTAATAGAAAACTTCCAGGCGGTAGAGTTGGGGTAAATTTTATATGTTTGATTAATGCATCTTCCTATATGATGAACATTATTTATCGAGGTGGAACATGTTATTCTATTAGTTTATATTGGCTTGAAACATGTTCTTCTGTTTCAGCTTATCAGCATTGCAAGCTACGAAATTTATGTTTTTATTGTTGTTGTTCAACCTATTTCCTCCTAGGAACAAGGTTAGTAGGTACCCTCTCTTTATTATACCCGTCTTACCAAAGAAAAATATGATTCAATATGTAAATAAGGTGATTAATGTTTATTGATATTACCTCTACCCACATCTAATTTATGTATTCTTTTCAATTCCTTAGGGGGTTTTATTTTCTTATACTTTGTTCTATCATGGGAGTGTTGAATTGCATGCTTTAACAAAGTGATGCACATTCAAATACATATAATATCCAAAGCGACTCAAGTTATAGCAGTTATAGCACATCTTATAGATTCTTATTTGTAGATGGGATCATTTAAGGGTTTTTATTTTCCTTATCGTTTTGTCGTTGTTGAAATTTCAGGTCGGCGATCGTTGCTTTTGGATGTTGTGACACCATACAACACCTGGAGTTTATTTTCTTCTTTAGTTTTTTTTTCTGTTTAGTACGTTAGTATTGGATTTTGGGAGAACGTTTCCTAGAAGGATGGATGTGTTTAGCAAAGGTGGAGGTAAGTTTCGAAGTAGCTGCCTTAAGTGGCTTAGGATTTATTACATAATGAATTGTACATTAGTATATTATTGATTTTAAAAGTGAAATATTTTTTATTCAAATTGAGGTTAGTTGACCGTTTGGATCTCATCAGTATTTACCCTTAGTTGTTGTGAAATATTTTGATTCAAATTGAGTTGCTACTATAAATTATACTTTACTAAAATGAAGCAATTTTTTCAATAGTTTTTTCTAGAAAAGTTTGATAACATCCAGATGTGTTTTTTTAAAGATCATGTCGGATTTTAAACTATTTCTAATTAAACCAACTAATGCAATTACTGGGTTTTTGTCACATTTGTCTGAAATAGGGGATTTTGTCACATTTGATCATTTTGGCTTTGACTCTTGCTCTTTCATTTGGTGTTTTGCAGATATAAAGTGTGCCATATTTCAGATTGGTGGTAAGGTTTTACTAAATATATTCTTCATGTATATTAAAAGTTTTTTTTATTTGTTTTCAATTTGAATTTTGCTTGCTTTTAGCATTTTTTTAGTGTGCGGTATTTCGAATGGGTTTCAAGGCATCATACCAAAAACTTTCCATCTAGGAACTATCAACAAGAAGACAAAATCAAAAACTTGATCTCGGGTTTGATCTAAAAAACTTGATAGAAACAATGAACACGATTCAAAAAAATTTCCTCAATGTAAAATAATAATTCACATAAGTATAGAATATGAAATCAATAATTTCAGTTACCTGAACCCAGCATTAGTTTTTCTATTCTTCTTAAACTTGATCTTAGGCATATAAAACATTAGGTGCACATGCTTTTTTTTATGCCTACATGGATGCGTTCCTCCGATAATTTCCACTAATGTTTGTGTTTGTCCTTCAATTGATCAAGAGGCACCATTTTTGGTGATTACTTTAGTTTTGTTGACATGAATTTCATTTTTATTTATGGGTTAATCATCACTGAGTGTCATTCCCTTACTGGTGTTAAGCAACAAGATTGATAAAGCATGAGCCCTCTCTAAGAAGGACTTGACTGATCAGATGTAGATAACATCTATTACTGATAGAGATGTATGTTGCTTTATGATCTCATGCAAAATCTCAACCAACATTGATTCGATCACTGATTGACTCATTAAGCATTCCAAGTCAAAGAGATAAGAGAATTAATTTTGTTTTATCATACCTTAGATTTAAATCTGCAAAATATCTGATGGACGGATGTTTGGGAATGGGAACTATGGTACTGATCAAGTATATAAATCTGTCATGTATTTTATTTTTCTAAGGTGTGTAGTTTTGCTTGGGAATGAGAACTATGGTAATAATTAGGTATGTAAAGCATATTTTGCCTTTTGATATTTTTTTTGAATTATTAATATTATTTCTATATTGTGCTAAAGACTGTTATATGGTGTCCGTTATGTAGTGTCCGTTTTGGTTTTGAGAAATTACGATTACATTTGAAATTTAAAGCCCCTTGAATTGGTCCATACTATCAACATAATAAATTAGGAATAATCATCAAGAATAAAATAGGGTAATGCACTAGTGTTTCCTTATAGGACCAACCATCTTATATCTTTTCTTACATCTCTTGGATGAAATTATGCTCCTTTACGGTGAAACTATGCCTCATCTTCCTCCACACTAAATTAAATGAAATCTCATGGGTTGTAAATATATTTTCTGTTACGTCTAATTTTACATGTGTGTGTGTGTTCTTAATGCTCTTTGTGATGATTTATAAGTTTGGGATGATGTTAGCATAAACCTAATAATATGTCTGTAACATACCTGTTTTGATATTTAGCCGAGAAAACAAATTGAAATCTATGGGAATGGACCCGGGGGTAGAATTTCTTTGGTCTTCTACAGAGATCAATTCTAGAGCCTAGGTATACTGTGTCCCTTGGTAATGGATGAAGCTAGGTATAACAGTCTTATCAGGTTAGCGAGGTACTGTTCATGGGATGCTTTACTCCTTGCCAAACATTGAAAAATTGTAATGGTACTTAGAGAATTAGTTTTTGTCTCTTTCAGGTGTTCTCAAATCATGGGTCGCAAAGATAAATATACATTGGTTGTAACAGTCCTAACAACACTATAAGGGCTAAATAAATGCAAAATATCATGCCAACGACGACCGACAACCATCAGAACCACTATGAAGTTTAGAGGAAACCAATGATAAACACGCATCCAGCGGTATTCATTGGGATCAACACGATCACAGTGGTTCAATCAAAATGGAAATGAAATCTCGCAGACAACAAATCTTGCTTAAATTTACATGCAAATCACCAAAAAACCAAATAAAATCCGAAAACTATGGCCGACTGTAACTGCCTCAGCTCTGTCATCGGAGGCACACGAGCACTTAAGACTTTTTTTGCTTTTGGCATATTCATTTACTGTTTTTTATATTAAAATAAACCATACATAAAAATAATAGTGTTGGATTGGTGGATTGGTTGGCATATTCATTTTTTTATTGTTAGATTGGTTATCCCTTAATAGGGTGGATAACCCAATCAACAAAGGAAACCATGTCCAGTTTTTTAAATTGACACTTTGATTATTTGTGGCACATAGTGAATTCAGTTGATGAATATTATAAATTTCATGCTACTTGTGAATTTGTTTGATGCATTTAGACTATTTGAAAGAATGTTGCTGGACCAATTATTATTTTTTAAACAGGGTGGATAGTCCAATAAATAAAGGATATTATGGTCAATTTTTAAAAAACTAAACTTTGTTTTGTTGGGGAACGAATTTTTTTCGTTTTGCAGTTATGTAATTTGAAAATTTTTACTGTTTTGTGATTACGTATTTTCAAAAGTTTCACCGTGCCTGAAGGCAAGGCGAAAAGTTTCAAAGTACGTAATCGTTAAACGGTGAAAATTTTCCAAACACATAATTGCAAAATGGCAAAATTTACATTCCCCAACAAAACAATGAGGAATATTTTACTAATAATGAAGCCCCAACCCACTAATAATTAATGAGTGAAGCCCTAATTAAAAATATAAATTTTCTATCTTACCAAGGTTGAAAATGAACCAATCTACTTTATTCAATATTATAACTGATTACACTAATAAGGTTAACAACAATCCATTATGAAATTCTCAATTTTTCGAGGCCAATAGTTATGAAAAACAAAAAATAGTCAACAACAATACACCCAGTTTAAAAAATAAAAATAGTCAACAACAATACAAATAGTCTATCTTTAACCTCGCATAAAAGACATTAATGTAGAGACATTTTAGAAATTTTGGACATAATTTCCTTAGTTTATAGGATTATTCACCATCTTTAAAAAATGAAAAATGCTCCAACAACAATACTATCAAAACTATACAATTATGACAAAAAAAATAGCATATTAAAATTTAGTTAAGAATCTCATCAAAACCAAAGCATGTTTCCAAGGGTGACCACAATTACACCATGCCGCTTGTATCACATATGTCTGTCTGATTCATCATCACAAAATCTTATACCAAAAATATATCTCCATTTCTCCTAAAATGTGAGAATTTTAAATCAAATATATGACAAAAACAGTGCTATTAAAGTATATATTGAACAAATATTACTACAGCCGGCCTCTGAGATCAACAACAACCGACCTCTGAGATCGTCAAACTTATTTACCTTCAAATCATCCGTAACCTATAGTAATTTTTAAAAACAAAGTGTTCTCACTGGCTCAGATCTGATTTTTTTTCTCATATCAGGATTATGTCCTGTTCTCATGTCAACCTTATGGTATGATGATCCACGATTCAGCCTTAGGCTTTAGTGTGTATGGTACCTTGGATTTTAACGTGTGCGTTTTGATATGACACACTAGATTTTGGTTTTAGTAAAATGGTTTTCTTGGTATTTTGGATCCTCAATGGTTATGGTTGCTTATGGTTGCTATGATGATTTGTGATTTGGATCTGCTAAACAGAATGCTCAGTGCAAGTTGCATCTCTTGACAAAGCCTCATGGGGATTGTCATAAGCTTGTTCGATTAAGCCCGACTCTTCTCCTTTTGATTGATTTAATCTTACAAACACACTATAAGATTCCTTTAACCCTTAGAGAGCATGGATGAGAAGCTTTGTATCATTCTTATAAGATAGTGGAGGGAACGGAATAGGGGAAAATTTTCTTGATTCTAAATTTCTAACCAATGAACAGTAGTGGAGTAAATAGTCACTTCTTCTTCTGGTGTGACATAAAGCCTGTCGTTAAATTAATTGTGTTGTCATTCCTGTAAGATGGGCTATGAATTTTTTTTAAGGAAATAAACAACAATTTAGCAGAAAAATATCATTATTGAACTGCCAATAAGCTTATTAAGAAACATCACCATCTAAGGATTCAAAAATTTAATGAATACATAGAATACTGTTACGATATGCACCTGTTACGGCTTTAGCCAAAGCCAGGTCAATCTCCCAAGATTCTTCCAGCACACTGTCTTGTCAACCGTAGAACCCCTTCTAATACGTTCACCAAACACAAATGTATTTTTTTTACATCCAAAAATAACTAAAATATATGTCAACATAGCATTTAAAAAAATATTGGGGAAGAACAAAAATATAGCATAACATGAATTTAATAGAAACTGACCAATAGCTCGACAGCTAGAATCTTTGCTCAGTGAGAGAGGCTATCATTAGTTCTAACTCCAATTCCTGTGATGTGGTTCTCTAAATGGACAAAAGCTGAAGAATTTTGTTAAGAACACGCAAGCTATATGTTGCCATAGGTGCTATTTGCAGGAAGTTTGTTCATTCTCTCCAATTCTTCATGAACTGCAGCAACCTTCTCATTCTCTTCACACCCCATTTTCTTCAATTTATCTTTATCTTCAGTGTTAAATACATTTGTTTGGGCTTAATAAAGCCCATAAAATGGTCAAAATGATCCCTTTTTGCAATTTACTCGCCTACCAAGTAGTCGTAGTTTTCTCAAACAAACATTTGTATATATAAAGAGAGATATAGGTTTATCTGACAAATGATAGATGTAGAAATGCATAAAATACACATGAAATAAAGTGCATATGTAGAAATGCCTAAATACCATTAGTTATATAGAAATTCCATCAATGACAAAAAAAATAATACCATAGCATTTTGGGCCACTTTGAGATCATACATGACTTGCTTCATTAGCTTTGCCTTCCCTCTAACTGTCGTCGACTATTAGAGATTTTAGCTGGTAGCTGAAAAACTTTCCATGAAGCATAATGAAGAGGGACAAACATGGATCCTTACAACCCCAAGAAATGTTCAAAAACTAATACGATGATTACTTCAAAGGACCAAGCATCTTTTTAGCTTAACGTAGGGAACTTGGATTAGAGGAGTGTTTACACCGGGAACTTCACCACATTTTCTCTCTGTGGTTTTGTCCGTGCTCAAGGAGATGCTAGCAATGCATTGGATCTCCTTTGATAAAAGAAGAAAGTTGAGGTCCGAAAGCAGTAAAGAAGAGATACCCCTTTGATTGTATAAGCTATTGAAACCGAAAACACCTCATCCCCATCTTGGGATAAATAACAACCTAAAAAAAGCACAAGTTTTTTTTATGTAATATACAACAGTTACAAATTAAAACATAAGAAAATTATTATAGAATTAAACGTTATGAGACTGCAAATTTCATATTAAAAATTCCAAAAATCAAACATATTCATTTCATATTAAAAATTCCAAAATCAAACATACTAAAAATTCCAAAATCAAAATCAAATATATATATTGGAAAAAAAACTCGTCCCAAATTAAATCAGGAAACACATGATTAAGAGAAGATAGTATACCTGAGTTAATCTGGAATGTAAGTTGTTCTTCTGGTCATAAAAGCCACACCCTCTTTTATCTGTGTTTAAACAGATTCAAATCATATCACATAATCATATTCAACTGGTTTTAAATGCCTACCAAATTCCATGACTAATTTCATCTTTAAATTATTCATCAATCAGACATAAAAATGAAAAATACCCTTTTATGTGTTAACCATAGCATGCTTACATATTAACCATAGCATTCTAAATAAAACCTTATTCAAACACCATACTAGATTCTTATAGCCTACTATGTGTTGAATGAAAATATGTTAAAATTGATTCAAACATCTTTTTAGGACCAAAAAATGAAAATATGTTAAATTTATCATTTGTATACAACATGAATCAGTGTCCAAAATATAGAACTCTAAAATGCACTAAATAGGGAATAGTTGCATCAGAACCCACCAAATACATTTTTTTTGCAATAAAGCCCCCCTAAACTTTTCAGATAAATTACTAAAGATAAATTAGTAGAAAATGTATCAGTACTGAAACAACTAGCCGTATATAACGTAAAAGCACAAAATCTCCAAACAAATAATACTACAAACCTAAGTGGCATACATATGATTAACAAATTATAACGTAGGAATAAAAACTCAGGATAAATGAATCGTACTAGAAGATGAAGATATTAACTCAGCAATAGTGCCCCAAACCATAAAAACTAGAGTATTACCCATTTCAAGTCGGTCTAGAATAATTGAAAGGCGCAACATATCAAGAACTTTATATACTTCATTCTTCCTTCTACTTGTTAACATAGGATAAAAATGACAAAGTGTTGGAGGAAAAAAATATTAAATCATATTCAAGTACTGAACCAAAAACATACATTAAATTCATCTAAACATCAGTAGAACTAACTTGTGTACTCACAATGGACACACCCAAATGTACTCACTTTTTGCGCCTACAATAAAAAATATCAACACAGAATACAGAATACAATTGTGCCAAGATAAATTTTTTAAATCATATTCAATTGTGCCTCCAATAAAAAAATAAATCTCAACACGATATCTAACCTCTAAATACGATATAAAATGCCGCTTCCAGCACTACTAAATTTACACAAAAGAATAACTTAAGCTATTTCTGCAATGCATTGGAGCAAAACTCTTCAGCAAAGAACCACATATGAAAATCAAAATGTTAAGTTTTGTATCGATCATATCACAAATGGACCATCTACTAATTATAAGGACTCTTTTATTGGATTAGAAGTAGCTAGTGATGAAGTTCTGCAACAGCAGTTAGACTATCGATAACATCGAGAGAGAAAACTCAAGTTCATCGCAGCTGGTTGGAAGAGTGACTGCCATGATGGATGGTTCAGAGATGAAAATGTTAAATTCGACTCTAATGAAGGGGATCCAAGCATCTCTCTAGTAGCACCATGATTATCTAAATTGTACCAAAGAAATTGATCTAATTCATCAGAGGAATTGGTTGTACTTTTCAGTGGATAAAAAATATTCTCCTTGTACACATTTTATTCTGCTAAAATAATCATCTCGTACTCATTAGAGGAAGCCATCTTTGTGTATAAATATCTAATCTAATATAAGCTAATCTACAAAAAAGCTAAAATACGATTTTTTTTTTATTCTATCAAGCATTTTAGATCACACATAGTGTGTACCTATAAAAAAAAGTGTTCCAAACAAACCTCAAGATGGTATCTATAAAAGAGATAAAAACATTAGCAAAGTTAAACAAAATTTAAAAAAACCCAAAAATCTAAACTTTGAAACAAATGGTTCAAAGTCCTCAGATATGTGCAGATCCAAAAAAAAAACTTAAAATGAACCGAAAAGCCTAGAAAATCTCAATCGGAGAAAGAGAGAAGAAATCATACTTGAGTAGGCTGATTAGGTTTCTATCAGTAAAAAAAATAAAACTAAAAACACATTATTAGATCTTCAAAACAAAACCTGAAAAAATGATGTACCTCATGGAGAAGAGAAGACGTGGGTAGAGGAAAGAGAACATCGAGAGCAAGAGTTGGGGAGAGAGAGAGAGAGAGCAGCGAAATGGAGGGGGGGCTAATTCAAGAGAGTAGGGTTGGAATGGAGAGTTGTTCGATTGATAGAGAGAGAGGTTGAGTGTAATCGGCTAATGTCAAATAGGTTCCACAGTGTTAATTTTTTAATTTTATCCATGTATTCGAATTTTAGGTAAGAGAAGGAAAGGAAATGAAGGGTTAAAAAAGAGGGGGAACTATAATATGTAAGGGGCAAAAATGGTAAGAGGGATATTTTAATCTCAATCATTGGATCATTGCCTTGTTGGCTTCGATCTCAACCGTGATGTGTCTCCCATCTTATGAATAGTGAAAACACAATTGCAACTTATATATATACTAGCGGAATGCCCATGCCTAAAGGCACGGTGAAAATTTTGAAAACATGTAATCACAAAACAATAAAAAATTTCAAAATACGTAATTGCAAAATGGAAAAAATATGGTTTCTCAACAAAACATAGTGTAATTTAAAAAAATAGTCATAATATCCTTTGTTTATAGGACTTTCCACTCTGCTTATTCAAAGATCCCAAATTAATCTAACAAATACTTCAACGAAACAAACTATATCAACTGAATTTTCTTTTACAACACCAATGTGTAAATAATTTAAAAAATTTAGGCAGATATCCCTTATTTATAGGACTACCTGTCCTGTTTAACACATACAAAATAATCTAACAATATTACTAATAGCAAATATGTACAAAGCATAGAAGAAAATTTAAATGTTTAGGACTTATGAATCTTGTAGAAGAAAAGGGACATCCACTAATATGTTCAAAGCATATAAAAAATTGTTTTCATTACATCTAAATTAACAAAATTGTACTTAGAAATGGATACTTGTAAGTGATAATAATAATACTTTGATAGCACTGATTGGTATAACGAATTCTTAATAGATAATGGGCAAGTCCTTTTATTTTACATGAATGTCCATTAGAAGTATGCTTTCCACATAACCCTTTCCTAGCCATACATCCGGTAAAATTCCACAAATAAAAAACTCACATTAATAAATTGACCACGGTTAGTTATTTCTATACGTTTCTTGAATATATAAAGTCGCGAAACACTCCTACATTACCAAAGCATATACACTGATAATCATGTTAATAAAAACAAACTAAAGGAATGGTCCAAAGTAGGCTAGGTTCATAAACTAACTGTAAAGACCAAGGGTGATAAATTATCACATTACTTGCTCCATTTGGAACAAATTTCTTTATTTCTCCTCTATCTTCTTTGATTCTCGCTTATTTTCCAAAACAAATATTAACAAAAATGTGGAGAAACACAAAAAATAAAGTGTTAAAAAAGATTTTTACGAACAAAAAATGGTGGGTATAAACATAAATTAATTATTTGTCAAACATATTACACATAGAATTCCAAATGATAGTACCTCAGACGTATGAAAAAGAAGACAAACATTATGTAAAGAACAAAAACGTTTCAAAGTTGCAATAACTTATTCACCACAAACATACAAAATTTGGGGGAAATACAGAACATAATATGTAATATTAACAGAAAAGTCTCCTGAAAACATAAAAATAGAATAACTCGCTCAACTTTTACATCAAATTTTATCCACCCAATTGTTATCCATCAAAAGGTATTTGATGCAAGTACTTGTTTCCAATGGACACATAAGCACAAAATTATAAAGATAGCTGATTAAGAGGCCTACAAAAAAATCATAGATACCATGGCGACCTCCAATATCTGATCTGAACATGTTGTCACCGGAAAAAAATTGAATGTAAGGGAGTGAGATAATTTCATAGCCTTAAATCTGCAAACATTGAAGAAACAAAACATATATTAGATAACAGAAATGACAATCTTAAACCTTAGGACTATATGTGGTAGTGGTGGTATTGTTGGTCCAGTTGTGCATCGTGGATAGAGACGATGGTAATTAGATAACTTTTATTTAAGAAACCTAAACAATAAAAAATTAAGGTCATTAAACAAGCATAAGAATACACAAATGGTAACAATACTAAATCCATACAAAAGAGAACTACGAAGGATTTCGTCCCCAAAATATCATAGTGCAAAAAAAGTAGCATGTTGTGCTCTTTAACGTTGGTTTATTGATCATTTATTGACGCTTTATTTTATTTCTACGGCTTATAGGCTTGATGAAACTAATGTTGAGCCCATTATGATAAATAAATACATTAAGAGAGGAGAACGAATGACAATTTTGTAGGTAACAAACAATCATGGAAGAAGTAGATATATACATTAAATATGGAACAGCTGACTACAATAACAATCCTACAGTAAAGAGTAAAACGGGAAACTGGAAAGCATGTCCTTATATTCTTGGTACCCCTCTTTCAATTTATCTCAATACTTTTGAAGTTTGATATTTGGAACCAAATGCTAAAAATTCCCATCTCTCTTCTTTACAGGTAATGAATGTTGTGAAAGATTAGCATACTATGGGATTAACACGAATCTAGAAAATTATCTGAAATTTCAGTCGAATTAGATTAGTGTGTTGCAGTAAGGAATGTCACGAATCAGAGTAACTGTGAAGGTATTCAAATGCCTTGAAAATCTTGAATTATAAGATGTTAATGATCAAAATGATATACCCCATGACTTAAAGAACACAACATGCTGCAAGTATCGCATAGCAAGCATGCATCAAATGATTAGAAATTTATGAAGGAATGGAAACTGATTCCAGGCAAATAATACATTTTAAAAGCATATATACACTCAGTGCACGCGTGTGTGTGTCGGAGAATGGATATTCATAGATCTGGAAATAAAAAAGAACAATGTAGATTAGTAAAACCATATGGTAATGAAAATTTGATAAGAAAAGAAAACTATGTCTTATAATACTTACTAACATCTTAATCTGGATGTACAAATACAAAATCCCAAAATAGTAAAACAACTTGTTGATCATCTGTGAGATAAAAAGAGACCAAATAGATGCACACCAGAAATTTCATTTCAATGGAGTATTGACTACAAAAGTATTAAATGTCCAAAGACATAAAATCTATTAGAATCATTTCGATCCCATATAATAATTATAACAAATCAAAATATTATATACAAAGACACATTTTATACACAAACTAAGGAATTCAAATATTATAAAACGCATAGGAGCAACTACATGGATTGACTAATGTTTTAACCAAAATGCTTACATTAAAATAATAATGTCGAATAGTGAGTTGTCAAAAGATATAATGCAACAGGTAATAGTCATATTCCTCAATTCTAATTCTAATTCTATGGTTGCAATTATAATTCTAATTTAAAACCATAACTTCACAGTTACTGCATATGCAAGACAAACATGTCCCCATCATAGTAGAGCATCGCAAATCTGAAAGTGTTTCATTTTCGATATTAAGTACACAAATTACATAATTAGCGGTCAGGTTTACAACATGGTGTTAATCAAAGTCAGAGGGTAAATCATACATTAGATATGGATTATTCATTATTCTGAGACTCGCATTTGAAAAAAAGTACCAAAGTAGAAAAAAATATGAAAAATAGTCAACTTCTTGCATGCCTAATCTGATTCAGATAATTACCATATGGGTATCCAAAGGAAACATGGATTTGTTCGGTAAATCTAATGCATTTGAAATAGAGACATCGCAGACATCGAGTGGAGTTGTAATGTTAATCACATAAAGATGAATAAAAAAATTCTTGTAGTAGTATATATTTGTCAGAATCAAAGTCGCTACCTATTGTCCAGGTTTAAAGATGAGAAAGAGAAGAAACGTGATGAGGGCCTGTGTATTGTCCATGGCACTACTGCAGTTCCCTGCAAGCCCTTATTATTATCTAGCATTAGTATTAACTGCCACTCTGAGTCTCATGTTCATGTTGGACGAAATAAGTATGCACAAAATATGAAAAAAGGTAAAACACATTTAGGTGTTCACCTTTGAGGAATTTTTATTTACCACACCAATATCAACCCCACATACAATATACGAATTTTCATTTTTAACTTCATAATATCCCTTGAACCATTTTAAGGGGAAGTAGCATCACAATTGAAATTCAAATGGTAAAAATGAATGACTAATGACCCTAAAAACCATCCCAACATATGGTTAAAATTAATAATACAACATGAATGATTAAAAGTTACTTCTAAAAAAATGCAAATCAAGTTTTCCTTCTAATGGATATTGTACTACTTTTAAGAAAAAAACTTAACAATGTCAAATGCATAATATCAAATGCACAGTGAATGTCTATAACTCTTAACAATATTATATCAAATGCATAATCCAGTCTAAATCAACAAGCTTATATTCCCAACTAAGCAGCCACAACTAAAATCAAATTAAATTTTCATGTTTTCCTTGTATACGACACATACACATAAGAGTATTATAAAATTCGAAAAGTCCTGACCAAAGAGAAGATCATTACTGATTACATAAAATATGAATTAGACACCCAAAACAAAGTATTGTACCATTCAAATCCCATACCAACCAAAAAAATAACCATTTTTGAAAAAGTAAATATCAGATTGCATAAGCAATATAAACATCTGCACAATCTCTAAGACAAAACAATTGTATAACCAATCTGAGCCTATCAATGCCTTCAACAAAATCAAAGTTAAGATGATGTAATTCAGACGCTAAGTGATAGTCCTATTTACCACTAAATGTAAGGTGCGAGATTATATACAATTGACATTAGCCATTTGACTACCCACGGGAACCAAAATAATTACAGGATCTTCCAGCAATAAAGATAATCGAGAAAACAAATAACACACGAAAGGTCAATCAAGATGTAGAGAAATAAATTTTTATTTCACAAACAACGGGAATAAACAGTCCATGTCAAAACTAATATTATAATAAACAAAAAATTTAATCAAACAACTTAGTAGCTTATAATCCCGCAAAAAGAAATAAAAAACAAAATCACTATACCTATACACCATAGTTCATTGAAATAACATCTCGGTTCTAGATGAAATACAAAAAAAAAATTAACTGAAATGCGACGGTTTAGTCTGAAAAACAAAGAAAGCGAAGAAACATATATCAAGCATGTATAGACATAGGTGTCGATCCATTGGAAACATGAAATATTCAGCGTGTCACTTACAAAAGGTACTAAAAAACAAATGATCTCTGTGTAGATGGGGGTCGAGGGCCATACAGATCATAGAATGGAGGGTACTTGTATCTTTTAGGCCCGACATTGGGATCTCTACGCATAAAATCGGGTTGGAAAGCTCGAGATTGCAAAGGTCTTGTTATTTCCGAAAGAAAGGGTCGGGCACGCTCTAAAATTTCTAAAGAATGACGACTGTGATGATTCTCCACTCTCCCATTTGATTTGGATTTCAATTTTTGTTTCGATTTCCCTTCTTTTCATCTTTACATGACCTACCAAAAATAAAAATATTCATAAGAGCAGTAAACTTATGCATTGGTTACTATAAGGACAAAAATAGTCTTCAATTATGGATAAGTCATATAACAAAGCTTATAAAATGTCTTAATAACCATTTAAGAATAAAAATAGAGAGCACTGTCAATTGTTATGCAAAGTAGCAAGAAAACTCATTTTTATTTTGCAAAGTAATGAAAAAAAAAAGAGAGCACTGCTACTTAGTTGAACTTAAAGTAACTTCCGAAAAAATAGATAGCACTCCTACTTAGTTGAACAGAGAACATTGATAAATCAGTAGTAAAAGTCAGCAATAGAGTAAATAAGCTGAAAGGGCAAGTCAAATGTTAGGACAGTACAATTCCGGGGCCTAGTAATTCTCAGAGTTGATCTCACTTCTAATGCAGGCAGAGTCGATTCATTTTCCACAAAAAAAAGGAAAATGGAAATAATAACTGTAACTCCCGCGCCTCCATGCATGTGCTTTTTCAACTCCTATACACACATATATAATATGAGCGGAAGCTTACACATCATTGCTTTTCAACTGTACTCACATGTCATTGAAACCTTATGTTTAAAATTGTGTTTGATCACGCATGATGGCGCTGCAATTTGTCCACTCCAAACCTCAAATTCACTTTTAAATCCCCTCTTGGTATGCCAATTTTTTGGCACAGTGTTTGGATTGAGATCTAGTATATTATTGTTTAGTCATAATAATGAAATGGAAGTGATTTGAAAATGGAGCAGGGGTTGCTTTGTTGATCAGTCCAGGAAAGGGCCCAAGGTGGAGGTTGAGTCTGTTAATGGGGGAGTAGATGTTTTTGCATCAGATTCACCATCAGTTGATCTCAGAGTTGATCTCAAATGAAACTATTGTGTTTGTGATTTTTCTCAAATGCAGTTTATTAACATGTGTGTCGCGAGAAAAGATAAATCCATGCCCCGACCCAAATTCACTACTATTCATCCTCATGTTTGAGTGATTTTTTGATCTCATCTCCCGAGTAATCCTGCATATCAGACATCCATAACTTCTATCTTTTTATTTAGTTATGCAGCTTGGAGCAGTAGATTTTAAAAAAGTTCCGCCCAATATCACCTTGAATAACATAGAACCATCAAAACAAAAATAATTATTCTCATAGAACTCTGGCAATGAGCTCCAACTATTAAGCATTACTAATTTCAATTCTATTGTATAGCAAAATATACCTGAAAACTGAAAAATGATGCCACCGTGACTAATTTGTTTATTGTATCCATGAATGAAAATAGTATCCTGATTGTGACAGAGGTAATGAGTAGTAGTTACACGAATAAAAATTAAACAACAACGTTAGTTAGTAAAGAAAGAGAAATACATATTCCTAAAATGTTAAAAATCCCAAAATATAGGAAATGAATGCAACCTTTCAAATATTGTGAGGTTATCCGTTGCCAATGAACTTTAAACAAAATATTCACCTAGAAATGACATATTGTTAAAGAAAATTAGTACAATGATATATTGGGCATATATAAA
Organism: Sambucus nigra; assembly: GCA_949130495.1. Taxonomy (NCBI): domain Eukaryota; kingdom Viridiplantae; phylum Streptophyta; class Magnoliopsida; order Dipsacales; family Adoxaceae; genus Sambucus; species Sambucus nigra. The sequence goes on from OX422209.1 coordinate 751,825,212, forward strand.
ACAACTTATCTGCTAAGAACTGAAGAAAAGGGCAAATGCTAGGGTCTTACTTGAGCCTCTCTTGGCAATACGTTATCAGAGGCGGTTGGTCCTTAATATGTCTCAACATCGGCAACACAAATGCCAGGTCTTACCTAAGCCTCTCTTGGCAATACCTATGCAATCTTGACTGCTCCTAATTAACGGCAGTGCTTCAGCTTGAATTGGCATTGGCTTTTCATAGTTAAGCCTCTTTATTATATCAAGAATTTTATTCGACCACCCACTATTGTGCCACGTTCGGAATGCATTTGGCGCATCCTTCCTGTGTATCTTCAATTACAGTTGTTTCCTGTGATCAGTAACCGCTTCAGGAGTCATCCCTGAGATTTCCTTCACTTGAACGTAAAATTTTTTCCGAAATGGGAAATATTCAATTTTTGAATGGTCAAATGGTTCTAATAGTCTCTAAGCTTTGAAGTTGGAACCCACTATCTGATAAATATGAAATAAAAAAATTCAAGATATCGAAATCTTTTTTCAATTACCAAAATTAAAAAAAATAATAATGAAAATAAGACTCATTTTGGAAAACATCAAAGGACATTGTTCAACCACTTCCACACCAAAACTTTGAGAAAGTATATTTTAATGAGAATGTACATGAAAATTGCAAACCATAATAAAAAGTGTCAAATGGAAATATAAGAATGAACACCATGATTTCAAAGTGAAACCAAAATCAACTTACCTTTTGTAGAAGAAAATTCCATAGCTTGCAAATGGAATGAAATTCGGACCCCCAAAACCAGTGATAGTAACCAAAACCAAAAGACACCTCAATAATCTATACATTTGAAACATCAAACAAATGAGACTTGCAATTGTAATCTATAAAATATGCCATAAACCCGATAGAACATAATACGAAAACTAAGAAATGAGTATTGAAAAAACACATGTAGCCATTATTTCCCCATAATAGAAATTCATGAAGAAATCACATTTGTAGGATTTAAGTATGACGTTGTCAGTGAGTGAGGGGAGTATGCTGCCTCAAGTCCCCAAATGAATGTTATATTTACTAAGAAAAAAATTCAAAAAAAGCATACGAAAATGAACCAAGAATGTTCGGAAGAAAGAAACCAACATCGAATACCTTCAAAAACCATCCCAAAGTTCTAGTGAGCATCAAAACAACTAAGACCGAGGAGATATATATAAAGAAACTAACATGAACCAAGAATGTTTGAAAGAAAGAAACCAACATCGAATACCTTCAAGAAAATAATAAATAAACAATAACACAAAGCATCTCTAAAGAAATTTTTGGATACCTCTCTAATTTTTGGACAATATACACAAAAGAACAATATACACAAAACAAACTTTTTGATACATCTCTAATTTTTTTACAGAGTATATGGATACACCAAAGCATCTTTTGAATGCCTCCACATGTGCCACACCTATCCATGAGGACGTGAGTGTCGTGAAAATACAAAGCCTGGAAAATTAAAGGTAAAAAAATTAGTATAATATATCGTGTAACTCCAAAAATATACAACATATAAAATAGTATCATATGACCTATAAAAGCACCAAGAAAATAAAGTGATTACAACCTATAAAACAGTAGCATTAAAACATGTCGGTAATTCGAAAAACTCAAAAAACGTGGAAGATAACTAACCAACAAAAGATAGTGTGGAAGATTCAAGATGTCATAGAACAGAACAATAAGAAGAATTGATCCATGTAAAATCATTTATGTTCTCTACTTGGATTGCTGAACTTGTAGGAGAGTTGACATGAAACCACATTTTCATTGCTGCAAAATTCACTGGTGGTGGTACTTCCTTGGGTTAGCTCTTCGGTGATGGTAAGAAGTAATGTGTTTGTCCACTCTGTTTGTCAAAGACCACCTGCATAATTCATCAATGTCTACTTTGATCAGTAATTACATTTTGTCCCCAACATTCTCCTATAAATAATATTTTTTCTCAAATCAATATAAACTTGTGGAAATGATCAACATTTAAACATTAGCATTATTACATTGGATAATTATTTTATCACAATGAACTTATATTTAACCAAATAAGCAAGGTGACATTCTTGACTGTGGCAGTGGTGTATTTAAAAACTAATTTTATACTCATTACACTAAACTAAATAATGTAATGCATGAACTCACTTCACAAAATAAAAATTATCAACTAAAACAATAATATAGTAAACTATAATTTACAATTTTAATTCTTATGAAGTCAACTTAGAGACAAAACTACATGAAAATCTATAAATTTAAAAGGAAACCATTACAAAATAATCGAAAATCTATATTGTATGTTCTAATGATGGTTACTGCACATCTTTCTTTACACCTGACTACTAAGCCAGCTTTATGTTGGCGAGGAAGAAACTTTAATTGGGCATGTGAGAAACTACGCATAATGATAGAAGAAATTAAGTTGATTAATATGTTAGTGGAAACTGGGCACCAATATAAAACTTCTACTCACATCCCACCCAATCGTTAGGGAGCTTCTGGAAAATTAAGATTTGAACCAAATGAGAGAAAGGCTAATACAATAGATAGTTTTTTATGCTAAGTTGTGAACTGAGTACTCATCTATATTCAAATCATGAATAGTATATTAATACCACTTATATTAGGTAGTAAAGAACATAAACAAAAGAAATCAAGAACTGAATTATATAAGAACCTTTGTAGAATCCAATTTGTGAAAAAAAATGCCAAATAAGTTCAAATTGTGTAAACAACATGGCTAGCTTAGAAATCAATTGATCACTAAAACTATTTGTTCAAGTTCTTTTTCACTCACCTAATTCCCTGTCTTTCCTGCTTCCACTACCAAGTAATATGATTAGATCAAACAATTTTATTAACATATCAAAATTGTGCTTAGAAATTACAATCACGGTAGAGAAGAACCCTAAATGGATGAACTACTAATCAGCCTTTAAAGAAGAGTATTTCACACCACCAATTTAGTGGTATCTAATTCCATACACCAGCGATGTAATGCACTCATTTATAACTAACGATCGTCATGATATAGGCATAAAGAACTTTGCAAAATGGATGGATAATAAGTCTTTCGGCCATGACAAAAAATGGCATCACTAATCTGAAACTAACAATTGCTTCAAAATTTTATCAAGCACTTAGAAAGCAACTTAAGAAATTTGAAGGGATAACAACAATATAAGAAATGATAGTCAAAACAGTGTTCATAATGTTATCAATATAAACCAAAATATGAAGGGGTCGTAAATAGGGGGAAACAAAAGAAATATTAATACTCTAGGAACCATGAAATGAGTACTACAACAAAATGCACAATTTTCCTACCATTAGATCAAATCGAATAGAAAACGCCATTGTGATATGAGTTTACCTTCTCAATAAGCTCTAAGTTTCAACGTATAACTCATTTACCTTATCAATAATCTCTGAGTTTCCAGAGAGTATTTTCTCAACTAATACTCGTGTATCTTTCAACGGTGTTCAGTAATTTCAGAAGCCATTGTACAGTCAGTTGATAAATGAGCAAAAGTAGTTTCCCTCTCAAGGTTTAGGATATGCGACTGTAGATCAGATATGTTTTCCATCAGCTGCTGGTTCAGATAGCCCCTAGGATAAGCGACTAAAAATTTCAGATCTGTAATTTCAATACATGCATCTGTTTGCTTTGGATTTTTGTCAAGCACATAAGATGCCACTAATAAAATGCCAAAAAAATTATAAATCTTTTAAGATACCTTAATAATGAAATCCAAATCAAGACACGATTTCTATACTTCACAATAATTATATTTTGTTTATTTGTATCATACAGAATGAAAAAAAAAGTAACAAATAAAATCCAAATAACTTATCTAACAACCAAACCAAAGTTTTTATTCTAAAACTTAGAAACCATATAAAAAAATATATGTGCACGCATTAATCAAAGAGCTAGGTTAATGAGAACTTGACACTTAAGCTTAAAAATCATACCTTAATAGATTTGAAAGGAGAAAAACTCAATCTATAAACCTCCATTATATACCTAATATCTACAACCTGCAAAACAACCAAAAAATAAATTAAAAGAGAAAACACCACATCTCTGTTTTGAATCCAATCTCCAATACCAACGATCTGTAAACACATGCACAATTTAGTTTTAAATGGTAAGGAGGGAAGTCACCTGTGAGAGAGAGAGAGAGAGAGAGAGAGAGAGAGAGAGAGAGAGAGAGGTCACCATGAGAAGAGAAGCCGAAGAAAGAGAGAGAGGGGGTACTTGTTTGAGGGTCGGTGGGTTGTGTGTGAGGAGAGAGAGTTTGAGATCAAAATAGGTATGAGACCCTTTTACCCTTTATTTTGAATTTTGAAGAGAGGGGGAAATAAAGTAGAGTGTGTTAGAAGAGGGGGAAACCAAATATTTAAGGGACAAAAATGGTAACAGGGGTATTTTAATATCAACCATTAAATTGTTGCCTTGGTGGCCAAATCCTAGCCCCTAATTAAGTTATCAACTTATTGAATAGTAACAAACTTCTACTCCTTATTATATAGATATACTAGAAGATGCCCGTCCTGAGGACATGGCGATAAATTTGTTCCCGTGATAAAATCCAACCCATAATAACCCGCAATTTTTTAGAAAAAAAAACTTTGTAAAAAAATAAAAAATATATATATATTTTTTAAAAATATTTAAAAAAATTATTATTTTTTTTAAATATTTTAATAAAAAAATAAAAAAATAATAATGTATGTATGTATGTATATATGTATGCATGTATACATGCATGTGTATGCATGCAAGCATGCAACACATAAAATGCCATGCATGTTTATCATGCATGTCTTATCATGCATAAGTTACTATTCATAACACCATTGTCCCATATATATATATATATATATACTAGCGGATACCCGTGCCTGAAGGCACGGTAAAAATTTCCAAAGTAAACAATCCACTTTCACCATTAAATTGTAATGAATATGAAATGAAGAAAAAAGAACATGTCATCCTGAGCATACATAAGGGAAGGGAGAAGTGTATTCTTAGAACATGTAGCCCGATAAATTGTGGGTTTAAGGATAATAAATACTTGTGAAAGAAAATACTAATAAAAAATGGAGCAATCAGTGTATAAAAATCGTTAAAAAGTCACAATGTATCCCCTGCATGGCACTTTACATTCAACTTAATACTATTTATCCTTATAAGCCGAGTAAAAACTAATAGAGGTATAAGAGTATGCGGCACTCTATAGGGCATTCCATTGTCATAGGAGAACTTGCTGCAACAATTCGAGAACCGCAATGACAACACATATCACCAGACCTGCAAAAATTATGTGAAAAAGAAAAACAGAAATACATAAATGAACTTGAATGAATGAATAGATAATTAAAATTAGAAATAGAACCAAAGCCAATAAACAACACAGGACCAAAGACAAAAAATAGAAAAACAAAACCCAAGAAATAGGATGAAGAGTATAACCTCTAATGAAGCGCCACAAATCTGTAGCTAAACTTTGACGCTCAACAACGACGTCGACGATACATTCAGCTGTAGCCTTCTCTCCACTTTTCAAGGTGTAATTTTTAAAATACTCAAGCCTTTGTAATTTTTCACTTGGTACTTCACGTGTGGTGGACTGCCAGGCCATACTGACCCTCCTCTCCCAACGGCATTCTCGACTCAAACTGCTCGAAGATCCACTTGAACCACTTCATGAGGAAAATACGCAAGTCTAACCCGTGGGAAACGATAATCAGGTTTAGATTATCCAATGGGTCATGGTTAAGCCTATATCTGCAACATAACTTAAATCACAAAAGAAAAAAAATGAATTAAAACCATAAATTAATGTTGCCTCCCAAAATTTACATAGTTAACGAAGGAAATTTGAAATCCTTACTCGGCCCCCAACTGAAATCAATGCCCATTGTCACTGCCACACTTAAGTTTTGTTCACTCTCCTTGTTGGCATAAGTGGCCTATCATATGGGTAGAAGCTATCTTCGATGACAGTGGGACAATGGGGAAGCCTACACTTCTAAACATAGCAACATCCCGTCTATCGTACGATGAGATAGATCGTGAGCTACTAATGAATGTCGGACAATGGTCTGCTACTACTGCTACTTGGACAACGGTCTGCTGCTTCTGCTACTCGAGCAACATCCCTTCTATGGCCAACTTATGGTCTGTTGCTGCTACTTGGATCCATTTTTTTAAATCTGTTGCTGCTACTTGCAGTATCTTAATGTTGCAGGCCTGCCCAACCCATATGGTTGCTCTATCAGGGTTTCAAATGGCCTGCTATGATGATAATGCAGATAGGACCTGCTTCACAATTTTTAGGTATTTGATAGGACCTTATGTAAAGACATAAACCACTTTAAAATGTAAATAATATATAAACCATTCAAAATGTAAATGATATCTAAAGCACTTCGGTAGAAGAATACACTTCAAGAAAAAAGAACATACCACTTCTTTATTGATGCAATTTTAAAGCTGAAATGAAAACACCAGTTACATGAGGAGAAAGAATATAAAGAGCAAAGAATGATATTGATGAAGTTCATGCAGAATCAAAGACCTAAATGGTGACAGTGTGTCGGGAATTGATGGTTTTAATGGAAAGTTCTATACTTGAACATGGGATACCATTGCAATATACCTTTGAAGAACTCATTAAACATCCATCCATCCAATGTAGTGGAGAACATTAAGGCAATGAACATTCATCGGCCATAGAGAACATCTAAAAGAATGAACATATGTTAGCCCATATGTACTTGAAATCAGAGTTATAATGATATTTAAAAAGTGGGCCATAATTTAACCTAATAAAATTAGAAAAAAAAGAACAAAAAGGCCTGAACTAAACATATTTTCCTAATATTCTAGGTTAGAAGTTGAAATAGAACCAAACCTGGCAGCATATTCTCCCGATCCTCCGGCAATCGTGAGATTTTTGTCCTCACCGCCTCGGCCATTTTCCCTCGCGGTCGTCTTCTTATTGTCTATATGTGCAGCTGAAATCAAGAGAGATGATATCCATATTATTGTCTATATTTACCCGTAAAAAAGAAAATCAAAAAAGGATAATCATACCTCAAGTGTAACACTTCCCCTGCAATTTTATCAATCCATTTGGTTGTAAATTGGCAACGAAAAAGTGGTACGGGCTGAGTTTCTTGGGTGATCAATACTTCATGTAGTATCATGATAAGATGAGAAGAAGTAGTCAATATCAACGCAGTATGCACATAAATCATACATACACCCCAAACAGGGTAAAGCATAACAACTTCTACCATCAACCTACCTCCCCTCCCCCCACTCCCACCCACCAAGGAAAAAAATTTGGGGAACAAAAAACATTAAAGTAGAACAACATTTGAATTTTTACAACATTTGATAGTATGTCTACCCTCATCTTTAACAGCAAATTTAATAGGAAAGTAGAACATCATTTGATAGTACAAACCTTAAATTCCCAGCCATTCAAACCTAAACAAAAAAAAATTAGAACCAAAATTTCATTAAAAATCTCAAAAAGGGGGAGAGAGAAGCCTGCTAAAACCCCAACCACAAAAATTTCAAACGAAACATCCTAAAACCATATACAAAATCCCTACGTCCACACTAAAGCACATACAAATATATATAAAGTTAGAGTACACTTGACTAATCAAATCCTAAATTCCTATCCATTCGAATCTAAAAAAATTAGAACAATAATTTCATCAAAATTCCCCTGATTGAGATAAAAATTTCTTCTTATCGCTTAAATACAAAATTAATTCCAATGCTTCATTACCAAATCAGACATGGTTGCTCTTGAATCATTTAAAATGGAAATAAATCACGTTCAGTACCAAATTTTATTACCAAGTGCGTATATATAGCAAATCATGTTCAGCAACTGCAGATACCAACTTTATATACAGAGCAAATCATTTGAAATTAATCGTTTGAAATAAAAACAACTCACGTTCAGTACCAAATCGTAATAGCAACTGCATATATATAGGAAATCACGCTCAGTAACTACATATATATAGCAAATCATTTGAAATGAAAACAAATCATGTATATAGCAAATCATGTTCAGCAGCTGCATATACCAACAATTTCGACAAATTGCATTTAGCAACTGCTTATGTACCAATCGTTTGAAAACAAATTACGGTTGATGTGTTAGAGATAAAATGATGAACCGTGTCATGGAGAATATTGCAGATCATTTCTGTACAAAACAAAGGTGCTAATAAATTATCGTGGAACCAATAAAAACACAGTCAAATAAAAACACCTATAGGAACTTGAAAAAAAAACCTGTATGAACTTGAAAAAAAATCTATATGAAACAATGAGCCATGAGTCAGGACTTTTGCAACAATAGAAATGAAACAAAACAAACATTAGAGAATCGGCCCCATATTAACAAACCCTGAAATAAATAAGTGAGGCATTTTATCAAACAACCTATGTGACTTTTATCAAACACCCTATAGGAAAAACCCTGTGTGACACCGAATCTTCAAAAATCATGTCAAACATACAATAAAACCACCACAAAAAAACATGTATGTATACCTTAATAGGGTGTTTAACGAATCTATATGAGAAAAAACACCTGTATGAACTTGAAAAAAAATCTATAAGAAGCAATGAGCCATGAGTCAAGACTTTTGCAACAACAAAAATGAGACAAAACAAACATTTCTTTTCACTTATGTTCCCCCTTGCGGGGAACCTCGTTCGCAGCGACGCTGCAGCTCTAGTCCCAACTCCCCCTTCACCTACATTTCTTTTCACTTGAATCCTCTTCACGTGCACAATGCAGTGGGAAATAAGAAAATATCAAATGAATATCAAATATCAAATCAACTTAAGATGACCATCATATTTAAACACTGTATGACAGGAAAATGCCCAAATCGAAACCAACCTATTTGTCTTTGAGACAATCAATGCTCGATTGTGTATGTGAATTTGTATGTGTGTGTGTGTGAGAGAGAGAGAGAGAGGTGAAGAGAAGGAGAGAGAGAATACCCTTTGATCTTAAAATTGAAGACAAAACTTGAATGCCTTGTTCCGGAATTATCTGCAACAAAATACACACAGATCGTAAATACAAAACCCACAAACGCTAAAAAAACATAACAACCCGATCAAGATATATACAAAACATGTTACATAAGAAAAAGAAAGAGTTAGGTGTTGTTTGTTTTTGCCTCTTAAGTCTGAATCTGAACCATTCAGACTTAAGAGGTACCAAAAAGTGTTTGTTTTTTTAAGTGATTAAGATGCTAACGGCTATATTTGGCTCTTAATGATTAAGAGGTTGAGTTACGTCTGAAGTCTGAATCTGAAGTCTGAATCAGTCTAAATACATTCATTCAGAGGTACATTCAGACATAAAAACAAACATATTTTTCAGATTCAGATTTCAGACTTCAGATTCAGTCTTCAGATTTCAGATTCAGACTTCATATTCAGATAAAAAAACAAACACAACCTTAGTAATCTTGAAAATAAGACTTCAAAAGGAGAAAAAAAACTCACCTCAAGAGAACCACCAATTGAAACCAATGCCAACTTTTGGTTTCTTATCCAAATCAAACACAAATTTTTAGCCCTAGCCGAACATAAACTATGAACCCTGTTTCAAAATCTATAAATTAAACCCACAAAAAATTGATTTGACAAAAATCCTAACAGTTGAATCCTCAAAAGCCCTAATCCTAAAAAAATTCCTTTTTTGAACAAAATTTCGAACTGAAAACCCCAAACATTTCAGATATAGAGAGACCTAAGAATGAGAAATGTAGAGAGAGAGGCAAATATATGAGAGAGAAGACATCAGAAAAATAAGAAATAAAAAAACTTGAAGAGTTGTGTGTTCGTGTAGATGAGGGGAAGAGGGTGCCGACCATTGGAGGTTGAGCGACCATCATTATTTCAGAGAGGGAGTGAATATGAAAGGGGGCATTTGGTAGGAGAAGAGGGAAAGAGGCAGATCGTGTGGAGAGAGAGAGAGAGAGAGAGAGAGAGAGAGAGAGAGAGAAAGTTGGAATGGTTTTGTTGTTTGTGGGCGGGATAGGTGAAATATTTGGGCGGGATAATTGATTTGGGGGAGTGAATCACAACCATTGATTTCGCAAGGGGAGATGTGGTCAAATCTCAACCCTTATTGTGCTTAGACATTTTGAGATTTCAAAAACATCCTATCTTATTATATGGATATATATATATATATATATATATATATATATATATATATATATATATATATATATATATATATATATATATATATATATTCATATAATAAGTTAGGTTGGTTTTTGAAAATGTGTACATTTTTAAGGGTGAGGATGAGTGCCACATCAAAAGACATTTTTTCAAAATTAAGGGTTGAGATGAATTCTTACAACTTTCATTCAAAATTTGAATTTTAAGTTCAATTTTTTATTTCCCCCTTAAAATTTTTGATTTCCCCACAACCCCCCCCCCCCCCCTTCCAACTCACACGGTTCTCTCTCTCTCACACTCTCAATCTCTCAGAAGGTTCTCTCTCTCTCTCCCTAACTCACACACGCACACACCGGTAAACCCCCCTTCCCTGCCCCTCCCGCCCCCTCTAAATCCCCCTCCCTCTTCCCCACTCACCCGCCCCTGGTAAAATCCCTCCCCTCTTCCCCACAAACACACACACGCACACAGAATCACACACACACACACACTCAGAAACACACACACACACACACACAGAAACACACACACACGCACACAGAAATACACACACACGTACACACAGAAACACACATGCACACACACGTCGTTTTGGGGATTTGATTTTTTAATTTTTTTTGTTAGTTTGTTCTTCAATAGGGGATGATCTGACTTTTTTTTTGTTAGTTTGTTCTTCAACACGTATTCGGGGATGATGGTATTCTGAAATTTGGGTGCGAATTGGGGATGATGGTTGGTATTCTGCGATTTGGGGTTGATGGTATTCTTCAAGAGGTATTATGCGATTTGGGTATGACATGAATTGTTAGTGGTATTTCACATTTGGTTCATAGATCACAGTGTGTGTATTTTATTTTTCTTGGCACTTCCTCAAAGTGTGTATTTTATTTTTCTTTGGATAAACTTTTAGTATATGTTCCCATCATCTTTACAATCTCATTTACTATATTGGTGAACCAATGCCCCTTTGGTTCAGTAAACGTTTTTTCAATTGTAAATTTATTTTTTAGGTGAACTGTGTACATATAATTATTTTTAGTTTTACTATTTAGTTTAGTATGCATAATATGAGTAAATGAATTGAATACAAGCATATGCAGAATATGTTTAATAACACAGTTTAGAGTTTTGTAGAATACAGTAAATGAATTAAATTATCCAACATATATTACTACTAAACTGCGTTATAATGCTATAACGCAACAATAAGTGTTATAGCTCTATGAAAACTTCTACTAAAGTTGCTGCACAATATGGGAAGTGGGATGACAACATGTATGGGAAGTGGGATGACAGCACAATATGGTAAGTGGGAAAAAAGTTGTTGCACAGAAAGTTGTTGCACAATATGGATTTGTGGTGATTTTTTCTTTTTTCATGTTTAATATTTTAGTGTTGGGTATGACAATCTATGATGCCGCCGCTTTTACGATTTATTGGTCTGAGTTAAAGGGAAAAATTCGTGGATTGGCATTGGTGGAGAGTCCATTTGGCAAGATTCTTTAGCTTTTGATGTTCTTCGCGAGGGCGGATTATGGGACTTTTGATGTTCTTTGAGAGGGCGGATCACGGAGCTTTTGATATTCAAATTCATAAAAGTATTCCATTAGGTACTTTATAATGAATCTGTATAAAATAATTTTGTTATTTATTAATTTCAATCAAAAGACAATTTAATCGGGAATACCTTTTAACCTTTGTTAAAAGCTCTTCTAGGTAAGGCATTCAGTACTATGTCGATTTTCCTATTCATAGCCAGTTCTGAGCTTTTTTATTTATTTTATTTCATGTTTTTATATGTTGCTTCTGATGTGACACGTGCATAAAAAATGCTTCCATTGCAGGGACCTCAACAATTACCTCCTTTGTTGTATTCGATCTCCAGTTAGACCATTGTTAACGGTGCAAGCGACTGCATTTCTGGAAAGATTTACATTTTGGTATGTAACTAAAATTTTGATGTGTTCATTATAAGTTTGTTCTGTATTAATAATCCTTTTGATAATTCTATAAATCTACACATTTGGGCTAATGGTAGTATCAAGAAAGTTCATTTTATTTATAAAACTAGGAAATTCTCATGCATTTGCATTCCAAAGGAGTTATGGTCTAGGTTTATGATGTGATCCATATCCTTCCCCCCCCCCCCCCCACTTTTTTTACTATCTGTTCTTAAATCAGACTCTAATGACGTGTTTGATTAGCACTACTTTCCATGAAAATTATGGAAATTCCATATTTCCCAACATGTGCATATATGCATATTGCATCTATGCATATTCCATTTTGTTTTTTCAAATGAGTTTTGAATTAGTTCTCCCATATGACACATGTTCTAAAGATGATAAACCTTTTTTTTAGTGTTTTAAATACCGTTTTTCATCTATTATGTTTCACCTTCCGTTTTACTAATTTGAGTCATTTATTCAATTCATAAATATGCAGGTGCACATTTCTAAACAGAGTTGAAAGTCTATTCATGTTTAAATATCGATTCTCATGATGAACACGTGTTCATTTTGCTATCGAAGCAAGCAGTTGACGAGCCACATGCTTCCATCATTTGCTATTAAGGTAAATTTTCCCGCAAGCCATAAAAGATATCCCATTATATTTTGATCTATAAATATGGGCTCGGTTAATATTCAATGTACTTTTATAACTATAGTAGATTTGAATGTCTTTTTGTACACTATTTATTTATGAGATTCAAATTTTAAACTCAACTGAGCTTGAATTGGACTTTAACCTCTTGGATTTGCATCAGGTTCTTTTTCTCTCTCTGAGGTGGATGGTGATGTTACATCATGCAAATTCAAGCAAGGGAGAATCTTAGAAATAGGCTTCCATCAGGTATCATATATGTTAGTAAGCTAAATATGTTTGACCTTTTATCGAGATCATGGCTACAACTATGGTGTGTATATATATATATTGCATATATATGCATATATATATATGCAATAGTTTGAATTTTTTCTATGATTTTTATTTTACTTCTTCTCTTTTGTTGTTTGTTGTTTTAACAACCTGAGTCTACAATTGGTTTTCTCCTACTGACAAAAACAGCGGCGTTTGATGGCCTCAAACAAAAAAAAAGGACATTTTCCCCCGACAAGTGCAAACATAAGCCAGCAAGAATCCCGCCGACAAAGCCCCCTGACAAGTGCAAACATAAGAACTACATATATATGCAATCTGCATATATATGTAGCTGTATATATATGAATATGCATATATATGCATATGCATATATATGTAGACTTCATATATATGAATATGCATATATATGCAACTGCATATATATGCATATGCGTACATGCAACCCCCTCCCCCCCCCCACCACCCACACACACACATGTTCTCCCTTCACTTCCCTCGCAGATTACATATATGCATACACGAACACATGCACAAACCCGCCCCCTACCTCTGCCCCATCCCTTCCCCCTTCCCACTCACACACGTGAACACAAGCACACACACAAACATGCACACACGCGCCCCCTACCCGTCCCCTTCCCCACTCACATGCTCACACAAACACACACATAAATACACACATGGACACACGAGCCCCCTGCCCCGTCCCCTCTCCCCTTCCCCACTCACACACGCACAGACAAACACACACACAAACACACACAAGCGCCCCCTGCCCCATCCCCTCCCCCCTTCCCCACTCACACACGCACACACGCGCACACAAACACACACACGCATGCACACACTCTGCAATATGCATATATGCACTGCATATATGCAGATTGCATATATGCAAATTGCATATACACACACGCACCCCCTTCCTCGTCCCCTCCCTCCTTCCCCACTCACAGACGCACACACGCGCACACAAACACACACACATAAACACACGCACACATGCTGCAATATGCATATATGCAGATTGCATATATGCATACACGCAAACACGCGCCCCCTGCCCCGTCCCCTCCCCCATTCCCCACTCACACACGTCCCCTCCCCCTTCCCCATGTGAGGATGAGATTTATAGACTTTGTGTACCAGCTATGGTAGTTAGGTTAACGTACAATGTTTTTGGGAACTCGAAAGTTGAATTGCTAACGTACAATGTTTTTTGGGAACAAACTAATTTTTTCTTCTTTTCATTTCAGGTTTTAATCCAAGACCAATCAAGCATGGACTTAATCTTCCATCGTCGCTGTAGCCCGCTGCCTAAATCTGCCGAATTTCTTTTTTTTTTTAATTTGTTGGATTTGTTGTTACCCCTTAAATAGGGTGGATAGTCCAATAAACAAAGGAAACTATGCCCAGTTTTTTTAAAAAATTAACACTTTGTTTTTTTTAGACAGTTAATTTGATTGATGAATATTGTATATTTCATTTTATATGTGAATTTGTTTGAAGAATTTAGATGATTTGGATGTTGGACTATTTGTTATTTGTTAAGCAGGGCGAATAGTTCCATAAACCAAGGAGATTATGCCAATTTTTTTTAAAAATTTAACACTTTGTTTTTTTGAGACACAATGTAAATTCGATGGATGAATATTGTATATTTCGTATTACATGTGAATTTATTCGATGAATCTAGACTATTTGAATGTTATTGGACTATTTGATATTGTTTTAAAATTACACTTCAAAATTTTTGTGCTTCGCTATTATATACTTTGAAAAATTATCGCCATTTCGCGATTACGTACTTTGGAAAATTTCTCGTGCCTTCAGGCACAGGCATACGCTAGTATATATATATGTGTTTCCAATGACCATTTCTAAAGGTCTAAAAGGTCCCAATGATCACTTAAAACCTCCCAAAGCGCATCCCGAATATTTTTATTTACCATACCCATTTGTATTGTGTTTATTTGACGCACAACTTTAATTTAATTACTAGATGATGTATTTCTCGCGATTGAACCCATCAATTTATATTTTAATCATTTAAATTTAATTTTCTCCGATTTAAATCATTCCCAAATTTAATAGGAATTAGTAAATTAATTTATGTTATAATAGTTTATTCAAAATATACGGGGTATTACATTCTTCCCTCTAACAACTGAATTCCGCCCTCGAAATTCACTGAAGCATGAAATCACATTATAATCCGTACCATCATCTCAAGTTTATACCTAATTAGTCCGTACTCATATCCCACGAAATAAAAGAAAAGGCTCACCTATGTCTATCATAACATAACTTGGGTGTTTATAATTCACATTACATGCACACACACACGCACAAATATCAAATATGGATAACATATATACATTTAATCCTGAACCATACCAACCATTCATATACAGAAAGAAAAGTATATCTCCACATATGTAAAACGTAAATAATAAAAAATATCTTAGTATCCAACTGCCCTCAACTCCTAACTTTTGCCAATTTCGTGAGTGGGACATCTCGCAAGTGAAATCCAAACAACAAACCATCTCGATACACTACTGCCTGACTTAGTCAATTATTGAGATCCATCGGCCCAAGATAAAAATAACAATAACTGTTTAGTCTAATTACAAAAATTCCAGTTTACGGCCATTCTCAATAAAAGTTTCCTCACCTATAAGGGATACACTAAATCCCAATAGATTAATCCGTTTGATCATACTAAGAAATATAACCAAAATGTCACAGGATCCAACATCTATCAACTCCCTACATTTTCTACTTTCGTTCATGGGACGTCTCTCGAGAAAAATCCAAATAAGGAACCCTCTTAATACACTACTACAAAGCTTTGTCGGTCGCATAGATATGTCGGTCCATAACCCACATCTATTAGTGTGCTTAAATCAATTTATAAGGATCCCCAGGCCTACTAATTCTTGTTAAGGCTACCAACGCCTATTTTTAATGACATCATCATTATAATAACACTATTTATGATCATACACATCGTCATGTAACCGGGACTACCGTTAGACCTAACATTCCCAGAGGGACCGAATATTTTTAAAATACGAACTCTTTCCTCTTATCATACTCTTAACATAAATAAGAAGGTTTCGCCGCAGGAAAATTATCGCAATCAGTTATCCTTAAAACATAACACTATTTTCATATAGTCCACTTTGGTATCCCGAATCGAACAATCATGTTATCCCTAATTTCTAGAATTTCTTAGTAACAAATCCTAAGATTTCACATCGCGGTGCCTGCTCTCGAGAAGGAAACTCTTCTGGGTTCTTACAAATCCTGTAACTCAAGTCCCCATGCCCATACGACCATCATCGGTGCATCGACAATTCCCCAGCTATGATACAGAAGTCACTTAGTGCCCTCTTAAGCACACTAAATTATATGAAATCATCGTGTAACTCCCCAATCCTCATCGTCATTCATTTAACCATATTTATACTCAATGTGTCACCATTACCGTTACATTTCCCATAGTATTGGTGAACATTAATGCCAACTAGTCACACTACATTCAACTATTAACTTTAAATTGTCCCGTAAAATAACCACAAGCACCATGGTCTTCTTGCCAATCCATCCCTGGGATACTATCAAAATTTAACGTTGATTATGAAAATAAGTTCACTGCAACCCTAAGTCTTCCTAAAGTCAATTTTTATTATTCTACACACGAGGCACTAAAGATTCCTGCCCTTCAACTCGCGGGTGAACAATGTAAATTGCTTTGATAAAATGGAGTCTACCCTCCCCAATGTACTAACGAGATAGTATTTACTACAGATTACTACCACAAATAACAAACTAAGCATGTATTACAAGATTAAGAATTTAAGATCATACCATTACTATCTATGCCAGTGTTGGTCCCTCTCCCGTTGCGACGTGATATAGGCGCCCATGTTGCTGTTGTGATTGATGTCCCTGAGGTAGGGCTGGTAGTGCTGGTAAGGCTGGAACTACCACCACTGGTTGGACATGTATAGGTTGACCCCCCCCCCCCCACCCCCCGAGGTTCTCGGTGTCCTCATTATCCCCAAACTCCTGTGCTGCTCGATTCCCTAAGGGCACTTTCTGGCAAAATTTCCCTTCTCACCATAAATATAACAATTTCCCTTGAATTGATGCATGTTTGCCTATCGCCCCGGTTGGCTTTGATCTTGATAACCTTCTTCATGATGGCCTCTTCGCTGTTGACTCTGTTGGTTCTGGACTTGTTGGCACTATCTATTTCGACCATCAGAACCTCTAAATCTCATATACTTCTCTGAAGATTGAGGAACCAAAAATAGTTGGTCCTCTTAGCTGCTACTCCCATTCGCCTTACCCTTTTGGTTTGCATATCGGAGTGGTGTTTCTTCTCCCTTTTATTTTTTAGAATGACCTATGATCCTAACAATGCAGTAAGGCGGCATTCACTATCTGGTTATATGTAGTGAAAGTGGGATTCCCTAATAGTGACTATCAGATGTGCCAAGTTGTCCCTGACATGAACTTCTCCATCTTCTTATGTTTTGTATTTACCTCCTCCTTAGAAAAATAGGAAAGATTAGTAAACTCTTCCTCGTATTTTGCCACAGTGAGACCCTCCTCTTTGAGCTCCATGAACTTCCTTTACATTTCAGATTGCATCGCCTGAGGAAAGTAGTTCCCCTTAAATTTCTCCCTGAACTAATTTATGGTCAAACTATCCCTCTCTACTTCCGAAATAACAGACTCCTACCACTGAAGCACTGCCCCTACAAGGAGAAATGATGACAACGTCTGCCTCTGAACTGGATCACACTCCACCATTTATAAATGTCACTGAATATCTCTCTCCCACCAGCTCACCATGAAAATATCTTAACTGTAAGCAAACTTTTGTGGTTGGCCCTTTGTGAAGGCCTCCCTAGCTCTGTCCCAGATCAATCCAGGTGTCTAGACTCGTAGCACCGCCTGCTGTGATGGTAACTATGGCTGAGGATGTGGTGGTGGAAAATTCTATAACATATCTTCCATCATGGTGGACACTTCTTGAGCGACAATAGTGGCAATATCTATCGGTCCACCCATAGGTGGGGCTAGTGGTGGCTGCTATTGCATCTATGCCGATCCCCCTCATATGTAGATAGCACGGTGATGCAACTTGGTGTGCCTCTCCTAAAATTTTCCATCTGAAAGAAAATGTGATTCGTATTAGGAACATATTGTAAAGAATATAATGATTCCTAAACATAAGGCTCTATTCATCAAATAACGCAAGGCAGAACGTAATGAGAGAAATAAGAATCCTAAGGACACTAGAACCTGAATGTTCTGATATCAACTGTTGTAAGAGGGTACTTTAGATTATATATATGGAGGCGTAACCCCTATTGAGTATGGTAATCACAAGTTAAATTAGCCAAAACCCTAGACTAGTTATAGGAAATGCACACACAAATTCAATGAAGATGAACCTAGTTTAAACTCTCAAATCTCTCGTGTATAACTCAGGTCATGCTAAGGGACCTTTAGAAGTGGCCTAGCTAGAGGTAGGGAGAAGTAAGCACCCTAGATACACCCTGGTAGGCAGGTAGAAAAGCACCAAACACCCTCAAGAATCTCTGTCAAATATTAAAAGCTTCGTAATAAATGACAATGGTGAGTCAAAAATGAGCCCTCTAGTTTGCAATAACTCTTTTTTAATTCTCCAAAAGACAGGATCCTCTCCTCAGAGGTGGTTGTGGTCTTTAAATAGCCTCCCCCACCACCCCCAAGGCCACTCAGTCATTAAAGACTATGAAAGACATCCCTCATACTTTGTGTCACAACATTAAATGCCCGATGCACTAGTTGCCTCCACGTCATAAACATTAAATGCCAAGACATGCGTTTTGCCTATCCACTGTGTGTCAGGGGGTTGTTGTCGCAGAGGTGGCTCACCAACTGCCTGACAGCCCCAAATACCACAGTGGTTTACTCAAGTGCATGTCTGACAATGTTTAGATGGCTAGTGACTTCACCCACAATAGATGTGACATTAAGTAGAGGGTTATTTGGTCCATAACTTAATGCCCGATGGAACTCCAAGCTGCTCCG
The DNA here is from genome assembly GCA_949130495.1 of Sambucus nigra. Lineage (NCBI taxonomy): Eukaryota > Viridiplantae > Streptophyta > Magnoliopsida > Dipsacales > Adoxaceae > Sambucus > Sambucus nigra. The sequence goes on from OX422209.1 coordinate 751,844,477, forward strand.
CTTGAGGTTCCACGGTCGGGGTCCTTCAGTGTTTTACCAGGTGTATCTAAGATGGTCAGGACAAGCCCCAACGGTGCCTTACTTCTCAATCCTCCAAACCAGGTCCCTCTAAAGTTCCCACGGTGAGGTCATTCGATAGAGCATGAAAGCTCTCCCAGGCCCTGCCAAGCCTGGTCTCTCGCAAGTACCGTTTGACCTCATACAAACCCTTTAGTTATTATCGTTACGTCATTACAATCGTTAAAGCTTACAGAAATCGATAATGAAAGTACGATGTGATTAAAACGACAAGCTAAAATATGAGTTGCCACGCTGAGCTGCCTCCCCAAGCTGCCACGCTGAGCTGCCTCCCCAAGCTGCCACGCTGAGCTGCCTCACCAAGATGTCACGCTTGAGTTACCACGCTGAGCTGCCTCTCCAAGCTGCCACGCTGAGCTGCCTCACCAAGATTTCACGCTTGAGTTGCCACGCTGAGCTGCCTCACCAAGATGTCACGCTTGAGTTGCCACGCTGAGCTGCCCCACCAAGATGTCACGCTTGAGTTGCCACGCTGAGCTGCCTCTCCAAGATGCCACGCTGAGCTGCCTCACCAAGATTTCACGCTTGAGTTGCCACGCTGAGCTGCCTCACCAAGATGTCACGCTTGAGTTGCCACGCTGAGCTGCCTCACCAAGATGTCACGCTTGAGTTGCCACGCTGAGCTTCAAGCCCCCTCTACATTTGCCCCCTCGTGGAGAGATTTATTGGGATAAGAAATGTCTGCACGAAATGACTCATCTTGATGGATTTTTCTTTGTGTAACCGTTAGAACATCTTCTTCGTTGTGGCTCCGTTGGATAAGTCTGACAAGGAGATTGGCGCCAAAACTCAAACTTGCTGAGGAAGGCAACGCTTCCTGTTCTCTATGCATCATTTCATTAGTGACGTGCGCCGTCTTTTCAACTGTCACAGCACTTCCTGAAGTGCCACGTGTTCTTGTGAAATGATTACATTCGCCGTGCACGTGCGAGGGTGGGAAAATCTAAACGCCAAACTCGAAACTCTCAACAGCCATTTTTCAAAATACTTTGAACCTTAACCACGTGGGCCTAAAGGGTCTGTTTATACTTCTTCTTTCTTCTTCACTTATTTCCTTACTTCATTGTTATCTTCTTTCCTCAGACTATCGCTTCTGTTCTTATAAAGAGAGAGAGAGAGAGATACGCCATTGTTGCAGAGAGCTATAACACTACTTGTGATCGTCCGTCTCCATTGTTGCCTTCAATCCCTTTTCTCTCGAAGCTTTCTTTGTTACGGCTTCAAGCACCATTTCTGCCATGGCGTCTTCAAGCAACCCCACCATTTCTGCCACCAGTGTTCCGTCTGCCACCACCACTGCTGCCTCCGCCCAGGGTGCTGCTCGCCAAGAACAGCTGAGATTTTACCGTCGCTCTCCCATTTTTGGGGAGGGTGATGGCTTTGCTGTTGCCTGTAAGGCTGTTTGCTTTTCCTCCAAGTTTGACGCCCTCTTGCTGGGTGATGAAGACGAAGAGGTGTCTAAGTGGGGATTTTTGCCCCCAGAAGGAACTCTGAGATTTCGCTTAGACCGAGGGGACTTTCCATGGTCCCACATTGATTTCGAAGCACCCGGGGGATCCCCCGCCCACTTTGCTGCCTGGAACTCTCACATGCAGAGTTCCTATGCTGATATTCTTTCCAAGATTGGGCTGCAACGGGCTAAATGGTTTGGTGAGTTCACCATCTCAAAGAACAACGCTGCCCTTCCTGTCTTGATCTCTAGATGGAACGTGGATACTCATACGTTCATTGCTGCCTGGGGTGAGTTTACCATAACTCTGGAGGATGTGTGTGAGCTCTTGGGCCTCGATGCAACAGGCCATGAGCCTTACACCGATGAAGCTCTTGATGCTCAAGAGACTGCGGATCGTTCGGAGTTGGATCGCATATGCTGAAGCTGCATCGGCTCTTCCAACAAAGCTACTTTTTCTCCCCTGATCAACTATTTCTTCCAGACTTCTAGCGAAGGCAGCTCTTCATCAACTGCCCCTGGTCAAGGTACATCATTGGAGCTTCCTGCTTACATTCTTGTGATTTTGTCCCGTTTCTTTTTGACGGACAAGCCTAACGATCAGCCCCGAAGAGACCTCATCAACCTCTCCCTTCGCCTAGCTCGAGGCATAAAGCTTCCCCTGGCTGCAATTGCCCTGGGATCCTTGTACACCTGGTTGGACAGGACTTTATTCGACATGGAACGCTCCATTGGTCATTATAACTTGGCCAATTTTGCCAATAGTGTGCTTCTGACTAGCTTTCTTTACTTCCGCTTTCCTGCCGTAGCGGCCAAGTCCAACAGACCTCCTTCGGCCGAATCGATTCTGCCTCCTCGGTCCTTTATTTACCATAAGAGGCAAAGCCCAAAGGAGTTGATTTCAGTGATTGACCGTTTTGAGAGCTTCGTTATGAGGCCTTATCAAGAAGAGGCCTTTTTCCACACTTGTAAGTTTTTTCATCTTGATGCCAGAATGATACGGGATCCCTCTCTTGACATTGAGGACCCCTCGCTGGCCGTAGTTCTTATTCTTTCTCCTGGATATCTGCCCTCCTACACCGAGTGGGGATACTCGAGCGAGCATTACAACCCCAACCGATGTAGCCGTCAGTTTGGGTTTGACCAGGGGGTGCCACGGCCAGTTTTCCAATCATCAACCCCCAAAGTCTCCTTTGGCGAGGCATGTTCGTTGTTTTCTTCAACTGCTGCGTGGGGGATATCCTCAGCAATGGCTGGGCGTGTCATCGTTCCTAGTATTACTAGGCGTGGGGATGTGACCCCTCTTTTTGCCACCAAATATTGGCCAAGACAAGTAGCTGAAATTGCTATGTTCATCGAGCAAGAGCCGGTGTACCCTCCTGTTTGCTCATTTTCTGCCCTAGAGTTGGGGCTAAAGGGCAACTCTGTGCTTGGGATAGAGTTTCCTCTAAGTTCAACCCACAAAGCACCTCCCAACGAGCTTCCCCCACTTTGTGCCATGGTCCCAGTTGCCACGCCTAAGTCAAAAACTGCTGCTGCAAAGAAGGCTGCCCCCTCTGCTGCAGCTACTACCGATGAGGGGGCTTCTCAACCTCTTGCTAAGAAAGCAAGGACGGCTAAGAGTGGGACATCGAAATCGAAGTCGAGGCCCCAAACTCCCGTGGCAGCTCTTCCCATAGCCTCCGTTCCTCCTCCCATGCCCGTTGAGATGGCCGAGCGTGTGAGGAGGGAGGCCCAGGCAGAACTGGACCGAATAAATGCTGAGTATCAACGGCATGCAGTCGTTGTCCCTTCCTCCGTTGCTTTCCCCACGGTGGTGGTGGGTCCTTCAGAGCCGACGGCCAAAAAGAGGAAAAGTTCCAGGGTTCCTCAAGGGGTCAGCATTGGTGCAGCTAGCTCGAGGAAGAAGACTCTGGGCACCAAGTCCCAGAAGAAACGGACTCCTGAAATACACCTGACCCCTGAGGTGCAATCCACCCCTGCCCCCTCAATTGCTGCCACTCCTCCCACTTCGCCCGTGGTTGTGCCCTCCCGTTCTCCTTCTGAATCGGAGGTATGTATGGATGACTTAATTATTATCTCCTTTTTGCTTGAGGATGACTCTCTTTGCTTGTGTGTATACTTATCCCTCCCCCCTTTCTTTGACAACTGTTTTGCAGGGGGTTGAAATAGAAAGCCCAGACCCTTCGAGTCCTCCCGTGAGCCATTTTGTGGGGGGACGCTTCAGTGCACCTCATACCGATGTAACTCCTCCCCGTTCCCCCATGACGGGGCTCACGTATTCTCACCGTGGAGCCAGCCAACGTGCGAGGGAAGCTTTTGTGGGATGTGATGACGTTGATCGTGCGAGTGATTCCTCGCCTGAAGTGGTAATCTTGTCCGAAGTGGCACATCCCGAGATAACCTCCTTTGTCCCTTCTGAGTCACAGGTCTCACCTGAGGTTCCTCTGCCCATTGTACTTGTGGTAGAGAGTGAGCCCGAGGTATGATGTGATCTATAATTTGTTTGTTGTAGTCCTTTCGGTCATACTCTTTTCGTATTTGGCTTACTGAATTGTGATATGTATTGGGTACCCCAGGTGGAAGTGTCCTCGTTGTTGGCGAGCATTCTTCTTCCAACGATGCTGATAAGGCCCCCGCCTGTCATTCCTTTGTTTAGTACCCTAACCGAGGTAAGTAACACGTCAAGATATTTCTTCATAATTTCTGTGCCCATTCTTCTTTTCTAACACTTGGCTTTGTGCATAGTTGTCTCCTGATCTTGCACCAACTCCCGTAGTGAGGGCCCAGGTTGGTGTGTTTATACCTCCTCCTGACGTGGCTTTGTTTGAGGGCCCAGTGTCTTCTCATGATGATCCCAATATGCTGGCCCTTGTGCCCTATACGGGTGATCAGGTTTGGACAAGCGTGGAGGCTTCTGCGCCAAGGGGCCCCGTTATGCCATCTGAGGCAATAATCGCTCCCCCAACGGTTCCTGTCCCTGTGGCTGCCTCAACTGCTCCCGTTGTGACTGAGGTATATTTTTCTTGCTATCTTTCGTTAAGGTTTTCCATTATCTCCACCTTATAACGGTGACTTAACAACGAAAACACTTGTTAAGTTTTTTTTCACAAACTCCACCTTATAACGGTGACTTAACAACGAAAACACTTGTTAAGTTTTTTTCACAAACTCCACCTTATAACGGTGACTTAACAACGAAAACACTTGTTAAGATTATTTTTTACAAACTCCACCTTATAACGGTGACTTAACAACGAAAACACTTGTTAAGTTTTTTTTCACAAACTCCACCTTATAACGGTGACTTAACAACGAAAACACTTGTTAAGTTTTTTTTCACAAACTCCACCTTATAACGGTGACTTAACAACGAAAACACTTGTTAAGTTTTTTTTTCACAAACTCCACCTTTAATCGGTGACTTAACAACGAAAACACTTGTTAAGTTTTTTTTCATAATTCCATCATTTGGGCTTTTCTTTTCAGGTTGCTCGGGAAGATTCGCCCCCAGTCCTCTCACCTGTAGGCTCGCCCTTCCGAGAACCTGATGCTTCGGAAAATTTTATTCATGATGATCAAGGTTCTACGACTGGTGCTGCAGTCGAGAGCGAATCTGGGTGTGAATTGCCTCTTCCCGACCTAGCTCCTCACTCGTTCTGCCTCATGGTGCTTCGGCAATCTCCTCACATGCCTGTCAACCATCGACTGGTGATTGAACAATTGGTGGATCGCCATCCTGAGACCTTCACACCGGATTGCCTGCGCTCAAATATTCATGTGATGAGTCACAGACTGCAAGGCATGGCGATCGTTGTTGCTGAAATTGCCAGTACCCCCACTGCCAGTGTTACCAGATCCCTTCTCAATCAATTTCTAGGTTTTCTGAAGGAGTTGGGACATGATGGTTTCTGTTTTGACTGGCTTATAACGCATCTGAAGACTTTGAAGAACCAGCAACTGATCGGCCAGAGGGGAGTGCTGATAAAGCACCAGGAGGACCAACGGGCTGAGGAGGTTAAGTTAGCTGAGCTGGCACCTCTTTTGGAATCGGCGGATGAAGAAGTAACGAATGCCGAAGAGGCTCTGCGTTTGGCCAAGCTAAAACGGGAAAGGCTTCTTATTGAACGCGCCCAGGTGCAAACCAGGCTAGAGGTTGTTGTCAACGCTCAAAACTCCTTTGCATCAGCTTCTTCGGGCCTTCCCGGGGATTTTTTCTCTTCCCCGGACCTGTGGTTTCTCTTAGGGTAGTAAAACTCCTGTATATATTTTCTTTCTTTCATTCATGTAATTCTTGGGCAGTAGTTCCCCATTTTGTTTGTAATGCTCTCTTCTTTAATGAATGAAAGAATGTACATTTTCCAGTTTATCTCTGAGTTATGCCTGCTGCTTTCATATCAATGTCTATACTTCACATGATCAACAAAGCTTGTATATTCATAATCAAAAGACCCAATACATCGATGGTACAAACTAACTGTCTACACATGATATACTTTCAGCCATTTATTGTTAATTTTGAATGGCCTATCTTCCTCCAACTTAGAAATTAGGCAATAACCTGAATCATGAGCTTCCTTCACGATGAAAGGCCCCTCCCAATTGGCTGCGAACTTTGGCAGAGGAAGTCCCCTAATGTGTTTCACTGCTGCCTTCAAAACGAGATCTCCCTCCACGAACCTCCTTGGTCTTACCAGGTTGTCATATGCCCTAGAGAGCTGCTTTGTATACATTTGAAAATGTTGCATCGCGTTATCTCTGTGCTCATCCAACGCTTCCAGCTGTATATGTCTACTATGAGGGAGCATGTTACTTCTCAAGGCATAACGGGCAGAGGGGACTTCCAATTCTACTGGGAGGATTGCCTCAGCTCCATAGACAAGAGAGAAAGGCGTGTATCCTGTGGGTTTTTGCTTGGTTGTTCGATAGGCCCACAAGACAGCTGGTATCTTGTCATCCCACGCCCCTGGAAAGTCTTCCATCATTTTGGCCAAAATATTAATCAGGGTTTTGTTAGTTGCTTCGGCCTGACCATTTCCCTTTGGGTATGCCACCGTTGAAGTGTGATGAACAATGGAGTATTTGTCCATGAGCATTGTTACTTCAGAATTGACGAAGGGGGTTCCATTATCTGAGAGAATTACTTTTGGGATCCCAAAACGGCAAATGATGTATTCTTTGATGAAGTTGCTCACCACCCCAGCCGTTGCCCGTTTGAGTGGTATTGCCTCGGCCCATTTTGTAAAACACTCCGTTGCTACCAGTATCCATATCTTGCCTCTCGAAGAAGGGCGTATTGCCCCCACTAGGTCAAACGCCCAAGTATGAAATGGATAGGGTGTTGACAGAGAGTGTAAGTCCACCGATGGGGCATGGATCATATTTCCATGAAGTTGGCAAGCTTTGCATTTTCGAACGAACTCAGCAGAGTCTTTTTCCATCGTTGGCCAATAATACCCCAACGTCATCCACTGATCATACAGCTTAGCCCTTCCTATGTGTGCTGGATCGTGCGCTTGTTTGAGGACCTCTGCTGCTTCTTCCTTTGTGACACATCGCAAGGGCCTGTTAAAGTACCCCTTTCGATAAAGCTGCCCCTCCTGGACGTAGAACCTTGGAGCCCTTCGCCTTAGACCCATTGCATCTATTTTCTCCGTTGGGACAACCCCCTCCAGATTGAAGTCGATGTAGGGCTGCCTCCAGTCCGTTTGGGCTTCGTTGAAATGGCACTCAGCTGCTTCGAAAAATAGCTGACACTTATCACAATTCCGATGTAGTTCTGCCGCATCCTGTTTCATTCTAGGCCAAAAATATCCCCCTCTTTGAATTCTCCTATAAAGAGGTATCTCAGTTGTTTCGCAGTGCTCCTCATGTGTTTTCTTCAACCTCCGCTCTGCTTCCTCTGGCCCAATGCATCTCGATAACCATCCCCCTGCATTTCTGAAGTAAAGATTTCCCTGGTTTCTAAAGTATTGGGCTAACTCTCTTAGTCCCATAGCTCCTTCGCCAGACTCCAGTTGCTTCCTGACCTCTCCTCTCCAATCCGCGCCTCCCTCCATCGGTAATATTGACTGTACCACCGAAGGAGCTGTTCTTCGTTGGATCGTAACAATGGTCGTATCGCTCTTCATGACCATCATTTGAGCAATAGTGGCGTAAGCGTCGGGATGACGGTTCATCGTTCTGGGATGCCTTCTAATTTTGGTCCGATGGAACTGGCTGAGGAGCCTTTGAATGATCGTTCTGTACGGTGCCAAACTCATATGCTTCAATGCATATTCTCCGTTAACTTACTGAATTACTAAGTTCGAGTCACCTTTGATGCAGAGTGAACGAATTCCCCTTCGAAGAGCCTCCAGCAACCCTAGTACCAACGCTTCGTATTCTGCTTCGTTATTGGAGCAAGGGAAATCCAGTTTGTAGGAAAGACAAATCTCCTCCGTTCCTTTTGAAAGGATGACCCCTGCCCCTCCTTTTTTCTCTGCCGAAGACCCATCAAACTGCATCGTCCATTCCTCATCAGTTGCATCCAGATAGTTGGCCTGCAAGTCGTCTCCCGGAATGTCTTCTTTAGGTGGTCCAAACGTTCCTAATGGAAAGATTGCCAACAGATCAGCATACGCCTGGCTCTTGATAGCACGAGGAACCACACACTTTAAATCATATTCGGAGAGAATAAGGAACCACCTAGCTGCCCTGCCAATCAAGATAGTTCTAGCCAACAAATACTTAATAGGATCACACCTAGTTACAATATGAATTGTAAAAGACAACATATAATGTCTAAGTTTTTGTGCTACAAAGACTAAGGCCAAACAATGCCTTTCTAGGCTGCTATATCTAATCTCTGGCCCATGTATGATCCTGCTGAGGTAATACACTGGCCGTTCTTGCCCGTCAATCTCTTGTGCCTGCAAATCTCCAACGGACCTTGTAGTGGAGGTGAGGTACAGCTGCAACGGTACTCCTGCCTGTGGAGGAACCATGATTTGTGGTGAAACGAGCAGCTTCTTCAACTCATCGAGAGACTCCTGGTGATCCTTTTCCCACCTGAACTTTGTGTTCTTTCGCAGCAACTGCATCAACGGGTGTGTTACCTCGGCCAATCCTGGTACAAATCTTCTAAGGTAGGAGACTTTACCGAGGAAACTTTTCAGCTCCTTCGCCGTTTTTGGGTACGGCATTTCTAAGATCGCACGTTGTTTATCCTGGTCCATCTGCACCCCTTGTCGATCAACCACAAAGCCTAGAAACCTCCCACATGTTACTCCGAAGACGCACTTCAATGGGTTCATCCTTAATTTATACTTCCTACATCGAGTAAACACCTTCTTTAAGTCGTTTAGGTGGGACTCCTCCTTCTTCGATTTGATGACCAGATCATCCACATAGAATTTTACAAATTTGTGGAAGAAATCGTGAAAAATGGCCATCATTGTTCTTTGATAAGTAGCTCCCGCATTCTTAAGTCCAAACGGCATTACTTTGTACATGAAATTGCCCAACGGGGTCCTGAATGTCGTTTTCTCTGCGTCCGCGGGATCCATCTTGATCTGGTTGTACCCTACGTACCCATCCATGAAGCTATACATCTCATGCCCAGCCGTGGCATCTATCAAGCTATCAATGGAGGGTAGAGGGGACTCATCTTTGGGGCAAGCCCTGTTCAAATCTCTAAAATCCACACAGATCCTTATTTGACTCTTGTCCTTTTTTCCTACTGGCACAATGCTAGATAGCCAAAGGGGATGCTGTATTGGTTTGATGAATCCTGCTGCCAACAAACGCTGAACCTCTTCCTTAATCTTCAAGTCCAACTCAGGTTTATAAGTTCTTGTTGCCTGCTTCACCGGGATGGCTGAAGACATCACGTTTAGCTTGTGGCAGCTCACTTCCTCATCTAGCCCTTCCATTTCGGTATACTTCCATGCGAAGACATCTATGAACTCCCAGATTAGCCCAACCAAGGCTTCTCGTTTCTCCTTATCGAGATTCTTCGCGATGAAGATGGGCCTTGGGTCTTCCCCTTCTCCTGCCAGGTTCAACTGCTCCAACTCTTGTGCCTGGGGCTTCGGTTGATTTGCCATGTAGTTTGGTTCTTCGGCGACCTCCTCCACGAACTCCTGTATGCTGGAGTTATCTATCTCCATACACTGTCCCTGTTGATCTATCAAGAAACATTCATATAACGGGTCAGCCCCATCCTCGGTCCCTTCGGCCGCCCACTCACATCGTTACAAACGGTATATCACCTTCCCTTCTTCAGTGACCACCTTCTTGCACTGCCTGTTGGTAGCTGTTGCCACGGCCTTCCTCTTCCTTTCTCTCGAAGCCTCAGCGATTCTTCCCCCTGAAAAACGACTCAGCACGCTTTGTCGTTGGACCTCATGTTCCATAGGATCCATTCTAAGCCTTTCTTTGTCTTGGAGCTGCCTCGTGCTACTTTGGGGTCGAGGGATCACCTGATGGGTTTCTTCGACCCTCACCCCTTCGTTACTCGCGGCTTCTTTGCTTTGCTCGTTCAGAGGCCCCATTCTATCTCTGATCGAGGGAACCCATGCCCCCTCCATTCTTCTCGTTAGGACTCGAGCATCCTCCTCCAACTCCGTATAAAAGGCCGCGTCTACAAAGTGAGCTTCCTCGATAGCAAAAGGCCTTTTTGTAGCCCTAATGGTCACTTCTGTTCCTTTGACATTCGCCTTGGCGCATTGATGATATGTTGAAGGAACTAGACCTTGATTGTGCATCCACACTCTCCCTATTAGTAAATGATAGGAGGTTGCACTTTCTATTACATGGAACTTGATGTGGGAACTCAGATTTCCCATTACAATTCCCACATTCACATACCCAATGGATTTGGAAGATTGGTTGTCATACCCTGAGATTACCAGAGGCATGGGGACCAACCTTCCTTCTGGGATATTAGCCGCGTGGAAGGAGTTGATCGGCATAATGTTGATAGACGCACCCCCATCCATAAGCGTCCTTGCAAAACTAACCCTGTTGACACTGGCCGTCACATACAAGGGCCTGTTATGAGGGAACCTTACAGCTCTATCTGCATCACTGAAGGTCACCTCTGATAGGAACTTTTTTACCAGCCTTGCCATGGGTCCCCGCCATTTCAACGAGGGAACCGCATCCTTCCTCGCGATGTCTAGGATTGCCCCAGTTATTTCCAGTCTGCTCTCCCTTGGTATCCCCACTTGATAGAAGAACCAAGCGAACTTTGGGGATTTTGAAACTGCGCTGTACTCAACCCATGCCTTTATTTCCTCGCCCTCAACGCTGTATACGTCTTCCACGTCTTTAGCGCTTGCTTCATCGTAGGCTAAAACCACGTTAGCCATTCCTGTGGTGCAACGTTCCAGAGTTTCTTCGAATTCCCTTTGCCTCATTGTTGCCCTTCCTTCTCCTCTTTCCGCCTCATCGTCGTAGGCCGTTACCAAGTTGGCCCCATGTGCTGGAAGTGGGTTATTGTTAACATTTTGTGGGGGGATTTGCAGCGTTCCCGCCCTCATGTACTTGTCTATGATTCTTTGCAGTGTGAAGCAGCTTTCTGTTGGATGCTGGACCTTTCGATGAACCTGACAATATTTGGGATTGGCCCTAGTTGCCGCGTCGGGATCCTCCGCCGGGATGCCTTTTGGCTCGTAAACCGTTCCGCCTTGGACCATTTCGTTATAGCAACTCATAGCCTCCTCCACCGTACAAGGCAACGGTGGCGGGTCTTCTCTATCCCTTTCGAACTTTCTTTTGTTGTCCTTCCTCTGAGCTTTTCCCCCATCTTCTCTCTCAACATATCCTACCCATGGGGCCTGAGACCTTCCCCCAATGGGTTTTATCGGCTGTCTGAACATCATGGGGGCTACTACCGGGCTAGGTCGCACCACCAACGATATATTTCTTACAGATTTTAAGAAAGCTGAAAACGTTCCCTCGCGTGTCTCATTGATCAGGTGACAGATATACTCAGGAAGTAATCCCTCAGCGCAAATTTGTAGTAACCTGGCCTCCTTAGCTTCTTCCCTCACGTAGAGGGACCTTTCCCTAAACCTTCGGATATAGGCCACTACCCCTCTCCTGGCCTTTGCCTCTCCCTGCCCAGCTGGGTTAGGGTGAACTCATCTTCTGCCAGGAAGAACTTTTGGACAAACAACACGTGCATCTCCTCCCACGTGGAGACACTATTGGGAGGCAGGTGAGAGTACCAAGTGTAGGCTTTATCAGTCAGGGATTTGGAAAACTCCCTCAACCTAAGCTTTTTGTCATTGCAATGCGCCCCCAAGTGTTCAACGAAACGCTTAATGTGTTCCTTCGGGTTCCCACCCTTCCCTGAGTATTTTTCAAAGGTAGGGGGAATGTAGTCCTTCGGGTAGGGTTCGTCGTTGTACTCCTGGGGGTAGGGTGTTCGAAAGTCATCGTAGACCAAAGCCGCCTCGCCCACAGCCTGCGAGGAAGACTGCATGAGCTTCAGCATCTCCTTCTGCATCTTTTTTCTCATCTCTTCCAAGGGCGAGGTTACTGGGGCCCCCTGCAACGATTGAGCGTTCGTTGCAACCGGGGCGAACGTTATCGGTTGCGCCGTTAGAACTCCTGAGCCGCCCACAGTGGGATTCACCACAGAGGGCACACTTGCTGGGACTGCTCCTGTAATGCCTGCCCCTGGTGGGGCCCCTGGGGCCACTCCTGGTGTCACAAAGGCATTAGTCTCCAATCCTCCCAGCATAGTGGAAGCTACTGGGGTTTGTAAAAACTCGTAAAATTTGCTCATGAGGAGCGCCATCTGGGCGGGTCCCAGCCCTACGCTCGTGGAAGGTTGTGTAGCCCCTGGGACGCCTATCGTTATTGGAGCCAGCGGCACCTCTCCTCGAGGAGCCCCATCTCTTAGGGCCTCCTGCTCCCTCGCAGCCTGTTCTTCATTATGTTGTATGTCATCGAAATTGAGTCTTCTAGTAGCGTTATCCTGCGCCATACTCCTTCTCTAGAAGGATGCCTCCCCAGCAGAGTCGCCAAATGTAAGAGGGTACTTTAGATTATATATATGGAGGCGTAACCCCTATTGAGTATGGTAATCACAAGTTAAATTAGCCAAAACCCTAGACTAGTTATAGGAAATGCACACACAAATTCAATGAAGATGAACCTAGTTTAAACTCTCAAATCTCTCGTGTATAACTCAGGTCATGCTAAGGGACCTTTAGAAGTGGCCTAGCTAGAGGGAGAGAGAAGTAAGCACCCTAGATACACCCTGGTAGGCAGGTAGAAAAGCACCAAACACCCTCAAGAATCTCTGTCAAATATTAAAAGCTTCGTAATAAATGACAATGGTGAGTCAAAAATGAGCCCTCTAGTTTGCAATAACTCTTTTTTAATTCTCCAAAAGACAGGATCCTCTCCTCAGAGGTGGTTGTGGTCTTTAAATAGCCTCCCCCACCACCCCCAAGGCCACTCAGTCATTAAAGACTATGAAAGACATCCCTCATACTTTGTGTCACAACATTAAATGCCCGATGCACTAGTTGCCTCCACGTCATAAACATTAAATGCCAAGACATGCCTTTTGCCTATCCACTGTGTGTCAGGGGGTTGTTGTCGCAGAGGTGGCTCACCAACTGCCTGACAGCCCCAAATACCACAGTGGTTTACTCAAGTGCATGTCTGACAACGTTTAGATGGCTAGTGACTTCACCCACAGTAGATGTGACATTAAGTAGAGGGTTATTTGGTCCATAACTTAATGCCCGATGGAACTCCAAGCTGCTCCGCTTGAGGTTCCACGGTCGGGGTCCTTCAGTGTTTTACCAGGTGTATCTAAGATGGTCAGGACAAGCCCCAACGGTGCCTTACTTCTCAATCCTCCAAACCAGGTCCCTCTAAAGTTCCCACGGTGAGGTCATTCGATAGAGCATGAAAGCTCTCCCAGGCCCTGCCAAGCCTGGTCTCTCGCAAGTACCGTTTGACCTCATACAAACCCTTTAGTTATTATCGTTACGTCATTACAATCGTTAAAGCTTACAGAAATCGATAATGAAAGTACGATGTGATTAAAACGACAAGCTAAAATATGAGTTGCCACGCTGAGCTGCCTCACCAAGATGTCACGCTTGAGTTGCCACGCTGAGCTGCCTCTCCAAGCTGCCACGCTGAGCTGCCTCACCGAGATTTCACGCTTGAGTTGCCACGCTGAGCTGCCTCACCAAGATGTCACGCTTGAGTTGCCACGCTGAGCTGCCTCACCAAGATGTCACGCTTGAGTTGCCACGCTGAGCTTCAAGCCCCCTCTACATTTTAATGGGGCACAATTTTCTCACATAAAGGTTAGCCAGACACGATACGATGAATATGGGGATTGTTATACAACTTATATCATTCTCAGCGACAAGACCATAAAAATAAAAATAAAAATATTTCTAAAGCACAATTGATTTAAACTGGAATTTAAATAAATAACCATATACAAATAAATCCAACATCCAACATCCAAAGTCTAAGTTGTTAATTAAGAACTCATCATAATAACATCTCAATCTGAATAAACCATAAATAACTGTTGGGCTTATGCCCTTACAATATTCTCGAAACAAATAAATGAACTAAAATAGAGAAACAACCTAGTTTAGAATCAATGATATGGAGTCCGATACGCAAGGATGATATCAATAGTCCTGTTATCCATGTTTAGGAGTACCTGGTGGCAAAACATTTATAATTTTGGGTCAGTGACCTAAAGTGTGCAAGAATTAACTTACTCGTTTTAATGGGGCAAAAGTAGAGTGAATTCAAAGTGAGTGTTCCGATCGTCATTCTCATGAATATTATATCTCACCCTCACCTAAAAGAAGTGCTACTAGAATACTCACCCATAACTCAACATGGATTCAAAATAAGTGCAAATGGTAGAATAAAGATGCAACTAGTAAGATAATGTACAGAAACAGAGTTAAATGCTCTCAAATAATTGTTTCCCAATTTACCCCCGATATACTACCCGTAAAGAGATAACATCTAATATCATTCATATTGCGTAGTATGGGATCTGTATATTTACTCCACAACATTAGACTTAGGAATCATTTCATTTATTTTAATTAATTTCATACATGTCATTATATATGTGACACTAAGGCATCTACCAATAGTGTCTCCTTCGTGCTCTATCGGTGAGTCCGTAGGAGTCTCTTATCCAAAATGAACAAAAAAATCACAAGCAAGTGGGGCGGTTCCTATGTAGTTGCACCATTGCATGACCCATACCAAGCGATATCACATTGATCCATCATAAACACTTAACTCTTATAAGTGGCGCTGCCACGTAGTACCTAAAATATGGCCTAACACTATGCCTAGTGCACCTATGCTAACGTGTGCTCCGGTCCCGAACGCGTGCGACCCCAACCGATAGGACGATCCACGTATATCGGTAAGTTCACACAAAAGTATATTTACATATTTTCATATGTAAAGATAATTATCCTAATAATTACCCCATAGCTGCCCAAAGTAATATTCCAAACTTATTCTCATTTAATAAATTTACAAACATGTAAATTATTAAATACTCCCTCTTTTATAGGATATTATTAACCATCTAGTTAATTGGATTATCATCTAATAACTACTCATACGTCACCCGGGCCCAACAGCGGAACCCGCGACCAAACACGAAAGAGTCGAACCGGTTTGACTCAGAAAAGTGAAGCGGTTCACTTTTCTAGTACCTGTTTTCCCTAGTTTTTCCTCTGTACGGGATTTTTCCTCTTCCCTCAATTAAATTTCTAAAGATTTACACCTTATGATAATTGTTAATACTAATCACAATGACTAAGTCAATCCAATTATGAGGGTTTATTACGCGTTATCCAACCCCGATTAATTTCCCTAAATCCTATAAAGCAAAGTTATGGATGGATTCATATCTACTAAATTTATGTCCAAGAATTACTCAACATGAAACATATATAAAGATCCAATTTAAATCCTAATCTCATAATTTAATTAATATTACATTACTCTATATGTGAATCGTTCAAATCATCATACTAAGGGTTCTAAACATGATTTTTATCAATATAACCCTTAAGTTTCTACACGCTCTAAATTCTGGAATTTCTACTTAATCATAAACATCGATTTCATCAGATTATAATTTAATTATCACCCTTAAATAACCAAACTTCCTAATACTGGAATTGTTGCATGGGAATTGAACAAAACAATGAATAAAGAAGTAATTTGAACTACTAAAATTACGAGAGAAAATTCTTGCCTTGGATCTTGGATTGCTTCTAGGTTGAATCTTGGATTATGCATTAAATCTTTCTCTCCCAAATCCTCATGCTAGGGTTATTGGATGTAAAGTGGTAGGGAGTTATTTAACTCCTAATATAGGTAATTATCTCACAAATCCCGAGTTGGGCCTTAGGCCACAATTTTAGACCACCAAATGAGCACAAATACCTTATTTAACTAGCCCAACGACCTTTGAACTCATATATATATATATATATATATATATATATATATATATATATATATATATATCCTTGGACCATTTCTAAAGGTCTAAAACGTCCCAATGAGCCCTTAAAATCGCCCAAAGCACATCCCCAATATTTTTATTTACCGTAACCATTTGTATTGTGTTTAACTGACGCCCAAATTTAATTTAATTACTAGATGATCTATTTCTCGAGATTGAACCCATCGATTTATATTTTACTCATTTAAATTTAATTTCCTCTGATTTAATTCATTCCCTAATTTAATTCGAAATTAGTAAATTAATTTTTGTCATAATATTTTATTCTAAAAATACGGAATATTACATTATTCCCTCTAATAACGAAATTTCGTCCTCGGAATTCACTGCAACACGAAATCATGTTTTAATCTATACCATCATATCATGTTTACACCCAATTAGTCTGTACTCATATTCCATGAGATAAAAGAAAAGGCTCACATATGCCTATCATAACATCACTGCGGTGTGCATAATGCACATTACATTCATATACATGCACAATTATCAAATATGGATGACACCTATACATCCAATCCTAAACCATACCTACCACACATATCCATAAAGCAAAGTGTATCTCCACATATGTAAAACGTAAATAATAAAATAACAATCTTAGTATCCAATTGCCCTCAACTCCCGACTTTTGCCAATTTCGTGCGTGGGACGTCTCGCAAGCGATATTCAAACAAGGAACCCTCTCGATACACTATTGTCGGGCTTAGTTAGTTATTGAGATCCATTGGCCCAAGACAAAAATAAAAATAATTGTTTATGCTGATTACATAAATTCAAGTTTACGACCATTCTCAACAAAAGTTTCCTCACTTATGAGGGATACACTAAATCCCGATAGATTTATCCATTTGAACATACCAAGAACAACAACCAAAATGTCCTAGGATCCAACATCTATCAAATCCCGACATTTGCTACTTTCATGTGTTGGACCTGTGACGAGCAAAATCCTAATAATGAACCCTCCCGATACACTACTACATAGCTTTGTCAGTGGGTAAGATCTCTTAATCCAGGACCCACGTCTGTTAATGTGCTTAAATAAATTTATACGGCTCTCCAGGCCTACTCATTCTTGTAAAGGCTACCAATGCCTATTTTAAATGACATCGTCATTATAATAACACTATTTATGATCATACACATCATTACGTAAACGGGACTGCCACTATCCCTAACATTTCCAGAGGGACTGAATATTTCTAAAATACGAAGTTTTTATACTTTGCATACTCTTAACATAAATAAGAAGGTTTCACATCAAGATAATTATTGCATTTATTTATCCTTAAAACATAACACTATATTCATACAGTCCACGTTCGTAACCTGAATCGAACAACACTCATGTTATCCCTAATTTGTAGAAATTCTTAGTAACAAATCCTTAGATTTCACATCTCATCGCCTTCTCTTGACAAGGAAACTCTTCTGGGTGCTTGCAGGTCCGACAACTAAGTCCTCATGCGCATACGACCATCATCGATGCATCACCAATCCCCCAACTATGACACAAAAGTCATGTAGTGCCCTCTTAAGCGCACAAAGTTATATGAATCATCGTGTAACTCCCCAATCCTCATTTCCATCCATTTAACCATATTTAGACTCCAGGTATCTTCATTCCTGTAACATGTCCTATAGTGATGGTGAACACTAATGCTAACTATTCACACTACATTCAACTATTAACTTTAAATTGTCCCATAAAATCAACACAAGAACCGTGGTCTTCTTGCCAATCCGTCCCTAGGGTACTATCAAAATTAGAATTTACTTATGAATATAAGTTTGATGCAACCCTAAGTCTTCCTAAAGTCAATTTTTATACCCCTACACATGAGGCACTATAGATACATGCCCCTCAACTCGTGGGTGAACAATGTAAAGTGCTTTGATAAAATGGAGTCTACCCCCCTAATATACTAACGAGTAGTATTTATTAAGGAGTACTATACACCAGTACTAAACTAAGTATGTCTTACAAGATTAAGACTGTCTATGTCGGCGCTGGTCCCACTCCTAGTGAGACATGATACACATGCTCGTGCTACAGTTGTGGCTACTGTTCCTAAGTTCGAGCTGATAGTGTTGGTAAGGCTGGAACTACCACTCTTGGATGGGCCTACCTTGGTTGACACTCCCCCTGAGGTTCCCAGTGTCCTCGCTATCCCCCCAAACTCCTGTGCTGCCCAATTTCCCTGAGGGAACTTTTTAGCAAAATATCCCTTCTTAGCACAAATATAATAATTACCCTGGAACTAATGCTTGTCTGGATCTTGCCCTTGTTGGCCTAATATTTTTACCCTTAGTCCTGGTGGCCTCTCTATTTTCCCTATTTTCCCCATCTATTATGACCATTGGAACCTCTAAAACTCTTATGTTTCTTTGAATATTGAGGAACTCGAAACTGCTGGGTCTCCTAATTGCTACTCCCATTCGCCTTAACCTGCTAGTTTGGTGTCTTGAAGTGGTGTCTCATCTCCCCTTTATTTTCAGAATGCCCTGTGATCCTGGTAATGCAGTAAGGAGGAATTCACTATCTGGTTATATGTAGTGAAAGTCGCATTCCCTAATAGTGACAATCTGATGTGCCAGGCTGTTCCTGACACAAACTTCTCCATCTTCCGTTGTTCTATATTTAACTCCTCCTTAGAAAAATAGGAAAGATCACTAAGCTCTTCCTCGTATTCTGCCACAGTGCGACCCTCCTACTTGAGGTCCATTAACTTACTTCGCATTTATGATTTCATTTAAAATCTGTTACTAAAGCCGTTTAATATAAAATTAAACTATTTAAGTAACTCCGAACAGTTTTTTGAAGAAACTCTTTTCTTTAAAACAAAAACTAATTAATCACAAGATGTGTTTAAAAATATATAAGAGATCTGTTCAAAATTTGATTAACATGTTTAATAAATCAGTTTAAAAAACATTAAACACAGCACAACCAAGAATTAAATGAGGAGATGTAGAAAGATTAAGAACCAGAATTTTTTACGTGGTAAAACCTCACCCAACTGAGGAAACATCCACGAATCCCTCTACGGAGTAAACCAAAAAATCCAATAAAACAAATTTTAACAGTTACAAACTATATAAGAAACATGCTTACAACTCAGACCTATATAAGTTTAGGAATGTATCCTCTGGTGTCCTAATAACTTCTCTGCAGTTATGATTGTTGATGTTGTTCTCCCAGTTTGCTAACTTCCAATTTTTTCAAGTTCTTTACGTCGACTCTTGTTTTTGAGATCTTATTACCAACACTTTTAGTGTGATAGGGTGATAGTGTTTGTGGAGGTGCTTTCTAACACTTGCATGCACGTACACACACTTATTTCATACAACCAGTCCTAACAAATTACATATAAGAACTATATGCTGTGATTTTATATTTCTCTCTTCTCACAAAACTTAACCTTATTTGACCTTTACAATAATCCCAGAACCCACGGCTATCTTGCTCTGAAAATGTATCAAGATCTTAATCAATCTCAGGTTTTGAACATATTTTTGAGATTGAAAATCACCAAGTGCGATTCCAAACTACGTCAAAGGTCTTGTTTCAAGATAACTAGAAACAAAAAAGTATTTTATTGATTTTGAAGTTAAAAACATTTACAGAACCAAATCAACAAATATTTTCTCAAGATGAGAAACTAAAAATGTAGAACTATGTGTAATATAACATGAAATGTTTTAGATCTAAGGTTTCTATAAAATAAAAAACAAAGATCTAAAAATATGTTGAAGTTGATAACAAGATCTGAGAACGAAGAGGTTATAGCAACAAAACTAACAAACCAATCACTCAAAATCTCTCAAACACTCAAGGTTGTGTTTGGTATAAACAGGTTTTAAAAATGGTTAAGGTTTGAAAAATAGTTTTGGACGAATTAGGGTTAGGGTTTCCTAACCCTGGTTTCTCTATCTCTCCTCTCTTCTTTCTTCTCTCCCTTCTCTCTTTTCTTTCTCGAATGAACAAAGTGGCAAAAGTCTGTGATGGCTGAGGGAAGGGGTCCTTTTATAGGAGGCTGAGAAGATTCGATAACACAGACCAAGATCAAGGGCTAGGATCTGGTCTAGTATGATTGATTTTGATCCAATGGTTTAAACAGAGGCGGTGGTTATAACACTCCTGATTGGCTTAAAAAGGTTCACATGGATTATATAGGAGCGCATGCAGATCGTTGATAAAAACGATCCAAGGGCTGTTAACCAAAGCTAGTTTACTCTCTTCAAAGAAACACAAATTCAACCAATAAGGATGCAACAGATGTTGGACAAAAATAGGATAACAAACGCGCGTCCAAACATAATTACAAACGCACCCTGAAGTCTCTGCCGCTTTCGGATTCTACCCAAGCAAACATTGAGCCAATATAACCACCAATACATAATTGCAGATTGACCCCAAAAACTTTTAAAAACAAATTTTAATTAATAAATACCTTGTTTTAAAAGTTTATAAATCCCCAAAAAAATATTAAAAAACAATTTTAGGGATTTAAACACACTCAACATATATACACACAATTATATGCAATATGAAGTGTATGAATGAAATTCTACTGTGTGAGTGTTGGTAATATTGTCTAGATCAATCAAGCAAGAGGAATGAAATAGCAAATCGAACTCTGGGGTTCTTTGGTTTCTAGGATCGACACAATTTTGTCACAATTTCCAAACTAGATGAAGACTTATACAATACAGACTAAAGTGAGTCATGAGTATAAGGTGCTTCAATCTCCCCCTTTGGGAATATGAGACAAAATCTCCTTTGAGTCATCTAGGACTCGTAGGGCAATAAGAATAAGGAAACCTATTCCAAAAAAAAATTATATCTACCCATTTCCTAGAAAGCAAAAGTACATAACTCAAGTATTTACAATTGAATACCCTATTACAACTGTTGAGAATAACTGTACAGAATCCTGTAATGAATCACTAAGATCAAGCTATTTAGCATATGTAAAACGATTCATTAGACTCAAATTACTCCCCCATTTTGTCTCAAATAGACAAAGAAAAAAAATATAGAGATCAAATAGATTATTCAGCACACACCATATCTATAGATTTACGCAAATAAATAAATCGATTGGAATCTAAAGGTTTGGTAAACATATCTGCGAGTTGCAAATCTGTAGGGAGATAATTGATTTCTAATTCCTTAGTTTCAGCCAATTCGCGTTTAAAGTGATGTCTTATTTTTATGTGTTTTGTTCGCGAGTGTTGAACAGGATTTTTAGATCTATTGATCGCGCTTTGATTATCACAATAGATATGCAATTGGTTTTCTTGAATACCATAATCACTTAGCATTTGTTTAAGCCAAAGTAATTGAGCACAACAGCTTCCAGCGACTATGTATTCAGATTCAGCTGTTGAGAGTGATGTGCAGTTTTGTTTCTTACTACTCCATCCTACCAAATTATTACCTATATAATAACATGCTCCTGATATGCTTTTACTATCATCAGTACACCCAGCCCAGTCAACATCAGTGTATCCAATTATGATGCTTGGTGTATCACTAGTGTACCAAAGCCCTAGGTTTAGAATGCCTTTTACATATTTAATGATTCTTTTAACAGAAGACAAATGGCTCTCTTTAGGGTTATTTTCATAACGAGCACATACACACACAACATACATTATATCAGGACGTGATGCAGTAAGGTATAACAAGGTTCCTATCATACTACGATATAAAGTTGGATCTATAAATTTTCCAGTTTTGTCTTTAGATAGTTTTACCGTAGTACTCATGGGAGTTTTAGCATTTTTAGCACTCTCAAGGCCAATTTTTTTTACTATCTCTAAAGCGTACTTAGATTGCGAGACAAATAATCCTTCTGAATTTTGTTTGACTTGAAGACCCAAGAAAAATTGCAACTCCCCCATAAGAGACATTTGAAACTCTTTATGCATAATCTCAGAGAAGGATTTTACTTCTGAGTGAGAAGTTAATCCCAAGATAATATCGTTAACATAAACTTGAGCAATAATGATGTGTTTGCCAAAATGTTTGACAAATAGGGTTTGATCATTTCCACCTCTTTTAAAACCTTTATCTAAGAGGAAGTTGGAAAGACGCTCATACCAGGCTCTAGGCGCTTGTTTAAGGCCATACAAAGCCTTTTTAAGATGAAATACATGATTTGGATATTGAGGGTCAATGAAACCTTTTTGTTGTTCCACATAGGTCTCTTCAGTCAATATTCCATTAAGGAATGCAGATTTGACATCCATTTGGTAGAGTGTAAAATGAAAGTGGCAAGCTATGGCAAAGAGAAGGCGGACAGATTCTAAATGAGTAACAGGAGCAAATGTTTAGTTAAAATCTATTCCTTCAATTTGAGAATATCTTTGAGCAACTAATCTAGCTGTCTTTCTAATAATTATCCCACTTTCATCAGATTTATTTGTAAAAATCTAACGTGTGCTAATAACCTTTTTGTGATTAGGTCTAGGTACAAGATACCAAACATCATGAATGACAAATTGAAGAAGTTCTTCTTGCATAGAAGAAATCCAGTGAGAGTCATTCAATGCCTCATTTACATTCTTTGGTTCCACTAGGGAAACAAAACATGCATAATGTGCATAATTTCTTAATTGAGATCTTGTACGCACAGGATCACTAGGATTACTAACAACGTTATTCATGGGATGGTCTTTATAAACCCAGTTAGGTACTTCAGGTATCTCAATTGGCAATGAGTCATCTATTTCTGGAGAGTCATTTTCTAAAACATTTGTAGGCTCTTCCTCAATAGTTGATTCACCAGTCTTACTCTCTACAGTAGTGTCACTTACAATTACTTTTATGGATTCCATCAAGGTTTTAGTGTGAAGATTATAAACACTGTAGGCTCTACTATTAGGCGAGTAACCTAGAAAAATAGCTTTATCTCCCCGGCTCTCAAATTTGGACAAGTGTTCCCTATCTTTGCATACATAACAAGTACTACCAAAGGTTCTAAGGTACTTAAGATTGGTCTTTTTCTTATACCAAAGTTCGTAAGGGGTTTGTTTGGAATTCTTTCTAAGATAGACCCTATTGATAATGTGACATGCAGTACGAATAGATTCTACCCAAAAATATTTAGGCAAATTCTTGGCATGTAACATAACACGTGCCATCTCTTGAAGAGTACGATTCTTTCTCTCGGCGATACCATTTTTTTGAGGAGTCTTAGGATCACTAAACTCATGTTTGTAACCATTATAGTCATAGTACTCTATTATACCGGTGGCTTTGAATTCTCCACCTCTATCACTACGAATTCTATTTACTTGAGTGTCCTGCTCATTTTCAATCCGAAGACGTATTTTTAAGAAAGTTTGAAAAGTGTCCGAAATTTGTTTTAAGAAGGCTACCCATGTAAATCTAGTGAAGTCATCAACCATAACAAGAATGTAACTGTGTCCACATAGACTAACAGTTTGGGAGGGTCTACCCAAAAATGTGACATGCAGTAAGATAGAACAATTTTGAATGTAGATTCATTCTTTCTAATGAAGGGGCAAACATATTTAGCCTTTGGTGAACTTTCCTGTTTAGAGCAACTTGATTCCCCAATGTCAAAATTTTGATGTTTTGAGTCAAACTCAGTTTTTAGATAATGAAATTCTGGGCAGGTTTTAATAGGTCTTTTACCTCCTGACACAAACTTGATAGGTTCAAAAGATTTTGTTTGTGTGTTCAAATTGGGGCAAAACCCTATTCTAGTTCGATCATCAGAATCGGTTTTAGATTCAGCAACAAATCCATCAAAACAGTTTGAGTTATTTTCAAATTTAGTAAATTTTTTGAAAACACTTGCTGTCTTTTCTTTAGTTTGTTCCAATTCTAACAATGTCCCTTTGTATTTTTTCTCCAGAGTTTCATTTGTTTCAGTCAAATTTCTCAGTTTTTGATCAAACATTTTGATTTCACTTTCATAAGTTAGATATTGGGTAGTATACTCTTCAGCATTAAGTTTGACCATCAGGCTTAGATCTTCTAACTTCTTGGTGAGATCTTTCACAATCTTCTCTAGTCTAGTGCTTTTCTTGAGAGTTTTAGCATAAAGTGTGTGAATATCTGGGAGATCTTCATTGTCCGAGTCACTAAGTGTAGTGTGTGAAGTGACCCTTAAGGCTTCATTTCTTGGACTCACACACCCATTAACATCGTCATTATCACTTTCCCTTTGACTCACACACCCCGAGGTAGAAATAGCAATGTTCTCAGTAATTAAAGCATCTAAACTAGTAACAACATGATTCGAAACAACATAAGTAGAATTACTAGATTCATCCTCACTAACAAACACATGCATATCATCATTATAGATAATCTTGGCAAAGAAAGACATGCAAGGATAAAAAACATCAGATGACTCAGGTTCCTCATTTTCAAAGTCGCTTGAATCATCCCATGTCTTGCAAATGTTGGCTCTAGCGTGTTTATTTTGAGTGTTCAAGTTAACTCTAGAATCTTGTGCAATGTGCCCTAGTTTACCACTTCTAAAGCATTCAGTTTTCTTAAGGTCTCTGTTAGGTTTAGTGTGAGAGTCCTTGTGATGTTTTTCATTACTTTCTCATGAGTTTTATGATTAGAATGAGTTGGATAATTGAACTTGCCTTGTTTGTTTGCCATGTTGTTTCTAAACTTAATAATTTTCTTAAACTGTTTTGACATTAAGGCAATCTGATTGTCCAAACTCTCTATATCGTACTCCTCATCAGAGTCATCATTGGGGATGTTAAACTCAGGTTTAATCAACTTAGAAGAAAAGCTTAGATTTGAACTAGTCTGTTTCCCATGGGACTGGGTCAATTGTTTCTTAAATTCTAGTTCAATTTCCATAGTTCTTAATTTACTACTGAGTAATTCATGAGTGAGATTTATGTCACACATTTCCTCAAAAGTATATCTTTTGTTGTCAAATTTCTATGGTAATGATCTCAGAATTTTAGATACAATTTCATGTCTGTCATATGTTATCCTATTAGCATGTAGTTTTGTCATAATATCAGTCAAGTTTATATAGAAGTCATCAAATGACCCAGATTCAGACATAATTAAAGAGTTATACTATTGAATGAGCATTTATGTTTTAGCAGCCTTAACTCTAGTGTCACCTTCATGAGCAGTAACCAAAGTGTCCCAAGCTTCCTTAGAAGTGGTACATGATGAGATTCTTTTGAACTCATGTTCATTTATGGACATAAATATGCCATTCTTTCCTTTGTTATTGTTGCGAGAAACTTGCTTCTCTTCTTGTGCGAACTCACTTAATACTTTCTTAACCCTCTCATTACTTCCTTCAGTGGCTGGTTTAGTAGGAAAAATGTATCAATTTTTAACAATGTCCCAGGCATCATCTCCCAAAGTTCCTTGAATGAAAGCAATCATCCTTACTTTTCAGTAACCAAAATTGGTTCCATCAAAGATAGGAGGTCTGGTCAAGTTACCAAATCTTTCATTTTTCTCGTCCATGTTTGATTTTCAGAAAATAATTTCAGAAACACATGATCTTTTTAAAAGACGTTTACAAAGCTCTGATACCAATTGAAAATCTGTTACTAAAGCCGTTTAATATAAAATTAAACTATTTAAGTAACTCTAAACAGTTTTTT
This sequence comes from Sambucus nigra, assembly GCA_949130495.1. Taxonomy (NCBI): domain Eukaryota; kingdom Viridiplantae; phylum Streptophyta; class Magnoliopsida; order Dipsacales; family Adoxaceae; genus Sambucus; species Sambucus nigra. The sequence continues at coordinate 751,870,189 of OX422209.1, forward strand.
GAAGAAACTCTTTTTCTTTAAAACCAAAACTAATTAATCACAAGATGTGTTTAAAAATATGTACGAGATCTGTTCAAGATTTGATTAACAGGTTTAATAAATCAGTTTAAAAAACTTTAAACACAGCACAACCAAGAATTAGATGAGGAGATATAAAAAGATTAAGAACAAGAATTTTTTACGTGGTAAAACCTCACCCAACTGAGGAAATATCCACGATTCCCTCTACGGAGTAAACCAAAAAATCCACTAAAACAAATTTTAACAGTTACAAACTATATAAGAAACATGCTTACAACTCAGACCTATATAAGTTTAGGAATGTATCCTCTGGTGTCCTAATAACTTCTCTGCAGTTATGATTGTTGATGTTGTTCTCCCAGTTTGCTAACTTCCAATTTGTTCAAGTTCTTTACGTCGACTCTTGTTCTTGAGATCTTATTACCAACACTTTTAGTGTGGTAGGGTGATAGTGTTTGTGGAGGTGCTTTCTAACACATGCATGCACGCACACACACTTATTTCAGACAACCAGTCCTAACAAATTACATATAAGAACTATATGCTGTGATATTCTATTTATCTCTTCTCACAAAACTTAACCTTATTTGACCTTTACAATAATCCTAGAATCCACAGCTATCTTGCTCTGAAGACGTATCAAGATCTTAACTAATCTCAGGTTTTGAAAATAATTTTGAGATTGAAAATCACCAAGTGCGATTCCAAACTAGGTCAAAGGTCTTGTTTCAAGAGAACTAGAAACATAAAAGTATTTTGTTAATTTTGAAGTTAAAAACATTTACAGAACCAAATCAACAAATATTTTCTCAAGATGAGAAACTAAAAATGTAGAACTATGTGTAATATAACATGAAACGTTTTAGATCTAAGGTTTCTATAAAAGAAGAAACACATATCTAAAAATATGTTTAAGTTGATAACAAGATTTGAGAACGAAGAGGTTACAGCAACAAAACTAACAAACCAATCACTTAAAATCTCTCAAACACTCAAGGTTGTGTTTGGTATATACAGGTCTTGAAAGAGGTTAAGGTTTGAAAAATAGTTTTGGACGAATTAGGGTTACGGTTTCCTAACTCTGGTTTCTCTCTCTCTCCTATCTTCTTTCTTCTCTCTCTTCTCTCTTGAATGAACAAAGTGGCAAAAGTCTCTAATTGCTGAGGGAAGGGGTCCTTTTATAGGAGGCTGAGAAGATTCGAGAACACAGACCAAGATCAAAGGCTAGGATCTGGTCTAGTATGATTGACTTTGATCCAATGGTTTAAACAGAGGCGGTGGTTATAACACTCCTGATTGGCTTAAAAAGGTTCACATGGATTATGTAGGAGCGCATGCAGATCGTTGATAAAAATGATCCAAGGGCTATTAACCAACGCTAGTTTATTCTCTTCGAAGAAACACAAATTCAACCAATAAGGATGCAACAGATGTTGGATAAAAATAGGATAACAAACGCGCATCCAAACATAATTACAAACGCACCCTGAAGTCTCTGTCGCTTTCGAATTCTACCTAAGAAAACATTGAGCCAATATAAGCACCAATACATAATTGCAGATTGACCCCAAAAACTTTTAAAAACAAATTTTAATTAATAAAAATCTTATTTTAAAAGTTTATAAAATCCCAAAAAAAATATTAAAAACAATTTTAGGGATTTAAACACACTCAACATATACACACGCAATTATATGAAATATGAAGTGTATGAATGCAATTCTACTGTGTGTGAGTGTTGGTAATATTGTCTAGATCAATCAAGTAAGAGGAATGAAATAGCAAACCAAACTTTAGGGTGCTTTGGTTTCTAGGATCGACACAATTTTGTCACAATTTCCAAACTAGATGAAGACTTATACAATACAGACTCAAGTGAGTCATGAGTATAAGGTGCTTCATTCATCACCTGAGGAAAGTACTTCCCCTCAAATTTCTCCTAAAAACATCTACTATCAAACTATCCCTCTTCACTTTAGAAGTGATGGACTCCCACCACTGAAGCGTTGCCCCTACAAATCGTAATGAGGCTAACATTTGACTCTGAACTGGCGTACACTCTAACATTCATAAATTTTGCTGAATATCTCTCTTCCACCTGCTTTCCATGAAAATATCTGAACTTCCAAATAACATCGGTGGTTGGTATTGATGTGACGAATATAACACCATGTCGCGGAAGTGGTGTAATGGCATGTCGAGGCCTGGTCACCGCAACCTATCACTTACAGGCTGTGGACTAACCTTATATACCTCACTTGTTTACTTTCGCGACCCCTACTTTTTACAGGGCGTGACCCTACTTACTACAGGGTGCGGCCCCAGTTTTATCATATTAATTGGTCGCATCCCCTTATCCCACAATAGCAACACAGCATCTATCCCTCCTGTAAATAGAGGTGCACACCTCGAGATAAGGTCCCGAATTCATTTTGACCCCAACACTGAGCTCAGAGCTAATTATTATCTCTACGATGCTTGTCATAGCTGGTGGGCTACTATCCGGCATCACAATCACTACCCCTGACATCCCCGAAATCATCATATTCATGCATTCTCTTCTATTCTCATGCTTGTACACCTCCTTAGGCCTGATAAACATGTACTACATATGCATATAATGAGAGTGTGGAACCAAAGCAGATGTAGGCTCATTTTAATAGTTGAACCACTCTATATCATGTCTTTTATCTCTATTTACTCGCTCTAGTTTCTTATTATGAACTTTACACTCGACTTGCTGGTACGAGAACGACAAGTGTACGATTTCTCGTTATTTTATTCATGGGGATCCTTTGCATCGTTATCTCATGGGTGAATTTTGGTTATTGAGCTTTATTTTATATTTTCACCCTTAAGAAGGTCTAGCATATATTCAGATCTTATCTTGGGTCTCCTTTTTTATGACCTTAGATCTATTTTACATACCCTTGTAATATCATTTCATCTAGATAATGTTGAAAAGCATGACAGGCTCTAGCCCCGTAAAGATAGGTGATTAGGGAAGAGTTACATTTACTTATTTTCGATGTTCTTTACCCATGATCTATGGTTTATAACTATAACTGTGTCATTTTGTGCATCGGGGGGCTATTTTTCCCTGGATAGAACCTAATAGGTATGCTCACCACGAGTTTTGTGAGAACTAAGTTTATGGGACTATTTCCTTCACTGCCTAAGATGGGATGCGGCTAGGTAGTTCAATTACTCTTCTTGCCATGACCCCTACTAGTGCAGTCTGGTTACAGAAGCTTCAAATCATCGAGGGATGGACTCCAGTGGCTTTGGGCTCAACCTTGGTAAAATTCCATTCAGGGGCCATAGCAGTACACTTATGTGCCTCAATGGTCGTGGCCTCATCAGTAAATACCATGCAGTAGTGAAAGTGTTGCATCCATCTGTTCATCCAATATTTCTGTGATCACTCACTTCTGTTAGCTTTGTCTCAGATTATATATATTTTTAAGTCTAACAAAGTAGAAAATGGAGGGAGAATCCAGCCTGAGCACAAAAGTCAAGAACGAGATTGTGCAACTGTATAATCACCTCAATCAACTCTATGACAGCCATGCTTCACTCCAAACTCAGGTCAACTATTTGACCCAGAGAGTTCTCATGCTAGAGGCTGTAGCCTCCCCAAATATGGGTGCGACACCCAGGTCTATTGCTTCAATAAGCACTGTTGCGGCCCTAGAATCTCCATCCGTATAAGTGGCATGAAAGAACCAAAAAAGGAAAGTGGAGAAGGCATAAAGGGTTTTTAAGTCCTATACCCCATTAGGCTTCCAGATTAGGGACATCTTTAAATTCATCAAGGAAGATAAGATGCTGAAATGGCCAAAGAAGCTGAAGGCTCCACCCCATAAGAGGAACAAAGCTAAATGGTGCAAATTTCACCAGGACCACGACCATGACACTGAGAAATTCCATGCCCAGAAAGATGAGATTGAAAGGCTCATAAGATAGGAATTCAAATGGAGACATCATATTATATCGAGAACGATTATATTGAATGGGATCGAAATGCCTGCTATGACGCCAAGGTGTATGATGGAATATGATAATTTTAAAGGGAGAAAGCAACTATCGGGAGAAGCTCTCAAAATTGGCTTACAATGCTACTCATACTGCAAGAACATATTCTTATATTCGCAAGGCCAACTATCTCTCGGTATACTTCTGTCAGCATCATGAGCCATGAGGGATTACAATGCCCGTTCTTAGCTTTCGGGATGCGTCATTAATCCAGGAGGCTTATAATATCTAGTTAGGGATGGATCTATATATCAATAGCTGTGGGTGGCTCAATAACATAACCCAGCCTGAGGCGGCTTGATAGTATCCCATATATTAGTTGTGGGTGGCTCAATAACATAGCCCAGCCTGAGGAGGCTTGATAATATCCCATATATTAGTTGTGGGTGGCTCAATAACATAACCTAGCCTAGGGAGGCTTGATAGCTTCCCGTATATTAGCTATGGGTGGCTTAATAAGATAACCCAGCCTGGGGAGGCTTGATAGTATCCCGTATATCAGCTTTAGGTGGTTCAATAACATAACCCAACCTGGGGAGGCTTGATAGTATCCCATCTATTAGCTGTGGGTGCCTTAATAACATAACCCAACATGGGGAGGCTTGATAGTATCCCATATATTAGTTGTGGGTGGCTTAATAACATAACCCAGTATGGGAGGCTTGATGGTGGCTTAATAACATAATCTAGCCCGAGAAGGCTTTATATATATATCCAAACATAGCTTGGGGAAGCTTCATAATACCAAGCCCGGGGGGGCTGAAAATAACCTAATCGACTAAAGAAAATCCATGAAAGGCAGTTAAAGCCACTAAAAGACGCTATGGCACTGACATCATGAATCATACCAAAGCTACATAAAGATGGCCCCAGCCCAGCATGCTATCATTAATTTCTTGGCAAATGCTTGAAAGGAGCCGTAACCCTATTAATGTGGCCGCAACCATCAATGAGCCCATTCATTTAGAGGGGATGTATAAATGACGCCAGTCTCAAAGGAAAAATGGAGCAAGACACAGCCTAATTTGAGCAAGTGCATCATTGGAGTGTTTTCTCAAGTGCATTCAAGCAAGCAGTTCAAATATAAAAGCATCAATTCAAACATAAAAGCATTGGAAGAATAAGGTATGCAAATAAAGTATATAAGATACTGATTCCCAAAAGTGTCGCACCCCTACCAATATGGCTAAAGACATCAAGGAGGTCATCCATTCACTTATGACGAGGCAGAGACAAATGGACATTATGGGCTAAAATGCAAAAGTGTCGCGGCACCTCTGCCTTTGAATTACAATGAAGGCTTGGAACTTGTTGAAAAAATTACAAAAGTTGAGCCACAGCTCCAAAGCCATCTTTCTTTGACGCCGCGACTTGGCGAATTATAGCCATATATTTTGCCTTCAAAGGAAAAATACAAGTTGTGAAAAATCCAAGGCAAAGCACAATTGTTGAAAATTTACAAGCTCATTCAATCAAGAAATCAAACATCAAAGTAAACAGTGAAGGAGGTGTTATCTCTACAAAATAGTGATACATTCAAATAGGAAGGAGTGTTTAAAAAGCCTCTATGTAAGTTTTGAAGTAGTGGAGAAATAAGGAATGCATAAAAAGTGCAGAAAATGTGTATTTCTAGAAGAGGACGCAACCTGAATAATAAGGCTCGCAGAAGTTTAAAAGGGAAGCAACCCCATATGTCAATTAGATAAAATGCAAACATTAGCAAAAGATTAAAGTGTGCTAGTTATATAGTCAAAAGGCCGTAGCCTTGGATATTAGAAAAAATTATAAGATGTAAAGGGGGCCACAACCCCATGCTCAGTATTAAAAGAAAGAGGACTATGAGGCTGCATCATCTTCTTCATTTCCCTATTCATCATCTGCAGCAGTCTCAGTCTCTTGTTCTTCTACTGGAACCTCAGCCTTAGCCCTCAGCCTGGCCCTCTCTTTAGCTACAACCTTCATCTTAGCCACACGCTGTAAATGTTCAGCATCACCAAGGCCCCAGGAAATAACTGTTTCTTTAGATTCGAGAATTTTTTTTATAACTTTATGCCTAATATCTTGGTAGCCGCAGAGGTAGGCTTTATTATTGATAATAAAGAAATCCTTAGAGCCTTTGAATGAATACACAACATTGTCTATGGCCAATTCAAGTGCCTCATCATGGTCTTCATCCTTTTGCTTGATGGTCACGGCATGGTCTTCCTCCATTTTCTTGATGGTTGTGGCATGGGCCTCAACATCATTCGCAGCCTTGATTTCTAGTTCATCAAACTTCTTCTAGAGGAGTTCAAGTTTTATATTTGATGAGGTTGTGTCCTAGGCAGCTTCAATGTCGTGAGTTTGTGCAATTTTTAAAGAGTCTACATCCTGTTTGAAACTATCCTCAGCCTCCTTCTTGGCATCTTCCGCATCTTGAACCTTCTTATTCACTTCCATCTTATAAGACTCAAGTGTTGCGACAGAGGACTGCTTCCTAGCTTGAAATAAAGCAACCCTGACATTCTCTAGGTCAGCGGAGTGCACTCTCTATGCGACCTCTTTTAGCTTATAGAGGGCCTCATACTTACACTTCTGGGACATCATGACATCCGCGACAAGGAGATTTGATGTTATAAGAAAAATATGAAGTATAAAAATGATGCTGAAAAGGCAAACTTGCACTTACCCTAAACAGACTGTGGAGGGCATAATCCTCCAAGTCATCGTGGTCTTCATCCACGAGATGACCAAAGTCCACGGCATCTGAAACCCTCTTCATTTTGTGGACAACCCTCGTGGTTGTGTCCCAAGAAGATTCAGGGTTGGGTTGCCTAAGTTGAGGTCGAGGACGACCATCAAGGCCAACACTGGTATGTTATGGAGGAGGTCCCAGGTTGGCATTGGCAGGCACTATTGTTGCAGGTTGTGAATTTGAAGTATTGATTGGAGAGGTGTCGCGACCTTAGATTTGTTAAGAAGTTGACATTAACCCTACTGTGTCCAAGTTAGCACCAATGCCATCATCAAATGGACCCTCGGGACTTTCTTGGGTTGCAGGGTCTTCAGCCTGAGTTGAGGGCATGGTGGGATCAATTTGATCGCCAGCAGGGACTGCAGCAGGACGCTTGGACTTCCTTTTTCTCTTAATCTGCCTTGCAGCATTATTGAGGATTGTTGCATCCTCATCCATCTCCACAAGTTGATCTTCTAACAACTCTCTATCAATCTCCTCACCTGAAGAAGAAATAAAGTAATATTAGAAATAAAGTTAGGAGTAGCAGTCGGGGAGTCAAAAATTAAAAGAGAAAAGTTTTACCTTCCGCGCCCATAACTTTAGGCACAAACTTGTTTGGAAAGAAGCCTCTCTTATATATTGAAGCTGAGGTTACAAGGGTGCTGAACTTCTTCTCTTCAAAACCAACAACCGCAGCCTTCCAAACTCTCTTCTCTTACCGCTCACTCAATTGCAGGTTGTCGAGGGCTGCACAAAGTCCCAATATTAGTTCAAAATCAAGGAAGAACTGAAAATATAGGACGCGACCACAATTTAAAAGGTTGCATCCTTGGTTACCAAGTTTGGAGGGACGTCCCCATTAACGTTGCATCCTAAAGGATTTCTCTCTCTTAGTCTTATTCGGGTGGATTTCCCACCCTTCTCCAGAAATGTAAAAATACTTGCCCTTCCAATTATTCACACTGGTGGGCCTCCCACTATAGAGGGTTTCTTCGTTGTTGCGGATGGTAAAGTAATAATACCATGAAAATTTTATGGAGTTTTCCTTTGGGCGGTACAAGTAGAAAAACTCTGCGAGAGTAATGTCTCTCTTAAATTCTCTCTTCCACATCACTATAGCTACAAGAATTTCCCTCCATCCATTATGATCTACTTGGGTCGGGGCTAACTTCATCATCTAGAAAATTATTCTAACTGGAACAGGGACAGGTAGCCGCATCCCATAAATTAAAGCGTGGAGGGGGAAGCAGACCCCATTGTCAGTAAGTGTCGTGCATGGCCTTTGTTCCGCGGTGGGTGCTGAGCACATCAAACCCTCAGGAAACTCAGAGGCTTCAGCCACCTGATCAACCCAGTCTTGAGTTATAATATTGCGAATATTAAGGGCATCATGAGGTCTCTCATCTATACCATATGGGCCAACAGGTGCGTCCCTAACCTCATATGGACCCATCACTGCGGCATCAATATCCATTGGCTGGTTACTTGAATTGGCTTCTTCTTCTATTGTCGCGGAGTCTAAGTTGGAATCTGAATCTAGCACTACACAATCGGGACAATCTCTTAGCTGGTAAGGTCCAATTGTCTTCAAAGGATGCACTGAAGGAAGTTCAGGGGGTGAGACTCCAAAGTGTTTGTTCCCAAAGACTTTGAGAAATTCTTCAAGATCAAAACCCATATGGCTACAGCAAAACCTGAAAAGTAGAAAGAGTCTGCAGTTAGGTGCCACAACCAATATGATCATACATTCCTCTTAGAGGTCGCGACAGGAATAATGATATCAAGTTTGAAGGCTAAAATATAAATGTTAGAAAATTCAGCAAACTACACCAAGTGTTGGGCTTTAGAATGCTAGAAATCAACTTCTGTCGCGGCACATTATTAACACGTGCCGCAGTCAATTTCTTAAACTATCAATATTTAAGGGTCGTAGACATCGACTTAAGACCAAAATGCAAGGGGTTTTATTATGCCACAGCCATATACTCAAACAGGCTATCTATTCTAGATTAAAGATTGAAGCCATAGAATGCGAAAGGTTCATTCAAGAACAATGGTATGTTTTTAATGCCCATACCACTCTAAAACCAGCAAATGCAATCTAACACAAGTACATTTCATATCCTATTTTATCAACTGACGATTGATTCAAGTGAAAGATCAATTATATATTACAACTCAAGTAATTATATTCAAATTCGTGGTGAAATAAGTAAGATTCGAATTATAATGAGGAACCATTCAATCACAATAGTTATTTTTGCAAAGTCAGGAGTTCAATTGGGCCCTTTACAATTAGATATCACGAATAGTCGGAAGAATTGAATTATAGATCCATTCAAGAGGTTTTTGATCAAAAACATTACCTGGATAAGAGTGAACCAGTTATTGAGCTTTAAACCACCTCAGAGCCACCACGCGTTGCCTTGAAGGGTCGCCAGAAAAATCAAGAGAAGGAATGGACAAAGATTGGCTTTCGATTTTCTCTCAAGGGTTTGGAAAACTTAATGAAGGCCACGGACAATCGCCATTTATATAAGAGGCCACAAGAAGATGAAGCGTCGCCTTTAAAATGTTGCGGCAACTTGAGAAGACTTGATTGCTCAGTCCCAACCCCAATCGCAATCTCTTGGCACTACGACTTGGGGGCTTATTGATGTGACGAATATAGCACCCTGTCGCGGAAGTGGTACACTGGCGTGTCGAGGCCTAGCCACCACAGCCTATCACTTACAGGCTGTGGACTAACCTTATATACCTCACTTGTATAATGTCGCGGCCCGTACTTGCTACAGGGCGTGACCTTACTTATTACAGGGTGCGGCCCCAGTTTCATCATATTAACTGGCCGCAACCCCTTTCACCCATAGCAGCAACACACCATCTATCCCCCTATAAATAGAGGTACACACCTCGAGATAAGGGCCCGATTCATTCTGACACCAATACTAAGCTCAGAGCTATTTATTCTCTCTACGACGCTTGGCTTAGCTGGTGGGCTACTCTCCGGCATCGTAGTCACTGCCCCTAACATCCTCGGAATCATCATATTCATGTATTCTCTTTTATTCTCATGCTTGTACATCTCCTTAGGCCTGATAAACATGCAGTAAAATGTATATAATTGTTGATACCAAAATTAATATGCTGATGTGGACGAATAGTATGAAGACACGTGTCAATCTACGTGGCACAATAACAGCGAGGAAGATCATTTACTGAACAACCATGGTTGGTACCGAGCAACGAGAATACACCGAGGAGCTCTATCATGCCGAGGAACTCCATCCGAGGAACTATATCATGCCGAGATACTCTAAGCACTCCGAGGAACTCTTGATCGACGAGCAACTAAGGCGGTCCGAACTGCACCTCGGCCGTGTCATCGATTATCAGACGGACAACTGTTCAACTATTCATTAGATTCTTGACGCACACGCTGCATTAAATGTATTACCCATTCATATGTATATCATTTAATGTATTGGACCTTTCATGTACAGCCTTGAGGCTATAAATACCTTGTATCAATCCCATTCATGGGGACTGGAATTTCTTGAGAGAACTTGTAATCAAGAATTCCACAAACACTCAGCAATAACATAACAGTGGACGTAGGCTTTATTCCTAGCCGAACCACTTTAAAAATCTTTGTCTTATTTATTTATCTGTGATTGAATAATTAGAGCAATCTAGTTTTTTACATCAACAGATTGGCGCCGTCTGTGGGAAACGACTGTTGTTATCGTTTTTCATAAAAATCATTTGTCACCAATGGCAGATAATCCAGAATCCAGTAATCGAAATGCTGGAAATACTGGAAATCTTCCAAATCCATCTGCATCTCCAGATCTGGCCAGAATTATGATGAATCTGGCTCAGGGACAAACCGCCATGCAAGAATCTATGAGGCAACTCCTTCAAACTCTTCAAGGCGGTGTACCTACTCATTCAGGGCAAAGGACTGATCATGGGCAATCACGATCCAGACGTATTGGGTCATATCGCAATGGGGAATCCAATGATTCTTCTTATCAACCTGGGCGAACTTCATCAATACGGGCTACGGATACTGATCAACATATCTCTCTTTCTCCTGAGAGAACTAGCGCTTTAGAAAGATTAAGTAGGGTGTCTCCTTTCAGTCGGTTAGGACCAAGGAGGAACATGAGTCCACCTAGGGCTCCATCAGGAAGTTTTCGACCACCACCAGGTTCGAGAGAAAGATCTGCACAATCACGACCAATTACTCGTCGAGATAAATCTCAGGAAGCTACGTCAGAGCAATCAGTTGCTCGGACTAAGCGGCCCGAGGAAGGGAATGAAGCATGGAAAGGTTCCATTCAACGATTGGAGGATAGACTGGGAGAAATGGCTAAGGCGAGGAACCCCTTACAGAGAACTTTTGTTCAAGGGACACCTTTTGTGCAAGCCATTGTGGATTTCCCCACACCGTCGAAATTCAAATCACCTGTAGTGACCCCCAAGTACGATGGGAAGACGGATCCCGTACTTCATATAGAGCAATACCAAGCTGCTGCAGATATCTACGCTGTCCCCGACGAGATGAGGTGTAGAGCATTCTCGGGAACTCTTACCGGATCTGCACAGATATGGTACAATAATCTTCCTCGGGGTAAGATTTCAACTTTTGTTCAGTTAGCCGAGCTGTTTATTGGTAATTTTTGTTTTGGAGCAAAACCAGTAAAGCGAGTAGCGCACTTACTAAGTGTTAGACAAAAATCAGGAGAAAGTACTAGAGATTACATAACTCGTTTCAATAACGAGAAGTTGGAAGTCATAGATTATGAAGAAAAGACAGCAATCACTGCTTTGATGAGTGGTTTGCTGCCTAACAAGCTATACTATACTCTGGCCAAAGATCCGCCTAAAAATATGTCGGAATTGATGGCAAAGGCGGCCAAAATCATGAATGCCGAGGAGGCTATGACTGCGAAGAAGAATATGGATAAAGAAGTTAAAGTGGAGGTCGACAACTCTAAAAAGAAAGATCAGAAAGGTAATGGTGGTGACAAATATTCTAGGAATAACAGGATAAAGTTGGAAGCCCTAAAGAAGTATGATAATTATACTCCATTGAAAATGGGTATTAATCATGTTTTAGAAGAAATCAGGAATAACGAGGAAATCAAATGGCCAGAGAAACTGAAGACAGATCCAGACATGAGGAATAAGACCAAATATTGCGAGTTTCACAAAGATCATGGCCATATGACCAAAAATTGTATAGCCCTTCAGAACGAGATTGAAACACTCATTCGAAGAGGAAAATTATCAAAGTATGTAGATCGCAGAGGTGAGAGGACAAATGAGGACAGAATTAGAAAGAGATCTAGATCTCCTCGTCGTGCAGAGGAGAAAAAGAGGAGGGACCATGAAGAGGATCCAGATGATGACCCCGATCTTCCCAAGAAGCCAAGAAGACCTGAACGAGAGGTATTTTCCATACGTTTTGGATCATTTCATTGTAACGTTATTACAGGGGGAGACGCAGGAGGAGGAGACCTTACTGCAGAAAGAAAAGCTTATCTCGGAGAGGCTCAAGCTTGCTCATATATTCAGCGAATAAACCTGGCCGAGGATGATCGTCCGAGGAAGGTAAACAAAGAGAAGCTAGTAATTGGTTTTTCAAAAAATGACCTGGCAGGTGTTCTTTACCCTCATGATGATCCTTTGGTGATCAAAATGAGAATGAAGGACGTGATCATTTCAAGGGTGTTGGTAGATAATGGTAGTTCAGCAGACATCATGTACTATTCATGCTTTGATAGCTTGAATTTGAAATTATCCCAATTAGAACCTTATCACAGACCCCTTCTGGGTTTTGCTGGCGAGAAAGTTTTTCCACTTGGGACAATCAAGTTGGATATATTCATTGGAACCTGGCCTGTTTGTCGAACAGAAAGAATACGATTCTTTGTGATGGATAAGAATGTGCAGTCAGCCTACAACATCATCATGGGAAGAGTTGGATTGAAGAAGTTCGAAGCCGTTCCTTCTACAGTACATCAATGTTTGAAATTCCCAACAAATTTTGGAGTTGGAGTGGTGAAAGGTGATCAAAAAGTAGCTCGGGAATGCTATTATTCGTCGGCCGAGCAAGAAGAACTAGAAGGATCGATGAAAAAGACTACTACTTACCAGGTGGAGGAAGGTACAGAAATTGAAACTCTTGATCCCAGGGATGAATCTCAACTTGTAAAAGGACAGGTGATGGAATCTACAGAAAATGTTATTTTGGACGACGAACATCCTGAACGAATAACCCAGATTGGTTCATCGTTGGACATGTCAATAAAAGAGGAGTTGATAACTTTCTTGAAGAATAGGAAAAATACTTTTGCTTGGAGTCATGAAGACATGCCAGGAATAGATCCAAACTTCTTATGTCATGAACTCAATGTGAATAAGGAGATTAAACCTGTAAAGCAGAGAAGAAGGGTGTTTAGTCCCGAGAAGAATCAAGCCATACAAGAGGAAGTCGAGAAACTCCAGAAAGCCCAATTCATTGAAGATGTAAAATATCCAGATTGGTTGGCTAATGTGGTGATGGTAAAGAAGAAAAACAACAAATGGAGAATGTGTGTCGATTTCACCGATCTCAATAAGGCATGCCCCAAGGACCATTTTCCATTGCCCAGAATTGATCAACTGGTGGATGCTACCTCGGGACACGAGCTACTCAGCTTCATGGATGCTTACTCTGGCTACAACCAGATCAAAATGAAACCTGAAGACAGGGAAAGTACTTCTTTTATTACCCCTAGGGGAACTTATTGTTATAATGTTATGCCTTTTGGTTTAAAAAATGCAGGTGCAACATATCAGCGGTTGATGAACAAGGTTTTTACTGAACAAATCAGCCGCAACATGGAGGTCTATGTCGATGACATGCTCACTAAAAGCAAGAAAGCTGCTGATCATTTGGTTGACTTGAGTCAAACTTTTGATCAATTAGATAAATACCAAATGAAGCTTAACCCGACGAAGTGCACCTTTGGAGTACGAGAAGGAATGTTCCTCGGATACATCGTCAATCAGCGAGGTATTGAGGCAAATCCAGATAAGATCAAAGCTCTTCTAGGGCTGCGATCTCCGACGACGAAGAAAGAAGTGCAGAGTCTTACCGGACGAGTTGCAGCGCTCAACAGATTTGTATCTCGAGCAACTGATAAATGCATACCATTCTTCAAAACACTTCGAAAAACCTTTGAATGGAATGAGGAATGTGAAAAAGCTTTTCAAGACTTGAAGAAATATTTGGGAGCACCTCCACTGTTGTCCAGACCAATAACAGGAGAAAAGTTGTATTTGTATTTGGCAGTATCAGAGAACGCAGTCAGTTCAGCGTTGATCAGATTGGAGAATGGAGTCCAGAAGCCAATTTATTACACAAGTAAGGCTTTTCGAGGTGCAGAAATCAGGTACCCAAAGCTAGAAAAATTGGCATTGGCACTAATTGAAGCAAGCAGAAGAATGAGGCCATATTTCCAAGCCCATACCATCATCGTTTATACTGATATGCCATTGAGACAAGCCCTCCATAAGCCAGAAAAATCAGGGAGACTGATGTACTGGGCAGTAGAACTTGGTGAATATGATATTGTATATGAGCCCAGATCATCATTGAAGGGGCAGGCTGTAGCAGATTTTATAGCAGAGTTCACATACCCTGATACCCCCGAGGAGCAAAAGATGCCTGCTGATTTACCTGTGGACGATACAGGATCAACAGAAACATTTACTGACCTACCTGTGGACGATACAGGATCAGCAGAAATAGGTCCAAACCAACCAAGGTTGGTAAAAGGACTTGTGGATGTAGAGAAATCATTATATTCAAACTCAGACCAGCCACGGTTGGTAAAAGAGTACGAGCAGATGACTGACGAGGAGCGAAAGATACCGGGGGATGATGAAAGAAAACAGCAGATATTTTATCGAGGAACTCTGACAGATAAGAAATTTGAAGACGAAATACCTACATGCAGATTATATGTAGATGGATCATCCTGCACAGCTGGTTGTGGAGCAGGAATTGTTTTGATCACTCCAGACGAGATTGACATGGAATATGCTTTGCGATTCCAATTCAAAGCCTCTAACAATGAAGCGGAGTATGAGGCCATGATAGCAGGTCTTAATCTAGCAAAGACTATGGAAGCACAACAAATGATGGTATTCAGTGATTCTCAATTAATTGTGTATCAGATGATGGGAATGTATGCGGTTAAAGGAGATTTAATGATCAAATATCATGCAAAGGTGATGAAATTGTTGACAGAATTTGAGGCCATTCAATTGGTGAGAATACCGAGGATGGAGAATGTACAAGCAGATGCACTAGCCCGACTAGCATCAGCTACTCGTACCGAGATGCGAAGAACCATACCGATTGAAGTATTAGAAGGTCGGAGCATAGATGAAGATCTGACAACGAATGTGATTACCCTTGATTTAGGACCATCTTGGATGGATCCAATCAGGAAATATGTTGAAGAGGGCGAATTGCCGGAGGACAAACTCGCTGCCAAGAAACTGAAGTATAAAGCTGCTCGGTATGTATTAACTAATGGTATTTTGTATAGACGAGGAATTATGGCAGGTTTGCAGAGATGTGTACATCCCAGCGAGGTGAAAGAATTGATTGAAGAAATCCATGAAGGATCTTGTGGAGCTCATGTAGCAGGTCGAACACTTTTACAAAGAGTGATGACACAGGGATATTACTGGCCGACAATGAGGGCTGATTGTATAGCCTATGCCAAGAAATGTGACAAGTGCCAACGTTTTTCTTCCATCCGACGAACTCCACAAGCATTGCTAACACCAATAACTTCCCCTTGGCCATTTGCCATGTGGGGAATTGATTTGGTTGGACCACTGCCGACCACCCGAGGAAGATTCAAGTATCTCGTAGTTGCAGTGGACTATTTTACTAAGTGGGTGGAAGCTGAGCCTCTTATCAATATGACGTACGAGAAGGTATACCAGTTTATATGGAAGAATATCATTTGTCGATATGGTCTCCCTCATGCTTTCATCACAGATCATGGAACACAATTTGATAATGAAGAATTTGCTGCCTATTGTCATCAGTCGAACGTTTTGAAGTTTCATTCAGCACCAGGACATCCCCAAAGCAATGGACAGACTGAAGTGACGAACAGAACATTACTAAATGGGTTGAAAAAGAGGCTAAGTGAAGCTAAAGCAAATTGGATTAATGAGCTCCAATCAGTATTATGGGCCTACCGAACAACTCCCCGAGCAGCAACTGGAGAATCACCATATATGCTAGCATTTGGAAGTGAGGCTGTGATACCGGCCGAGTTGGGTCTCCCAACGCATAGAATGCTGAATTTCAACTCTCCGATCAGTGACTTGATGAGAAGAATGGATTTGGACATGCTCGAAGAAGTAAGAGAAGAGGCAGCCATTAGGAATGCTGCTTATCAACAACGAACAGATCTGTTCTACAACAAAAGGGTGAAGAAATGCGATTTGAAGGAGGGTGATTATGTGCTGAAGAAAGTCATTCAGAAACAGAATAAACTGGAAGCAAACTGGCATGGACCTTACCGAGTTACAGAGGTTGTTCGACCTGGAACCTACAGAATAGCAACTCTAGAAGGAGAAGAATTTCAGAATGTATGGAATGCTGAACACCTGCGAAAGTATTATCAGTAATGAAAAATGTAAAGTATTTCCTTCATTGTGAATAAAACGAGGATGGTTCACCATTTTCTTTCTGTTGAAAGTTTTTCGGGGAATATTAGTGTTGAACACTACACTGCTTGACAAGAAGAAGACTGCTCTACGGAGTCATGCTCTACGGAGCCATGCTCTACGGAGTCAAGCTCTACGGAGCGCTCTACGGAGCAAAAGTGCTATAAGTAGCCAACCTCCTTTGGTTAGGAGGATAAGCTCTCCGGAGCGCTCTACGGAGCAAAAGTGCTATAAGTAGCCAACCTCCTTTGGTTAGGAGGATAAGCTCTCCGGAGCGCTCTACGGAGCAAAAGTGCTATAAGTAGCCAACCTCCTTTGGTTAGGAGGACATGCTCCAAGGAGCCAAAAAGTTCGAAAGAACCCTACTACTCCTTTGATTAGGAGGTGTAGACCAGCATGATCAACTACGGTTGGTAAGACTTTATATACTCTCGCATTACAGCTTATGTTTGTCGGGAGGTAACATTATTACAAAAAGTTCTTTAAAGAACAAAATATTCCAAACTGTACCAAGTACGGTTGGTCGGGGATAAAAACCCACTAACTGTAGTTGATCGACGAGGATAAAAGTATTGACCTTAGTTGGTCGGACACATGTTTATATTTGAAAATTGAACCAAGTATGGTTGGTCAGGGATAGAAACCCATCAACTGTGGTTGGTCGACAAACATTATTTATCTACCTTGGTTGGTTGGAAACAATTTTGAACAATTTATGCTTATTATAAATTCTAATTTGGTTGATGAACCATATAATTTGCAAACAGAAAAATAGCTATTGGCAAAACAGAAAATGAAACTCTTTCATTAAGATAAAAATGTATTACATGTTACATGTATGTGCTAACTATTACATTAAAGATTCCTACTCTATTGGTTTCTTTCCTTTGTCCTTTGAGACAGGTTCCTCGCCAGCAGGAGGATCCTCTAGACAAAGAGGAGAATTAATAAAGTTCATGTCCTTCAGCATTCTGACATTCATTATTGTAGGAGTGTCCAACAGGTGCTCAGGACGAGATACTTCAACTTGAGAATGAAGGTTATAATCACCAAGATATTTAGAGATCAAACTCCGAGGAATGGAGCGAGCAGGAATCCATGCCATATCCAATTTATAGGGAGGAACAGGCAAGTCTAGCAATCCAGGAGCATGATAATCCCATAAATAATGACCTTGTTCCAATTTTAATACACCCAGGGCGTTCAACCATCCCTGCTTATAACCTTCGTTGTTAGCATTTTCAAGGCGATCATCCAAATGGTAAAGAGCTTCATTATAGCCTGCATTCCAGAACTCCCGAGGCTGTTTATGGAATTGGAAAGTTAATCTATCTACTTGCTCGAGAAAGTTCTTGATAAGAGCATCTTTATTATTCAGATCAGACTTCATCGCAGCCAATTGATCCTCTAAAGATAAATTTTTCTTAGACAAATCAGACAGAGCACGATCCTTAACATTCAGTTGGAATGCTTGAGTTTCCAGAGTAGATTGGGTGCGAGATTCTTCAACACTACGGCCAAGAACTCTTGATCGGCTCCGAGAAGCAACTGGAGAACTTTGCTCCTCGACAATTCTTCCTCGCCCCCGAGAACTCCTTCCTCGCCCCCGAGCATTCACAGGGATAATAGACTTTTTCAAGTCATCCAACTCTTGCCTTAGTTTGGCGTTTTCAACCTCTAGAAACGAAAAACCTTCATCAGTAACTGGTACTAATGCAGTGGAAGAGGAGGCAACGGATTCGTATTGAGCCAATCTTTTCTGCAGACTATTATTTTCTTGTTCCAGGATCTCGGCAATTTGTCGGCAGCCTTCAACTTCACCTTTTAGGGTCCTTTCCCTAATGTCATATGCAGCAATGATCTTTTTATGACCTGTGTCAGAGGAAAGTTGTTGATATCTATTTTCATATTCTTCGTGTAATGAAGCCATCGATTTATTGTGCTGGCCTTGGAGATCCTTTAAGGAACAATGCAGCTCTTCAATCAATTCATAATAAGCGATATTGTTAGCTACAGCTCGGTCGAGTAAATTTTTCAAATATCGATAAGCCTCAGTCGCCTGTTCTGAAGCATCATGACCAAGAATGTCAGCAATTTCAGAAGAACTAAGGTCTGTATGACCAGCCCTATAGTATTGGTGACATTGCTGCATCAGCTCGGTATCATGAGAAGAGATTAGTTCCATTCTAGCAACAAACTAAAGACAAGAAAAAGACAACAATCAACAAAGAATCATCAATAACGGTGATGAGTAAAGAAGTATTTTATTAGATCATAAAAGGATTACAGTGTTCGATTACAAATGATAAAAGATAAGAATGATACCGAACAACTTCACACCTTTTCCTTGTCTCCCAAGACTTTCTCGGGAGGCTGGGACGAGGAGCTCGGTTGCTCGGTGATAACAACAGCTTGATCAGCAGAAATCTTCTCGGCAGGAGGAGGCATAGAAGAAATATCCTCAATGACAGAGGGTTGAGAAGCAGAAATGGGGACATCCACAGCCATGGAAGATTCATCTGATGCAGGTTCATCTTCTTCTTCTTCTACAATTGGTGGAGGAGGACCAGGGAGATGCCGTTGGAATAGCTCAGAATTGTCTTGGATTTTTAGCTCTTGTAGAGCAGCTACCCAACCGTCATGGAAGTATTTCAACTCCCCATATTTGACTTGAGATGTCATAGCTGCAATCCCTTTATCCCATCCTTTTTCCCAACCAGCACTGAAATGTTTCCTAACTGCAACTTTTCTTTTCAACTGCTCTGAGGAGAGTTTGACATCCAATTGTTCTTTCTGGATTTTGATGTCTCGCAGGATAGACAGTTCTTCTTCTGCCTTCTTCAGTTGGTCATCGCACTTTTGCTGATTGACCTCTAAGCTTTTCACCTTCTCCTCCAAATTCTTGGAGGTTTCAGCCATCTTCATCTTATCAGCCTCAGCTGCAGCCAATTTTTTCTCCCAGGCAGTTTTCTCCTCGACGTACTGCTGGCGAGATTCTTTCACAGATTGGGCTAAACCCAAGAGGGCATCGTCAACATCGGACGAGGAACTAGAAGCTTTAATAGCTTGATCTTTCTTCACGATGGTATTGAAACAATTCACCAGCTGAAAGATAAGAAAAACAATAGAGTCAACACAAATACAAGAGTGCAGGAAAAAGAAAAGAAAGACCAAAGGTATGAGAAATTTACTGAAGAAAGATGGCGAGCAGCTAGGGATGTCAGTGTATCCCTAGGAATCTTTTCATCAACCCCGAGAACCTCGGGTATAACTGAGCCCGTTGAAGAGCTCGGAAGAATGATTTTTGAAATACTACTACCACCAGCGGGTAGAGAAGATGCAGTTCCAGCAAGATTAACCGAGGATGATTTCCTCAATCTCTTCAAAGGAGGGTCAGCAGCATCAACCAAGGAAGAGGTCTTGGTCGGAGAGATTGTAATTACATCAGCTTTCTTGCTCGGGGCCACTGGGGGCTTCTCGGCAACTTTGGAGGAACTAACATCTACTTTTTTAGTCCCCTCTGGGACATCAATTTTACCTTTCTTTGCTTCAACAGCAGAAGAAATTTCACCAAATAGAGCAGGAGGAGCCCTTTTCTTGCCCATTCTCTGAGATAGGGGAATATGAGAATCTGAAGATGAACTTTCTGGTGTTGAGGCTGGTTCAACAGGGCGAGCAGTATAAGAGGTTGTGTAGCTCTTATACTGCAGCAAATATGATGCAGATCTAATATGCTCGTCTGCAATCGTCTTATGCAAATTCCAGATAAGTTTTAAATGCTTGATATTCACTTCCGACTCTTTTGGAGTTTTTCTTTTACTATCAACTGCAAATAAATATATAAATCTCAGTCATACATTTTGTCAAACATGATGAATACGCAATTTCATAAGTAAAATAAAAATGAAAAATAAACCTATCCCATTGCCGTATGGGGGGCATCTGGGACCGTTGTATACTTCATTCCCAGATAAAGGCGCGTGTTGCCAATTTTTTATGACCAACCCATGCTCAAAATAATCTCTATTTGAATCAGGGAGGTTAACTACAAGGGCTCTATTTAAAAACCTAGTTTTTAAATAATAAATATTATCTAAAATGGCCCATTTATAGCAGTACATGATTTCTGGGATCCCTATACGAGTCCCATGAGTTAGATTTAACTTGTGCACCCCGTTAATTATTCTCCATGAATTGGGGGCTATTTTTGCAGGAACAAGATCAAAATATTGACAAAACTCAAGACATAATGGATTTGGGGGAAAAGAAAAACCACATTCAGCAATGAAAAGACTGGGGAACCAATGTCCCTCAGCCAATCGAAAGTAATCTAAAGGCTCAGAAAGAACCTCTAGAGTTACCCAAGAAGGAATGGAAAAGTCAGAACGAAATTTCTCAGCAGATTCAACAATATAAACCATATTGAATAAAAGAGATGCAGAAGAAAAGAAGAAGATCTTACAGAAAGAAAGGAGATATGTTGACAACGAACGGAAACAATGATGAACACACAAGAGAGAGGAAGAGAATAGAAAACTTGAATGCAGAAAAATGGAAAGTGTAGACGACGGTATGGTTACCAAAGGAGTTTAAATACTTTGCATTGGGAAGCGGCGAAAGAAATGATTACTAAAAAGAAACTACTGAACTTCCGGCGGCTAAAAAGACAAAAGTTGCACGAAAATCGAAGCGCTTGTAAAAAAGGCGGAAACTGCGAAATGAGAAGGAAATTTGAATACAATGCTCCTAAAACCCAGGAAGGTCATTTAATATTACCATATACCGAGAAAGAATGTCCCATACTCCTCAAAGTTCGAAATATGAAACATTGGGGGCTTCTGTTGATACCAAAATTAATATGCTGATGTGGACGAATAGTATGAAGACACGTGTCAATCTACGTGGCACAATAACAGCGAGGAAGATCATTTACTGAACAACCATGGTTGGTACCGAGCAACGAGAATACACCGAGGAGCTCTATCATGCCGAGGAACTCCATCCGAGGAACTATATCATGCCGAGATACTCTAAGCACTCCGAGGAACTCTTGATCGACGAGCAACTAAGGCGGTCCGAACTGCACCTCGGCCGTGTCATCGATTATCAGACGGACAACTGTTCAACTATTCATTAGATTCTTGACGCACACGCTGCATTAAATGTATTACCCATTCATATGTATATCATTTAATGTATTGGACCTTTCATGTACAGCCTTGAGGCTATAAATACCTTGTATCAATCCCATTCATGGGGACCGGAATTTCTTGAGAGAACTTGTAATCAAGAATTCCACAAACACTCAGCAATAACATAACAGTGGACGTAGGCTTTATTCCTAGCCGAACCACTTTAAAAATCTTTGTCTTATTTATTTATCTGTGATTGAATAATTAGAGCAATCTAGTTTTTTACATCAACAATAATGGAAGTGTGGCACCAAAATTGTTAATAACAATCAAAATGCCTTAGTCCATCCCATTATGAGGGTTTATTACACTTTATCCAACTCGGATTAATTTTCCTAACTCCTATAAAGCATAGTCATGGAGGGATTGAAATCTTCTAAATTTCGGAGTAAGAATTACTCAACATCAACCATACATAAAGATTTAATTTAAATCATAATATCATATTTTAATTAAGATTACATTCCTCTACACGTGAATCATTCGAATCATCGTACTAGGGGTTCTATACTTGAATTCTATCAATATAGCCCTTAAGTTTATACCCCCCACAAATTCTGGAATTTGTACTTAATCATAAACATCGATTTCATTAAGATTAGAATTTAATTACCACCATAAAATCACCAAACTTCCTAAATCCAGAATTTCTACCTGGGAATTTAACAAAACAATGAATAAAAAGTAATTTGAACCAATAAAATTAAGCCAGAAAATTCTTGCCTTGAATCTTGGATTGTTTCTTGGTTGATTATTGGATTCTTCCTTGCATCTTTCTCTCCCAAATCCTCCTTCTTGGGTTCTTGACTCTTTCTCTTCAAGTGTGCTCTTAGGGTTCTTGGATATAAAGTGGTAGGAAGTTATTTAACTCCTAATATAAGTAATTATGTCACAAATCTTGAGTTAAGCCTTAGGCTACAACTTTAGACCACCAAGTGAGCCCAGATACCTTATTTAATAATTGATGCCCAACTTTAATTTAATGACACGATGATCTATTTCTCGTGACTGAACCCGTCGAATTATATTTTACTCATTTAAGTTTAATTTCCTCCAATTTAATTCATTCCCAAATTTAATCCAAAATTAAAAAATTAATTTATATCTTTCATTCTGAAAATACGGGGTATTACATTATGTTATGTGTTTTTGGTCTTCATACTTGAATACTTCTCTTCATTTAGCTTATGCACATTGGATACAAGTGGTGTAGGAAATTAACACCTACAACATACATCGAATTTCATAAAAATAAAAACATAACATGTTAAAATATAAAATTTTCAAATGCATATGCATTGCACGGATTTAAATACTAGTATTATATAGCTCCAACACTCAAGAGTCTAAAATGACAAATAAAATTAAGAGATGGAATTGATTCAAGCAACTTCATTTATTTATCCAATAGAAAGGTCTAGGTCCTTTTCTTTATTAAACAAGACATTATATAGGAAGATTAAGCAGAATAACATGTGTTGCATTGGAAGGGGGAGATGAAAGATGTGGTGTGAAGATCATAAAACACAAAAATTTGAAAATAAAAAGACGCATCACCATGAGGTCCCGTGAAACACAAACATAAGGTCAATATTGAGTAGCATGCAAGTCCCCACCCTCAGGTTTTGACAAAACCCACTTTCCATTTTCATCAAGCACCATTCCTTTGTTCTTTTCCACCCCCCATGACACTGGGATCAAAAACTCATCCTTGAGGTAGTCACCAATCTTATTAACCAAGCTAAGGCTCCTCTTCACTTTGAGCTCAAACTTTTTATGAAACCCATTCCATCCAGCCACAGTATGCAACATTCCCTGCAAGTTATGTGCATGCTTAGGAGTCAATTCCTTCAAGCTCGGAGACTTTTGGGAATCAATTGAGAATAAAATCCCCGAATTGGCATATCCCAATAACCTAAGCGGAAGGTGTGGTATTATATCGTACTCGTTCCTCGTGTGCAAAATCTTAAGGTTCGGACATTTCATCAGATAATCATCGAAAGCATAGTTACCGACACGTGGGCAGCCAAAAATGAAAGATGTGATAGGAATATCCTTAATCACGTTAACTGCCAGATCGAAAGCGGATAAAATAGAGATACTCCCACCTAAGCTATGCCCAACAATTGTTATGCTTAGATTTTCATCCTTGTATTTGTTTATCAACTCATTTATCTTCATATTAAGTTGTTCTCTCGCACTTAATTTAGTGATACGATAACTTGGATTATGTGTAGTGTAAATCTCAAGCCATCCTTTCATAACCTTCGCTTCATTTTGGTTGGCTTCTTTAGGCAACAATGGTGTTATGGGCACAAGAGCTTCTTCAAAATTGTTGATCCATTCTTCAGGCCGTTTTGTCCCTCACCACGCAACGTAGATCTCGCGCCTATCTCTTTCTTGGCTAACATCATCAGTGGTGATTGCAATATACCTGCGAAAAAGATGTGTTTAAGTGATATTTATGTTATTTTATGAGATTTCACATGCTTAATTGGGTATCCCATTATTTAAAAAAGTTTGAGAGAAATTGCAAAAGTCAAAACAAAAGTGAGAACCCAAGGGGTGGCCTAGTGGTTTTCTTGGGACATGTCGTGACTCGGAGATCTAGGGTTAAAATAAATAACATGTATCATATTCTTAAAGTAGTCATCTCCTAAAGACATTATTCCTTCCATGCAGCACTAAATATATCATATCATTTAAATGAAATATTTTAACCTTACCCCATCCAATTCGTCGTGACGGTGGGTGTGGTGGCATAGAGAAAGTCGGCAACTTGGTAATCAGACGCCGAGTCGAGCATGACATCTTTGAAGAAGGAGGCCTTGCTGTAGCGACAGGTGCCGCAGTACTTGGAGTTTTTATCATTGTTGAAGGCATCATAGGTAGCCGCAGCAAGATCACCGCACCGAAGAACGAGGCAGCGGAGGTTGAGATTTAAGGGTTCGAGAAGGCCTTCCCAGTTGTTGCTTCCCATAAGTTCAGCCCATGTTGGGGTTGCTGCCATGATCTCAAACTTGAACACGGGTGTTGAAAATAAGGCTTAAGAGGAGATGTAATGAGAAGGCAAGTGTGGTTGTTTGTATGAGGTAACTAAGATAGCAAAAGTATGGTGTATTTATAGACTAAATATGTGGGACCCTTGTGCTTAAGTCAATCTCAAGTCCCAACGTGTAAATTTATGTACAGATTATCTTACACTTCTTTTTACTTTTCCCCGAATAAATTGAGAATGGCTATTTCCACGCTCTTTGGAAAGTAAAAGACAATTGTAACATTAGGTTTACAAAATCTAAATGTTTAATTTTTTCACTTCCAACTAACAAAAAAATAGAAATAAACAGTTTGTCATAAAAAAATAGTTTTAGTTGGAGGTGAAAATCTAAATGTTTTACGTTTTATAAACAGTTTTTAATAAATAAAAAAAATAGATAAGATTTTACATTTTATAAACAGTTTTTTTTAATAAAAAACAATTTTTTTATTGAAAATATAATTTTTTGTTTTTTATGAAATGTATTTGTTTTAGTTATAGGTGAAAAAATTAAAAATTTAAATTTTATAAATTTAAGGGCACAATTCTTATTACTCTCCAAAGTGTAGGAAAAGACGAAGTTGTGAGCATAGCTATTCCCCATAAATATTCTTATTATTTTTTTTTTTTTGCTAAAGGTCAGATGATTCCAATTATCTAATTGGTACCAAAAAACTATGCAAGTAATCCTGTCTCATTGATGTGAAAGCATTTGTCCAAAGCAATAAGAACTCAAGACCTCTTTTATAAAGCGGAAAAAATAGTGGGAGCCCATCCTCCAAATTCATTTTTATCCATCCAGTAGGGTTTTCATGGAAGTTTCAGGAGAGGTAGTTCGTTACTTAAAAACAACGATAGGGATATATGCAATTTATATAAAGCAAAACTTAGTAGATAATATGGACATTGGATGCAACTCCCATGGCCCCACCAGACAACATTTATAAATGAAAGGCAGTATTCTATGGGAACCATAATGAATTGATGGGAGCAAAATGCAAGCAAATCACACAGATTTTACCTGGTTCATTCCTAGGCTTTAAATAAATTTTGTTTAAAACTCGAACCAAATTAAAACTCGAGTTCGACCAGGCTCTGCTTATTCCGTCTTTGTGTTGTGTGATTTGTGAGATGGTTGGTAGTGTATAGAAAAGAATTGCTTATTATACTACAAATTTTACCCCTCTCAAGATCTGGCACCAACACTGTCCAAAATCAGCAAAAGCTGGATGCAACAAAACGTTTTACATAAACCTCAAAGGGTGTTACAATAAATTTTTTAGAGTCAAACTTACAATATTCAAAAGTTAACAAAGGTATCAATTATGTTTGAGCTTCTTTATACTCAGGTTGAATAGAATCTCCCGATAATTAAATTAAAGAACAAAACCAAATGTAGAACAAGTCAGCCGTCTCTTGCATTCAATCTTATGCATTTCATATGCTCGCAACCATACTTCAAAGTCAAGGCCGATACCACGACGATACGGTCGAGTTGACTAGGTATCGGTATCCACCGATCCAATTCCGAGTTATGAGTTGATTTTTCAATTATTGATATGAGTCGACCCTATATCGGTAATTTCTCGGTAGTATCGGTGATATAGCGGTATAATCGGCCCATATCGATGAAATCGCCGTCGAATCGGCCCATATCGGCGATATCGCGATGAAATCGGCCCATATCGACGATATCGAGATGAAATCGACCCATATCGGTGATATATCGACCGAGATTGTATAAGTTATTAAGCATCTCTCTCTCTCTCTCTCTAGTGTTATGTTGTGAAGCGTGATTTTTTGGGGGGTTGCAAATTGTCAATTGTTTTTTTAATTTAGTGTGCTATGTGGGAGGGTTATTTGGCCATCATGTGGGTTTAATTTAGTGCGTTGTATATGTGTCAGTTTTTTTTAAAGAATGTAAATGATTGAAATGTTGTTTATTATATTTTATAATAATGTTCCCATTGTTATTTTATAATATGTTATTATTTATAAAAAAACGTAAATATTATTCTTTTACAAACAAATATACAACGGTAATTATTGTAAAAATAATATTTGTATCCTCTAAACATTTGTAAAAATAATATTTGCATCCTTTATTTAAAAATAACATTTGCAACATAAGTAAAAAAAATATTTGCATCCTCTTTGAAAAAAATAACATATCCATCAATTTAAAAAAAAAATTTGCAACCCAACAACAAAAAAGAAACATTTACATTCCTTTTGTAAAAAAATAACATTTGCATCATTTTTTGTAAGAAAATAACATTTATATTCTTTTTGTAAAAAATGATTGTAAAAAAAATATAGTGTTTTGTCAAAAGTACTATTTGTATCCTCTTTGTAAAAAAATAATAATACTAAAAAAGAAACATTTCTATCATTTTTAGAAAAATATAACATACTTAAAAAACACATTTGTATCCCCTTACTAAAAATAATACTAAGAATATAATAGTTGTATCCTCTTTGTAAAAAAAATAAAAATTATCCTCTTACTAAAAAAGTAACATTTGTTTTTCTTCGTAAAAATATAATATTTGTATCTTCCGTGAAATAAAACATTGATTTATTATGGAACATTGAATCTGACAAGTTCGCAGCACGTCAATATAATCAATTGTACAATGTTATGCATATTAAAGGATAGTTTTAAACTTATCTGATTGGTCCACATTGTTAATCGTATTTTTTTAAAATTTTCTAGATTTTTTTAGAAATTTTTTGCGCTCTCTAAATAGTGTATCTTTGCGTACCCCCCGATATCGCGATCGGGTTGAAAATCGAGTGGCCGATATCGGGACCGATACCGAGACTTTGAACCATGCTCACAACCAAGTCAAAATTTATCTTTCAGTGTATCTTGCTACCACTAGTGGCAGATACAACACGTGTGAAAATGATTTTTTTATATATGTTGATACCAAAATTAGTATGCTGATGTGGACAAATAATAAGAAGACACGTGTCAATCTACGTGGCACAATAGCAACGAGGAAGATCATTCCCCCGACCAACATACTCACTCCGAGCAACAGGTGTACTCCGAGGAACACCAGTCTTCCGAGGAACACCAACCCTCCGAGGAACTCTTGTCCTCCGAGGAACTCCAATGCTCCGAGGAACTCTTGGACGACGAGCAACTAAGGCGGTTCGAGCTGCATCTCGACCACATCATTGATTGCCAGATAATCAACAGTTCAACTATTCATTGAATGCTTATCATCTTGACGCACACGCTTGAAGAGCATTAAATGAGTTACCTTTTCATATGTATATCATTTAATGTATCACCCTTTCATGTACAACCTAAGGGCTATAAATACCTTGTATCACCCTCATTCAAGAGGATCGGAATTTCTTGATAGAACTTGTAATCGAGAATTTCTAAATACTCAGTAATAACATAACAGTGGACGTAGGCCATTCATACAAGACTGAACAACTTTAAAATATTATGTCTCATTTATTTATCTGTGATTAAATTATTAGAGTGATCTAATTATTTACATCAACAGATTGGCGCCGTCTGTGGGAACGATTGTTATTATCGTTTTTCACCAAAAATCATTCATCATCAATGGCAGATAATCCGGAATCCAGCAATCGAAACGCTGGAAATACTGGAAATCCTTCAAATCCCTCTGCACCTCCAGATCTGGCTGGGATTGTGACGAATCTGGCTCAAGGACAAACCGCCATGCAAGAAACAATGAGGCAGCTCATACAAACCCTTCATGGCGGTGCACCTGCACGTTCAGGACAGCGAAGTGGTCAGAGGCAAACTTATTTACTTTCTTCACGATCCAGGAGTACTGAGTCATATCGTAATGAGGAGTCTGATGATTTCTCTTATCAACCTGGGCGAACTTCGTCAATAAGGGCTACAGATACTGATCAACGTATCACTCTCTCTCCAGAAAGACCCAGTGCCTTGGAAAGACTGAGTAGGGTGTCTCCTTTCAGTCGATTAGGCCCGAGGAGGAATAGGAGTCCACCTAAGACCATGTCGAGGAGTTTTCGACGACCATCAGATCTAAGAGAAGGATCAGCACAATCACGACTAGTTGCTCGTCAAGATAGATCTCAGGAGGCCACATCAGAACAATCAATTGCTCGAACTAATAAGCCCGAGGAAGGAAACGATGCGTGGAAAGGTTCCATTCAGCGCTTGGAGGATAGATTGGGAGAAATGGCCAAGGCGAAGAATCCCTTACAACGAACTTTTGTTCAAGGGACACCTTTTGTCCAGGCCATTGTGGGTTTTCCTACCCCATCGAAATTTAAAGCACCAGTAGTGACCCCCAAATATGATGGAAAGACAGATCCTGTTCTTCATATAGAGCAATATCAAGTTGTCGCCGATATCTATGCTGTCCCCGACGAGATGAGATGCAGAGCATTCTCAGGAACTCTTACTGGAGCTGCCCAGATATGGTACAACAATCTTCCTCGGGGTAAGATTTTAACTTTCTTTCAGTTGGCCGAGCTGTTCATCGGCAATTTCTGTTTTGGAGCAACGCCAGTAAAAAGAGTAGCACACTTGTTAAGTGTTAGACAAAAATCAGGTGAGAGCACTAGAGATTACATAACTTGTTTCAATAACGAGAAACTGGAAGTCATAGATTATGAGGAAAAGACAACAATCACCGCCTTGATGAGTGGGTTGTTACCTAACAAGTTGTATTACACTTTGGCCAAAGATCCACCTACAACTATGTTAGAGTTGATGGCAAAAGCGGCCAAAATCATGAATGCCGAGGAGGCTATGGATGCGAAGAAGAATATGGATAAAAAACCAAGGTGGAAGACGATAAATCCAAGAAGAAAGAGCATAAGGGCAATGGCGGTGACAAGCATTCCAAGAATAATAGGTCGTCATGGGAAGTCCTGAAGAAATTCGATAATTATACTCCTTTGAAAATGGGTATTAATCATGTCTTAGAAGAAATCAAGAATAACGAGGAAGTAAAGTGGCCAAAGAAACTGAGGTCAGACCCTGACCTAAGGAACAGGGATAAATATTGCGAGTTCCATAAGGATCACGGCCATATGACCAAAAATTGCATAGCTCTTCAGAACGAGATCGAAACACTCATCCGAAGAGGGAAACTAGAAAAGTATGTTGATCGGGGAGGCGAAAGAAGAAATAATGACCGAACTAGAGAAAGGTCTAGATCTCCTCGTCGAGCAGAGGAGAAAAAGAAAAGGGATCATGAAGATGATACAAAGGATGACCCCGATCTTCCCAAGAAACCAAGGCAGCCAGAACGAGAGGTATTTTCAATACGCTTTGGATCATTTGATTGTAATGTCATTACATGAGGAGATGCAGGAGGAGGAGACCTTACTGCAGAAAGAAAAGCTTATCTCGATGAGGCTCAGGCTTGCTCATACATTCAGCGGATAAATTTGGCTGAAGAGGATCGCCCGAGGAAGGTAAACAAAGAGAAGCTGGTCATTGGCTTTTCAAAAAATGACCTGGCAGGTGTTCTTTACCCTCACGATGACCCTTTGGTGATCAAAATGAGGATGAAAGAAGTAGTGATTTCAAGGGTGCTAGTAGATAATGGCAGTTCGGCCGACATCATGTACTATTCATGCTTTGACAGTTTAAATTTGAAATTATCTCAATTGGAACCTTATCACAGACCTCTATTGGGTTTTGCTGGCGAGAAAGTTTTTCCACTTGGGATGATCAAGTTGGATATATTCATTGGAACTTGGCCTGCTTGTCGAACAGAAAGAATATGCTTCTTTGTGATGGATAAGAATGTGCAGTCAGCTTACAACATCATCATGGGAAGAGTTAGTTTGAAGAAGTTCGAAGAAGGTCCATCTACAGTACATCAGTGTTTAAAATTCCCAACAAATTTCGGAGTAGGAGTTGTGAAAGGTGATCAGAAAGTAGCTCGGGAATGCTATTATTCGTTTGCCGAGCAAGAGGAGCTTGAAGAATCAAGGAAAAAGACTACTACCTACTAGGTGGAGGAAGGTATAGAAATTGAAACACTTGATCCCAGAGATGAATCCCAACTTGTAAAAGGACAGGTAGTGGAATCTACAGAAAATTTTATTCTGGACGACGAACACCCTGAACGAGTAACCCAGATAGGTTCATCGTTGGATGTTTCAATAAAACAGGAGTTGATAACTTTCTTGAGAAACAGGAAGAAAACTTTTGCATGGAGTCATGAGGACATGCCAGGAATAGATCCAAACTTCTTATATCACGAGCTCAATGTGAATAAGGAGATCAAGCCTGTAAAGCAAAGAAGAATAGTATTTAGTCCCGAGAAGAATCAAGCTATACAAGAGGAGGTCGAGAAGCTCCAGAAAGCCCAATTCATTGAAGATGTGAAGTATCCAGACTGGTTGGCAAATGTGATGATGGTAAAGAAGAAAAACAATAAATGGAGAATGTGTGTTGATTTCGCTGATCTCAACAAGGCCTGCCCAAAGGATCACTTCCCATTGCCCAGAATTGACCAACTAGTGGATGCTACCTCAGGGCACGAGCTGCTCAGCTTCATGGATTCTTACTCTAGTTACAACCCGATCAAAATGAAACCTGAAGACAGGGAAAGCACTTCTTTTATTACCCCTAGGGCAACTTATTGTTATAATGTTATGCCTTTTGGTTTGAAAAATGCAGGAGCAACATATCAGCGACTGATGAACAAGGTTTTTGCCAAACAAATCAGTTGCAATATGGAAGTCTATGTTGACGATATGCTGACAAAGAGCAAAAAAGCTGCTGAGCATCTAGTTGACTTAGGTCAGACCTTTGATCAACTGGATAAATACAAGATGAAGATCAACCCGACGAAGTGCACCTTTGGAGTACGAGAAGGAATGTTCCTCGGGTACATCGTCAACCAGCGAGGCATTGAGGCAAATCCAGCAAAGATCAAAGCTCTTTTAGGGTTGCGATATCCAACGACGAAGAAAGAAGTGCAGAGTCTTACAGGACGAGTTGCAGCGCTCAATAGATTTGTATCTCGAGCAACTGATAGGTGCCTTCCATTCTTCAAAACACTCCGAAAAACTTTCGAGTGGAATGATGAATGTGAAAAAGCCTTTCAAGACTTGAAGAAATGTCTGGGAACACCTCCACTGCTATCCAGGCCAGCGATGGGAGAAAAGTTGTACTTATACCTGGCAGTATCAGAGAATGCAGTCAGCTCGGCATTGATCAGATTGGAGAATGGAGTCCAGGAGCCAATTTATTACACAAGTAAGGCTTTTAGAGGTGCAAAGATCAGGTACCCAAAGTTGAAAAAATTGGCATTGGCATTAATTGAAGCAAGTAGAAGAATGAGGCCTTATTTCCAAGCCCATACCATCATCGTATACACCGACATGCCATTGAGACAAGCCCTTCATAAGCCAGAAAAATTAGGGAGACTGATGTATTGGGCAATAGAGCTCGGTGAATATGATATCGTGTATGAACCCAGATCATCATTAAAAGGGCAGGCTGTAGCAGACTTTATAGCAGAATTTACATATCCTGATACCCCCGAGGAACAAAAGTTGCTCGCTGACCAACCTGTGGATGTTACAGGATCAACAGACATAAGTCCAGATCAACTCCGGTTGGTAAAAGGGCTTGTGGATGTAGAAAGATCATCAAATTTAAACCCAGACCAACTACGGTTGGTAAAAGGGCGAGAAGAGATGGTCGACGAAGAGCGAAAAATACCAGGGGAGGATGAAAAGAAACAACAGATATTTCACCGAGGAACTCTGTCAGATAAGAAATTTGAAGATGAGTTACCTACATGGAGATTATATGTAGATGGGTCATCTTGCACAACAGATTGTGGGGCAGGCATTGTTTTGAAAACCCCAGATGAGATTGACATGGAATATGCCTTGCGATTACAATTCAAAGCCTCCAATAATGAGGCTGAGTATGAAGCCTTGATAGCAGGTCTTAATTTAGCAAAGATTATGGAAGCGCAGCAAGTGATGGTATTCAGTGATTCTCAATTAATTGTGAATTAGATGATGGGAATGTATGCAGTTAAAGGAGAATTAATGGTCAAGTATCATGCAAAGGTGACGAAGTTGTTGGCAGAATTTGATGCCATTCAGTTGATCAGAATACCAAGAATGGAGAATGCACAAGCAGACGCACTGGCCCGATTTGCATCAACTACTCGTACTGAGCTGCGAAGAACGATACCAATTGAAGTATTAGAAGCTCGGAGCATAGATGAAGACCTGACGATGAATGTTATTACCCTTGATTTAGGACCATCTTGGATGGATCCCATCAGGGCATATATTGAGGAGGGAGAATTGCCGGAGGATAAACTCTCAGCAAAGAAATTGAAGTTTAAAGCTGCTCGGTATGTACTAACTAATGGTGTTTTGTATAGACGAGGAATCATGACAGGTTTACAAAGATGTGTGCATCCCTCCGAGGTGAAAGAATTGATTGAAGAGATCCATGAAGGGTCTTGTGGAGCCCATGTAGTAGGTCGGACACTGTTGCAAAGGGTGATGACGTAGGGATACTACTGGCCAACGATGAGGGCTGATTGTATAGCCTATGCTAAGAGATGTGATAAATGCCAACGTTTTTCCTCCGTCCGACGAACTCCACAAGCATTGTTGACACCCATAACTTCCCCTTGGCCTTTTGCCATGTGGGGAATTGATTTGGTTGGACCACTGCCAACGACCCGAGGAAGATTCAAGTACCTCGTCGTCGCAGTGGATTATTTTACTAAATGGGTAGAAGCTGAGCCTCTGATTGATATGACATACGAGAAGGTGTACCAATTCGTTTGGAAGAACATCATCTGCCGATATGGTCTCCCTCATGCCTTCATCACAGACCATGGAACACAATTTGATAACGAGGAGTTTGCCGCCTATTGTCATCAGTCAAACATTTTGAAGGTTCATTCAGCACCAGGCCATCCTCAAAGCAATGGGAAGACTGAAGTGACGAACAGAACATTATTAAATGGTTTGAAGAAGAGGCTAAGTGAGGCTAAAGCTAATTGGATTAATGAGCTACAGTTAGTATTGCGGGCTTACCGAACAACTCCCCGAGCAGCGACTGGAGAATCACCATATATGCTGGCATTTGGAAGTGAGGCTGTAATACCTGCCGAGTTGGGTCTTCTAACACACAGAGTGCTGAATTTCAATTCTCCAGTCAGCGACCTGATGAGGAGATTAGATTTGGACATGCTCGAGGAAGTTAGAGAAGAGGCAGCCATTAGAAATGCTGCTTATCAACAGCGAACAACCCTGTTCTACAACAAGAGGGTGAAAAAATGCGACTTAAAAGAAGGAGATTACGTGCTAAAGAAGGTTATTCATAACCACAATAAGTTGGAAGCAAACTGGCATGGACCTTACCGAGTTACCGCAGTTGTCCAACCAGGAACTTACCGAATAGTGACTCTAGAAGGAGACGAATTTAAGAATGCATGGAATGATGAACACCTACGAAAGTATTATCAGTGATGTAAAATGTAAAGCAGTTCCATCAATATGAATAAAACGACGATATTTCACAATCTTCTCTCCTTTTATTGAAAGTTTTTCGGGGAATACTAGTGTGTTTAACACTACGCTGCTCGGCAGTAAAACAACGCTGCTCGGCAGTAAAAAGAAGATGATAGTTCAAACCCATGACCAACTCCGGTTGGTAAAAGGGAGAGAACAAACTATACTCCTTTGGTTAGGAGGCGTACACTAGTGTGACCAACTCAGGTTGGTAAAAGAGCTAGTGGACATGATAGTTCAGACCCACGACCAACTCCGGTTGGTAAAAGGGCGAGAACAAACTATACTCCTTTGGTTAGGAGGCGTACACTAGTGTGACCAACTCAGGTTGGTAAAAGAGCTAGTGGACATGATAGTTCAGACCCACGACCAACTCCGGTTGGTAAAAGGGTGAGAACAAACTATAGGCGTACACTAGTGTGACCAACTCAGGTTGGTAAAAGAGCTAGTGCACATGATAATTCAGACCCACGACCAACTCCGGTTGGTAAAAGGGCGAGAACAAAAGATGATCGACGAAAGGCCAATCTCGGTTGGTTAGGAAACAATATATGCTCTCAAATGCCAACTTATGTTGGTCGGGAAGTAAGTTTATTACATAAAAATTCCTCGAAGAACAGATCTTCCAAAATGAACCAAGTATAGTTGGTCGGGGATAAAAACACACTAACTATAGTTGGTCGACAAGGAAAAATCATCGACCTTGGTTGGTCGGGCACATTTTATGAAAAAGACAAACTATAATTGGTCGGGGATAAAAACTCTCACTAACTATAATTGGTCGACGAGCACAACTTGGCAACCTCACAATTTGACAACCTTGGTTGGTTGGAGAAATTTTAAACATTTTTTATATACTCATTACTTTATTATTAAGTGATCGAGCAACATTACGAATACTTGTATTTTTTATTACTAAATTGGTCGATGAACCATATAATAGTGTTTAACAAGCACAAGACAATAGCAATACAGATTTGCAAATAGAAAATTAAAGTCTTTCATTAAAATTCAAAATGAATTACAAATTACATGTGCACTAACTATTACATTGAGATCCCTACTCTATTGGTTTCTTTCCCTTAGCTTTTGAAACAGGCTCCTCGCCAGCAGGAGGATCTTCCAAGCAAAGAGGAGAATTAATGAAGTTAATATCTCGGAGCATTCTGACATTCATTACTGAAGGAGTATCCAATAGATGCTCGGGACGAGATACTTCGATCTGAGAGTGTAGATTATAGTCGCCAAGGTATTTTGCAATTAAGCTCCGAGGAATGGCAGGAGCTGGGATCCATTCCATGTCCAAGTTATACGATGGCACTGGCAAGTCAAGAACCCCGGGATCATAATAATCCCACAGGTAGTGCCCCTGTTCGAGCTTCAGCACGCCCAAGGCATTCAGCCAACCTTGCTTGTAACCCTCATTATTGGCATTCTGGATACGATCATCTAAGTGAAATAACGCTTCATTGTATCCAGCCATCCAGAACTCCCTGGGCTGTTTATTAAATTGAAATGTCAACTTTTCAAGCTTCTCATGAAAGTTTCTGGCAAGAGCATCCTTATTATCCAGAGCATATTTTGTCGATGCAAGTTGATCCTCCAGAGTTTGGATTTTCTTAGACATTTCAGACAAAGCCCGATCTTTTGCATTCAATTGGTACGCTTGAGTTTCCAATGTTGACAGAGTACGATCTTCTTCAATACTATGAGGAGTTCTTGATTGACCCCGAGCAGGTGGAGTACTTCGTTCCTCGACAACATCCTAGGCAACTCTTCCTCTCCCACGAGAACCTCTTCCTCGTCCCCGAGTAGAAGTAGAAGTACCAGACCTTCTCAGGATATCCAACTCTTGCCTTAATTTGGCATTCTCAACCTCTAAGAAGGAAAATCCCTCATCGATCACTGGGATTACCGCTGTTGAAGAAGAGGCTGCAGACTTATATTGTACTAGCTCTTTCTGCAAATTATTATTCTCTTGCTCCAGCAGTTCAACAATTTGTCTACAAGCTTCAACTTCTCCCTTTAGGGTCCTCTCCCTGACATCATACCCAGTAAGGAGTTTGTCGTAGCCCTTCTCGACCGAAAACTGTTGATACTTCTTTTCATACCCCTCATGTAACAAGGCATTTGATTCCTTGTACTGAGTCTGAAGATCTTCTAAAGTATATTGAAGCTCCTCGACCATGTCATAATAAGCCACGTTGTTGGCTACAACACGATCAAGAAGACATTTCAAGTATTGATATGCCTCCACTGCTTGGTCTGAAGCATCATGACCAAGGATATCAGCAATTTCTGATGCACTCAGGTCAGTATGGCCAGCTATAAAATATTCATGGCATTGCTGCATCAGTTTTGTATCATTGGCAGACAACAATTCCATTCTAGTCATAAACTAATAAAGAAGAGAAGGCAAGAGTTAATAAAAGAAGAAGACAGAGCATCAATAATGTAGAAGAACAAAAAGATGTGATTTTATTACATCATCAAAAAGAGTACATCGTTCAGAAGACAAAGTACAAGTAAAAGGAAAATAAAAGAGAATACCGAACAACTTCACACCTTTTCCTTGTCTCCCAAGACTTTCTCGAGAGGCTGGGATGAGGATCTTGGTTTCTCGGTGGGAACAACGATTTGGTTGGCAGAATTTGAGACTTGTTCAGGAGGAGCAGGCAAGGAAGAAATCTCCTCGGTGGCTGTCTGATTGGGTTGTGGAGCAAGGACTTGATCACCCACTATCACTGAAGACTCCTCGGATGCAGCTTCATCCTCTTCTTCATCTTCAATAGCTGGAGGAGGACCAGGGAGATGTTGTTGAACTAGTTCAGAATCCTCGCTCACCTTCAGTTCCTGCAGGGCAGCAACCCAACCATCTCGGAAGTATTTCAAACTTCCGTACTTGACCTGGGTCATCATTGCTGCTACCCCCCTATCCCATCCTTTGTCCCAACCAGTTCGAAAGGATTTCTTCACAGCCGCTTTTCTCTTCATTTTCTCCGAGGAGAGCTTCTCGGATAGAAGATCCTCGGTGGTTTTTAATTTGGCCTCCACCTCCTCCTTCTGGCGATTTACTTCTCGCAGAAGGGTCAGCTCTTCCTCGGCTGATTTCAACTTATTCTCAAGCTCCCCAAACCTTGTGAGCTTCTCGGCATATTTTTTATTCTCTCTCTCCAAATCCTTCACTTTATTGCCCAACTGTACCTTCTCTGCCTCAGACGCAGTCAACTTCTTTTCCCATTCACCCCTATCCTCGTCGTATTTTTGACGGGATTCCTTCAGAAATTGGGCTAAACCCTGGAAAGCATCCTCTACTCCGGACGAGGAGCTTGAAGCCTTGAGCGCTTCATCTTTCTTCACTATGGTGTTAAAGCAACTCACCAGCTGAAAAAGAAGGTAATGAAAAGTCAGTGCCGAGATACATATATTGACTGAAAGAAAGAAAAAACTCAGGATAAGAGAAACTTACTGAAGCAATGTGACGAGTAGCTAGGGATGTCAGCATATCCCTAGACATATTTTCTTCAATTCCTTGGACTTCAGGAATAGTCCAAGTCTTTACCGAGCTCATTGCAAAACTCGGGGGAATAATGGTTGGAACACCAACTCCACTAGCTTGGAGCTGAGGAATGGCTTCAGAAAAACTGACCGAGGAGGATTTCTTCAATCTCCTCAGTGGTACTTCAGCAGTTTCAGCCAAAGAACCTTTGGTGGGGGAAATGGTGACCACTTCCACAGAAGTACTTCTCTTGCTCAGAGCCATTGGAGGCTTCTCGGCAGCCTTCTGAGCAACAACAGAAGGAACAACATCCACTTTCTTTGTCCCCTTTGGGACATCAACCTTGTTTCTCTTTCCATCACCAGCAGAGGAGGTCTCCTCGAAGATAGCAGGAACTCTTCTCTTACCCATCTTCTGACTCAAAGGAATGTGAGATTCTGGTGAAGATTCCTCATAAGCGGGCAATGGTTCACTAATGCTGACCACAGGACGAGTAGTAAAGGAGGAAGTATAGCTTCTGTACTGCAGCAAGTATGAAGCAGACCTGACGTGCTCATCTGCAATCTTCTGATGCAAACTCCAGATATGTTTCAAATGCTTTATATTAACTTCTGATTCTTTAGGAGTTTTTCTCTTGCTGTCAACTGCAAACAAAAACATATTGAAATGTCAATCATGCAGTTATTCAAACATGATGAAATCACAATTTCAAAAATAAAATAAAATGAAAATAACCTATCCCATTTCCATATGGAGGGCATTTGGGATCCTCATATACTTCGTCTCCAACCAAATGGGCATGTTGCCAATTTTTTATAACTACTCCATGTTCAAAATAATCCCTGTTAGCATCAGGGAGGTTGACTACTAGAGCCCTATTCAAAAATCTAGTTTTTAAATAATAAACATTGTCTAAAACAGCCCATCTATAACAGTACATAATCTCAGGAATTCCTATACGAGTTCCATGAGTTTGATTTAACCTATACACCCCATTAACTATTCTCCATGTGTTGGGGGCTATTTTTGCAGGGACAACATCGAAATACTGACAGAACTCTAAACACAAAGGGTTTGGTGGAAAAGAAAATCCACATTCAGCAATAAATAGGCTAGGGAACCAATGTCCCTCAACCAAATCAAAATAACTTGAAGGTTCAGAAAGAATTTCCAAAGTTACCCAAGAAGGAATAGAAAAGTCAGAACGGAATTTCTCAAGAGATTGGATAATATAAACCATGGTAAATAAAAAGAAATGAAGGAGAAGGAAGAAAATCTTACAGGAAAAAGGAGATCTGTTGATAAACAAACGAAGAAAGGGATGAACGCACAGGAGAGAGAAAAGCTATAGAAAACTCGAAAGCAGAAATTGAAAAGGTAGAAGACGATGGGATTGCCTCTGAAGCTTAAATACTTTGCCTTGGGAAACGGCGAAAGAAATGATTACAAAAAAGAAACTATTACTCTATCGGCGGCTAAAAAGACAAAAAGGGCACGAAGATCGAAGCGCTTATAAAAATGCAAAAAGGCGGATTGTGTGAATTTGGAAGGAAATTCAAATACGAAGAAAAGGCTCCTAAAACTCAGGAAGGTCATTTAATATTGCCATATACCGAGAAAGAATGTTCCATACTCCTCAAAGTTCGAAATATGAAACATTAGGGGCTTCTGTTGATACCAAAATTAGTATGCTGATGTGGACAAATAATAAGAAGACACGTGTCAATCTACGTGGCACAATAGCAACGAGGAAGATCATTCCCCCGACCAACATACTCACTCCGAGCAACAGGTGTACTCCGAGGAACACCAACCCTCCGAGGAACTCTTGTCCTCCGAGGAACTCCAATGCTCCGAGGAACTCTTGGACGACGAGTAACTAAGGCGGTTCGAGCTGCATCTCGACCACAGCATTGATTGCCAGATAATCAACAGTTCAACTATTCATTGAATGCTTATTATCTTGACGCACATGCTTGAAGAGCATTAAATGAGTTACCCTTTCATATGTATATCATTTAATGTATCACCCTTTCATGTATAGCCTAAGGGCTATAAATACCTTGTATCACCCTCATTCAAGAGGACCGGAATTTCTTGATAGATCTTGTAATCGAGAATTCCTAAATACTCAGTAATAACATAACAGTGGACGTAGGCCATTCATACAAGGCTGAACCACTTTAAAATATTCAGTCTCATTTATTTATCTGTGATTAAATTATTAGAGTGATCTAATTATTTACATCAACAATATATATTATTAAAAAATCAAACATAGCACTCAAAATAGAAAGATCATTTATCCAGTGAATTTTGGCTGGAGTCCGTTTACGAAATATTTTACAACGCCATAATTATCTAAAACAAATATATGCAAAAATTGTTAGAGTAAAATTTAATATGTGGGCTTATATATAAAATAAATATGAATTATAGGCTATCAAATAAAAGTAGGCCAATTAAAGTGATTAATTTAAGTTTTGGGGCCTTACTAATGTATTATTAAAGTGTGGGTTTTATTGTGTACAAACAAGCGTAATTTCTATTTTTATGATGGGTTAAAATAGAAATATACGAAATATGAAAAGACACGATTGTATTATAAATAGGGGTCATGGTCCCCAGATCACACAACACCACTCTTCTGATTCCCATTGTCAGAGAGAAATTAGGAGAGGAAATAAAAGTGTTGATCTGGAAGAGCATAAGAACTCAGACTCAGATATTTTGACTTTCTGTTA
Source organism: Sambucus nigra (assembly GCA_949130495.1). Lineage (NCBI taxonomy): Eukaryota > Viridiplantae > Streptophyta > Magnoliopsida > Dipsacales > Adoxaceae > Sambucus > Sambucus nigra. The sequence continues at coordinate 751,910,723 of OX422209.1, forward strand.
TGTCATGGATTCAGGTACGCTTTCGCAAAATCGATATTTATATTTCTTGATAATTCAATATGAATGTTCCTGTTTGTGTGATAGTTTTCATAAAATAAAAATTAATCCATCAAAAATAACATGGATTCGATTTTGTAAATGGAATTTTTATCTTATTTTAAAAATAATACTATCTGTTTGGATCTCCATAGGACAATCTGAAACTTATTGCTTTCACTGTTTTTACTATGAAGTATTGATTTATTGTTTCAAGTGATGAATTTAAGTATAGATGGTGTCTTTTTTTTTTCTATCATGCAAGGATTGACGTTCAAGTCACTTGTTTATATACGAGAAGGGTATATTCTTTGTGACCCACTATGAAAACCACCTCTTATCACTTCGTTATACCTCAGATATAGTTTTAGTGTGTATATCTTCTCATTCTATTGTGAGCATCTTTCAAAGTGTATATATATATGAACATAAAAGTGGATGAGCCACTGTGAGACGAGAATACTAAGAATCGAAGGGTTTATTTCTGTTGTTTTAAGTTGGTAATCAAAGGGCTACAGGAAGGATTAATTCCAACAATATATTATCAAAAAACATTTTAACGATTAAACTCAACCAATGGAAGTAAAATGGAAATCAAATACAAATTATCCAAAGCAAATATTTGTCAAATTAATGTATGTTACAAAAATCATTTTGTTTTAGTAAAAAATATGACTCACAGGGTAATCTTAGGAATCCCTTTTCTTTGCCTCCTATATCCATTCACAACTAGTGATACTGGAATAACCTCCCTAGCCTTAGGTCAAAAAGTAAAATTTGAAATTCTTTCAAAACCAAAAGTCAATGATTTAAAAACACTCAAAGATTTTTCAAATTTAGTAAATCGTCTTTAATAAAAGAGAAAACAATTAAATTGTTTAAATGAGGAAGTAAGATACAAGAAGATTAAAGACCAACTTACCAACAAGGTTCTCAAAAATAAAATAGAAAATTGCAAATTAAAAATCACAAATGAATCTGGTCCGATCTAGAAAATGCCTTTTTACATAGAAAGAAACATATAGTAACCTTACCATACAGCAAAGATATTACTGAAAAATTTATCCCTACCAAAGCAAGACTAATCCAAATGAATCAAGAAGATATGGAACTATGTAAAGATGAAATTAATGGTTTATTGCAAAAAGTAATTATAAGAAAAAGTAAATCTCCTTGGTCATGCCCTGCTTTCTATGTTAGAAAAAATGTCGAATTAGAACGTGGAGCACCCTGTCTAGTCATCAATTACAAATCGCATAATAAAGTTTTAGAATGCATAAGATATCCAATCCCAAATAAATGTGACCACGTGAACCAATTAAATCAAGCAATTATTTTTTTCAAATTTGATATGAAGAGTGGATTTTGACAAATACAAATCCATTAAAAAGATAGATACAAAACTACATTCACAATTCCCTTTGGTCACTGTTGACGCAAAAAATTACGCATATACGTGGACCAGTCAGAAAGGGACACCTGTCATCCTACATGACAATATTCATACTTGCTCGGTACCCGGAGAGAGTTGGTCGACACCCGAGGAGATTTGGTCGGCATACCAACCAACTCAAGGCAGACAAACCATCCAGAAGATCAAAATCCATTGGAAGAAGACTCACCAACGGTCATGGAACCCTTGTTACATTCATTGTATATAGATACAATGAATTGAAGACCAATAGTTACATTCATTGTATTGTAATACCCCGTAATTTTATTGATATTTATTTAAGGGATTAATTAAATTAAATGTGAATTAATTGAGAATTAATCCGGATATAAATACTAACAAAAAGTTAGTTGGTATTTGATTATGATGTGTATATATGGCAATATATTAATATTGAAAATATTAGAATTGTTGCGGGACTGAAATACGACAATTTAGAAAATTTAGTTGGGACACGCGTGTCAGTCGCGTCAGGAATGTAAATATTTGAATTAAAAAATGAATCCTATTTTTATCAACCGAATGGTCATTTTGAGTGCGCCAACGAGTCCGGAAGGGTCAAAATAGTCAGAAAATACTAGCCGGGGGTTTAGTTTGGGTCCCGGGGCATTTTTGGGCCATACCGGCAACTTAAAAGGGTATTTTGGTAATTTTAAAATTTAGGGAATTAAAACCCACGAAAATTAGAGTTTATATTTATAATTTTAAAAGGGGCCACTAAGGCCATTACCAGCAAAATTTTAGAGAGTGGGCTACGGGAGTTTTGAGAGAAGTTGGAGAGACGTTACAAGAGCCAAAACCAAGCCATCTTCAACCTGGGGAGAAAATCTGTAGAGAAAGGAGAGAATCAACCTTCATTTACCAACATCAATTCTAAAGAACAATCTAAGGCAATTGATTTGATATTTTTAGTGCATTGAATATGTCTTCCATGTTTAGTGTAGGAATTATATTATTTGGAAACTTTTGAAGAAAACCCATGAAATTGTTGGAGAAACTTTGAATTTGGGTTAGGATTTGCATGTAGAATGATGATGGACTGATTTAATATTCGAAGAGTTATATATGATGATTTAAAAATGGATTTATGATGAGTAATTGGGCATAAGAAAATTATGAGTTCTTGTTCCTAGGGTTTGGGAAGTATTTGGAGACTTATATTAATTCCTTGATGATTTGTAAGATTTGACCCCTAAAATATGTTAAGAGATGATCTAGGATGATAAGAAATGGTTTAAAAACGTTGTAACACAAATTAGATGGTCTTAGGGTGGATTTAGAGGAGATAAGAATTGAGAAAAACGGACTGGGGAATTTCTGGGCTGAAACTGCCATCTCGTTAGAAGACCTGCCCAGGCCGTTCGAACGACCTCGTTCGATCGAACTTCTAACGAGATGACAGTACCCCTTCTAACGAGTTGGTATTTCATTCTAAGCCCTTCGTTCGAACGAACTCGTTCGAACGACCTCGTTCGAACGAGACTTCTAACGAGTTGACACAATGGCCTTTTTGGCCTGAATTCATTTCTAGTATCCCGTAGACTTATTTAAATGGTGAGATAACCTTCCCTTATTAACTAGTGTGTATAGTTGGGCGATTGGGGTACCTTGAGGAGTAAAACATAGAATAGTGTATCAAACCGGATGACATTTGTGGATTGGGAAGCGAGTAAGTAATCACGAAGTGGGAATAATTGATAACTTAAATACATATAAATCGGGGACTTATGATTTGTATAGCACTAAGTGTTGGTATAAGAATGAGAAGTATACCACTAATAAAATATTGTAATATCTAAGATGTGTGAATGCTTAGTATATGTAGTTATCTGTGTATAACATACCTACCGTACTTGCTATCATGGGAGGTTGGCGTTCGTTTAGGGCCATCTAATCTTTGTGTGCCTACGGGGGGGATCTAGATTGGTACCTCGAGGACATAGGTCAGTGAAGGGCTTATTGAGAAGTAAATAAGTCTGCTGATCATGGGAGCGTAGGTATGTGCGTGACCCATGTGATGTGAACTATGTTCGCCTCCATTATTTGTGATTTTTGTTAATGAAACGTTTCCTGAGAGATTCGAAATACGTGGTCCTCATGTACGTGATATACCGGGATTTGATAGTAGAGTATGTGAGCACCGCAACTTAGTCTCGGGGTGCTATTATTGTATATATATGATGAGAATAATATACTGTTAATTGAAATGAATTGTCATGTATAAATGAGAGGATAAATAATAGCAACAGTTTGTAAAGTGAAAATGGAAGATCTCTAGTAATTAGTAGTACTAACATGGGAAAACTGTGTAGCAAGTTATAACACTCTGTTAAATAAAAGTTGTTGGAAATTGAACTGGATATCGTATAAAAATGTTGGAAATTTGGTATCGGACTAGTTAGATATGGGAACAACTATAATGGGTACGGGTACGATAGGAGTGCACAATTAGTTGAGAGGCGAGGAACTCATGTGAGTGCACACACTATCATGTACTTTATATTCACTGTTTAATGATAAAAAACACTTGAAATTTTTTAAACTATTTTCACAATCGGGCTCTGACCCGTTTTCTTTCAAATCTATTTTTTTGTAAAACCTTTTAGGTGCTCAGCCACAAGGACACCATGCATAGGAGTTCTACTCAGGGGACGTGCTGTTGCTGCTGTGGAAGTTACAGGACCTTGACAGTAGACGCCTCCATCTTCGATCTTGATTCCATTATCATATTTTCTTATTTTGTTGGGCATGTTGCCCCATTCCTTTAGAGACATCTTACATTTCAGTTATTTCAGACTTTGGGTTGTAATTAATTTAGTGATGCAGACTTGGCATTTATTTATTTCAGTATTTGGATTGTTGTGAGGAGTATTCCTCCAGACTTATTATTAGTTGATGGTTATTCTATTTTGGCTATGTTGTGGTGGTTATGTTAGTATTTCATAATTCACTTATTGTATGTTTATCGAATTAAATTAAAATTGGCAACTCCCTTTTTAAATACTAGGTGGCTAATAATTATTAAAATGTTTTCGACAGTGATGCTATGAACTGAACCAACTTGGCATTTTGTATTAATTTAATAAAGGAGTAGCTACCCGGTATTTAATTAGTCGGGGTGTTACAGGTGGTATCAGAGCATCAGGTTCTAGTGTCCTTAGGATCTGTACGGCCTATTATGTTTCCGCTGAGCTTTCTTTGATATAGAGCCCTATACTTTAGGACTGTTATATTCTTTTGTGTATGCTTCGCTCTTTGGCTATTTTGAGATAATAACTGTTAACTTATAAGACTTTACTCTCATTTCAGATGCGTCCACGACGTGCGCAGCGAGTTCCTAGGGATGCACAGTCAGAGCCACAACCTGCACCAGTTCAGGGAACTATGAATGCCGCAGAGGTTGCAGCTATTGTAGCCCAAGCGGTAAATGCCGCCCTAGCCGTTGTACAGAAGGCACCACCTCAGGCGCCGGTAGTCACGCCAGTTCAGGCTCATGCATTCCCGTCTGGTTGGGAATGCGTCCGTGATGCTTTTCAGAAAGCACACCCTCCGGAGTTTATAGGTAGATCCGATGTTGTGGTATCCAGTCAGTGGAGGAAAGACATTCAGAGGTACTTAAGGATGTACGAGTGCACAGATGTTCAGAAGAAGATACTGGCTACTTTCAAACTAGTAGGATCTGCATTGCAGTGGTGGGAGTCCATTACCACCGCAGAGGAGAGGGACACCCTTTCTATTCAGGAGTTCTGGGTGCGGTTCGACCGTAAATATTTTTCGTCAGCTATTCACACTGAAATGAGGAGGAAATTGATGAACCTCAAGCAGGAGGGGAGGACCATAACCGAGTATGAGGCCGAGTTTACCAATCTCTTGAACATTGTTCCGAATGAGATTCCGACTGAGGAGAAGAAGATTCAAAAGTTTATGGATGGATTGACTTGGAGGATTCGTCAGCACTTGTTGGGTAATCTTTTGTTGGCCACTTACTCTGATGTGGTTAATGCGGCACTACTTCACGGCCAGGATCACCACTTTCACATGACTGAGAGCAAGAGATCAGGAGAGTCCAGCCATCAGGGCAGGACATGGGGTAATGGTGCCAGCGGGGCACGATCTACTCAGGTTCAGCACAGGCAGGGAGATCAGGGTTCCCAGCAGGGGGATTCTAAGAGGTTCAGATCTGGGAATTTCATAAATGGACAGGGAGGTTTTCGTAATGGCCATCAGGGTCAGCAGGGCCAGCATCAGCAGTTTTAGCAGGGCCTGCACGGCCAGGGGAGAAATGGTAACGGCCATCAGAGCCGTGGGCAGCAGGGACAACGAGAGGGAAATTTCCCGGGGAAGTGCTTCACTTGTGGTAAGATTGGCCATAAATGCCAGGATTGTCCTAATAGGGGTAGGGCCCCACAGCAGCAGCAGGGTGCTCGACATGAGCCACAGAGGCCTATGTTTCCTGCCACCCTCCCAGCACCACCACAGATGGCAGCATTACCACCCATTCCAGCGGTCCCAGTTCAGCAGGGACAGCTTCAGTATGGGAAAGTGTATCAGCTCCAGTATGCTGCAGCCCCACAGGATCCACCGGCCATTGAGGGTATGTTCTCTATTCAGGGGACTATGAGGCGTATTTTATTTAACATGGGGGACACACATTGTTTCATTATCATGAGGTTTGCACGCACTATTGGGTTATTAGACACCACCGAGAGCACGGTTACTTGTGTAGATTCACCGTTGAGTAGGGATTCCGTGATTTCACTTATTGGTAGAGGTGTGGGTATAGATATCGAAAGGTTTACTTTGTCCGCTGATATGTTAGTGTTAGAGATGACTGAGTACGATGCGATTGTTGGTATGGATTGGCTAGTTGCGTATCGAGCCCTGATTGACTATTTTAGTAGGAGTATTATCTTTGCCATTCCCGGGCAGGAGATGTTTTTAGTGGCGATGCCTCGCCCTGAGGGAGGATCGTCCACTCACTTGTACTATATAGAGGAGGAGACCTCTAAAGAAGTGGTGATACCACTTGATGCGATTCCAGTTGTTAGGGAGTTTGCTGATGTATTTCAGGATATACCTGGACTACCTCCGAGTAGAGAGATAAATTTTGTGATCAATTTGACGTCGGGCACTCGGCCTATCGCCCGCACACCTTACCGTATGGCTCCAGCAGAGATGAGAGAGCTACGGGATCAGATAGAGCAGTTGTTGGGTCAGGGGTTTATCTGGAGGAGTACTTCACCGTGGGGTGCTTATGTGTTGTTCGTAAAGAAGAGGGATGGATCGTTGAGGTTGTGTGTAGATTATCGGGAGTTAAATAAAGTCACGATACGGAATAAGTATCCGTTGCCCCGAATCGATGACTTATTTGACCAGTTGAGAGGAGCTTGCTTCTTCTCAAAGATTGATTTACGATCGAGATACCATCAGTTGCGTATCAGGGAATAGGACGTCTCGAAGACTGCTTTCTTAACGAGATATGGTTCCTACGAGTTTCGGGTTATGCCTTTTGGCTTGACCAACGCTCCAGCCGTGTTTATGGACTTGATGAATAAGGTGTTCAGAGAGTTCCTAGACCAGTTCGTTATTGTCTTTATTGATGACATTCTGGTTTACTCCCAGACAGAAGAGGAGCACGCCGAGCATTTGAGGCAGGTTTTGCAGACGCTACATCAGAACGAGCTTTATGTATAGTATGAGAAGTGTGGGTTTTGGTTGAAGGAGCACTACACCAAAACATGCCATTAGTAACACAATTTTACCGTTACTAAAAATATTAGTAACACAATTTTTCCGTTAGAAAAAAGGCGTGGGGCACGAAGCTAGCAACGGAAAATTCTGTTACTAATAGTAACGGTAAAATTCAGAATTAGTAACGGAAATTTCTGTTACTAATAGTAACGGTAAAATTCAGAATTAGTAACGGAAAATTCTGTTACTAATAGTAACGGTAAAATTCAGAATTAGTAACGGAAAATTCTGTTACTAATAGTAACGGTAAAATTCAGAATTAGCAACGGAAAATTCTGTTACTAATAGTAACGGTAAAATTCAAAATTAGTAACAAAATTCTGTTACTAATAGTAATGGTAAATTCAGAATTAGTAACAGTAGAGTTTTGTTACTAATAGTAACAGTAAAATGTAAAATTAGTAACGGTAAAATTCTGTTACTAATATTAATACATATTTAAAAAAAAATACTATTTAAGATCCAATATCCTGAATTTAAACAAATTCAATTATTCTTATCACACTAATTAAATCCTAAGAACATACACAAAAATAGTCCACAAAAACAAGGGCATTATATTCAACATTTACATTTATATGCCTCCACTCTTTATTTACAAAAGAAACTTAAACCAAACAAATGAAACATCATAATACAATCGTCCCGAAAGTTGCATTATTTTAATAAAAGCATCCAATAGAACATCCTAACACAATCATCCCCAAATGAAATATTTTTATATTATAACCAATCAAATGAAATATAAAAAAGAAGTGCGTTGTTGTTTATTATCAATCTCTGTTCTATCATCATCGCCATCAATGCCTCAACCTGCAACGCTGGAAACTTGATGAGGATCCAAAAATGACATTCTGTCAAACAAAATAAAACTATCATATTAGTTATAATATCAACATTTAGTCATATAAAATTAATTTAGTAAAAAAATTAATTACTTATATAACACCCCAATGAATTATAATTTGAATTGAAACAAGAAAGAGACAATTGAGGAATCAACCCAATTGCCATTGAATTTGAAATTGTCAGTAAACCATGAGCATACCCTAAAAAAGAGATATTTGAATAAAAACCATGGACCAGAATTTAAACATATGGAAAATTTAATGAATCTAAAAATATTGCTCCTCTAATCCTTTTAGAAATACTAGTAGCATTATTGAATTGGATATTTCTATTAAGACTATTAGCTTCCATAAAGAAGAGTTTAGTAACATAATTGACTTTATGAGAACAAAGACTGAATTTGACTTGAAGATTGATGCTCAATTCTTGAATTTCCTTGACATGACTTTTAAGCTTACAATGATAGTAACTGAAAGTGTTGGGTGTGCCAGGGGTTAGGGGGTGGTTAAGTATATATTTGAACTCATTTGTTGGGTGGGTGGGGGGGGGGGGGGGTAAGTCTAGTTATGAAATTATTTCAAGCGGGTAATAAGTCTAGTTATGCAATTACTTCAAGAGGGTAAAGTAAAAAAAAAACAAGAAACAAATATTTTATTCCGGAAGATAACTCGTTTTACAGAAATCCAAATCTTATAACAGCCACACGTATTTCCTAAAAAAATTTTATGGCATACAAAAAGACATGACAGATATCGGCAAGAAAACTACACCAGATACCTAAAAACTGTCTGTCCTTCTGAGATAGGTTGTAATAAATACATTCATTTGAATAAACCCCTTTGTTTCATTTTTTAAGTTAGATAAAGTTACTTGAAGAGGGAGGGCCCTAGCGTTTCCTGCATATCCACAACCAAACCGTTTTCTCTAAATACTATGTAAATAACTTCAGGAGGACACACCCTCAAAACCCCGTTATTCGAAGAAAATCAACCGAGTAACAATAAATACTCAATAGTTCATCCAAGAAATAGTGCTTGATCACATTAGGTTCTATCACCAACGGTCAGGGTGCCAACCGAGGCCCTAGAACGCCACTAGAGAGACCTCTCTCCAGTAACCAAGTTATCAAAACATGATCAAAATATTCCCAAGTAATAACTATTTGTATTTGAATGCTTCGTTTCTCATGCTTGTTGGCTGTCTGAGTTCAGTGAACTCTAGAGGGTGATGGGTGCACGATCGCACTTTTTCACATTAATACATATAAAGAGGCAGATTTGTAATTTTTGCATAGGCCCTTGTAAATTTTTATAGATTTCAAGGTCAAACAGGGTCTTGTTGGGCTTCTGATTCCCAACCGCTCGACAGTCGAAAGACGGGCACCATGTTTACTAGTCTCGAGAAACACGCGACTGAGATGGGTAAAAGGCCTAGTAACAGCTAGCCATCATTGTACCATTTTCAAGATTATAGGGAAGTACCAATCACAGCCAAACATGCAGAACCTGTCACATCAGCTAGACATCCCCTTTGATACATAGGCATAACTTTCATCAAAATCTCTGTTAAGAACAGTCTCCTATTATCTAATGCCCATCAACTATAACTCAGGCTCTTGATATTAGGCCATCTCCAACGGTATTTCTATCTTTGTAAATTTCTATGATTGCAATGTAAAATTAAAAATCATCTCCAGTGAAAATTTCTATCTCTATCCCAATATGACGTCGCGAGGTCAGAGTAAAATCTCAGAAACATCACCATTGGAGATTAAAAAAATGAACTCTTTTTATATTGTAAAAAAAAGTGACGCATCACAGAGAATTTTATTAAACACAACTTGACACATAAGATAGAAATAAGCTACCATTGGAGATGGCCTTATATCAGACCACTCTCCCGCCAGAAATCAATAAATACTAGTTCCGTCATATAGTCTTAATTACCTTGACCTCTCCAAAATTATCAAGAATATTCCCTTTGCTCTAGCCTTTATTACCTATCTAACATCTCTTCTCGGAGAACGAATTACCTTTGAACCCAGCTATTGATCCCACAAAACAGATTTCGTTATCATTTATGGTGTTTGGGCTTTGCCTGCCCATCTGGCTAACTATCAACATGCCAGCTCTCTCACCCTCTCGACCACTTCCTTTTGCCCCTCGTCATTGTTTCTCTCTTAAAAGTTACTCTAACCGTTAAGTGAGTTAAGCCTCCTTACTCTCTTTGGAATCTCTCTCTACATTATTACTATATTAATTTTCGCTCCTACCCACCAGTCAATCGACATGTGGAAAGCTACCATGTTACAACAACAATAGCCCAAATATTTCTATAAATATAATAAACTATAGCAGTTGTGCCAAAGGAAACTGAACTTTTCAGTTTTTGTATTGTTAAGGGTAAAATGCAAAATTAACACTGAAATCTAGGATCATTTTCAACTTTGGACCCGATGTTTCGAAGGTTGTAATGTTAACCCTGATTTTTCAAAATTCATGCAAATGTATCCTCCGTTACATTTTTGTTAGGAGATTTAACAAAATTAATGGCGCGAGAATAGGATACTCAGTCATCAACTCTCTGAAGTCTCCTGACGTGATGTTATTGAGGGCTAAAATTGTACGAATTTGTAAACATTGGTATTTATATTGCAACTTTTGAATAATCTGGTCCAAAATTGAAAATGACCCCAAACATTAGTCTTTTTAATGCAAGCAACACACCTGAACTGTGAACTGTGCATTTTGTTGCAAATACCCCCTTCTGGGATCTTTTTAGCAACACATAACGGGTCTTTGTTACAAAATGCACGAGATTATGGGGGGTGTGGGTGGGGGTGGGGGGAGGGGCTCTTACATTAAAAATAATTCAGGGGAGCTCCTTGCAAAAACTGAAAAGTTTAGGGTTTATTGTTTCACTTTAGCCTTGCCGTGGAACAACGTTGTTGAGTGAACTCATAAAAGATTAAAGGTTTGCCCTCCATAACACCAATTGGTTTTAGGTTGGATGGTGGCTTGAGATCTGACAACATTCAATGATTTCAGAAAACAAATTCCACTTCCAACTAACCAACCTTGATCCATAATAATATTCTTAAGATGATTTAAGGGGATTCAATTGTTGAGTGACCTGATTGAAGCCACCAATGTATTAGAATACCATGAATTGAATTATCTATAATGAGACAATCCATTCAATTACAGAAAAAATTCCACACCTGCTTAGCTACTGGACCTTGGATGAAAAGTTGCTTAACTGTCTCTGTATCAGCTTTACAACAGCTACATCTAGAGGCTAATTTAATTCCCACACATCGTAAAGATTCATCTATAGGTGCACTCTTAGTAAGAAGCTTCCAAGAATACACTGACATTTTGGGAGGAATTTTGGCATCCCAAGTAGCCTTAAAAGAATAAGAAGAAAGTTTACACTTTCTTATTAAATCATAAGCAGATGCAAAAGAAAATTTACCGTTAGAAGAGGGCTTCTACACTAATTAATGATCTATCACTTCTGAATTATCTTCTAACTTATACCAAATTGGACAAATTCTTTTAAAAGTTATAGAACCATACTTGCCATCCCTAGTAGAATACTTTTTTAAGGGTTTACTGTGATATATCCTAAGCATGCAATAAGTACTACAATTGGCATTATGCATATTAATGTTGTTATACATTGATGAACTTGAAAATTTAAAACTCAAAATATCAGTATATGCATTAGATCTCCACATGTCAGCTTAATTGTTCAGTCAAAGAATGCACTTATGAGTCAATTTCATTTTAATCATCATAGAATCATAACATATACTATAAAGAAACTGAATAGTTATTAAGACTAGAACACAAACCCACCCTTGTTTTCACAAGGAAATCATAATTAAGAACTGTTCAAATAGATGAACCAATATTCCTAGATAATTCTATAAGTAGTCTAATTAAGTAAAACATTTAGTACCTGACAGGGTGCTTCATAGGGTATAGTGTACCTTGTTCTTCATGTCATAAACATAGGCCTCAACAACATTCCTTCTGTCTTTTGTTTCTTCCATAACATCTTGCAACGCCATTTCAAACTCCTTCTCAACTTCTTTCTGTACATCTAAAGGTATCATTCCTCCATAAACCAACTCAGTTACATGTATGTTTATTTTGTAAACCTTCTTCTTTGGAGCCTCAACATGCATGAAAAAATAATTGGCTCGTTAGATGTCTAAAAAATCTTACTTTCTTTATAAAATCTTATAAGCAAGATTGATATCATTACATAGCAACAGAACAAATAGTTTGTATACCATATTAAAATGAAAACTAGAAGAAAAGGTTAATCCAATTTCAGGTGAGCTATAAGTAAAAGATAAGCATACATGCATCATCAAACCAATTTCAAGCGTATCAAGTTTTTGACAATCCAGAAATTGAATAAATTTAATTTTGCATCAGTTAACTGATCACAGATTATGCGAATAAAAGAAAATTAACAATAAGCAAATGCCCATTGAGACTCTCTTTTTAACTAATTTCATCGATAATCCCCAAATCATTAGATAATGATAAAGAAGTTAAAAAAAGATACTACAACATTTAGAATAGCTTTAAATTCAGATGAATCAATCCATTTTCCCATGTTAGCATTATTAGTAATTTATCATGTAACTACTAAGACGAAATTCTATAAATGGCATCAAATAAACATACAAGTACAGTAAATAATTTTTCAGCACTGACCTACAACAACTTCAATACCCTTTCAAGCACTTTGCAACCTTTAATGTAATCCGAAAGTGACACGGCCATAGCATCTCTGGACATGTCGACATATGCAAGCGCCATTGCGAAAACTACATCTTACTTGAATGATTTGGGCAGCCTCTCTCTCAACAAACTCTCACCGATTTGAAGAACCATCTCAGCCTCTCCTGCTTCTTACAACACATACAAAACTCCGGGAACCTACAAAAAGCCAACAAAATATCAACTTCAAGTTAACTACATTTAAAATATGATCCCGAGTAGTTCTAAGAAGTTATTAATGAATATAGAAATGTTTCTTGTTGCCTCTAGTCAATTGACGTGGTTAGGCAATCTGCATCAGTTTTATTTCAAGAACCGGTCTTGTTGCCTCTATTAAAAATTTATTAATGAATCGAGAACCATCTCAGTCTCTCCTGCTTACCTTGTAAATGTTTCATTAAGGTGAGGGTGTTGACGCCATGAGCTTCATTCATCATTGGAACATGCGCATCAAAGAGCTAACATCAAATACCAAGTCACATATAGAACTAACATCACTAGAACTTAAATTTTAGTGGGGATGAACCACCCCGGGGGACAAGAAATAAGAAAATTACACAGTGGTTGAAATAGACAATGGACAAGGTGAACGGGAAGAGACGAGTATACCACATCATTTGCTGCTCATTTGATTTCTGAGTCCTTTCATAAAGAAAAGCAAAATGAATGACATTTGTGATAGAAAGAAAAGCAAAATGAAGAATGAGAACAAAATGAGGAATGAGAATAAAGAAACCAAATCAATGACCTTTCCCTCCTCCTTTATCCGAGCTTGGGACCGGTAATGCTCAAATAAATATTAGCATTGGCGGAGTTAAAAGGGGTTTTACAATAAAAAAAGACAGTCCAAATTAATTCCAAATCAAATATAGATAGATCCAAACAAAGTTCACAACGACACATATTGCAAATTAAGTCCAAATATAGATAACTCAAACAAAGTTCATAACAAACGCATAATGCAAACTAAGTCCACATATAGATAGCTCAAACAAAGTTCATAACATAAACTAAACATATTTAAGCCAACAATCCAGCTAAATAAAATATCCCCCCAAGACTAGGTCAACAAAAGTATATTGGTCACCTTGAGGAGCATCAAACAACCTAGCATCCGGCTTCATCACTTCCTCCACATATACTTTCCTCTCCCCGACTCCAACTCGCTTACCATGACATATATCCTGTGTTGCATCTGTCACGACATACCCCTTTTACAGTTCTTTATTATACCTATCAAGCAAGATTACTTTGGGATTGTTGGTAAGAGAAGGTTTGGTCACGCAAACAGGACGAGAAGCGGATGCAAAAATATTATCCAATTTTTGACAGAGATGCCTATGTTGTAGACTTGTATATATTGGATGCATGATCACTTATCGGTGTGATTGGTGGACCCTTCCCGTTTTGAGCATTGAAGGCATCAACCAAACGTTCTATAGCATCCTATGAAAAAATGGATCAAACAATAGTAAGTTAATATATGTTATATCTAAATAAGTCTTTTTAATAAATGAAATTATATAAAATACATATATACCATAATTTGTGTGTTATTTTCCTCAAATCTTCTATTGACGGAAGAGATGATATCTTCATTCAATTCATCCACATCATTATTTGCCTTCTTTCTTTGTTTAAGTTTGGCATTTTGCCACCCCTAAATGCATCAACTGCTTCTTCGAAATTAGGGGACAAACTCCACGAACTCCTCCCTTTTTCTCCTTCCCAAAAACCTCTATCAACTCATCTTTCATCCTCCTATTTGTATTAGGTAATAAAAATTAATAGCAAGCATTATTAACTTAAATGGGGCATATTTTACTATATTAAAAGGTAAAAAAAATCACCTTTCGAACGAATGCATCCAATGAGCATCGGTGGGTCCACAAACCAGGGCTTCATCTCCTAGATGCACAGTGAGGTGAATGCTAATATCAAAAAACGTAGGTGGAAAATATTTTCCCAACACGCACAATGCTTCAATAACCATGTATTTGGCTCTTTGGATATCTTGCCGAATTAGGACCTTAGAGCACAACATATTAAAGAACAAACTTAATTATTGGATTGCTCTTCTTAAATCTCGATGTTTCGGAAAGGCATGTTGGAGCAACACAGGTAGTAGATGTTCAATTATGACATGATAATCATGCGACTTTAAGGAGTACTAAGACTTACTATATTGCTCAAGTTAGAGGAAAAACTGATAGGAAGCTTTAAATCCTTCAAAATTTGGCAGAATTATTTTTTTCTTCTTTATCCAAGATAAATGGTGATGTTGGTTTTATCGTTTTTTCGGTGCGTCCATCAACTTGAAGCCATTGACCGCTGTGTATGCCCATACCCTTCATATCCAATCGACCGTTTTCAGTATCCTTTGTTTTATTATCATCAAGAATTGTGTTTATCAAATGCTCTGCAACATTCTTTTCGATGTGCATCACATCAAGGACATGTCGAACTTGATAATATGGCCAATATTCCAAATCAAAGAAAATAGATTTTTTATACCAAGCTTCTTTAACTTCAACATTAGCACTCCCATTAACATTATTAGACTTTCTCTTCTTAGCGGGAACTTTTGAGACTTTTCCAGGTACATACTTTATATTTCTTAACTTCTCCACGAGTGCATCTCCGTTTAGTCGAATCGGGGGACATCCAACTTCTTGTGTCCTAAGTTCCAAACCTCT
This sequence comes from Sambucus nigra, assembly GCA_949130495.1. Classification (NCBI taxonomy): domain Eukaryota; kingdom Viridiplantae; phylum Streptophyta; class Magnoliopsida; order Dipsacales; family Adoxaceae; genus Sambucus; species Sambucus nigra. The sequence goes on from OX422209.1 coordinate 751,926,307, forward strand.
ACCACTCCTAAATGGATGATCGCTTTTAAGAAACATACGATAGTTTGTGTAAACTATCTTCATGCTATGTTCTAGCCAAATGGATGGAGTGTCATCGCCACAAATAGGACATGCTTTGTAACCATGTGTTACACACCCAGATAAGTTTCCATATGCGGGAAAATCATGAATCCCCCACATCAACATAGCTCTCAACGTAAAAGGTTGCATTTTGTGCATGTCAATAGCTGGAACTCCTTCCCATAGTTGTTTCAACTCATCTACTAATGGTTGAATAAAAACATCAATGTCTTGACCCGGTGCCTTTGGCCCAGGAGTCATCAAAGATAAAATTTGGAACTCACGCTTCAAGCATAAAGAAGGCCCCATATTATAAGGCGCGGTCATGACAGGCCAGTAACTATAACTACTAGACTGAATACCATGGGGACTAAACCCATCTGTTGCTATTGCAAGCCAAACATTTCGCCCTTCCTCGGCGAAATCGGGCCATCTACTTTTTAGCATTCTCCATTGGGATGAATCACAAGGATGTCGCTGATAATCCCATGAATTTGTTTCCCGATGGTGCTATGTCATTTCATGCGCTATCCAAGGTATAGTGTACAATCTCACTAGCCTTGGAATTAAAGGGAAATGTCTCAACACTTTCATCGGTTCTTTGCATATCCTCTTCCCTTTCTTTGAGGTCACTGCATATCTCGGTTCTCCACACTGAGGACAACGATTTGGTGATCTTCGAAGGATGTCAGCGATTTGGTGATCTTCGAATCACAAGGATGTCAGCGATTTGGTGATCTTCGAAGAACCCTAGGTCGCGATTTGGGTCACGATATGAAGGTATGAATCTTTGAAGGTATGAAGATTTGATTCGAGATTTGAAGCTTCAAAGATTTGAAAGTACGAAATTTTGGAACCCTAGGTCGCGATTTTGCTTCGCGGTTTGAAGAGCTTTGGGTTTGGGGAAGTTTTGGAGAGAGTCGTCCTTGGAGAAAAATTTTAACCTGCTTTTTCAGAAAAACAATTACTTTTAAAATATTCAACTAATATTAGTAACACTTATTTAAGATTTCTAACGGTATTATATTGTAATAAATAGTAATGGTAAAGTATTGCTAGTAATACTAAAAATAGTGTGTTACTAAATGAGAATTTTGGTTTAGTGGAGGTTCAGTTTTTGGGGCATATCATTTCAGACCAGGGGATATCTGTTGATCCGGGGAAGGTATCCACGGCGAGGGAGTGGGGACTGCCCACGACACCGACTGAGATTCGTAGTTTCTTGGTCCTAGCAGGATACTACAGGAGGTTTATTTGGGGTTTCTCAAAGCTAGCGGGCCCTTTGACACATCTGACTCGTAAGGGTGTGCCATTCATCTTAAGTGATGCCTGTCAGTTGGCATTCGATGAGTTGAAGGACAAGCTGACCTCAGCACATGTGTTAGCATTATCAAGACCGGGAGTTGAGTATCTAGTCTACACCGATGCGTCCTTACAAGGACTTGGAGGTGTACTACAGCAGGAGAGTCAAGCCATAGCTTATGCTTCACGTAAGCTTAAGCCTTACGAGAAAAATTACCCCACCCATGACTTGGAGTTAGCGGTAGTTGTATTTGCCCTTCGGATTTGGAGACATTATCTCCTGAGGGAGAAGTTTCGGTTGTTCACGGACCATAAGTCTCTACAGTACCTCTTCACGCAGAAGGAGTTGAATATGCGTCAACGACGGTGGCTTGAGTTTGTGAAGGACTATCAGTTTGATATCCAATATCACCCGGGGAAGGCTAACGTGGTAGCAGACGCGTTGAGCCGTAGGCCAGTAGATGAAGTGGACGAGGTGTGGAAAGCAAAGTGAAAGGAGTTGGGCCACCAGGATGCAGTGGCCCGATCGTTCATGTCTGTGATGACTATTACACCTCAGATTGTTACGAGAGTGGTAAAGGCCCAGGCAAATGACTCGTTCTGTCAGGAGCAGATAGTTCGATTACTAGCAGAAGGAGCCGAGTCCTATACCATTAGCTCAGACGGGGGATTACGCTTCAATGGGAGACTGGTCATTCCAGAAGGGGAAGACTTGCGGCACGAGGTGATGGCAGAGTCGCACGGATCACGGTTTGCGGTACACCCTGGTGGGGACAAAATGTACCAAGACATGAGACGTCAGTATTGGTGGAGTGGGATGAAGAGAGATATTGCCGTGTTTGTTTCTAAATGCATCACTTGTCAGCTGGTAAAGGTGGATCATCAGAGATCGACAGGACTTCTGCAGCCATTAGAGGTTCCGACGTGGATATGGGAGAGCATATCCATGGACTTTATCACGGGGTTACCTACGTCACAGAGGGGTCACGACTCCATTTGGGTAATTATGGACCGTTTGACCAAAGTTGCTCATTTTCTACCTGTAAGGACAGACTACACTATGGGACAATATGCCCAGATTTTCATTTCACAAATAGTGAGACTTCACGGTGTGCCTCTAAATATCGTGTCTGACCGAGACAAGATATTTGTTTCAAGATTTTGGGAGAGTTTCCAGGAGGCCATGGGCACTGAATTACGATTGAGTACGGCTTATCACCCACAGACCGATGGGCAGACCGAGCATACAAATCAGATGTTGGAGGACATGTTGCGTATGTGCATCATAGACTTTGGGGGTGCATGGGAGTAGTACCTTCCACTGGTGGAGTTTGATTATAATAACTCCTACCAGTTCACCATTGGCATGACTCCATTTGAGGCGTTGTATGGTAGACCTTGTCGTTCCCCATCATGTTGGTTAGAAGTGGGGGACAACAAACTCTTTGGGCCAAAAGTGATTCAGGATACTTCGTCAAGGATAGAGATGATACGGAATCGCATTCGGGTAGCTCAGGACCGGCAGAAGAGCTATGCTGATGCCAAGAGGTTCTTCAGAGAATTCAAAGTGGGGGACTAGGTTTTACTCAGGGTATCTTCTATGAAGGGTATTATGCGTTTTGGGAAGAAGGGGAAACTGGCACCGAGATATGTGGGGCCATTTCCTATCATCGAGCAAATTGGGCCAGTTGCGTATAGACTTGGGTTACCGGAGCACTTGCATAGGATTCATGATGTGTTCCATATTTCCTCGCTAAGCAAATATCTTACGGACGATTTGGCCCATACTCACATTGCTTTAGAGGACATCGATCTCCAGCCCGATAGTTCCTACGAGGAGGGGCCGATTGCTATTTTGGATCGAAGCGAGCGGAAACTGGGGTCAAAGATAGTACAATTGGTACGTATTCAGTGGCAGCATCATAATGCCGAGGAGTCCACATGGGAGCGCGAGGATGAGATGCACGAACGTTATCCAAAGTGTTTTTTACCAGGTACTTTTTAGTTCCGAATTTCGGGATGAAATTCTGTTATTAGGGGGGAAGTATGTAATACCCCATAATTTTATTGATATTTATTTAAGGGATTAAATAAATTAAATGTGAATTAATTGAGAATTAATTCGGATATAAATACTAACGAAATGTGAGTTGGTATTTGATTATGATGTGTATATATGGCAATATATGAATATTGAAAATATTAGAATTGTCGCGGGACTTAAATACGACAATTTGGGAAATTTAGTTGGGACGCGCGTGTCAGTCCCGTCAGGAATGTAAATATTTGAATTAAAAAGTGAATCCTATTTTTATCATCCGAATGGTCATTTTGAGTGCGCCAACGAGTCCGGAAGGGTCGAAATAGTCAGAAAACACTAGCCGAGGGTTTAGTTCGGGTCCCGGGGCATTTTTGGGCCATACCGACAACTTAAAAGGGTATTTTGGTAATTTTAAAAATTAGAGAATTAAAACCCACGAAAATTAGAGTTTATATTTATAATTTTAAAAGGGGCCACTAAGGCCATTACCAGCAAAAGTTTAGAGAGTGGGCTACGGGAGTTTTGAGAGAAGTTTGAGAGAAGTTACAAGAGCCAAAACCAAGCCATCTTCAACCTGGGGAGAAAATCTGTAGAGAAAGGAGATAATCAACCTTCATTCACCAACATCAATTCTAAAGAACAATCTAAGGCAAGTGATTTGATATTTTTAGTGCATTGAATATGTCTTCCATGTTTAGTGTAGGAATTATATTATTTGGAAATTTTTGAAGAAAACCCATGAAATTGTTGGAGAAACTTTGAATTTTGGTTAGGATTTGCATGTAGAATGATGATGGACTAATTTAATATTCGAAGAGTTATATATAATGATTTAAAAACGGATTTATGATGAGTAATTGGGCATAAGAAAATTATGAGTTCTTGTTCCTAGGGTTTGGGAAATATTTGGAGACTTATATTAATTCCTTGATGATTTGTAAGATTTGACCCCTAAAATATGTTAAGAGATGATCTAGGATGATTAGAAATGGTTTAAAAACGTTGGAACACAAATTGGATGGTCTTAGGGTGGATTTAGAGGAGATAAGAATTGAGAAAAACGGACTGGGGAATTTCTAGGCTGAAACTACCATCTCGTTAGAAGACCTGCCCAGGTCGTTCGAACGACCTCGTTCGATCGAACTTCTAACGAGATGACAGTATCCCTTCTAACGAGTTGGTATTTCATTCGAAGCCCTTCGTTCGAATGAACTCATTCGAACGACCTCGTTCGAACGAACTAGTTCGAACGACCTCGTTCGAACGACCTCGTTCGAACGAACTAGTTCGAACGACCTCGTTCGAACGAGACTTCTAACGAGTTGACACAATGGCCTTTTTGGCCTGAATTCATTTCTAGTATCCCGCAGACTTATTTAAATGGTGAGATAACCTTCCCTTATTAACTAGTGTGTATAGTTGGGAGATTGGGGTACCTTGAGGAGTAAAACTTAGAATAGTGTATGAAACCGGATGACATTTGTGGATTGGGAAGCGAGTAAGTAATCACGATGTGAGAATAATTGATAACTTAAATACATATAAATCGGGGACTTATGATTTGTATAGCACTAAGTGTTGGTATAAGAATGAGAAGTATACCACTAATAAAATATTGTAATATCTAAGATGTGTGAATGCTTAGTATATGTAGTTATCTGTGTATAAGATACCTACCGTACTTGCTATCATGGGAGGTTGGAGTTCGTTTAGGGCCATTTAATCTTTGTGTGCCTACGGGGGGGGGGGGGGGGGGGGATCTAGATTGGTACCTCGAGGACATAGGTCAGAGAAGGGCTTATTGAGAAGTAAATAAGTCTGCTGATCATGGGAGCGTAAATATGTGCGTGACCCATGTGATGTGAACTATGTTCACCTCCATTGTTTGTGATTTTTGTTAATGAAACGTTTCCTGAGAGATTCGAAATACGTGGTCCTCATGTACGTGATGTACCGGGATTTGATAGCAGAGTATGTGAGCACCGCAGCTTAGTCTCGAGGTGCTAGTATTGTATATATATGATGAGAATAATATACTGTTAATTGAAATGAATTGTCATGTATAAATGTGAGGATAAATAATAACAACAGTTTGTAAAGTGAAAATGGAAGATCTCTAGTAATTAGTAGTACTAACATGGGAAAACTGTGTAGCAAGTTATAACACTCTGTTAAATAAAAGTTATTGGAAATTGAATTGGATATCGTATAAAAATGTTGGAAATTTGGTATCGGACTAGTTAGATATGGAAACAACTAGAATGGGTACGGGTACGACAGGAGTGCACAATTAGTTGAGAGGTGAGGAACTCATGTGAGTGCACGCACTATCATGTACTTTATATTCACTGTTTAATGATATTAAACACTTGCAAATTTTTAAACTATTTTCACAATCGGTCTCTGACCCGTTTGCTTTCAAATCTATTTTTTTTGTAAAACCTTTTAGGTGCCCAGCCACAAGGACACCATGCATAGGAGTTCTACTCAGGTGACGTGCTATAGCTGCTGTGGAAGTTACAGGACCTTGACAGTAGGCGCCTCCATCTTCGATCTTGATTCCATTATCAGATTTTCTTATTTTGTTGGGCATGTTTCCCCATTCCTTTAGAGACATCTTACATTTCAGTTATTTCAGACTTTGGGTTGTAATTAATTTAGTGATGCTGACTATTTATTTCAGTATTTGGATTGTTGTGAGGAGTATTCCTCCAGACTTATTATTAGTTGATGGTTATTCTATTTTGGCTATGTTGTGGTGGTTATGTTTGTATTTCATAATTCATTTATTGTATGTTTATCGAATTAAATTAAAATTGGCAACTCACTTTTTAAATACTAGGTGGCTATTAATTATTAAAATGTTTTCGACAGTGATGCTATGAACTGAACCAACTTGGCATTTTGTATTAATTTAATAAAGGAGTAGCTACCCGGTATTTAATTAGTCAGGGTGTTACATGTATATAGATATAAATGTCTGAATGTATAAAGACATTCCATCTCTGTAACTCCCATCACTATAAATACATGTATTCCCTTAGCCAAAGGGACAAGTAAGAGACACGATACACAAGATACACACAATCTAAACAACTAAGCAATTTTCTACACATCTCTCTCTCTCTCTCTCTCTCTCTCTCTCTCTCTCTCTCTCTCTCTCTCTCTCTCTCTCTCTATACCCCCATATTATGCTATCGTAAACCCCTGGGAATAAAAGAAAAGTGGACGTAGGCTTTATTTATAGCCGAACCACTTTGAAAGTCTTTGTCTCTTATATGTTTGATGTAAATGTTTATCTTCATCTTCAATCTCATCCTCATCATTTTTCTGCTGTTGACGCCAATAAAATGGCAGAGGCCATTTTCTGTCTTCAACAGATTGGCGCCGTCTTTGGGAAGCGTGTTACAAGCATTGTTCTCTATTAAAAGCTAAGTTTTTTATTTTCTCTGCATATAACTAATTATATGTGATGCACTCATCTTTTTGTTCAAATCATGATTCTCGTATGTTTATAATCATAAATTCAGAGATCGATTCAATTATATGCCGAACATACATCTTCTAATTCAATCATAATATGAATGAATTCTGCGAACAATTTTAATTTGGGAATATGTAAAACAGTAGATTTTAGAATTTTATAAGTTTTGTACGAGTTATAAAATATATTAATTATCAAAATTTTATGGGTATACATGCTCAAAGCATCGTTTAAGTCAATTCATTCAAACCCAACATGTATCTGATTTTCATAATATTAAAAGACAGTTTCAATCAAAAGATTTTCCTGTTCGTCAAAAGCAAGAATTATTATTTTTAAATCCTCCGAACAGCACTTCTGTTATTTTTATTCCCATATCTGATATTTTTCCTGAGAATAAACGTCTAAAATGAGTATCTCTCTTAAGAGATGACAATCACAACTTTTCCTTTAAGGAACTGTATGATTTTTATTTATCACTCAGTGGTGTCAATTGTAGATAATTTTTATGATGAACCTCGTGTATTTCTCATGATCTGCACGAACCTAACTATTTTTCATAATGGTACGTCTGAAACATTGAATATCTGAATTCTCATTTAGTTATAATTACTTGTTTAGTTTTTTATGTGCAACTGGAAAATTAGAGTTACAGATCCTCTCTCTCTTCAAGAGATTTCATCTTGATACGCAAGCCGAATTTTAAAAAATGGCAATTGGTATTCAGCAACACATACACAAGTATATTCGAGAAGAAAATAATCTTCACAAGAAGGATCTTCCAAACCCAGACCCCGCCTTCAGATCGAAGCAATTTTCGGCTAGTTGACAGGTGTCAAACTTCATAAACATCATTTCGGCTCCGGATCATCATCAAAAACATATTTTCATATTATGATAATGATGAAGTTGGCTCGTCATCAACCAAGAAAAAGATTATTCATATTCAGAAAGAAAAAGATGAAGTAGACTGAGATTTATTTGAAGAATCATGCACTGGAAAGTCGGTTTCAAAATCGAGGCATCGTTGATTTATGGAGTCTTTTTATATCTGGTGGTATTGATTTATTAAACGAACGCTGATATATTCACAACCAAATCTAGATGGTTTGGTAGATGATCCGAATATTTGTCGATCAATTTATCCATCAGTCCGATTGGTGCTCAGAACGTCACAAAATAATTGGGAAATATTTTTCACGAATTGCAAAATACCTGACCGATCTGATTTATATGGACAATATAAATTTCTAGTACCATTGTTACTCGGAGGAACTCCCCGACCTACTATTTGTTGGTCGGCATCAAATTCCAGCCTCGTGGTCGGCGACCACTATATTACAGATAAGTCTAAAAGAAGGGAAACCATGGATTCCATTATTGTTCGGCGTTCCACTAAATTAAGATCCAAGCACATTTGTACAGGTTTTTGTTGAATGGAGAAACTACACTGCAGTACCTCGACCATCTGTTGCTGGTCGGTGTTATGTATAGTTGGTCAGGGATAACTATTAAGTGGTCGGAGGCATATATTGCACTGTAGGGGGTGTTCCCGACCTCCTATCACTGGTCGACAATTCTCATATACCTGGTCGGTAGCCGTCTAAGTAGGTCGGCATCATCCAATCTTGGTCGGCCTCACCTATTAACTGGTCGGCATAATTCATTATTGATCGGAACTGATGGTCGACACAGGTCGGCACCAGCCAGCGCTGGTCAGAACCATCTAAACAGGTCGACGATCATCTACTTCTTGGTATGCGATGTCTAACATTGGTCGGTGATCATCCAACCTACACTACAACAAAAATAGGAAACTGGCACGATTTAAAACCGTGCTAGACGCAATCTGGCACGGTTTAAAACCGTGCCAGAATCAGGCGTGCCAGATTTTCTGGCGCGGTTTAAAAACGGTGCCAGATTTTCCAAACTGGCACGCTTTTAAACTGTGCCAGTTTTTTAATCTGGCACGCTTTTGGCATGCTTTTAAACCGTGCCAGATATTAAATCTGGCACGCTTTTGGCACACGCCAAAACCGTGCCAAATTATCTATTTTCTGGCACTCTTTTGGCACGGGTATAAAGCATGCCAGATTGTTTTATAAGCGTTCTCATTTTTATGCATTAGCACGGTTTTGGCACGATTTAAAACCGTGCCAGATTTTTCAGTTGATTAAAAAAAATAATAATAGGAACCAAATCTAGAAAATCTGCAAATTCCAAATTCGGTAGGAAAAATATTTATTATTTGCAGAAATAAAATCAAGAAAATTCACAAATTATGAATATCGCATGTTGTTGATAAACTAATGTGCATACAAACTTCAAAAAATTACAAGAGATAATACCAATATAAAGCAACACATGACCATAAAAGTCGACAATAACTTCAAAAAATTACAAGAGTTAATAGTTCCCATATCAAAAAAAAATTGGGCAGAGTTTCCTCTATTTTTTGAGCATTCCAAAACCTGCTAACATAAAATCTGCCCATATAAAGCCCGCACGGCCATAAAAGTCAACAATAAAACTACTATAGCCAGCACGACCATAAAAATAAACCATAAAACTACTGAAGCCTGATCGGCCATAACACAAAAAATAGAATCCAGAATATTAACGACACTAAATACACAATCCCCCTGTTGTAAAGCGTTGACTTCTTCGTGCGTTCCAAGTGGATAAAAGCTAACGATTGAATGTCATCCTACAAAAAAAATAAGACACAAAAAAGATACAATATTAGTAACCAATTCATTTAAAAAAAATCATATTCAAGCAAAAAAGTTGCATATACAAGAAGAAAAATTGCATATATGACTATGCGGTCAGTTCCTACAAGTTACATTGGTCCCGTGCGAGGTGTTCGTGCCTCCTACGGGGTCGTTTGGGTGCTGGTTTGGGTTTTCACCCATTAACGGCCTGTTTTCAAGTCTAAGTGTGATTTTCGCAAATTATCGTCATACTCTCAAACCGGGAGACCCGGGACTACGCAGTCAGTTCCTACAAGTTACATTGGTCCCGTGCGAGGTGTTCGTGCCTCCTACGGGGTCGTTCGGGGGCTGGTTTGGGTTTTCACCCTTTAATGGCCTATTTTCAAGTTTAAGTGTGATTTTTGCAAATTATCGCCATACTCCCAAACCGAGAGACCCGGAACTACACGGTCAGTTCCTACAAGTTATATTGGTCCCGTGCGAGGTGTTCGTGCCTCCTACGGGGTCGTTTGGGGGCTGGTTTGGGTTTTCACCCATTAATGGCCTATTTTCAAGTCTAAGTGTGATTTTCGCAAATTATCGTCATACTTTCAAACCGGGAGACCCGGGACTATGCAGTGAGTTCCTGTAAGTTACATTGGTCCCGTGCGAGGTGTTCGTGCCTCCTACGGGGTCGTTTGGGTGCTGGTTTGGGTTTTCACCCTTTAACGGCCTGTTTTCAAGTCTAAGTGTGATTTTTGCAAATTATCGTCATACTCTCAACCGGGAGACCCGGGACTACGCAATCAGTTCCTACAAGTTACATTGGTCCCGTGCGAGGTGTTCGTGCCTCCTACGGGGTCGTTTGGGGGCTGGTTTGGGTTTTCACCCATTAACGACCTATTTTCAAGTCTAAGTGTGATTTTTGTAAATTGTCATCATACTCTCTAACCGGGAGACCCGGGACTACTCGGTCAGTTCCTACAAGTTACATTGTCCCGTGCGAGGTGTTCGTGCCTCCTACGGGGTCGTTTGGGGGCTGGTTTGGGTTTTCACCCATTAACGGCCTGTTTTCAAGTCTAAGTGTGATTGTCGCAAATTATCGTCATACTCTCAAACGGGGAGACCTGGGACAACGCGGTTAGTTCTTACAAGTTACATTGGTCCCGTGCGAGGTGTTCGTGCCTAGTACGGGGTCGTTTGGGGGCTGGTTTGGGTTTTCACCCTTTAACGGCTTATTTTCAAGTCTAAGTGTGATTTTTGCAAATTATCATCATAATCTCAAACCGGGAGACCCGGGACAACGCGGTTAGTTCCTACAAGTTACATTGGACCCGTGCGAGGTGTTCGTATCTCATACGGGGTCGTTTGGGTGCTGGTTTGGGTTTTCACCCTTTAACGACTTGTTTTCCAATCTAAGTGTGATTTTCGCAAATTATCGTCATACTCTCAAACCGGGAGACCCGTGACGATGCGATCAGTTCCTATAAGTTAAATTTGTCCCGTGCGAGGTGTTCGTGCCTCCTACGGGGTTGTTTGGGGGCTGGTTTGGGTTTTCACCCTTTAACGGCTTGTTTTAAAGTCTAAGTGTGATTTTCGCAAATTATCGTCAGACTCTCAAATCGGGAGACACGGGACTACGCAGTCAGTTCCTACAAGTTACATTGGTCCCGTGCGAGGTGTTCGTGCCTCCTACGGGGTCGTTTAGGGGCTGGTTTTGCTTTTCACCCATTAATGGCCTATTTTCAAGTCTAAGTGTGATTTTTGCAAATTATCGTCATACTCTCTAAGCGGAAGACCCGGGACGACGCGGTCAGTTCCTATAAGTTACATTGGTCCCGTGCGAGGTGTTCGTGCCTCCTACGGTGTCGTTTGGGGGCTGGTTTGGGTTTTCACCCTTTAACGGCCTGTTTTCAAGTCTAAGTGTGATTTTCGCAAATTATCGTCATACTCTCATACCGGGATTACGCGGTCAGTTCCTACAAGTTACATTAGTCCCGTGCGAGGTGTTCGTGCCTCCTATGGGGTCTTTTGTTTTGTGACTTCAAGTAATAAGTAAATATTCTTATAGAGTTTCTCATAGTTGAGCCAATTACGTCTCGATTAATAGCATAAGATCACGTAACTTTAATTTTACTTCCATAACAAAACTTCAAATATGAAAACACGTAATTTTTAAAAAAAAAGTGTTAAACCCCATAACCATATATACAGTAAAGGTCACGCATATATAAAGTACTGCACATATATAAAACTATATATCTTATTAGAAGTAAAATATAATACTAGAGTTTTACCTGTCCAGTAGCGGGTTAGTGGGATTTTGCATGTGAAAGTTACATTACTTGTAATTCCTTGCCCTTGGCCTTGCTCTGAAGCTACTTTTACACATAAACTGCTAACATCCTGACCTACAATACGTTAATGTGATCAAAATTAACCAGAAAATAAACTAGAAAGAAGTCAAGTCCAAAGGGTATGAACAATAAGCTTACCTTTGTATCCATGCTAACTAAATCCTTAGCACAAGTGAACAGTCCAAATGGATGCTAACTACATCATTATATATAATTCAATTACAGAAATTTATTGAATGGTTTCTTACTGGACAATAAAAAGAAAAAAATAAAGAATGGAAAAAATAAAGAAAAATTCCATATAGTGAATACTTACTTACAATTATTGATATGCCCCCAAGCCCCCGGTGATTGCTCACAACAACATTCCGGCCACGTTTTGCAACAAAGTTTGGCACTATTTCATCAACCAAACATAGAGCTAATAAATTTAAAGTGTATAAATACATGTATATACATACATGTGTAAATATACATATTCATACCAATCAAAAGCTGATCTTTAGTGCACTTCTTCCCTTCCACCATCACGTACACACACTATGTGCATGCACACATATATACATAAACAAACAATTCATTGATGAGACGCTAAGGTGTTAAAATGACAATATACAAACATATATAAACACACACACACACATACGCGTTTTGGCAATTAATTCTAATTCTAATTCTAAATTTCTCTATAGACCTTTATTTCTCACTTTTTTTCCTAAAGTTTTGGTGAAATAATCCCATTTTTATTTCATTTCCACCCTTCCAGCTCCAAATCTACACACACAGACAATCAACTCATCAACGAGACACAGGGCTGTAAAAAAGAAAGTATACAACTATACGAACACACACACACACTGCGTGTGACAATTATTTTTAAATCTAGATTTCTCTATAAGCCTTAATATTTTGATTTTTCCTCAAGTTTCAATGAAATCGGTACCCGAAATTGCAACTGATACATTATACAACTGACTTGCAACTTACCTATACCTGATATATATATTTACTGATATATATTACTGATATATATATATATATATATATATATATATATATATATATATATATATATATATATATATATATATATATATTCTGATATTACTGATATATATATATATATATATATATCCAGTTGCGAGAGAGAGAGAGCGAAATCGCAACTGACCTGAGAGAGAAATCGCAAATCGCATACCCATATATATATATATATATATATATATATATATATATATATATATATATATATAGAGAGAGAGAGAGAGAGAGAGAGAGAGAGAGATAGAGATAGATAGAGAGAGAGAGAGATGTAATACCTTACGATGATGAGCAGTAGCAGCAACAATGAGAACGATGAGGAAGCCGGGAAGGAGAGCGAGGAGGAGAACGATGAGGAAGCCGGGAGGGAGAGCGAGCGGGAGAGAGAGAGAGAGAGAGAGAGAGAGAGAGAGAGGATTGGAATGTCTTGAAAATTTGGTCCCCACTCCAAATTTTGGGGGGTTATTTTTTTAACAAAGCGTAACCATATTTGGCACAGTTAAAAACTGTGCCAAATTTGGGCACTATTTCAAACCGTGCCAGATTATGATAAAACCGTGCCAGAATCTGGCACGGTTTTAAACAGTGCCAGAATCTCCTTGCCTAAGCGTGCCAGATTGGCATTTTTGGTGTAGTGCTACCCCTGGTCCTTAACATTCACAGTTGGTCGGCAGCTAAAGAAATAAAACAAATAAAGATTTCTTTGAGGGTGATGGGTTTCAGACCTCACGTTTGAGACCCAAATTTATTTAACTTCATCAAAATAAAGTTTTGCTGTTTAAAAGAAGGACTTGTAGTTTACTACCCCAACTTATAAATTGGGTATTTTCTACAGTACCACATATTTATATTTCCCCACATTTATATTTACAAGCTTTATGTGGAGTACCACACCCTTATGCTTCAAAGCTTTACGTGGGAATAATTTTTGAAAACCAAATTATTTTTAGTATTTGTTGGGATTGCAAATAATGTTGTAAAATTTTTGAATCTCCCATATGATTCACATGGGATAAAAATCTCCTCACATGACACACATTTGGTAAAAAATATATTGTTTCATATGTTGAAATTTTTATAGCCTTATGTGTGAGCTAATACATATCATATATTGTTTGGCTGAACAATCATTCTCATGAGAATGACTATTTGATTTAGCCTCTGTAGATGTTCGAGCAACTTATTAAATTCCACAGGTACAAGATTCAATCCCGACGGAAGCTCGATCACAATCTTAAACTTCTGGAAACTATTATTATTGCTCGACCTTATGAAATTTTACCTCAACGAGGCACTATTGATTTTCTCTGATATGTGCTCAAGCAGGAATCATTCTCTATATCCATTCCATATTCATCTCAGCATGGAGCTCGGCCCGACAAAGTAATCGACCATATTCTTATGTTCTGGAAATATTATCCGTGTTCGTCATTATGAAATTTTTCCTCGACAGATCAACGAGACACTTTATTATTATTCTTAATCATTGTTTATATCTATTCGGATGTATATTATATATTCATCTCAGCATGGAGCTCGGCAAAATATTTATTATCATATATTCAGCTCCAAGGAAATCTGCATCAGTTAGGATATTATCTTCAACGGACTGTTGGTCAGGAAAATTCTTTCCTCTGTATATATTCAGCAACCACCAACTCCGGTTGGTCGGCATATCAGCAACCACCAACTCTGGTTGGTCGATATTCAACAACCACCAACTCCGGTTGGTCGACACCAATAAATTTAACCAACAATGTTGGCATAACAATCATTCAAGGCAAATCCTTTTTGATCACGAGTGATCTCAAGGGACACCCCAAACTAGGCAAGAAGATGGGTGACCCCACGGGGCATCCACTGTCTAGGCACCAAGGTAATCTTGAAAAGATTACTACACGGGTGACCTCAAGAGGCACCCCAAACTAGACAAGAAGCTGGGTGACCCCATGGGGCATCCACTGTCTAGGCACTAAGGATCAATCGATCCCTTACTTATTATTTATCTGGACTTCTTATTAAGCCCGACAGATGGTTGTCATTCTTACTATTTATCTGGATTTCTCAGCACTTGTTGAAAGCAGTTTTACTCAACCAAAATTACTTGGTCGACAAATTAATTCTATGGTCACAGAGGGACAGTATGGAGATGCAACATGCAGAGTTCTTGGGAAGTCACATAAGGGAACATTTCCTCGAACTTATCTTTTCTAGCAAGACTAACATACTTCAAGGCCAAGAAAGCATTCAGAGTTCATATGCCATACTTGGGGGCTTCTACTACATAATTAATTATTTATTCGGCAACATATTCTCATAACATCATGCAGTATCAGTCGAGCATCAAATTCAACTCCACCAACTTACATGGTCGGGGCCCCGATCAATCATCATTCAGGAGTTAGTTTTTTGCTCAGGAGTTAGTTTTGCCATTGAAGTTCAGGAGTTATTTTTGCTATTGAAGTTCAGGAGGTACATTGATGAAGTTCTCATCTATTCCCACACAATTGACGAACATTGGAAACACTTAATTTATTTTTTGAACTAATAAAAAATAATGGTTTAGTGGTTTCAACCTCAAATTTTAATCTATTCCATATATATATATATATATAGAGAGAGAGAGAGAGAGGGAGGCTCACCTACATCATGCACTATACATCACACCGTACATCACAACTAATTCTAGGCCCTTGAAAACTTTTTTTTCAAATTTTATATTTTTCCCTTGCAATTAACCTTCCAATAAACCCATATGCAAAAAATTAGGCCAAAATACATTTTGTAGCTATTTTTCAAAAATCCACAAAAATTACTGGCGCAGACCCTTAAAAATAAGGTATTTTTAGCAGGTTTTTGTGGATTTTTTAAAAATAGGTCCAAAATGTATTTTGACCTAATTTTTTGCGTATGGGTTGATTGGAAGGTTAATTTCAAGTGAAAAATATAAGTTTGAAAAAAAAAGTTTTTTATGGCCCTGAATTAGGCGTGATGCATGGGTGATGTATAGAGCATGATGTAGGTGAGCCTTCTCCTATATATATATATATATATATAAATCTCTATAAAGAACCTCACTTAGCAAACTTTAAAATACGGATCATTTTTTCAAAATAATAAAAAAAATACTTTTGAGTTGATTTTTTATAGTTATTAAACATTTCAATGAAGAAATAAAAAAATCAGTTCAAAAAAGATTTTTTTTATTATTTTAAAAAAATCGATCAAAATATGTCTGTGTTTAAGGTGCTTAAAAAATGACATATTTTGACCATTTTTTTAGTACATTTTTATTCTGAAACTAATTGGATTATCTTGGAGTTTGTAAATGTAATGTTGGATCTCTTGATATTCTTAAACTAATTGGATAACTGATTAATGGTGTAAAAATCTTATGGCAATGCTTTTGTAATATATATTATTCTCATTTTCTCTTGGTATATCCCCTCTGTTTTTCTCGGATACTGTGACACCCCGCCTAATCAAATACCGGGTGATCAATCATATATCAAATTAAAACAAGAATCTCATTTGGTTCATTCTTAGCATCACTGTCGAAAACTTTTTAAAACATAGTAACCACCTAGTATTAAAAAAAATGGTGTCAAATTTTATCTTTATTAATCCAAGACAAAATAAGTGCGGAATTAAAACAAAACATCTAGTGATGATAGAATCAATCATCACATAGAATAATAAAAGCCTTGCAGAATAAACCATCGGCTAAATCCAAAACCAACTAAACTAACAGAGAGTAATAAATCCAGTTAATCTGAAAAGACTCTAAAAAAACAGTGAGCGACATGCTAAAAAATAAACTGATATGAATCCCTACACTAGGAATGAAAAAATAGATGCGTCTATCCAAATCCTGCAACATCCACGTATGCTGCAGCTGCAAATCCCGGAATGAAGTCACACCTGGTGTCCTTGTGGCTGGACACCTAAAAGGTTTTGAAAATATTTGATAGCAAGGGTTAGAACCCAAAACATTTTGAAAATATTTAGAAAATGATTAATTTGCAGTAATTAAAATGCATTGATGCTCTCCATATTTAAGTTAGTGTCGCACTCTCTTAAGGACTTACTCACCCCTCCACTATTGTGCACACCTAACGCCCTTTTTTAGTTAAATGTGATAAATGGATCCAATGTCCTAGTTTCTCAAACACTAGTCTATATCTGTCGTAGTCGCACTTTTTAATTATGTTAGCTTAGTTTAAAATTGCATATCTTCTCTACATCCATTTTGTATAGTTGGACAGCTATAATTATTTTGAAAAAAAAAAATAATAAATCTATGCGGGTTCGACCCGTACTTACACTCATTATTCTATAATAGCCTGTGCACTTGCGGTATTTTATAAATTGCAACATGTTCCTCAACGAAGTGTCCTAATGATAGATAAATGTCCTTAATCTCCATTTGAGGAAATGAGAAAAAAGATGCAAAAGGAGATGTTGAAAATGATTGCAACTTACTCGTAGTCATCCAATGAGGTTGCTTTAGTATATGATATTTTTCATACTACTTATCCAATGGAGTATAATGAGGAGCCTTACCTCAAAGATTATCTTCCGCCAATCTTTGACGAGTAAAATGGGAAATTAGGAAATCCCAAAGAGCACATTAAGAGGTTCGTGGAACATCTGGGGGCTCACTGCAACAATAAGAGGTTGCGCTTGAGGGAGTTTTCTAAATCCCTCACCGATAAAGCATACATCTTGTACTCTTATCTATCTCTAAGGAGTGTTTCCACGTGGGAGGAAATGCACATTTTATTTTTCCATAAGTTCATTCTTGTAGAAGATGAGTCACTCAGATACAATTGGCTAGGGAGAAGCAATGGTCCAATGAAAAGGTTATTGCGTACATCCAAAGGTTCACAGAAAGGTCCCTCTATGTGAGGGAAGATGCCAAAGAGTCCAAGTTACTCCAAATCTACGCTGAAAGTTTTTCCCGGAGTACATCTGCCATTTGATAAATAAGATGCACGAATGAAATTTTATCACATTTCTAAAGGTTGCAATGAACATCTCTTTAGTGGTGAGACCAAGCCCCATCGTGGTGTTGATGATGTTCAGGCTGCAAGCACAGCCCGTTGAGGGACATAGCCAGCCGTCGCGAATGAGCTTTGCCAATAGAGGAGAAGGAGTCAAAGAGACAAAGAAAGATAACAAGAGGAAGTTTTGCAGATAAAGAGAAGATCCAACACCATTTCCTTACTTCGTTGAGGAGGTTGTTAGTTGTTATAATGATATGTTGCGAGAGGAGAAGTTTATGCCCCCAACGATGCTACAACTACAGAGACATATCCAAAAGTAAGAGAAAACCCCAAATACTGTCAAATACATTGGAAGATTTGTCATCCAACTTCATCGTGTTTCACCTTGAGAAAGGTCATCAACAAACATTTGAAGGTCGGTACTTTTCAAATCCTCAAATGAAACATCAATAATGATCCGTTACCAGTGCATGCAGCAAACTTGGTGGTGGCGTACGATGAGGAAGTTGAAAGCCAAGAAAGAAAGTTCATGGAAGAATGGGAAGAGTTTTAAGAAGCTCAAGGAGGTTGTAAAAGGGGAATAACAAACGTCGTGATAGCTTACGATAAAGAAAGAATGAGGGATGTTGAGTAAGTGTACAATGCTGACAGACAAGAAGTTGTCCAAGGATTGAAATACCAAGCTTTATCGCAGTTTCCCAATTTCACATGGTTTTTTTATTAGGTGGGGATGCCCTAGGAGAGTAGGTTGAATATTGGTCATGCAATGTCATCTATTGCCAGGAAAAATGCAGTTCCATCGTTGAGATGGAAAGGGCTTATGGCTAGGCTAGTAAGGAAGTTTTTATCTGAGGTAACGTTCTCTGATGTCGTTAGAGCAGTGAGGTTACCTCACAACAGATTAATATATGTTACTGCAAGTGTTAACGTGGTAAGATTTACAAGAGCTTTGATAAATGGGGGAGCTTTCATAAATATCATGCCTATTAGCTCCTTTTATGATTTCAACATCTCTGAGGCTAGGTTCATACCAATGCCTTTGGTGATTTCTAGTTATGACAACTAGTCTTGAAAAACAATTGGGTAATTGAATGTGGGGATAATAGTGGGAAATCTCACCTCACATATCAAATTTCATGGTATTGTGAGTGCTACTTTTTACCATATTTTTATAAGAAGGGTTTGGATGCACAATCATGGCTTGGTCCCTTCGATATTCCACCAGTGCACCATGGCGAGTGTAAAGGGCGTACAGATTGTCATATGAGCAACCAAAAGGTCATTTTATCATGAGGAAGCTCATCTAGTTGATGTTACATTCTACACATAGTTAGAGCAAGATTCACAACTTTTAACAAGTCACGTGGATGGTTGATAGCACGCGAGAAGTGTGCGCGTGTAAGTGCACAGTCATTTTTTCTGTATCGCCGCGACTATACAAACAAAACTAAATTACTACTATACTTGCGAGGCAAGCACAACGGTAAGTCGGGTATCGTAAATCCACAGGGACGAGTTGCTAGAATTTATATGACCTAATAATCCGAAATAAAAGTGCAAAAGGTGAATTACAAACTAAAAAGGAAAAAGATGCATGAAAGGGAAAGATTATTCTAGACGAGGGTATTGAGACTAGATTAACAAAGCGAGTAAACTATAGGTTGCGTCGAATATCCCTCACCCGAGTTAATTTGTATAAAATGGATACATGGGTCGATGAGTTTTTTAGGACGCGTCTCGTTTCGATATTTAATTGAATCAAGGGTTGTCACGCCCCTAAATCTGCATAAAAGCCTAATAAGATTTTGACGTCAACCAATATCCCGAAAATTGTGCACGCAAGGTCATAAGCACGGGACATACATGATATGCCCCGTCAAATCTCCTAGGCTCAATGACTAGGACAACGCACTCGAAATAGACCCGTAAACACCATCACCAAAAAAAGCAACGCATCAACTTGAGTGAGTTCAATTCAAGCACAACCTAATTTAAATTAACTAGAAATCATATTAAAAACATGGTAAATAAAGCAAATAAATAAATGCGGTAAAGTTACACTAGAAAGCACAAAAATAAAGCACACAAACCTAATTAACAAGGCATGTAAATTACACTACAAAGCAAGAATTAATTAAATACAACTATATTAAATGGAGAGGATGATGAATAGTGTAACTTACAACCCAATTGGGTGTCAAACCAAGAAGAATCAAAGCCAAACTCTCCAAAACCCTCAAACCCTAAGCTAAAGATCTCTACAATATAATCTAAATCTAGTATATCTGAATTAGAAACAAAAAATGGGAATATATAGTAAGTGGGAAAGAAAATAATGAAAAAAGAAAAGAAAAAAAAATATCCCAAAATATCTGGCATGCGCGATCGACCGCGTCCAGGGGAACGGTCGATCGGTCCTTCAAGAAAAAGCCCATTGTATCCTTGCCATGGCAAAACACCAAACCACAGTCGACCAATCACAGGGACGCGGTCAATCGGTACTCTATTTTATGCGATCCTTGGTCCATGAAGAGGGGGGAAAGTCCACTAACAAAAACGGGCATATCTTCTTCATTCGAACTCCAAACAACGCATCGTTTGCGGCCACACGACGCTAACTCTACGAACTACGTATGCATGGAATTTCCATGAGCCGGATAAGAAATGTGAATTGACTAAAATGCCCTTGAAGTAGCGTCTGATGATGAAACTTCTACGAAATGCAACGGATCCTCACTTTTAGCATTTCAATACCTACAAAAGAACAATTAACCCCTGCAAAACATGTATATATCCAAATCCAAGGTTTTTTGGTTAATGAGCATAAATATAGGCATTAGGACCGTAAAAGTGCTAGAATGCATAAAGATAACGGGCGAAAATATGCAGTATTTGATACGAATCACACCCCCTAACTTAAAGATTGTTAGTCCCTAGTAATGAAACAAACAAAACCAGACCACATAGGGCGGTACAAGACGTACATATGCATCAAAATATAAATTCCCCTTTTATGGGGATAAAGATTGCATTTAGCATATGCAATAAGTCGTTAAACCCTTAGGTTACCCTAGTGGACGAGTGTCGTCTTGTGAGGGTTTTCAGGGATGATACCCACAAACATCAATTGGCTTCCTCAAAATATGCCCAACACAACATGCTACAATCCCAACAATAGTGAAAAGGATTTCATATGCATTATTAGCAAAGTGAATGAATTCAAACAAAAGTCCGAATCATTAACATTATAGAATGCACCTCATAGAATTGAAACCTTAAAATGTGGGAGGGGAGCGAGCACATGTAAAGTGTGATTTGGCAAAAAATTTATATAAACCGGATACTAAAAGTCAAAGAATGAATAAAAGTCAATCCTCACGGGCATTACACTCATCAAGAAAATTCACTCGAAATAGGGAGGTAACACACGGAATATGGGGCCATAAAGAGTAAATGTAAATGGAAACTAGGTCGCACACATGTCACAAATGAAGAACGCTATATATAAACTAAAAAACTGTAATCTCAATGAAAGGATACCGCACATTAAAAGAGGCGAAATGAATTTTCATAGATTATTAAAACTATTATGACTTTTGAATTACATCAACCAAAGATCACATAGGACTTTAATAGGGTTGTAATGTAGGTTATGCTAAGGTACGAAACGAAGGAATGTATGTACGGGTTCAAATTGCTCGGAATGAAAACTCGGGATAATGGGAAAATGCGGGCAATATCAAAATTGGAAAACAAGTTCCAAAACGGCATTAGATATATCAATTGGAGAGTAATCAAAGCTTATTGAACTATATACAACATTTACAACTTTCTCTTTCTTTTTTTTTCTTCTTTTTATCATGTTTTCTTTTGTTTTCTTTTGCTTTTCACTTCTTCTTTTCTTTACTTTTCTCACTCTCATATGCCTAAATTGCAACCGCAACACAACAACATCATTCAATCCCAAATAGTATTCCAAACAAAGTTATGGAAGGTGTATGTATGGTGTATAACTCCAATGCGGAGTTGGTATGGGATTTGGGTTATGAAACGAAGGGCTAATATTTAGGCTCAAAGGGGTTGACGAGGGTAATCATATAAGGTGAGGTCGAGGTCAATATGGGTGATATAAGAAATATGGCCTATGATCATTTCGAAAGCTTACGCAATTCTTGAGTCAAAACAATACATGAAAATCATGATTAAGTAATAAATTTCAAGTATGAACTCAATTAATAAACGACCAAATGAAACAATAGTGAGATTATCAACGAATTCAGCGTTTTCAATGAGAAAAGAATAGTGTATACACTCACAAATGACGAAAGTTACAAAGCTTACTCGGTGTAAGTATATACAATGCAACAAAAGATTACCGAGTTATAAAAATCTTAAACCAAATCAATAAGGTAAGACAAATGCATGTGCTCATGGGATTGAAGTTTAATTCATGAAGTTATTCATAATATCAATAAGTGAGACTAAAGTATAATAACTTCTAAAATCGAGAACATGCATCGTTGGGTTGTCTATTGGATCGGGTAATTATTTAAATTTATCACCGGAAACAAAGGCCAAATGCCAAATAAAGGGGAAAAAAGAAAGAAAATATTTTTGAAATTTTAAATTTTTCTAAGAAAAGCATACTAAGTAACTAACATGTGAGCAAAAACATGGACTAAATAAAGAAATGGATAGAATATCCCACACCCCCTAACTTAAAACTTGACATTGTCCTCAATGTAAATTAAGAACCAGGTCAAAGAGAGGAAAATAGCGATATTACCCAAAATTGGAGCGATCCCATAAGAACAAGTCCAAATAATCTACAAAACAAGTTAGTACCGAGCATAGCAAAAACAAAAAATAGAAAGTTAACTAATTACAATAGACTAAATTAAAAAGGAAGAAAAATAAAAGTAAAGAAAGAATAAAAAGCTAACTATATACAACCTACTATTTAGGCTTCACACTAACTGTACACTAGAAGTTTAAATAGCTGAGGGTCCATCGTAAAACTGATTTGACTTTGGAAGATAATCGGTGTACCCTCTCATACAAGCATGCCTTCTGAAAAATATGAATTTCGTTTGAATAACGGAAGGCATGCGTAAGGTGAAAGAAATGAACCATCGCCAATTAAAAATTTTGGAGGGACGATGGGGGGGGGGGGGGGGTTTGGATTGAACGGGTGACAAAAATATGTGGGGACAGAGAAAACCCAAATATCCTCCCAATGATTTTGAAATGGGAATGGGAGGTGGCGCACACTAAGGAAAATATGCGATCGTGGAAGGAGAGTCGAGAAAGTACTCCTCATCGGCGAAAAGGTTTAAAACATTAAAGTTTGAAACCGAATCATCGGGTACTTGTGACGGTGTGATAATAGAGAATGAAAATGGGGATGAAAGAAATTCAAACTCATGAGATGAATCATCATCGCATGAATATTGAATTTCGAAGGAAATAATATCATTTTCAATGAAATGTTCTTCTTTGGGGGCCAAAGAAAAAATCATTTTATTGCAAATAGATATTACGTCATTGTCATCCTCACTTTAAATATCTATTACGCAATGGGCAAAGTCTAGAATGGTTTATTCCAAAGTAGGCACAAAGTCTTCATTTGGTTCAAAACATTCTTTGACTTCGAAAGTCTCGGAAGAAAAATCGTCGTCGGACTCAAATAATAAATCCAAGTTATGTTCCCACAAAAGATTTTCTTCCCGATAACGAGTTTCAATTTTCTCATTCTCATACATATGCAAACCCTCACCGAATGTCATAGTTCGAGGTGCGGATGCATGAAAATGGGAACTTTGAAAATTACCATCGAACTTAAACGAAAATTTATTATTATAAGAATTTTGAAAACTATTCGAATTTGTTTCAAAATTCCTATTATAAGGAGGTAAAGGCCCAAAATCATTGTCATCGTCATCAAAATTCCAATAACCTAAATTTTGACTTTCGTTATACTCGCCCAAAGTCATATTTGAATTTTTTATACTTTGGGATTCTAAGTATTCACCGAAAGTTATAGGTTTGCGAGATTTTGAGAATTATAACAATGATTACCGAAAGAATTGAAATAAGACATGCTTACCCCAAAAATGGCTCAAGTGGCGAATTCCACAAAGTAAGTGCGCGTGGGAAAAATTCGAGCGTTTCTAAGTGCTCAAATGTGGAAGTCCTGCAAAATATTAGCAAATAGTACAAATAGAAAGAAAATACTATGAAATACTAAATCAAATAAAGTCTAAAACAAACTCATCCCCGGCAACAGTACCATTTTGATAGCGCGCGAGAAGTGAACGCGTGTAAGTGCCCAATCATTATTTTCTGTCTCGTCGTGACTATACAAACAAACCTAAATTACTACTACACTTGTGAGGCAAGCACAGCGGTAAGTCGGGTATCAAAAATCCATAAGGACGAGTTGCTAAAATTTATATGATCTAATACTCCGAAATAAAAGTGCAAAAGGTGAATTACAAACTAAAAAGGAAAAAGATGCATGAAAGGGAAAGATTATTCTAGGCGAGGGTATTGAAACTAGATTAACAAAGCGAGTAAACTATAGGTTGCGTCGAATATCCCTCACCCGAGTTAATTTGTATAAATGGATACATGGGTCGACGAGTTATTTAGGATGCGTCTCGTTTCGACAGTTCATTGAATCAAGGGTTGTCACACCCCTAAATCCACATAAAAGCCTAATAAGATTTTGGCGTCAACAAATATCTCAAAAATTGCACACGCGAGGTCATAAGCACGAGACATACATGATATTCCCCGTCAAATCTCCTAGGCGCAATAACTAGGACAACGCACCCGAAATAGACCCGTAAACGCCATCACCAAAGAAAAGAAATGTGTTAACTCGAGTGAGTTCAATTCAAGCACAACCTAATTTAAATTAGCTAGAAAGCATATTAAAAATGCGGTAAATAAAGCGAATAAATAAACGCGATAAAGTTACACTAGAAGGCACGAAAATAAAGCACGCAAACCTAATTAACAAAGCATGTAAATTACACTACAAAGCAAGAATTAATGAAATACAACTATATTAAATGGAGAGGATAACGAATAGTGTAACTTATAACCCAATTGGGTGTCAAACCAAGAAGAATCAAAGCCAAACTCTCCAAAACCCTCAAACCCTAAGCTAAAGCTCTCTACAGTCTAATCTAAATCTAGTATATCTGAATTAGAAACAAAAAATGGGTTTATATAATAAGTGGGAAAGAAAATAAAGGAAAAAGAAAAGAAAAGAAAATATTCTAAAATATCTTGCATGCGCGGTCAACCGCGTCCAGGGGATCGGTCGATCGGTCCTTCAAGAAAAGGCCCACTATCTCCTTCCCACGGAAAAACACCAAATCGCGGTCAATCGGTCATAGGGACGCGGTTGACCGGTACTCTATTTTTTACGATCCTTGGTCCATGAAGAGGGGGGAAATTCCACTAACAGAAACGGGCATAGCTTCTTCGTCCGAACTCCAAATGACGCACCTTTGCATCCACGCGATGCTAACTCAATGAATTACGCATCTGTGGAATTTCCATGAGCCGGATAAGAAATGTGAATGACTAAAATGCCCTTGAAGTAGCGTCTGACAACGAAACTTCTCTGAAATGCAACGGATCCTTAATTTTAGCGTTCCAATACCTACAAAATCACAATTAACCCCTGTAAAACATGTATATATATCCAAATCCAAGGTTATCTGGTTAATGAGCATAAATATAGGCATTTGGACCGTAAAAGTGATAGAATGCATAAAGATAATGGGCAAAAATATGTAATATTTGATACGAATCAATGGTGTCACAGTCCCCTCTATTAGAGAAAGGATTGAGCTTATGAATACTCAGAGCAATTAAGGAGAAAGTGGACGAAAAGGAGTTGAGGAAGTTAACAATGCAAGTCATAAACCTCAAACTATCTCTAAGAAATTGAGAGATAGATTGAGGCAAAGGTTTGATCCCATTGAACATGAGGTCAAACGGTAGAGTGCATTAAGAAGGTTTTCAAGAGGCAGGTTAGAGGAAGATTTGCAAAAGAGGAAATAAAAAGTAACTACACCAGCCAACCATTAGTGTAAGAAAGTGTAAATGGAAGACAAAAGGGTGGTCTATCACCTCTAAAGGCATGATTAGTCAGTCGAAGAAGATGTTAAAGAAGCTAATAAAGAGGCTAACCCAGATTATAAGTGCTTTCTAGTGTATAATTAAGGGCAATGTATAGTCATTAACAATTCCAATATACATGAGTTTGTGGAGGAAATGGCAGATTAACCTGAGTACATAACTGATCGCCCAAAATAACAAGTATAGGACTTGGATCAGCTTAATATGGATGATGAAGGAGAATATCCAAGGCCCATATTAATTTCAAAGGATCTGAGTGCTGAGAAAAGATAGGCTTTATTCGAGTTGATTCGAGAGTACAAGGTTGTCATGGCGTGAAAATACACTGAGATTGAGGGGTTGGATGAAGAAGTAAGTTTCCATAAGTTAAACGTTATGCCTTCAGTCATACTAGTGAAACAAGATATAAGGACTTAAAAGCCAGAGCTAGTTCTAAAGATTAAGGAAGAGGTGCAATGACTATTGATGACAAGGTTATTAAATCAATCCAGTACCACCTTTAGTCATATAACATTATCCTAGTAGGTAAGAAGGATAAGAATCAGATACGAATATGTGTAGACTTTAGAGATTTGAATAGAGCTTGCCCAAAAGATGAGTTACCTCTGCCCAAAGGATAAATATGCAACTGTTGGGCATTAAATGTGCAATTTCATAGATGGGTACGTGAGTTACAATAAGATCAAGATGGATCCAGTTGATGAGGAGAAAACAACATTCAAGACTCTATTGGGCAATCTTATTTATAAAGTGATGCCTTTTGGTTTAAAGAATGCTAGAACAACATACCAGAGAATAATGATGCCCATTTTCCATGACTTCTTTCATGATATCATAGAATTTTACGTAGAAAATTTGGTCATCAAGTCGAATAAAGATGAGTCCCATCTAGATGATTTGAGAAAAGTATTCAACGGGTGAAGAAAATACAAGCTAAAAATGAATTTTTTGAAGTGAGCATTTGGGGTAATGAGCTGGAAGCTTCTGGGCTTTGTGGTGGATCAGCAAGGAGTGTAGATGGATCAAGATAAGTAGCGAGTAATTCTAGGGATGCCATGTCCAAGAACTATGATGGAGCTCAAGAGTTTCCTTGGCAGGTCTCCTATCATGGGAGGTTTATACTAGGATTGGTCAAGATAACTCATCCACTAATGGATCTTCTACAAAAGGACACAAAGTTCTAGTGGGAAGAAGTTCACCAAGAATACCTCAATAAGCTAAATAAGTTTCTCACCTCTCCACAAATGATGATTCCTCCTAGGGTAGGGATATCATTGCATGTCCACCTCATTTATACCATCGGGTCTATCGAGGATCTCTTGGCACAGGAGATTGATGGTAAAGAAAGACCACTTTACTTTCTAAGTATGATCGTACATGGGCTTGAGGCAAGGTACACTAGCATAGAGAGGTATTGTTTAGCCTTAGTATTTGTTGCTAAAAAACATAGACATTATATGTTATATTTCATAATCAATATTATAACAAGATGTGATCCTATTAAGTTTTTGCTGGTGAGAACATTTTTTATTGGAAGAGCAGATATATGGTTCTTCATTCTTTCAAAATATGACTTGAAGTGTGTGGTTCCTCGCTCGATTAAGACTTAAGAACATGTAGACTTATTGGAGATCTTTCCATCAAGGGTATTTGAGCCACCTCGTGAGAGCATTTTGAGAGATGATTTGTAGACCAATTTTTTGGATGCAAACTTGGAAGAATGGACTATTGACGCGACTTAAAAAGTGTCTGAAGTGCGTGCTTATATAGGCTCAAGTGCAAGCCTGTCGCATAAGTAATAAACCCGGTAATACAGGGTCGAATCCACATGTAAATATGATGAATACTCGTGACGACGAATAGTAAGACGATCAACCCTAACCTGACTCTAAAAAGAAACGAAAAAGATGATCGAAGTGGGAAAATTTCTATTAGCTAAATGCACGTTAATTAAACTAATTATGAAACTAAACATGCAAAAGTAAGATAATTATGATTTATGAAATATGAATGGGAAAGATAGGTTAGAATGCAATCCTCGACCCTAATACGTTTACAGGCTATAAAACTAGTTATGAATTAAATAATTGACTAAATTCAGTCTTTATTAATCTCAAGCATTATATATATGAGGTTCAATCCCGCTTCATACATAATCAAAAGTAAGAATAAAGTGTTGTCGTAGTATCTACACGCGTGTCGTACTCTTAAGCATCCCAATTACCTAGGACAAACGAGATCAAAAGTTCTACGACTGTGATCACCAAACAACACGATTAGATTATTTACTTAATTCAGGGAACTAATTTTGTACACATGCAAACCACATCGGGTTGGGTTCATGCATCCCAACCCCTAAAAGTCTAGCGTAGCATGGTGTAATTAACAAAAAATTAGGTTTCTACGGTGCATGAAACTGAACTTATCATGAAATTGTTTCTAAAGAATAATAATGATGTAATACCTACTGGGAATAAACTAATTATGCAAGAATTATTGAAAACAAACAATAGAGAAAAGAAAGAAATCAACTTTACTGAATAACTTGGAATTGAGAATTAAAAACTAAAATTTATGAGCTTCTAGGGTTCCTCTCTACTTTTTCTCTCTAAAAATTACGTAAAAATAAAATCTCTAATGTCTTCAAAAACTTTAGAATAAATAACCTATGAATTTACAAGAGTTTCAACCATGAAGGACTCTAATTTTACAAGGGGATAACTCAAATTTTGACACCCGCACCAATCCTGTTCAGGAGATTCGGTTCGGTTTGCCTTTGACAGAAAGTTTTTCCAGAACCGGTTTGATTATTTTTCTTTGCCTTCGGTTTGGTTCCATCTTTACTAAGTTTCACAGAAATTTTCCAAGGACAGGATCCGTTTGTTATTTATCCTCTTCGATTCGGTTCCATTTTTACAGGAACTTTTTCTTCTTCGTGATTTTCTATCAACTTTGAAGTCTTGTAACTTTTGATCTGTGATTCGGATTTGGATGCCGTTTCTTCCCAGGTGTTTATAGACTTGAAATCTTAAATTTCTCTTAGGCCTCTCTTCCAAATTCTGGATGAAAATTACTCTTTTTCCCCTGTGACATTTCAACTCTTATTTTCATTATTTCTTCCGATTTCTTTTTTCTTTGTATGAAACAAATACCTGTAAAAGTGATGAGAAATATACAAAACTTGGCATACTCATTAAGAAATGTCAGCAGCAATGATATGAGATAAATCCACTCGAATTACACTTCGCGGTGTGATAAAGGATCCTAAATTACGGGGAAAAATATGAAGAATTTATGCTTAATCAACTATGGAGTTTAATGTTTCCTTGGTGCAATGAAAAGTGGGAGCATGGGTTATTATTAAAAGGGGAAGGAGGAATTTTTCCTTTCCTACAAGTTAGATTTCCCTTGTTCTAATAATGAAGCAAAATATGAGGTGTTAGTGCTGGGATTGCTAGAGGCTCTTCGAAGGGGAATGTGTTCACTGTGTGTCAAAAGAAATTTGAACTTAGTGGTTAAGCAAGTTAATAGAGAATACGCATTGAAGAATCTCAGTTTGGAGCCCTGCAGAACAATCATCCAAAGGACGATCAACCAATTGGATCAAGTTAAAATAAGGAGGCATCCTAGAATAAAGAATAGGAATTTTGATGCTTATTCCACTATTACGTAGAACTTGGTGATGTAACTACAGTGGTGATCTAACACATGACAACTCTCTCAGTTGCGCAGTCAATATTGCCGATAGAAGATAATTTGGATTGGAAAGGTGAGATTAGGAAGCAGATGGAGTCTATAGAGGGAAATATGGGACTTAGAGAGTTTACAAAATACTTTGCAATCCAAGGAAGCCTTCATGACATGAATGTGGGAGGATATTTATCAAGATGCATTAGGTGAGAGGAGGCAAAATGCAGGTTGAAGATGACACACAAAGAACACTATGAGGCAACTAAGATCCCTCTGTACATAAGAATCTAGAGAGAGAGGGATAATTTTGGCAAACAATGAAGTAGGATTCATCAAATATAGCATTGTTCCTTCGAAGAAAATGGATGTTATAGGGATCGGGAGGAGGGCCCAACGGTTTTATGTTTAAGAGGAGCATCTATATCCTAGAGGATACTTTAATAGTCCTCTATGATACATCACAAGGGAGGAAGCAACATAAGTCTTGAAACAAGCTCACGATCCATCTCGTATTGAAGGAGTAAAGCTATATGACCAACTAATGACCTTGTGTCATTATTGGCCAACCATGGAGAAATATTATGTTGAGTTCATTCGCAAGTGAAAGGTATTCCAACTGAATGGAAATATGATCCATGCCCCTTCGGTGGATCTTCACTCATTGGCTACTCCTTACCCATTCCATACTTGGGTGTTTGACTTGGTAGGGCAAATACGACCATCTTCGAGTGGAATGATTTGGATACTAGTGGCAACTAAGTGCTTCACCAAGTTGGCTACCATAATACCATTAAAAAGAGGAATAATAGTTGTGGTGGAAAACTTCATTAGGGAGTACATAATTTTTTGATTTTGGATTCTAAAGCGTATCCTATTTGATAATGGAACCCCATTTGTCAACACAGAGGTAATGATGCACGCAGATAAATACTTCGTCATTCATCATACCTTAAAAGTGGCGTATCCCAAGGGCAATGTTCAGCAGAGGTAAATAACAAGACCTTGGTCAATATATTAGCCAAGATGATGGAATACTTCCCAAGGTTATGGGATGGCACGATTCCAATAGTTCTATGGGCCTATAAAATAACAAAGAGAAAACCAATGGGGCATACACCGTTCTCACTTATCTCTGGAGCTGAAGCCTTTTTCCAGTAAAGATGGAAGTCCCCTCATCAAAATATGCCTTGTGAAGTGTTATGCTCCCTCAGAGTAGACATGTTCAAATATAAGCGCTTGATGAGCACAGAGATAATGGGGTGCAACACTTCCAAATGTATATGAAGTAGCTTTCAAGGGCATATCAAAACTTGTTGAGACCATGGAAATTTATGGAGGGGGACTTAGTTTTAAAGGAAGATATGAAGTAAATTTGAGGACTCCCATTGCCCAAGTTTGATGCCAATTGGGAAGGACCTTTTATAGTGAAGGAGGGACACGATGCAGATTAGTTCTTAATATCAAAGATAGAAGAGGATAGACCTTTCAAGATTAACAATAAGTGGTTAAAAGTCTATCATGTCTATAGTTGTGTCACCTGAGTTGCGATTTTATCTTAAGTTGTCCACTATTATGTTAAAGTTGATTACGTTTTTTGTTTCTTTTCATCTAAGGAGTAAATGTTAGAAGGAGAGAGAAATGATTATAAATTGTAAGAGTTTTTCTTTGCAATGGTAATATATCATAAGCAAATTGTAAGATAACTTGAGACATGATATGGCAAAAGAAAGATTTTTTCATATATTCCATTAAAAAAATAATGAGTGTGGGAAATACTGCCAACAAATTACATATAAGAAACCAAAAATACATGAATGACCAAACGGGCTTATTTTAAAAGAAACCAGAGATCCGGGGAAGACAAGAAGTGTGACACCCTGCCTATATAACCTTCTCACTAGTTTTATATGAAATTCTAATTAATCATATAACATTCACACCAGTTATATTTGAAATAATACGTAGTCATATAATGTTCACACTAGTTATATTTTAAATATATTCAAACTTTATGTATTTATCCCATATATAATTATTACTCATATTATATACATACTAGTATACTATAAGATTTACACACATCTCGCGTATAATAACCATTCTTCCACGTAATAACTCACCAGATGCATGTCTTTACAATGCTATCATACCCTAGGTATTTTCACTTTAACCTGGTTACCATACGTCGGGACTCGCTCACATCGAACTTTGGTAAAAATATCACAAACGTAGTGGAGGAGGTCATATTTCCCCAAAAATGAGACCGAATTATACCCAAAATTTCGCACCCCAAAAATAAATGACACAGTAAAATAACGGACGATTTCACCAAGGAAATAACTAACTCCCCATGCATTCACTAGCCAGGGGATTCACCCACATCACGCAACTTCCGATGATAGCACTAGAGGGGTGTGCTTTCACATAAATATCATTCACATCGATATTTATAAAATACACAAGTGTGTGTGTGTGTGTGTGTGTGTGTGTGCGTGTGTGTGTGCGTGTGTGTGTGTATATATATATATATATATACTATCACACTATCCGTATATATATAATTAAATAAAATTCGGCTAACCCGTTCCTAACTCCCTTTGCCCTAGCCCGTAAAACCCGAGTCGCTAACTCGACTCTTATATTATTTAAGTTCCGTCCATTAAATAAATTAATGTATCTTCACTTTCTAATATACCCGGACTCACCCAATCGACCCCGATACTTAATTATGTACGAATTTATTTTACTTAATTTGTTTATTGAATTTCTCACCAATTCTAATATTTATAATTCATCACTTAAATACCTTAGCCTCACCCTTCTATAATACCCAGACTCACTCAATCGGCATGTATTTAAGTGTTTTTGAATTTATCTCACTTAATTAGTTATTTAAGTCATTCACCACAATTCACATTTCTCAACTCAAATACATCCATCCATAATCACTAGGTAATAAGCCTCTTCTTTTTTTCACTAAAATACATAACTTATAATCAATCCCCCAAAGAAATTCATACCAAAAAATAAGCTAAACTGGGCGATTTTGGCCTTCATCGATCGATCGATGAAACTCGATCGATCAATCGATGTTGGGCGGCCAGCTCTTCTTTCCAGTGGTTTTCCACCATTTTTAAATCCCCAAGGTTTCAATCTCCAAACAATACCTCAATCAATTTATACTTAAGGTTTATTACACCTATAAACATGTTCTAATACTATTATATAACATCAAATCTCACTGATTCTCATTAAAATTTCTAGGGTTCACAAATTTGGTTTTTCTCATATTCATTAAATCACATATCAATTCGATTCCAAAAATCCAAATTCAACAACGATAACTATTGGATTTAGATTCTAAATCATAGCCCAACATCATATGACAGTATTCTCCCTTAATTAAACATTGATTTCACACTTAAATGTTTAAAGCCCCCAAACCCAAATTTAACATGTGTCACCCTTCCAAAAATGAATTTGACAACACATACTGTAATATGAACATGCAATTATGCTATTTAAATCAAAAGTAAGTTAATTACTTGCCTTATAGGATTCTTAGGGTCTGATTTCACGTAGAAGATGATGAATCTGACAAAACACACCCAATTCCTCCATGAATTTGGTCTTTAAATCCCCCTCTTTTTCTTCCTTCTCTATTCTCTAGGATTTTAACTTTGAGTTATGGCTGCCTCCAATTCTATAACGTAGATTTAAAACTCCAAATCCCAAAATTAGGCTAATGAGCCAAGCCTAAATGACCCAAACACTTTTGTGTGGGCTCGATTATGTCTAAAAAGTCCCCGGGACCAAATTACTATTCTTGGGTACACTATTCTAATTATCTCTCCCTTTAATAATCAATCGTGGCCTCGAAATCTCCATCTGAGTCACTCTACAATAATTTTCGATCTCGACGCTATATAGTCTATACCGAATCCCGGTTGAGATAAAATATTACCACGTCACTATCACTCACTTTGACTTAAAATTAATCATTTACTATTCACTTAGTTATTATATTCCATAAATATTAACCATTATCTCTCCCAATTAATATTTTAATAAACACATAATAATTAGTTCAATAAAATTATAACACCCATGTAATTTTAAAGTACCCGAATTAATTAAATAGTAAATACTCATAAATACAGGATGTTACATACTTCCCCCCTTACAAAGGAATTTCTCCCTCGAAATTAGGATTTACCTTAAATGAATAACTCTAGATATTGCTCTTATATCATCCTCCCACTCCCATGTTGACTTGTCAACAATGTGGTGCCCCAACTGGACTCGAACAAAGGGTACCCCCTTAGGCCTCCACTTCCACTCACTACGATCAAGTATAGCCACTGATCTCTCCTCATATGAGATCTGTATGTAAGTGGATTCCTCTAATGTAACATGCACAAATAAAGATCTATCCCTCCTCTGGAACCACTTTTGCAATAACACGTGGAATACATCATGAATCCGCTGTAAGTGTTCCAAAAATCCCAGTCTATACGCAACTGGTTCCACCTACCTGGGTGACATCTTCCTTTTTTTTATCGAAACTCATGACTCCCTTCATAGGTAGGTACCCACTACAATCCCTGACCACTTATGTCAAACATTAAAATTTTGATTCACGGTGCCATAACTCCCATTACGTTCCTTAACAACACAAAAATGACCTAGACCAACTCAATCCTTACCGACGGACCATAAATTATTTCAGGCCTGAGAAGTTTATTATTATCCACTCTTAACCAAACAAATGGTGGATGACAAGATTTCTGTATGAAGCCTCAAAAGGCGTTAGGAAAATAATAATTTCAAATTTTAAATCTTCTACAAAATATCACGTGTAGCTCTATAAATGGTAATTAATACTCCCAATTGACCATAAATCAAGAATATGCAATTCTCGCATTTTCCAACATCCTAGACACCTCCCGTCTACCCATCGGGGTATGGGTGACACGTCTAGATCAAAATGTAACTTTGTCATCATCACCTCTTACCACTTTCTATCAGATATGTAACTGAAGAGTCTCGTGCTAAATCATAACAATATTGGACGGCACCTTCTTCCGCTTCATTTCTTTTCTCTAATAAAATGTTGGGCATACTGCCCAATAGTATAAGCAACCCCAACTTAATGCCAATTATTTCATTTCAATCAATTCATTCCACAAACTTGAAGGAACTCTTTACCTCTCTGCGTACCCATATCGTCACTGGATCCATCAATCTATTACAAAAATCATGATTGGTAACCTCGGTCCAACCCTTTTTCATCCCCAAATGGTGCACTTAGAGCCAACTTCATTATGTCTCACTTAATACCAATCCTCATGCTCAAAGTTTCACGTCACATAGAACATCTTACTCCCATTTTTTTTGAGATATACCAAAAAATCATTGCCCTTCCGTTTACTCCAAAACTATGCATTCCTTAGGCATATTTTCGTCTGGTAGTATTCAAAATCTTATTTATGCGTAAACCACTTTAGGCATTTGACTAAGTGAGATTCTGCTCTACCTTCCCAAAATTATGGGGTCCTCCTTTATCAAGGGATGTTTTTTTACATGTGCCTCCATAGTCTTTCAAATCTCCACGGTTGTGATATCTATTCTTGAACGGATTTCATTCCATCATATCATTCCACTTATGTTTATAATTTCCCCACATGCATACTTACACGTTTATTTCCACATTCCTTCATCCTGGATGATACAGCAAATCAAATTAAACAGGGAGCCCATACACCTTATATCCCATGCACTCTAGCACAATCATCATTAACATTTCATACATAACATACTTAACTCAAGTTTTGCCTCGCACTCTCGGCATGGCTATACAATAAGGTTATCCTTAGTTCCTCATAAATGATTTAATTTTCCTTGAGATTAACCCATCCATCAACTAGTGGTGAAAGAGTTTCCTCAATGCTCCCTACACAACACTACCCGACCTTACAGGTCTTCTATCATATACTAGCTCTCAATTCATAATTTTATCCACACACATGTGTAGTAACTAAAGTGATAAGTGTATGCCCTAGTGACCAACACGTCTCTCAACTCTCGACATTCGATGGGATTCATGCGTGGGATGTCTCTAATAAGCACCCAAAATTTTACATTTTATACCCTGAATAGACATATTTTAGATGCTAATTCTCGACAAATTGGGTCTTATGCTCATTATTGTTTATTTTGTAGGTCAAATGCATCTTGCGGATTCAAATGCTCTAAATCAAGGAAGATGCGCAGTTTAATGGAGCTAAACCTATCCCCGTACCTCAAGCCTAACCCATACCCTTTCTATCCTATCCCAAAATCATCACTCAAGTCCCGTGTGGGTTTGGTTTGTCCCCTTTTATTTATTTTATTTTTCTAGAATTTATTACCAATTTCTTTTTATTTTTTATTTTTATTAGTTTTTAATTTTCTTCTTTATTTTTAGTTTTGATAGATTTTATATTTCTAGGACTTTAGGTTTTATTTTTACTTCTTTTGTAGTTTTATTTTTATTTATATTTTTAAAAGATTTTATTTATTTTTAAACGATTTATTTATTTTTATGTTTTATTTTTGTGTGTCGAGTATTTGGTTCTTTACTTTCTTTTATTTTTATTTACTTTTAGTTTTTAGTTAGTTTTATTCTATATTTATTTTTAGTTTATAGTTGTCTCCTTTATTTGTTTATAGGATTAGGAATTAAATTTTTTAGTTTAAAAAAAAATTATTTTCATTTTTTATTTTTAGTTTAATTCAATTTTTTTTAGTTTTTTTATGATAGTATTATTTTAATGCGGTAAAAATTAAACTCACACACACACAAAATTAACACACATTCACATAAACCTTACCAATAACCCATTCACCCTCACCGTATTCTCTTACACCTCACCACACCAAAACAATTCCCTCACCCACACCCTAACTTCCATACACATACACACACCCAATTACACTCACCTCATCTTCTTCCCCAACAACACTTCTTCTCTCTCATCCTCCATTAACAAACAAACCAACCTCCATAACCCACCTCTTTCTCACACCCATGAGACCCATTTACCAACCACCATACCATACCCGCTACTAAGCCCCCCACCTCCGGTCGGCGCTCCATACCCCAAACCCAAACCACCTTATCCCGTCAGCTATAACTCGACGTGACCCGAACATTATCGCTGGCGATACAAAAAAATGCGACCTACCTCACCCCAAACTCTACCACAACATCGGCACCAACCCGACTCTAAACCCCAAAATCACCCCCAACCCGCTGCTTAACCCTTGACCAATCCAAAAACCTAAACCGAACCCGAGTTCACCAACAACAAACATATTTCAACTTTCAACTCAAAGACCCATTTCCTCAATCCCCTTCAACCCGATTTCTACATCTGCCAATGTACAAACCAAAAGCCAAAACCAAAACTAACAAGAGCCCAATGTGTTTAAATCCTCGTGTCCTCCATTTTACCCAAATGCCCCTCACACCTTATTAAACTCATTTCCTATTATATCCTCACCCAAAACAAATTTTTATTCCCTCACTCTTTACCTCACCCAAACCACATGCATACATTTGTCCTCCCAATTATTCCCCTAGCTTCATGTTCCACACTATAAATGAAGACCCAAAAGCTCATTTAAGAGGATCTAGAAGAGACTTGGAGAAGAAGAGAGACAATTTAGAGTAGAAAATAAAATAGGGAGAAAAATATTTTGTAAATAGTTTTATTTTTATTTTTTTAGAGAATTGGTGAGATTTAATTGTGAGTGTTTGTATTGAAGAAGCTAGAGTTCAAATTGCTAATTTCAACGAGACTTGTTGAAGATTTGTTCTCTTTCTCTACTCTTTTATTTATATGCCTTGGATTATTTGTTCATCATGTTTAATATAATGTTAGGCTAAAACCCCTTTCAAAGGGTGGGGTGACCCATTATTTGACGTCAATACTAATTTAGTTATTTAATTTAAATTAAATATCCCTTTGATGATTAATTTTTCACTATTAAATTTTAATTTACGCCTCGGGAGAGGGTAAATGATTTTCGAGAGAAAAATTGAAATTCTAGTTATCATACCCATTTTAGATTCGAACTAGAGATAGCCGTTTCTCAATTGTGGTATTATTCCTTTAATTTCAACTCTAGGATTACTTTTATGATTTAAACTAATTTGATAAATCGATTCTAGCGGGTGATTTGTTAGATGATGCTTGGATCTATTCAAGAGTTCTAGGAGTGTTAAATTTTGTCAAAATTACATTTGCAACGGGAGTTGATTTGTGATTTTGATACTAATTTGGGATAATTAATTTTAATTAACTAGAACATCTGGTGTCATCCTATCCCTTGTTAGTCCTAACTTTTATTTCCTCACCCATCTCATATTTTTAGATTTTTATTTAGTTAGATTTACTTAAATTCTTCACTTACTTTTTAGTTAGTTATTTACATCCTTGATTTAGTTTAGTCTTATTTCACCTCATCTAAAAAAAAACATTTGAAAAAAACTAAAAAAAATAGAAAATGCTAAAGAAAAGAAAATGAGAATAATAAACAAATGAATTGCATGCCTCTCATGTATGTTTCACCCTTAGATTTGGATTGATTACCTTACTTATCGATACACTCTAGTTTTATTATATTTTTGTAGGTATGAAAGTTTTTTATTAGAGGACTTTCAAGCAATGATGAAATCACGAAAAGTCATCTCTATCAAATGACGCCATTGCCAATTTTTGGAGCTCGAAGCACTTGAGAGGATTTCCCCATTTTGTGATTCATTTGTATTGCATTTTTCATTTTCGTACCATTTTGCATTATTTTTATCCTTGGCTTGTATTGCGGTTCTCAGGGACACCATTTATTTTTTTATTTAAATTTGTAATAAATAGAAGACAAGCATGATAGGGAAACCGGGCAAGGTAGAGAGAGGGCATCCAACAGAGAGGATTTAGAAGCCTCTCTACTTTGGGTCGTTAGGACTCCCTGGACCGACTGAGATAGGCGTGATATCCCCCTGGTCGAATCAAATCGTTCATCAACCCACGGTGTAAAAATCATGGGATGTATATTTCTAAACCCTCGCGCCTCTCTTGTCAGCGAGTCAATTTTTGTGTGTGATTACGTGCTCTTGTGTGATTTTATTCTTGCATTTATTTTCAAATGGTGTGATGAATTAAATTACTAAGACCTACACCATGTCATTCACGAGAAGGGATTTCATCACCCGACCCACTCGCTTACCAATTGTGTGCTACCTTAGTCATCATTAAATTTAAAATCAATCAACTAGGTAGCCCGATAGGAGAATATTTTTGTAAACGTGATCACTCAGATAATTCCATGATTTTTTATCGTCCGCGGACTTAATTAAAATTTGACTGCCCTTTCACTAAATTTAAAGATAAAATTGGCTATCTGCTAGTTAGGAATTCTCCTAAACTTGTGTGTGTCCAATTCCATTCTTTTTGTAGTCGATTTTAGTTAGTTCGTCCGATTCAAAGAGTCCACCTATTTTTTCCCTCTCTTTTCTTCCAAAAAAAATCCAAAAATATTTTCTTCCTTTATTTTTCAAAAAACTCCAAATACATTTTCTTCCTTTTTTAGACAATGCGAAAATATTTTCTTTCTTTTATTTTCAAAAAATCCAAAAAAATTTTCTGTCCTTTTGAAAAAATTTAAAACAATTCAAAAAAAATATTTCTCTCCACATGACTGAAGGACGTCCCTTACGGGACTACTTTGATCATTTTCCATTGTCATGCGACACGTGTGAGAGTGATCCCGAGCCGTCTCTTTATGATATACTTAGTGGTCTCAGCTTTCTCACGAGTACCGTTGATATTTTTGCACCATCTATGCACGCATCTCTTATTCCATCACCCTTAGTGTCAAGTGTCGATGTGTCGCATACTTTGTCGTGCACCCATTGTTCATATGCCGATCACCTGTCCCATGAGTGTTCATACTTTTCATATCCATCGGAACCCACTATGGAACTGTAAGGACAATTTGTCCATCTTTATGTATATGTTATGTCATACGCCGTTACAAGATTGTTGGTTGAAAAGATCACATCGTCATCAACAAAATCCGACGATCAAAAGAAGAAAGAATTTGGGAATCAGACCTGACCGGACCGATCCGGTCCAGAAAAAGAACCGATCCGGTTTACCGGACCGATCCGACCATCTACCGGACCGATCCGTTTTGTCAGACTCCAGTAGCCACCGGATCCATAGCGAACCGATGAAGGCAAAAGTCCCGGACCGATCCGATGCCAACCAGACCGATCCGGTTTCAGAAAAAGAACCGATCCGACTTACCCGGACCGATCCGCCTAATCGACCGGACCGATCCGGCGAGGATAATTACTGCCAGATCGTGCAGCAGATTTTTTAGGGTTTCGATCCCTTATTTAAACCACGATCAGCAGTTGGTTTTCTTAAGACTTTCCCACGATTATCAGAGCATATCAACCCTAAAGTCTTCACCTATTGAGTCCTATGATTCTAGGTTTTTAGATTCACACATCTTCCGTATCTTTGTGAATCAAATTTGGTAACCCAAAGAACACCATTGATGTTGTTCAACCCTTTGTGAAGTGGACCGTTTCTTCCTCTTCATTGCAGCCCTACTGAACAGGGATAGTTCCAGCCGCAAGCCCTACTGGAAAGGGATTTTCTTCCAGCCGCGACTACAGAATCCGATACCCGAGGGTAATTCTTAGTCAATCTGTATTTCATTGTAATCCGATTGTAAACCGTATTTTACAAATTATAGTGATATACAAATGGTTTTGCCCCTGTGGGGGATTTTTCCTTAAACTTTGTGTGTTGAATATCTTGTGCATGATTTCATATTGTTTCATTCACACCTAGTTGCATGCTTAGGGTTAATTTGGGTTAAAATTGGTGTTTATTATATTATTTCTTATTTGAACGCAAGCGCCAACTCTCTCAAATTGGTATCAGAGCAGGTTACGCTAATCTATCGCGTATTCCTTTTTCCGCAAAATTTTTCTAAAGATATCAATTTTTGAAATAAATTGATTTTTGAAAAGAGCGTGTTCAAATGGAGAAGTCATATTATAAAATGCCTATTTTTGACGGGTCGAATTATGCCTATTGGAAAGCCCGTATGAGGTCGGCTTTAAAAGCCATTGATGAACGTGTCTGGATTTTGGTTGAACGAGGATGGACTCCTCCAACCGTGACTGTTGATAATGTGACCAACTTGAAACCTGACATCACTTGGACTGATGATGAATTTAAATGGTCGTCTTTTAACTCTAAAGGTCTAAGTGCTATTTCTGGGTTTGTCACTCCTGATGAGTTCAAACGCATAATGACGTGCACCACGTCAAAAGAAGCATGGGATATTTTGCAACTTACCCATGAAGGAACAAATGCTGTTAAAGAGTCAAAATTGCAAAATTTAACAACTCAATTTGAAACCATCACCATGCATGAAAATGAATGTTTTGATGAATTTTATGCTAGGCTCTCTGACATTGTTAATACTAGCTATAATCTTGGTGAACATATTCCAAATGCTAGGGTTGTTAAAAAGATTCTTCGTTCCCTTCCTAAGCGCTTTATACCTAAAGTCACTGTGCTGAATTCCTTGGGTAATTTAAATACTCTAAAATTGGAAGAACTGGTAGGAGATTTACAAACTTATGAAATAGACATGTTTCCTAAATCTGCCAAGCCAAAAGATAAGGGGATTGCCCTTAAAGCCCAAGAGAGAAAAAGTGAGGGGTCGGCAAGAAAGAGAGTCGAGTCGTCTAGAAAGATAGAAACTTCTGATTCTGAATGTGAGTTTGACCTAGATGATTTGGCACTTTTTGCTAAAAACTTCAAGAAAATTCTGAAATTTAAGAAAAATGGGAATTTCAAAGATAAAAAGAATTTTCAGAAAAATAAGTTTGAAAAGAAAGACTTTAAAGAACCCCCTAAAGACAGTGAGAGGTGTTTTGAGTGCGACGGTAAGGGACACAGAGCGTTTGAGTGTGCCACTCGTCTGAATAGGGAAAAGGGTAAAGCTGTCCTAAACGCTACCCTTAGTGACGACAGTGAGGTCGAGTCGGTGGACTCGGGAGATGAGTCACCGCATGAGCGTAACTTCACCGCGTTCATGGCTAGTCATGTGAGTACTCCTAGTGCATCTCACGACGATGAGGATGCTACTTCACAGGGACACCTCGACAGCGAGAGCGAAGAGAGTGAGGGAGAGGAGGAAGGTAGTGAGGACGAGAGTAGCCTTCAACGCGCCTACGCCGAGTTATATGATGAGTCCTTCAAAACTAAAAAACGTAACAAGGCATTAGTTCTTAGGATCACCGCGTTAGAAGAAGAGTTAGGAAAGATGAGAGAGAGAGAGTCCTCCACCTGCACCGCTATGAAAGAGAGAGAGTCTGCCTGGGTTAGTAAAGAAAATTTGCTTAAAGAGAGAGAGTGCAGTTTTGATAAAGAGAAAGCGGACTTGACTAAACAAGTGGCTAGTCTTACGAGTGAGCTCCATTCCTCCCTGGAGACTCGAAAGAAACTTGAATCCCTTGTTGCTCAGCTTACTCATGACGTTGAGAGAGCTAGGAAAGTCAAGGTACAAATCGAGGACAGATCTGGGAAGATGGGAAAGATGCTCCTCGGTCCCGCTTTAGGTTTTGGTGACCGGCATGGAATAGGTTTTGATGGTGCCTCCACGTCTCAAATTGCACCCGGACCAATTCTTGAGTTTACTACGACTCCTTATGGCCGTCATAAAAAACCAAGAAGGAGAGTTCGACCAAGAAAAGCAAACCAAGGTTCTCCTAATATTGTGCCCTTTTGCTCCCATTGCAAAAGAAATGGACACCTTAGGGATGATTGCTATAAGTTGGGTCGGACACGACGTACGGTTGCTCCACCACTTCAGACTGATGAGTTTGCCAGTCTGAGAGAGCGTGTTGAGTTTCTAGCCGCCACATCACAGAGCTTGATGGAGGAATTCCGACGGATGACCTTACCATCAATGAATGCGCCCCGCATTCCGGCTAAAACCAACAACAACAAGGGAATACTAAAAGGTACCTACTCTTGGGTTCCTAAGAAAGAGAAAAAGGCCCTTGTTGTCCATGTCGCTCTCAAAGCCCATAATACCTCACAGTGGTATTTTGACAGTGGTTGCTCCAGACATATGACAGGTGATACCTCATATTTTACCCATCTTGAGGATTATAATGATGGGAGAGTCACCTTTGGAGATGGTAGCAAATCTAGCATAGTAGGACGAGGTACAGTAGAGTTACCAGGATTTCCAAAGCTAGAGAACGTGCTGTACGTCAAAGGTTTGAAAGCAAACCTTATTAGCATCAGCCAGCTGTGCGACGATGACTTTGCAGTGAAGTTTGACCGGAAAACTTGTAAGGTCTATGATCAAGCCGGTAAACTATTAGTGCAAGGGGTGAGGACAGAAGATAACTGTTATGGGACTGAGCTCAAATCCTCACTTGTCTGCAACAGCGCCACGATCACTCCTATGGATCTGTGGCACCAACGTCTAGGTCATGTGAACGTCAGAGACTTATCTCGTTTAGTCAAAAAGGACCTAGTACGTGGCTTACCTTCACTTGGAAAGCCAACTTCCATGATTTGTGGACCCTGTCAGTTGGGAAAACAAATTCGTAGCCCGCATAGGAAGTTGAATTCCATTACCACCTCCCGTGCTCTTGAGTTGATTCACATGGATCTTATGGGTCCTACTCGCACGGAGAGTCTAGGTGGTAAGAGATACATTCTCGTGATGGTAGACGATTTCTCCAGATACTCCATTGTAGGTTTTCTAAGAGAGAAATCTGATGCTGTAGAATTTTTAACGACTAAGTGCCGTGTCCTGCAAAATCAACACGGGGTCACTATTAACAGAATACGTAGTGACAACGGCACTGAATTTAAGGAAGCAAAGGTGGATTTGTACTGTGATAGCCTTGGGATCAAACATGAGTTCTCTGCTGTGAGAACTCCTCAGCAAAATGGGATTGTTGAGAGGAAAAATAGAACGATCCAAGAAATGGCTAGATCTATGCTTCTAGGTCGTAAAATTTCTAGGAGATTTTGGGCAGAGGCAGTGTCTACTGCATGCCACACGGTGAATAGGGTCTATCTGCGTCCACACACACTTAAGACGCCTTATGAATTGTGGACAGGCAAGAAACCCA
Source organism: Sambucus nigra (assembly GCA_949130495.1). Classification (NCBI taxonomy): domain Eukaryota; kingdom Viridiplantae; phylum Streptophyta; class Magnoliopsida; order Dipsacales; family Adoxaceae; genus Sambucus; species Sambucus nigra. Next base: position 751,970,365 of record OX422209.1, read on the forward strand.
ACCTGGCTTATTTCCGTGTCTTTGGGAGTAAATGCTACATCCTACGGGATAGAGAGCAATTAGGAAAGTTTGACTCCTGGAGCGACGAGGGAATATTGCTAGGATATTCATCGGACAGTAGAGCGTACCGGGTTTTTAACCTGAAGAGCTCTAAGGTTATGGAATCAATAAACGTCACTGTGCAAGATGACGAACCTCCGACGGTTATTGATCCCAACCTTCAGTGTGAGGATGAGAACAATTCTGACAGTGATTTACCTGTTCCTCTCCCACACTCTGTGGACCCTATTCCTGTGTTAGGGGACATACCTGCTTGGGTTCGCAAGAGTCATTACCCTTCTGCCATTGTTGGTGATCCCACTCTAGGGGTCAAGACTCGTGCTCAGCTAGAGAACGTTGTTAGCCATCTTTGCTACACGTCCAAAGTCGAGCCCAAGAATCAGAAGGAAGCACTCAAAGATGAACACTGGATATCTGCTATGCAGGATGAGTTGCTTCAGTTTAAGAAGAACAATGTCTGGGAACTTGTCCCCCGACCTAGTGATACTAATGTTATTGGTACCCGGTGGATTTTCAAGAATAAAATGGATGAAAATGGTACCATAATCAGAAATAAGGCTAGGTTGGTCGCTCAAGGCTACACACAGATAGAGGGTGTAGACTTTGGAGAGACATTTGCTCCTGTTGCGAGGCTTGAGTCCGTCCGCTTACTACTCGCCATCGCATGTCATCTACACTTCAAGGTATATCAGATGGATGTCAAGAGTGCCTTTCTGAATGGCATTCTACAGGAAGAGGTTTATGTGGAACAACCAAAAGGGTTTGAAGACCCTAAGCACCCTGAACACGTTTACTATCTGAGGAAAGCCTTGTATGGTTTGAAGCAAGCACCCCGTGCTTGGTACGAGAGGCTTACTTCCTATCTCATAGCCCGTGGCTTCAAGAGAGGGGGAGTTGATATGACGTTGTTCGTCAGGAGAGATGACAGTGCTATTTTGGTTGCCCAAGTCTATGTGGACGACATAGTCTTTGGATCCACATGCTCCCAGCATGCTCACCACTTTGAGGAGGAGATGAAAAGTGAGTTTGAGATGAGCATGGTAGGTGAGCTTACATTCTTTCTTGGTCTCCAGGTTCGTCAGCTAGAGGATGGGATGTTCATCTCCCAATCCAAGTATGCTAGAGACCTAGTAAAGAAATTTGGTTTAGACTCCTCTAAGCATGCTCGTACACCTATGAGTACCACTACCAAGCTTAGTAAGGACACTTCAGGCAAGGACGTAGAGCAAACCTTGTATCGGAGTATGATAGGCAGTCTTCTCTACTTGACTGCTAGTCGTCCCGACATTGCCTTTAGTGTTGGAGTCTGTGCGCGTTATCAGGCGTCTCCCAAAGAGTCACACTTACTCGCTCTAAAACGTATTATCAAATACGTGAGTGGGACTCTCTCATACGGTATTTGGTATTCCTTTGATACCGATGACCGTTTGTCCGCCTATTCGGATGCCGATTGGGCTGGGGACGTAGATGGTTGTAGGAGCACTTCTGGTGGGTGTTTCTACTTTGGTTCTGCTCTTGTCTCTTGGTTGAGCAAGAAGCAAAACTCCATATCTTTGTCCACTGCGGAGGCTGAGTACATCGCCGCCGGGAGTTGTTGCATGCAACTCATGTGGATGAAGCAAATGTTGGAGGATTATGGGATTTCACAGGACACCATGACCATTTCCTGTGATAACACGAGCGCGATACACATATCCCGCAATCCTGTCCAACATTCGCGCACAAAGCACATCAGGTTACGCGAGCACTTTATACGTCAGTTAGTTGAAGAGAAAGTCGTAACCCTGAGTTTTGTTCCTACCGACCGTCAGTTAGCCGATATTTTCACGAAACCTTTAGATGCCCTTAGATTTGAGAGTCTTAGGAAGTCTTTGGGGATTTGCACTGTTGACTGAGGGGTTGGTCTATGTCTAGAATAGGATGCTTCTTCATGTTCATATCATATGCTTCGTATTACTAGTCTGTTTATATGTACCATAGCTTTCTTGTACAGCTTTTATGTATTTGTTTCTTATTCTTAGAAAAATACAAAAAGATTTTTTTTGAAAAATTTTGAGAAAAGCACAAAAAGATTTTATTTTGATAAAAATTTTTTTGAAAAATTCAAAAAGAGATTTGCCTTTTATGGATGAGCATTTAAGATAGCCAAGTCACAACTTCCTTCCATATATCCATGTGACTGTTTGATAGAGATTTGAGAGGCTACATCATTTCATCCATGTGCTTAACATTGATTGGAGTCCTTGAGATGTAATTAGTGATATTTCCTACATGCTTGACTCCTATATCCTTTTTTTCTGCACACATGCACGGCTATATTTTGTTGCACTTGTCAATCTCATGTTGGCTTGAGTGTTTCCATCTCAATCCTGTCAATACAATGTATAAAATGCGATAAAACTTGACAAGATTGGATTGCATGTAAAAACCGTTTGGTGAGACTGTGCGCATATTTTCATAACGGGGAGGGGCTGCGAAAGTTGATTCTTATCCTTTGCGCAAAAGCCACCATTAAAAAGGACCTAAAAAATGGAGGAATTGTAATATCCGAGGTCCTAAGAGGTTAAAAGAGCCCGAAAAAATTGAAAGGCAATAAAAAGCAATACATGCCAAATATGGGCCATTTAGATTTCACCATCAATTCTCCAAAGTTTGAGAATTTAGTATACCTCTATTCAAAATATAAATCTGAGGGAGTTTGGAGATTGAAAAACGGGTTTGCACTTCCTTGAAAGTCCTGAAAACGCATGAAAATCATTTTGGACGTTATTGGTGTAGAAATCACTTTGAGCTTTGATTTGTAGATTTGATAGTCAATGTCATATATTTCCAATCTTTTACACCAAAGGAAGCATTTGAGTTCATTCGTTAGGAATATCCAATATTCATCGTGCACACATGTCATGTTTGTATGCTTTGATTTTCCTATTGAATTTTGATCACACCCATTCTTTTACGCTATCACCGACTTGGTTGTTTTATGTTCATTCATGGTGTGATTTTATGCCTTGTGACATCCCGGTACTTGATTGCTTGATTTATTTCTCTCTTTTGTCTATTTGGGGACATCATAAAAAGGGGGAGAATGAATTATCTGATTATGGGGGAGTTTGAATTTGAGTTTGAATTTTGGGGGAGTTTTGAAATTTGAGGTTCATCATAAATCTGGTATATATGCATATGTTTATTATCTCATTTCAAACTTGATACGTCACTTGGTATTTGCTTTATCTCATGTGTGTAGGTACATCCTTGATAATTCCATGATACACACCCTGATGAGAAAAGCGTGAAGATTCCTGAAGATTTGAAGATCAAACGATGCAGTCTTATTCACTTGTACTCTTTCAGTTTTGGGTTCATGGAAGGGTAGATTTGTATAGGAAATTTCATATTTGATAATTCGGATTTTTTTATGTTTGTTCCGGCATAGACATAGGGGGAGATTTGTAAGGACAATTTGTCCATCTTTATGTATATGTTATGTCATACGCCGTTACAAGATTGTTGGTTGAAAAGATCACATCGTCATCAACAAAATCCGAAGATCAAAAGAAGAAAGAATTTGGGAATCAGACCTGACCGGACCGATCCGGTCCAGAAAAAGAACCGATCCGGTTTACCGGACCGATCCGACCATCTACCGGACCGATCCGTTTTGTCAGACTCCAGTAGCCACCGGATCCATAGCGAACCGATGAAGGCAAAAGTCCCGGACCGATCCGATGCCAACCAGATCGATCCGGTTTCAGAAAAAGAACCGATCCGACTTACCCGGACCGATCCGCCTAATCGACCGGACCGATCCGGCGAGGATAATTACTGCCAGATCGTGCAGCAGATTTTTTAGGGTTTCGATCCCTTATTTAAACCACGATCAGCAGTTGGTTTTCTTAAGACTTTCCCACGATTATCAGAGCATATCAACACTAAAGTCTTCACCTATTGAGTCCTATGATTCTAGGTTTTTAGATTCACACATCTTCCGTATCTTTGTGAATCAAATTTGGTAACCCAAAGAACACCATTGATGTTGTTCAACCCTTTGTGAAGTGGACCGTTTCTTCCTCTTCATTGCAGCCCTACTGGACAGGGATAGTTCCAGCCGCAAGCCCTACTGGAAAGGGATTTTCTTCCAGCCGCGACTACAGAATCCGATACCCGAGGGTAATTCTTAGTCAATCTGTATTTCATTGTAATCCGATTGTAAACCGTATTTTACAAATTATAGTGATATACAAATGGTTTTGCCCCTGTGGGGGATTTTTCCTTAAACTTTGTGTGTTGAATATCTTGTGCATGATTTCATATTGTTTCATTCACACCTAGTTGCATGCTTAGGGTTAATTTGGGTTAAAATTGGTGTTTATTATATTATTTCTTATTTGAACGCAAGCGCCAACTCTCTCAGGAACATGTGTATCCATATGACATTGTTCTAGAACCCACCTCGGCCTACTATCCCGATGTATCTAATACCGAGTTTTGTGAGTACCCAACTGATTCGTGGAGGCCTGATCACCCTCCCACGTAATATGATTCCCAACCCGATGTTGTGGATCCTCACACGTTCTAATTGTCATCATGATAACCTTGTGCACCTTATTTCGATCAGTTCCTTCACTACGCTCCCACTGATTATCATCCTTTTGTCTCTCACGGAGATGATTCTCCTGTGTATGACACACCTGGCCCCGTTCCACTCACTTAATTTGAGTATTCTCCATATAGCCCTATTAATAGTGAGTTGTGTCCACCTCAACCACCACCACCACCCATAACTCCACCACTGTCATCCACCTCTGCTCTCGAAAGCCTTTTGCAAAAGTTCATTATTGAGCAAGAGCAAGCCACTCAAATTCAAAATCAAACTCTTCAAAGGCTTGAACAAAAGTCAAATGAAATTGAGTATGAGCGAGAGTCGGACTTCACCCCAATTCAACCCAATGTTGACCCTATGTGGAGAGATGATGCATCATCTTGTGCCACTGACTTTGAGTGTTACCAAACCTACCACCCCGAGAATCTCAAAGTTGAGACCATTCCATGGTCTGGGCCTCAAGTTGATACTTGTGTTGATTCCTCCATCGATAGTGATCTTGAACAAATCATGTCATATCGAAAAGAACCCCACTTTGAGGTTTTTATTCCCTTTCCCATCGAATCCAAAAAAATGCCCGAGTCTACACATATTGAGCCTACCGTGTGTGTTCTCGAGGAACCACTTTTTCCTAGGTTAGTTTCGGCTACGAGTGCTCACCATTTTCTCGAGATTGAATCCGAGATGGTTTCTACCTCTCCGGATATGGATCATGTTCCACCATGCTTGGCTCATCTTAAGCCCATTATTTCTAGTGATTCCTCTATCTCCGATTTTGGTGCATCGTTTGAACCAACCACCTCGTTCATTGTTGACATAATGGTGGATAAGTTGATTACTAAGTCATTTATTTCCACACTTCCTCCTGCCAGTGCCCTTGAGGATCACTCTACACCTCATGAGGAGTTTGTGTCACCAACTCTTGAGCTGGATCATCTTCCTCCACCATTTATCCCACCCGACCCGCCCATTGTCCCTTCTATCCCATCACCTGGTTTGGATCTAGATATTATACCTTGCATGTTCCCAACCATTTATTTGTATCATCACCTAAAACCAACCTCCGCCATTCACGAGAGTATATGTGGTGATACTATCTATTTTCGTGACACCAATCTTGTTGCTCTATGTCCGCCACTGTCTTGTGGTATTGATTTTTTCCATCGACAGCTCCCTGGCGTGTCACGGTGTGACCATTATCATCGTCCATTTATAGAACGATCGTGTGATTTCTATGAGCCCCACCCCATTCCACTTACTACACCCTTCTGCCTTCCCATCCAACTAGAGCACCATTCTTATAGGGCCCTTGTTTCCCTCACCTTCCCGCTCAATAAGGCCCGTGATCGGTTCCTATTCACCCTCACCCTTACATTAATACCCACCCGCCCATGGTCCACCTATGCTTTGAATCATGTGATTCACTTTGCCATACAAGTGCATTAATCCGTTTTAACCTCTATCCAACAAGACTGACGCTTCAGTCTTGCATGGGGGTGATTCTCATCACCCAGTTTATCTGCCTCCCCACACTTTCATAGATCGTATCCTTAGGGTGAGATCCCTTCGGTCTGGTGAAGACATTAAACTTATCTCTACCGGGAGGCATCCCGTTGTTCTTGTATGAGTCTCATCCTATTTGGGGGTGGTGTTTCACATCACCCTATGCTTTACATATTTATAGACTTGTACAATTTTATTTTCTCACTTCTTATTCAGGATTATTTTTGGCTACATCTGTACACTTCATTAGCGGTAGATTATGGTAATCTCTTTCCTACCTTCTTCTCTCAATTTTAAAAATTATTTTACTTAACATCGAGGACGATGTTCCTTTTTGATTGGGGGTGGGGAAATTTATCCAAATCATACCTCTTTTAAAAAAAATTGATTTCAAAACCTTATTTTTTTTAAAATTTCGGGCAGTTTCTTTCATCTCACTCATTGATGTGAATTTTCTATCATCCATCCTTTAAGTTTAGGAATCAAGCTACAGTTTTTTTTCCTATAGTTTATGTAATACGGATCAAGGCATTTTGCACCATAAATTTCTAGGTTCAATAAAATTTGTGCACGTATCATGTCCATACGGTTTAGAGTTGAAGAGTAATACAATTCTCAAGATAACCTTAAGGATCACTAGTAGAGACTTTAGCTTGAGAGATTTATGCCTTTCACCCTTTCAGAGTGTTTTACGCAACCTACGAGTCACTAGTTGATTCAACTTTCTTTGGGTCCGCACTTAAATCGTTGTATGATCTCATTATTCTTCACTAAATTTTTGGTTTGATCACTGAGAACGACATCTTTTTCGAGTTGTAAGAAATGCGTGTCTTGAAATTTTTCCCAATCACAAGGTTTTAACCCTTTCACTTCACCCATTACACTCCCATATTATTCCATATTCACATATTTCCCACATCACCATATACCATCTCCATTATCAACTTTCATTTTGATAAAAAGAGAGCTTTTCCAAATGTAAAATGTCTTCCATATTGAGAGTATAAAAGAAAAAAAATTAAAAAAATAGAAAAAAATAAAAGTAAAAATAAGAAAAGGAAAAGAAAATTCAAAAAAAAAAGAGAAAAGAGAGAAAAGAAAATAAAGACAAAGAGAGTTTGTAGTTAGTTCTTGTGTAATAAGGACATTTTTGCTCAAAGTGTTATACACTCTTCTAACATATCCATCACTCGCATCCATCTTCCATCCATCACCCATCCTTCCCATCTCATTTCCCCCTCACCCATATACATCCATATCTCCCCTATCTGTTCGGGTAAATGAAAATCAACGTGGTGAACAACTCGACGTTCTCACTACAGTGATTAGCATTCTTTCATGAGATCATTTTTCTTTCTAAATGTTCGTTCTTTCTTATATGTGTGTGAGACGTTTGAACCTGCTTACATTTACTCACCTCCTCACACGCAAGATCGATACAGTTACCCAAATCTGGAGAGTTCGTTTGAGAGAGATATATCCGTGAGATTTTGATGTTGAAACCTTGATTCTGAAAAGGCAATATAGGAATTACTCTTATGATGCTCGACCCGTTTTGACTGCTTCACACTTAGGGGTGGTAATTTTAGAAACGACACGAAAAAATGACACAGAACAACACGAAATTGACCTGAAATTTACACGATGTTTCATGTTCGTGTCGTGTTTTTTGGACACGAAGTCGTGTCGTGTTCGTTATGACACCCCAAATAATTAAATACCGGGTAGCTACTCCTATATTAAATGAAATCAAAATGCCAAGTTGGTTCAGTTAATAGCATCACTGTCGAAAACATTTTTTTAATAATTACTAACCACCTAGTATTTAAAAGTAAGATGTCAAATTTTAAATTAAGTCTGATTAACAAGCAGTAAGTGAGATATAAAAGAACAACATAACCATACACCATAAAGTCTCAACGAAGTAACCATAAAACATTAATGAGTCCAGAGGAAAAACTCCTCACAACAATCCACAATTGAAATGAACAAAATAGTGTATCCTGAATTAATTACATGCCAAAAATCTGAATAACTGAAATATGAAATGTCTCTAATAGAAATGGGCAACATGCCCTACAAATGATGGAACTGAATATGGAGTCAAAACCAAAGGAAGCGTCTACTAACAAGGCCCTGTAACTTCCACAACAGCTACATCTCGTCACTTGAATGGAAATCCTATGGATGGTGTCCTTGTGGCTGGGCACCTAAAAGGTTTTTACAAAAAAAATAGATTTGAAAGCAAACAGGTCAGAGCCCGAAAGTGGATAGTATTTTAAAAACAGCAAGTGCTTTAATAACATTAAAACAATGAATGCAAAATACATGTTAGGACGTGCACTCACATGAGCTCCTCACCTCTCAACTAATGTGCACTCCTAACGCATCCATAGCCCGTACTAGTTATGCTACTAACTAACTAGTCTAATACAAAACCTAGCTTCACTTTGTAGGTTTAAGGGTTTATTCATGTCATTAAAGTATACAATGTATGTGCCTAACTTCCCTATTAACAACCTTTTATTATATGGAGTTCTCATTTTAATCTCTATTAAAATAGTACAAGTATACACATCGTTACTTTACTAAGTATTTCATTGAACATTATTTGTATATTATTCACATCATAAATATACATTATAGGCACCCCTAGTCTAGGCTACGGTGCACATACTCTGCTATCTCATCCCGGTACATCACGTACATAAGGATTACAAATTCCGAATCTCTCAGGAATTGTTAGAATAAGCATAACACACAAAAATGGAGACGAACATAATTCAACATATCCATGGGTCACGTACATACCTACGCTCCATAGTCAGCTGACTTATTAACTCACAAATAAGGCATTCTAGTATTATGTTCTTAAGGTACCAATCTAAATCCCCCCGTAGGCACACAAAGATTAGTTGGCCCAACACGAACGACGACCTCCGTGATAGCAAGTATGGTAGGTATGTCATACACATAAGTCATATACTAAGCATTCACACGTCTTAGATATCTTAATATTAATAAAGGTATATTCTACATCCCTATACCATTATTCCAATTTGATGCATTTTAAGTCTTCCGATAATATATAATGTAGACTGTCGACACATCTCACATCCTAGTTTCTTATACTTAAAACCTTTCTCAAAGAGGTTACTAAGTCTCCTATTATTTCCACATTTAATTTCATTATTTTTAAGGTCATTATTTCTGCCACAAACCTCATTTCATCAAATCGTTCGAATTTACTCTTTTAACCCAAATATTATCTCACTCGTCAAGCTTTATTGGATTTTTGACAACTATCCCAAATTAAATTCTAATTAAGGTCCGATTTCAGAACCATACCTACTGGTCTTCCTTAAGTCTAAGAATACTCACAAAGTCCCCATCAATAATTTTCTAGGGTTAACATCCTTAAAATTTTAAATGGGAAGATTTTACTCATTCTCGGAAGGTCGATCGATCGACCCTATATGTTAGATCGATCGATGGTGATCGATCGATCGACCTATGAATGTCGATCGATCGAGCGCACCAGCTATGCTACGGACTGCTTTGTTTTGCAGTCCAAGTTTCGCCCCAAAATTCCATTATAATGCATGAAACTCTAATCTAACGTTATAATATCATCATACAACCATCCTACAACATTGTTAATGTTCTAAAACCAATAAATCATCAACCAATGGCTTTATTTGGATAAAAACTTCATCAAGAACCCTAGTTTTCTATTTCTTTCAAGAACAATAATAATTCTCTTCTTAAATCCGTTTTTAGATCATCAAGGGTTATATTTTGGATTCATAATTCGTCCAGAATATGTCTACATGCAATTCCTAACATGGTTTATAGTTTTAATCCTCAAATTCATGGGTTCATATCAATCTTCCAAGACAAAATTCGATAATTACACTAAACATGGAAGAACACATTCATTGAATCAATTGTAACTAAATCACTTGCCTTATGTTCTTCAGATTTATTGTTGGTTGGAGATGGTTGAATTCCTCTCTCTCTTTCTGCATAATTCTCCTCTCTCTCGTTCTCTACAAGTTCTTCTCACAAGATGACAATGGAGGTGGGGGTTGGTTTTTGGCAAGTTATAATATTTTCTTAACTTCTTCCGTAGCCCACTACTTATATTAGGGTTGAAAATGGGTTAGTGGGTTTAATGATAAGTTATAATTAAAGTCTAATTTTCGTGGGTTTTAATTACCAAATTTCCAAAATTACCAAACTACCCTTTTAGGTTGTCGGTTTGGCCTAAAAATGCCCCGGGACCCAAACTAAGCCCCCGGCTAGTGTTTTCTGACTATCTCGACCCTTCCGGACACGTTGGCGCACTCGAAATGACTATTTGGTCAAAAGAAAAATAGTTTATTTTTAAATCTCATAAATTCATTCTCGACGCGACTGACACGCGCGTCCCAATTAAATTTTCCAAATTGTCGTATTTAAAACTCTCGACAATTTCAATATATTCAATATTCACATAATGTCATATGTATACACATTATAATCAAATACCAACTCACATCTCGTTAGTATTTTATCCGGATTAATTCTGAATTAATACCTATTTAATTTAATTAATCCCAATAAATAAATATCAATTAAAAGTACGGGGTATTACATACTTCCCCCCTAATAACAGAATTTCGTCCCGAAATTCGGAACTAGAAAGTACCTAGTAAGAATAACTCTGGATAAAGTTCGCGCATCTCATCCTCGCGCTCCCATGTGGACTGCTCAGCATTCTAATGCCTCCACTAAACACGTACTAACGGAACTATCTTTGACCGCAGTTTCCGCTCACTTCGGTCCAAAATAGCAATCGGCCCCTCCTCGTAGGAGCTATCGGGCTGGAGATTGATGTCCTCCAAAGCAATGTGAGAATGAGCCAAATCATCTCTAAGATATTTCCTTAGCGAGGAAATATGAAACACATCATGAATCCTGTGCAAATGCTCTGTTAACCCAAGTCTATACGCAACAGACCCAATTCGTTCGATGATAGGAAATGGTCCCATGTATCTCGGTGCAACTTCCCCTTCTTCCCAAATCGCATAATCCCCTTCATAGGAGATACTCTGAGTAAAACCTGGTCCCCCACTTGGAACTCCCTAAAGAACCTCTTCGCATCAGCATAGCTCTTCTGCCGATCTTGAGCTACCCGAATGCGACTCCGTATCAATTTTATCCTTGCCGAAGTATCCTGAATCACTTCCGGCCCAAGTAGATTATTGTCCCCCACCTCCAACCAACGTGCTGGGTAACGACAAGGTCTACCGTACAACGCCTCAAATGGATCCATGCCAATGGTGAACTAGTAGGAGTTATTGTAAGCAAACTCCACCAGTGGAAGGTACTGCTCCCATCCACCCCCAAAATCAATGATGCACATACGCAACATGTCCTCCAACATCTGATTTGTACGCTCGGTTTTCCCATCGGTCTGCGGGTGATACGCCGTACTCAACCGCAATTCCGTGCCCATGGCCTCCTGAAAACTATCCCAAAACTGTGAAACAAATATCTTGTCTCTGTCAGACACGATATTTAGGGGCACACCGTGAAGTCTCACTATTTCTGCAATAAAAAGCTGGGCACACTGTCCCGTAGTGTAGTCTGTCCTTACGGGTAGAAAATGAGCGACTTTGGTCAACCTATCTACAATTACCCAAATGGAGTCGTGACCCCTCTGTGACATGGGTAACCCCGTAATAAAATCCATGGAGAATTGAAGTGGAGGGTTTCTTCAAACAACAAGGGGCTGGGTCAACTATTCAATCAAATGATATTGAGCTCTCCCACATCCACATCGGGACCTCTAATGGCTGTAGAAGTCCTGTCGGTCTCTGATGATCCACTTTTACCAGCTGACAAGTGGCGCATTTAAAAACAAACACGGCAATATCTCTCTTCATCCCACTCCACCAATACTGACGTCTCATGTCTTGGTACATTTTATCCCCACCGGGATGTACCGCGAACCGTGAGCCGTGCGACTCTGCCATCACCTCGTGTCGCAATTCCTCCCCTTATGGAACTACCAGTCTCCCATTGAAGCGTAATCCCCCGTCTGAACTAACGGTATAGGACTCGGATCCCTCTGCTAGTTATCTAACTATCTGCTCCTGAAAGAACGAGTCATTTGCCTGTGCCCTTACCACCTTCGCGACAATCTGCGGTGTAACAGTCATCACAGACATGAACGATCGGGCCACTGCATCCTGGTGTCCCAACTCCTTCCACTTTGCCTTCCACACCCCTGCCACCTCATCTACTGGCCTACGGCTCAACGCATCTGCTACCACCTTAGCCTTCCCCGGTTGATATTGGATATCGAAATGATAATCCTTCACAAAATCAAGTCACCTTTGCTGCCGCATATTCAACTCCTTCTACGTGAATAGGTACTGTAGGGACTTGTGGTTTATGAATAATCGAAACTTCTCCCCCAAAAGGTAATGTCTCCAAATCCGAAGGGCAAATACAACTGCCACTAACTCCAAATCATGAGTGGGGTAATTCTTCTCGTGAGGCTTAAGCTTACGGGAAGCATAAGCTACGGCCTGACTCTCCTGCTGTAATGCACCTCCAAGTCCTTGTAAGGACTCATCGGTGTAAACTAGATACTCAACTCCCGGTCTCGGTAATGCTAACACAGGTGCTGAAGTCAACTTGTCTTTCAACTCATCGAAGTCCAACTGACAGGCATCACTCTAAATGAACGACACACCCTTACGAGTCAGATGTGTCAAAGGACCCGCTATCTTTGAGAAACCTCGAATGAACCTCCTATAGTATCCTCCTAGGCCCAAGAAACTACGGATCTCAGTCAGTGTCGTGGGCTGTCCCCATTCCCTTATCGCGAATACCTTCCCCGGATCAACAGATATCCCCCGGTCAGAAATAATATCCCCCAAAAACTGAACCTCCTTCATCCAGAATCCGTACTGCTCATATTTTGCGTACAACTCGTTCTGACGTAGCGTCTGCAATACCTGCCTCAAATGCTCGGCATGCTCCTCCTCTGTCTGGGAGTAAAACAGAATATCATCAATGAAGACAATGACAAACTGATCTAGGAACTCTCTGAACACCCTATTCATCAAGTCCATAAACACGGCTGGAGCATTGGTCAAACCAAAAGGCATAACCCGAAACTCGTAGGAACCATATCTCGTTAAGAAAGCAGTCTTCGAGACGTCCTCTTCCCTGATACGCAACTGATGGTATCCCGATCGCAAATCAATCTTTGAGAAGAAAGAAGCTCCTCTCAGCTGGTCGAATAAGTCATCGATTCGGGGAAACGGATACTTATTCCGTATCGTACCTTATTCAACTCCCGGTAATCTACACACAACCTCAACGATCCATCCCTCTTCTTCACGAACGATACAGGGGAACCCCACGACGAAGTACTCCTCCGTATAAACCCCTGACCCATCAACTGCTCAATCTGATTTCGTAACTCTCTCATCTCAGCTGGATCCATACGGTAAGGTGCGCGGGCAATAGGCCGAGTGCTCGGCATCAAATCGATCACAAAATCTATCTCTGTACTCGGAGGTAATCCAGGTATATCCTGAAACACATCGGCAAACTATCGAACAATCGAAATCAAATCAAGTGGTATCACCACTTCCTTAGAGGTCTCCTCCTCTATATAGTACAAGTGAGTGGATGATCCTCCCTCAGGATGAGGCATCGCCACTAAAAACATCTCCTGCCCGAGAACAGTAAAGATAATACTTCTACTAAAATAGTCAATCATGGCTCGGTACGCAACTAGCCAATCCATACCAATAATGGCATCATACTCGGTCATCTCTAACACTAACAAATCCGTGGGTAAAGTAAACCTCCCGATCTCTATACCCACGCCTCTACATACAAGGGAAATCACAGAACCTCTACTCAATGGCGAATGTACACAAGTAATCGTACTCTCGGCGGTGTCTAACAACCCAATGGTGCGTGCAAATATCATAGCAATGAAACAGTGTGTAGCCCCCGTGTCAAATAAAATGCGCCCCATAGTCCCCTGAATAGAGAACATACCCTCAATAGCCAGTGGATCCTGTGGGGCTGCGGCCTGCTGAAGCTGATATACTCTCCCATACTAAAGCTGCCCCTGCTGAAGTGGGACCGGTGGAATGGGTGGTAATTCTTCCATCTGTGGTGGTGCTGGGAGGGCGGCAGAAAACATAGGCCTCTGTGGCTCGTGTCGAGCACCTCGCTGCTGCTGCTGTGGGGCCCTGCCCCTATCAAGACAATCCTGACGTTTGTGGACAATCTTACCAAAAATGAAACACTTCCCCTGGAAGTTTCCCCCTCGTTGCCCCTGCTGACCACGACCCTGGTGACCGTTACCATTTATGCCCTGGCCTTGCTGGCCCTGCTGTTGACCATTCTTCCCCTGCTGGCCCTGATGGCCATTCGAACCCTGATGGCACTGCCTAAAACCTCCTTGTCCGTGCTTGAAATTCCCCGATCTGAACCTCTTATGATCCCCCTGCTGAGAACCCTAGTCACCCTGCCTCTGCCCCTGAGTAGATTATGCCCCACTGGCACCATTTCCTCCAGTCCTGCCCTGATGGCTGGACTCTCCTGATCTCTTGCTCTCAGCCATGTGAAAGTGGTGATCCTGGCAGTGTAACAGTGCAGCGTTAACCACGTCAAAATAAGTGGCCAACAAGAGGTTCCCCAACAAATGCTGACAGATCCTCCATGTCAATCCATCGGTGAACTTCTGGATCTTTTCCTCCTCTGTCAGTATCTCATCCGGGACAATATTCAGTAGATTTGTGAATTCGGCCTCATACTCGACCACAGTCTTTCCTTCCTGTCTGAGATTCATTAGCTTCCTCCTCATTTCCGTGTGAACAGCTGACGGAAAATACTTGCGGTCGAACCGCACCCAAAACTCCTGTATCGTGAGAGTATCTCTCTCCTCCACGGTGGTAATAGACTCCCACCACTGCAGTGCAGATCCCACTAGCTTGAAAGTAGCTAGTATCTGCTTCTGAACATCGATGCACTCATACATCCTCAAGTGCCTCTGAATGTCTTTCCTCCATTGACTTGAAACCACAATATCGGAGCTACCTGTGAACTCCGGTGGGTGTGCTTTTTGAAAAGCATCACGTACGCATTCCCAAGAAGACGGGAATGCATGTGCCTGAACCGGTGCGGCTACTGGCGCCTGAGGTGGTGCCTGCTGTACAACGGTGAGAGCGGCATTTACCTCTTGGGCTACAATGACTGCAACCTCGGCGGCATTCATGGTGCCCTGTACTGGAGCTGGCTGGGGCTCTGGCTCTGGCTGTGCATTCCTAGGAACCCGTGGTGCACGTCGTGGAGGCATCTGAAATAAGAGTAAGGTCTATAAGTTAGCAGTTATGAACCCAAAGTAGCTGGAGAGAGAAGCATACATAAAAGAATACAACTGTCCTAAAATATAGGGCTCTACATCAAAGAAAGCTCAACGGAAACATAATAAGCCGTACAGATCCTAAAGGACACTAGAACCTGATGCTCTGATACCACCTATGACACCCCGACTAATTAAATACAGGGTAGCTACTCCTTTATTAAATTAAATCAAAATGCCAAGTTGGTTCAGTTAATAGCATCACTGTCGAAAACATTTTTTTAATAATTACTAACCACCTAGTATTTAAAAGTAAGATGTCAAATTTTAAATTAAGTCTGATTAACAAGCAGTAAGTGAGATATAAAATAATAACATAACCATACACCATAAAGTCTCAACTAAGTAACCAACAAACATTAATGAGTCCAGAGGAAAAACTCCTCACAACAATCCACAACTAAAATGAACAAAATAATGTATCCTGAATTAATTACATGCCAAAAATCTGAATAACTGAAATATGAAATATCTCCAATAGAAATGGGCGACATGCCCTACAAATGATGGAACTGAATATGGAGTCAAAACCAAAGGAAGGGTCAACTAGCAAGGCCCTGTAACTTCCACAACAGCTACAGCTCATCACCTGAATGGAAATCCTATGCATGGTGTCCTTGTGGCTGGGCACCTAAAAGGTTTTTACAAAAAAAATAGATTTGAAAGCAAACGGGTCAGAGCCCGAAAGTGGAGAGTATTTTAGAAACAGCAAGTGCTTTAATAACATTAAAACAATGAATGCAAAATACATGTTAGGACGTGCACTCACATGGGCTCCTCACCTCTCAACTAATGTGCACTCCTAACGCATCCATAGCCCGTACTAGTTATGCTACTAACTAACTAGTCTAATACAAAACATGGCTTCACTTTGTAGGTTTAAGGGTTTATTCATGTCATTAAAGTATACCATGTATGTGCCTAACTTCCCTATTAACAACCTTTTATTATGTGGAGTTCTCATTTTAATCTCTATTAAAATAGTACAAGTATACACATCGTTACTTTACTAAGTATTTCATTGAACATTATTTGTATATTATTCACATCATAAATATACATTATAGGCACCCCTAGTCTAGGCTACGGTGCACATACTCTGCTATCTCATCCCGATACATCACGTACATAAGGATTACAAATTCCGAATCTCTCAGGAATTGTTAGAATAAGCATACCACACAAAAATGGAGACGAACATAATTCAACATATCCATGGGTCACGTACATACCTAAGCTCCATAGTCAACTGCCTTATTAACTCACAAATAAGTCATTATAGTATTATGTTCTTAAGGTACCAATCTAAATCCCCCCGTAGGCACACAAAGATTAGTTGGCCCAATACGAATGACGACCTCCGTGATAGCAAGTATGGTAGGTATGTCATACACATAAGTCATATACTAAGCATTCACACGTCTTAGATATCTTAATATTAATAAAGGTATATTCTACATCCCTATACCATTATTCCAATTTGATGCATTTTAAGTCTTCCGATAATATATAATGTAGACTGTCGACACATCTCACATCCTAGTTTCTTATACTTAAAACCTATCTCAAAGAGGTTACTAAGTCTCCTATTATTTCCACATTTAATTTCATTATTCTTAAGGTCATTATTTCTGCCACAAACCTCATTTCATCAAATCGTTCGAATTTACTCTTTTAACCCTAATATTATCTCACTCGTCGAGCTTTATTGGATTTTTGACAACTATCCCAAATTAAATTCTAATTAAGGTCCGATTTCACAACCATACTTACTGGTCTTCCTTAAGTCTAAGAATACTCACAAAGTCCCCATCAATAATTTTCTAGGGTTAACATCCTTAAAATTTTAAATGGGAAGATTTTACTCATTCTGGGAAGGTCGATCGATCGACCCTGTATGTTCGATCGATCGATGGTGATCGATCGATCGATGGTGATCGATCGATCGACCTATGAATGTCGATCGATCGAGCGCACCAGTTATGCTACGGACTGCTTTGTTTTGCAGTCCAAGTTTCTCCCCAAAATTCCATTATAATGCATGAAACTCTAATCTAACGTTATAATATCATCATACAACCATCCTACAATATTTTTAACGTTCTAAAACCAATAAATCATCAACCAAGGGCTTTATTTGGATCAAAACTTCATTAAGAACCCTAGTTTTCTATTTCTTTCAAGAACAATAATAATTCTCTTCTTAAATCCATTTTTAGATCATCAAGGGTTATATTTTGGATTCATAATTCAGCCAGAATATGTCTACATGCAATTCCTAACATGGTTTATAGTTTTAATCCTCAAATTTATGGGTTCATATCAATCTTCCAAGATAAAATTCGATAATTACACTAAACGTGGAAGAACACATTCATTGAATCAATTGTAACTAAATCACTTGCCTTATGTTCTTCAGATTTGTTGTTGGTTGGAGATGGTTGAATTCCTCTCTCTCTTTCTACATAATTCTCCTCTCTCTCTCTCTCTACAAGTTCTTCTCACAAGATGACAATGGAGGTAGGGGTTGGTTTTTGGCAAGTTATAATATTTTCTTAACTTCTTCCGTAGCACACTACTTAGATTAGGGTTGAAAATGGGTTAGTGGGTTTAATAATAAGTTATAACTAAAGTCTAATTTTCGTGGGTTTTAATTACCAAATTTCCGAAATTACCAAACTACCCTTTTGGGTTGCCGGTTTGGCCTAAAAATACCCCGGGACCCAAACTAAGCCAGCGGCTAGTGTTTTCTGACTATCTCGACCCTTCCGGACACATTGGCGCACGAGAAATGACTATTTGGTCAAAAGAAAAATAATTTATTTTTAAATCTCATAAATTCATTCTCGACGCGACTGACACGCGCGTCCCAATTAAATTTTCCAAATTGTCGTATTTAAAACTCTCGACAATTTCAATATATGCAATATTCACATAATGTCATATGTTTACACATTATAATCAAATACCAACTCACATCTCGTTAGTATTTTATCCGGATTAATTCTCAATTAATACCTATTTAATTTAATTAATCCCAATAAATAAATATCAATTAAAAGTACGGGGTATTATATTCGTGTATAATTATGAGTCGTGTCGTGTTATCATGTTTTTTAGGCCTGAAATTTAAGAAATTATGGTTGTCGTGTCGTGCCGTGTTATTTTTTATTCGGGTCGTGTTCGTGTCGGCTAAAAAAAACACGAATTCGTGTCGTGTCGTGTTCGTGCCCGAAAAAACCTTGACGTGGTGTGTCATGTCGGGCCGAAACATGACCCGTTGACCCGAATTGCCACCCTTATTCACACTACACACGTTGAGTTATAGGAAGGGTGTACCTTTTGTATTTACTTAGATAACTTTTTATGCATTCTAGCTTGTATTTCTAAAAATATTTTTCTCATGATGGATTGTGTGATGATTCTATGTCTAATAAGAGATATACTGTCTTTTGAAATAAATAATTTTGTGGGTATATTCCCTGCAAACCCTCACGAGACCAAACTCATCATGTAGGGTAACCTATAGGTTTAAAGGTTTATTGAACATGCAAAGTGCAATCGCAAGTTCCAGCGAAAGTGGTACACTTTTGGTTTCTTATCTTTTTCTTTCTCTCTATGTTTTTGCTCGACGACTGACAATGTTCTGTTTGGGGGTGGTTTGATAAGCACCCAAAAGTGTATATTTTATACCCCGAATAAACATGTTTTATTTGTTAATTCTCGACAAATGGGTCTTATGTGCATTATTGTTTATTTTGTAGGCCAAATGCATCTTGGGGATTCAAATGCTCTAAATCAAGGGTGATGCACAGTTAAATAGAGCTACACCTTTCCTCGTACCTCAAGCCTAGCCCAGACCCTTTATATCTTGTCCCAAAACCATCACTCAAGTCCCATGTGTGTTTGGTTTGTCCCCTTTTAATTATTTTATTTTTCTAGAATTTATTTTCAATTTACTTTTATTTTTATTAGGTTTTAATTTTAGTCTTTATTTTTAGTTTTGCTAGATTTTATATTTTTAGGACTTTAGGTTTTATTTTTACCTCTTTTGTAGTTTTTTTTTTTTAAGATTTTATTTATTTTTAAAGGATTTAATTATTTTTATGTTTTATTTTTATGTGTCGAGTATTTGGTTCTTTACTTTCTTTTATTTTATTTGCTTTTAGTTTTTAGTTAGTTTCATTCTATTTTTATTTTTAGTTTTTAGTTGTGTCCATTATTAGTTTATAGGATTAGGAATTAAATTTTTTAGTTTAAAGAAAAAATTATTTTCTTTTTTTATTTTTAGTTTCATTTGATTTTTTTGTAGATAGTATTATTTTAACACGGTACAAATTAAACTCACACACTCACATACACCTTACAAATAACCCATTAACCCTCATCATATTCTCCTACACCTCATCACACCAAAATAATTCTCTCACCCACACCTTAACTTCCATACACACACACACACACACCCAATTACACTCACCCTCGTCTTCTTCTCCAACAACACTTCTTCTCTCTCATCCTCCATTAAAAAACAAACAAACCTCCATAACCCACCTCTCCCTCACACCCATGAGACCCATTTCCCAACCACCATACCATACCCGATGGTCCATACCCCAAACCTGAACCACCTTATCCCGTCGGCGATAACCCTCTGTTACCCGTACATCGTCGCCAATGATACAACGAAATGCGACCTACCTCACCCCAAACTCTGCCATGAAACCGACAACAACCCGACTCCAAACCCCGGAATCATCCCCAACCCGCTGCTTAACCCCAGACCAATCCGAAAACCCACATCGAACCCGAGTTCACCAATAAAAAACCCATTTCACATTTTCAACTCAAAGACCCACTTCCCAAATACCCTTCTACCCAATTTCCACATCTCCCAATGTCCAAACCAAAAGCCAAAACTAAAACTAACAAGACCCCCATGTGTTTAAATACTCATGTCCTCCTTTTTACCCAAATACCCCTCACCCCTTATTAAACCCATTTCCTATTATACCGTCACCCAAAAAAAATTTGTATTCCCTCACTCCTTACCTCACCCAAACCACATGCACACCTTTTTCCTCCCATTTATGTCCCTAGCTTCATGTGCCACACTATAATAAAAGAGCCAAAAGCTCATTTCAGAAGATCTAGAAAGAGACTTGGAGAAGAAGAGAGATAGTTTAGAGTAGAAAAAAATTAGGGAGAAAAACATTTTGTAAATAGTTTTATTTTTATTTTCTTAGAGAATTGGTGAGATTTAATTGTGAGTGATTTGATTTGTATTGAAGAAGATAGAGTTCAAATTGCCAATTTCAATAAGACTTCTTGAAGATTTGGTCTCTTTCTCTACACTTTTATTTTAAATGCCTTTGATCATTTGTTCATCATGTTTCATATAATGTTAGGCTAAAACCCCTTTCAAGGGGTGGGGTGACCCATTATTTCATATTAATCCTAATTTAATTAATTAATTTAAATTAAATGTACATTTGATGATTAATTTTGCACTCTTACATTTTAATTTACGCCTCGAGAGAGGGTAAATGACTTTCGAGAGAAAATCAAAATTCTAGTTGTAATACCCATTTGATATTCGAACTAGAGATAGGGGTTTCTCAAGTGTGGTATTATTCCTTTAATTTCAACTCTAGGATTAATTTTATGATTTAAACAAATTTGATAAATCGATCCTAGCGAGTAATTTGTTAGATGAAGTTTGGATATATTCAAGTTATGTAGGAGTGTTAAATTTAATTTTCTAAAATGTTATTGTCAAAATTACATTTGTAATGGGAGTTAATTTGTGATTTTGATACTAAGTTGGGATAATTAATTTTAACGAATTAATTAATTTTAATTGACTAGAATATATGGTGTCATCCTATCCCTTATTAGTCCTCACTTTTATTTCCTCTCCCATCTCATATTTTTAGATTTTTATTTAGTTAGATTTACTTAAGTTCTTCACTTACTTTATAGTTAGTTATTTACATCCTTGATTTAGTTTAGTCTTATTTCACCTCATCTCAGAAATTGTTTTATATTTGAAAAAGCTAAAAAAAAAATAGAAAAGGAAAAGGAAATAAAAAGAGAATAATAAACAAATGAATTGCATGCCTCTCTTTTATGTTTCACCCTTCGATTTGGATTTATTCCCTTACTTACCTCTACACTCTAATTTTATTGTATTTTTGTAGGTATGAAAGGTTTTGATAAGAGTACTTTCAAGCAACGACGAAATCATGAAAAGTCATCTCTATCAGTCTCGCCAGTAAAATCCAAACAAGTAACCACCCCTGTATATTACTACCTAGCATTATCGATCAGCGAGATCCGCAGGCCCTAAGCAAATAACCAGGATATCCACAATCCTATCCCCATACGTACAAGTCTAACCGTCCACTCCCATATCACTAAAGGAGTTATATAACAGGACGCTCTCACTATCACTAAGTCTCCCGCGTTAAGTGAATAACGAGTTAAAGCTCTCCGCTCGAATGTAAACCCGATATACCCTGAATAACATAAGTAAAGCCCCTATACACAGGGATCCAATATAACTAGACAACTATACTCTCCAAAGTCTACTTGATAAAATGATATAGACGTGATCTTGACCCTCTTTCAGGTGAGACATCGCAAAAAAAAAACATATCCTGCCCTGGAACAACGAACACGATAGCTTTGCTAGAACCGTCCACCATCGCCAAATAATCGCTAACCAGTCCATACCCAAGATAACATCATACATCATACTTGAATATCATCTCTCAAGAGGAGTTTTCCCACTAAAATATACCCTCTCAGTATCCACACCGAATCCCCTACGATGGAACTAAAGAGAGCCCCGCTACTCAATGGTAATTATATATAAACTATAGTACTATTAACGTTACCTCTACTAAACTCGTTCCACCCATAAATCTAGTGCTAACGAACTACTGTGAATCGCTTGTGTCACAAAAAATAGACCCCATTCACCCTGGGATAAAACACATACTTTCCATGGCCAATAGCATTAACGGTTAAAGTGGTCCTTTGACATAACACTCTCGTCCCTATAGAACAAAAACTTCATATAACTAGACCTTATTGGGCATCCCGTTTTTTTCCTCTAACTCATTGCAGACAAGATCCACACATGTGCTCCTACTCTTCACACATAAGACACTCCTCTATGTCATTCCCCCTTCTCTGGCCCCGTTGGCCATGTCGGGGTTGTCCTTCTCTCGAATTTGGTTGTCATGGATCTAATTTCTACCCCTGTTATTCCCTCGACTCTACCAACCTTGTGGAACACCGAGATGGCCCTGAATAAATCCACCGTCACTTGGTAGGAATTTCATTGATCGAAATCATGTAAATAGGCCCCCTCCTCGGAGTACCTCTGTGGTGCCTCACTAGCACCGTTAAATCCAGTCTGGACCTTCGACTCGATTCTCAAACTCTCTTGGCTCCCTTCTCATGGAAGTGTTGATGTAACTTGTAAACGTACGACCATGGAGACAATGGCGCCATTCATCCTAGCTGGATTTCCCAACCCACGCTTGTGTATTCTACCCATGAGTCCATTTTCAACTTACGAACCCTTTTTTATTCTTCGTATCAACCTCGTCGGGTACGAAATTTTATAAACTAGTCAACTTTTCTTCATGTTCAGCACTCTCCAACCCTTATGAAATGAGTATTGAAATATCCCTTGCCTCTCTATTTGACCAGCTAATGAGAGGATTAACGGTAAAATCGCACCTAATATTTCTCGTCATTAATGGTATCTCTCCAATGTTCTGGTCACTAACTCATGTCACTACAGCGCTGCTCGTATGAGAAAAATTTCGTCTGAACTTTAATCTTGGGTGTCACTTCACTCCAACCTAAACAATTGCCTTTATATTATCTCCTTCCATTAGCCCATTGCACACACTTCCTCTCTTTTCAAAGATCTTACAGATGGTTCTTAAAAATAGTCCGTCTAACTCCCCCATTTTACCGACTACGCTGGGTGAGTTTGATTTTGCACCACCATTTTCTACAATGGTGCTTAGGGAAAATAATGTTCCCTAGGGGTTATCCTAACGTCATATTCCTAAACAATTATCATGATGACTTTTATCGCAATCACCACTCCATAATACTCTATAGCATTTGTTGAGCCTCTTCTCCCGTAGTCCTTCTAACGGCCCTCGCTGGTCGTCCTATATTGTTCAGTGTACGAAGTCCAACCGTAGTCATCTATGATTCGAATCATTTATACTTAATAGTAGGAGAACATAAGTCTTATTTTAAATCAATAGTCCTAAGCATAGGTCTCTATACCAAAGAAAAGCAACGCTAAAAACGTAGTAAGTCACACATATCCTATAGACACTAGAACCTGATGCTCTCATACCATCTGTGACACCCCGCCTATTTTAATCATGGGTGATCAATCCTTTATCAAAATATACGTTGGTATCATTTTATCATCCTTAGCGTCACTATCAAAAACATTTTACATTACAAATCACCTATGCTAAATTAAGTCGGGGCCATTTTTTTTAAACTTTTCATTAACTTAACAACTTGGGAAAAAAATAAACAACATAACCAAACCATCCATAATATAATAATCTGAACAATCACACGACAGATAGATAAATAAACAATACCGAATAAACCATCGGTTCCTAAAATAAATCCAAATACAAGTTTGGACTAAAAACTGACTCCACAAAGTCTAAATAAATAAACTGAAGTAATAAATAGTCTGAACGGGCAACACGCCCAAGTAAATACTAAATGAAATTACTAAACTAAGCATGAATAATTAAATCATCTAAAACAAATCCTCCAATTCTCCACAAGTACTGCAGCTATGCATCCCTGGACAGAATCATTAAGCTTGTCGTCCCTATGGCTGGACACCTAAACTAGTTTCGAAAAATATTTTGACACGGGTCAAAGCCCAAGAAAATCTTGTGAAAGCATTTAGCAAGAAATTAAAATGCAATAATTTAAATATGCATGAACACGTTCCATAATTAAGTTGGTGTCGCACTCTCTTGAGATATGCCTTACCCCTCAACTAATGTGCACACCTCGCTCTTGCCTTCTAACTCAACTAGTTATGCTGCCCCACCTAACTATTCTTTGTACACCATTTCTATTTTGCTAATCTAACCTGAGTATTCCTTACTTTGATTTATAAGTTGTTCTACTCATTAACTTATTTAATCATTTCAACTTTTATTACCTATATAACCTTCTCACTAGTTATGTATGAAATCCTAATTAATGATATAACGTTCACACCAGCTTTATCTGAAAGAAGACGTAGTCATATAACTTTCACACTAGTTATATCTTAAATACATTCACACTTTACGTATTTACCCAGTATATAATTATTACTCATATTATATACATACTAGTATACTACAACATTTACACACATGTTGCGTATAATAACCATCATCCCGAGTAAAAACTCACTGGATGCTTGTCTCTACAATGTTATCATATCCTAGGTATGCTCACTTTAACCCGGTTACTAGAAGTCGGTACTCACTCACACCGAACTTTGGTAAAAGTATCACAAACGTAATGGAGGTGGTCATATTTCCCCGAGAATGAGAGCAAATCATACCCAAAACATCTCAGCCGGAAAATAAATCACACAATAAAATAACGGACAATATGACCTGAGGACTATACTCTCCCTGCATTCGTTAACCAGGGGATTCACCCACATCGCGCAACCTCTGATGATAGCACTATAGGGGTATGCTTTCACATAAATATCATTCACACTGATATTTATAAAATACACAAGTGTGTCTGTATATATATATATATATATATATATATATATATATATATATATATATATATATATATATATATATATATATATATATATATATATAGAGAGAGAGAGAGAGAGAGAGAGAGAGAGAGATATTTAAATAAAATCTGGCTAACCCATGCCTAACTCCTGTAGCCATAGACCGTAATACTCGAGTCTCTATCCCTCCTCTTATTTTATTTTATTTCACATCCACTAAATAAATTAATGTAGCTTCACTTTCAAACATACCCGGACTCACTCAATCAACCCGTACTTAAACATTTATGAATTCATTTCACTTAATTCGTTTATTGAATTTCTCACTAATTCTCATCTTTATAATTCATCATGTAATTATTATAGCCCCACCCTACTACGACACTCAGACTCACTCAATTGTCCCGTATTTAAGAGTTTATGAATTCATCTCACTTAATTCGTTACTTAAGTCATTCACCACTTTTCAAATTTCTCGACTCAAATACTTCCATCCATAATCACTAGGTAATAAGTCTCTTCTTTATTTTACACTAACATAAATAACTTAGAATCAATCCCAAAAATAAATTCATGCCAAAAAAGTAATCCAAACTGGGTAATTTTGGCCTTTATCGATCGATCGATGAAGCCCGATTGATCGATCGATGCTCGGCGGCTAGCTCTTCTTCCCCGATGATTTCGACCATTTTTAAATCCTTAAGATTTCAATCTCCAAACCAGACCTCAATCAATTTACACCTAAGGTTTATTACACCTATAAACATATTATAACACCATTATATAACATTAATTCTCACTAATTCTCATTAAAATTTCTAGGGTTCATGGATTGCATTTTTCTCATATTCATTAAATCACATATCAATTTGATTCCAAAAATCCAAATTTAACAACGATAACTATTGGATTTCAATTCTAAATCATATCCCAATATCATATTTTAGTATTCTCCCATAATTAAATATCGATTTCACACTTAATGTTTAAATTCCCAAAACCTAGATTTAACATATGTTACCGTTCCAAAAAGAAATTTGACAATATGTACTATAATATGATCATGGAATTCTTCTACTTAAATAAAAAAGTAAGTTAATTACTTGCCTTATAGGATTAGTAGGGTCTGATTCCATGTAGAAGAGGAAAAATCTGACAAAGCACACCCAATTCTTCCTTGCCATAACGTAGGTTTGAAACTACAAATCCTGAAATTAGGCTAATGGTCCAAGCCCAAATGACCCGAACACCTCTGTGTGGGCTCGGTTATGTCTAAAAAGGCCCTCAGACCCAATTATTATCCATGGGTACACTATTTTGACTATCTCAGCCCTTTTTGAATCAACTATGACCTCGAAATCGCCATCTGAGTCACTTTATAAGAATTTCTTATCTCAACCCTATATAGTTTTGTAATACCCCGTATTTTTATAGCTTTTAAATTATGAGATTTATTAAATTTAATTGAGATAAATTAATTTAATTTTAATCCGGAATGTTGCTTTAAATATTTACTAGCGTGACGAGAGTTAGTAATTATTGGAAATTTGTTATCTGTTGAATATTACTGGATGAGTATAGTAATATATGAGATTTATTGTTATAATATTGTCACGTGTGAATAAAATGACAATTATGGAAATTTAAGTAGGGACGCGCCTGTGTCGTGCCGGGACTAAATGTTGATTAATAAGTGAATATTTTATAAGTTGTTCATATGGTCGTTTTGAGTGTGCCAACGTGTCCGGAAGGGTCGAGATAGTCAGAAAAGTGTACCCGGGGGTTTAGTTTGGGTCTCGGGGCATTTTTAGGCCCAATTAGTACCCCGGGAGGGCGTTTTGGACATTTCGCAATTATGGGTAATTAAACCTACGAAAATTAAAAGGGTTATATAAGATATCTAGGTTGTCTTCTAGGGTTAGAACAACCAAAGACAAATGATTACCATTGGAGAGGAAGAGGAGAAGCTCTCCAAGGAGTTCTAGGCCAAGAACACCTCTGATTGCACCGCCGTCACCACCAACGCGTAGATCGTGAGACGGGGAACGAAACCATACCAATTTCGGCACCAAACCAGATTTCTAAAAATTCTAGGCAAGTGTTTATCTTGCTTATTTCGTTTATGCATCTTTCATATTGGTTTAGGAATGACTAGGATGAATTGTATGGAAGAGAAACCCAATTTGAGATAGGAAATTGCATGTAGTGATGACTTAAATGATATTTTAGAAACCCTTTGTCATGTAAAGGATTAAGAGTTTGATTAAGAAAAGAGTTCTAATTAGATACAAACACTAAAAATGTTATTCCGGATGATCGGACCATTGGAATCGCTTGAAATTCTAGTATATTGTAGCGAACGACGAGACAGGACTGCTGACAAAAATTCAGCTTGATCGAACGGTCGGATTTCAAAAAATATTATTTTTACTAGAGAGTTTTATGTTTTGAGGACTCTTAGAGAGTTTTATATTTTGAGGACTCTTAGAGAGTTTTATATTTTGAGTACTCTTCTAAATAATAAAAAAAAAATCAATTAAAACTCCAATTTAATTCCGATTTCGAAACCATTTGAAATTCTCATCTTTGAAAATAAAATACAAAATCCTTTAATGTAAGGCGAAATCTATATTTTTGGGATATCTTACATGAGGGACAATGTAAGTATATGTTAAAGAGAGAGAGACGCGTAAGAGAGTTACTTTGGGACAAATGTGTATACCTACTGAATTTTATACTTGGGAGGATAGAATCCGTGAGCGTGATGTAGTAAGTGGAAAAGTTCCTTAAATTAAAATAAGATGTGAATGGTTATACGTGATAACTAAATAATGAGAAATAAATACAAATGTCATAATAATGGGAATTGAGAATTTACCCATTATTGAAATGGTAATGTTAGTATAGTTATATGATTGTGTATGCATATACTATCTATGTGTGAAAATCATGCCCACACTACTTGCTATCCCTGAGGTTTCCGCGCTGGGACAGTCTTATCTCGATGGGACCTTTATGGGGGATATTGACTTGTACCCTAGAAGATAGATATCCTTGGTACAGGCTATCAGAATGATAGTTCGGACGGTCCTAAGAGATGCGGGTATGAGATTTCCTCTTAGAGACTTGGAATCTATGCTTCGCCTCATTTTGTTTGTGTATAGGTATCCTTGGTACAGGCTATCGCAGTGATAGTTCAGACGGTCTTAAGGGACTTGGAACCTATAGTTTGTATATGTGTTAATACAATTCGAGAGTGATTCCGAATTTATATTCCCCTTAATGTGAGTGATATGGGGTTTGGATAGTAGAGTATGCCCGTACCATAGTTATTATTTGGGGTGCTGTTGTGATATATATATATTTATGAGTAGTTAATGTATATATGAAATTCTGAAATTTGGGACTGCCTACTGTGATGAGATATGTAGGACATGGTTGATGACTCAAATTGTAAATACTTGTTTTGAGAAAGTATAATATGACACTGGGAAACTTTATTGATTTATAAAGTTAAAAATGAGAACCTTGGGTTGCTAATTGAAACATCCTTTTTAAACAATTGAATCGTTAAATTTTGAATCTTACGAGTAAGCTAAGATATGTTAAATCCTTGGGAAGATTAGTGCGATAAATGATAAGACAAACCGTTTGGAAGGTTAGTGCGATAGGTGTGCACATTAGAAGAGAGGTGAGAATTTCTCAAGAGAGTGTCGCACTAATATGTTGTTGCATTGGCCTGTGTCAATTTAAATACTTGCTAAACGTATTTTAAATCAAACACTATCGGGCTCTGACCCATTTCTTTTTCTCTCTCTCTCTTGTATATATATGTATGTATTACAGGTGACCATCCACAGGGGCGTCTTGCTTAGGATTTCTTGGAAGGAACGCGCTGCAACTTGGGTGGAAGTTGTAGGTCTCTTGATTAGACGAATTCGTTCATTCAGATCCACTCTTAGTACTTTCATCTAGTTGGGCATGTGTAGCTCTTTCCATTATTCTGTTGTTATTGGACATTTGTATTTCAGTTATTTTCAGTATTGTTAATATGGGATTTATTCAGTTTGGATGTGAGATTTTAGATTTCATATGTTGACATTAGATTGACGAATGTATTAAATTAATTGGATTATGTTGCAGAATTTAATGTGGTGTGATTCTTACTTATTGAATGTTGTTAATAAAATAAATGATTTTTCTTTAAATAAAATTTGGAAAGTATGTATGAAAATGGTTTTGACACTTAGCTTAATTATTTAGGGTGTTTAAATTGGAAATGTGTTTTTTTTATGACAGTGATGCTAAGAATGAACCAACTGTTCACCTTGATTTTAATTTAATAAAGGAGTGATCGCCCGGTATTTAATTAGGTGGGGTGTCACAGGTGGTATCAGAGCATCAGGTTCTAGTGTCCTTAGGATCTGTACTGCTTATTATATTTTCAGCGTTGCTTTGTTTGTTATAGAGCCCTATGTTTAGGATTGTCGATTCCTTTGACGAGATTTCGTTCTCCTGCTATAATGTGTATACATTAGTGTATTCTAATTTCATTTGGATGTGTGCGTATACCGGGCGATGACGGATGTCATAAGAGGACCGTTAAGCGTACATCAGGAGGCAGGGCTCAGTTGAGATGATGAAAGATATCCGAGGATGATGACCGTAGTCGAGGTCACCTCCATTAGGGTACGAGAAGCCAAGACTCGAAAGGCGACTAAGGTGCAGCAATGATTTTTCAAATGCTGTTATAGTCAAATGAGGTGCGAGGGTAAACTTACCCAACGTATTACAAAAATGTGTAGAGACTGTTAATGGGAAATCTTAGAAACGCAAAAATTATATGTGTCCTTACCAAAGGCGGTAAAGTATCCAAAGGCTTAAATATAGGACGGAGTGTGGCAAACCGAAAGTGAAAATTTAGAGAAAAGTTTTCTTGGCTTTCGGGACGAAATTATAATGGTTGGAGTCAACCAAAAAAAATTTTAGAAGTAGAATGCTATGCCTATAGGAGAACCTTAGGTAGAGTGTTGACCGTATGTTCCTTCCTCAACTGTTCAGGGTGAGAAGCAAACGTGGTTCTGAACTCATCGCGGGAGGGCATGACAGAAGTTCGATTGTGGATATGAACCCTAATCATTAGCAAATTTTGTATCGAAAGAGGTAGATACTAGTAGAGGAAACGGATCCAAGTGGGAGACTAACTTGTAATAATAATTGATAATACTCGAGGAGGAAATTCTGATGGACGGTTGATTCAGAGGTTGACAATGTTGTATTTTGTCAATAAAGATGATAATGCTCCTTGTGTGGGAAGCTTAAAGAAATCGAAGAATTTAGTCGATAATAAGACTGAATACAATGGTGGTGATATAGCACCAAAAAGAGATGTGGATATACATCAGGGGACCCATTTAAATGATTCGGATAATGGAATTCTTACCAAGTGATGGTAAATTCAGTAAGTACTATTATAGATAGTAACATGATCTGTATGGCCTAAAAAGTTAAAGGAACAATCAGAATGGTTAACAGGAATCGAGTTTACTAAAGTCTGAGAGGAGGACAAATCCTAACCTGGTTAGTAGGGCAGGTGGTAAGTGGATTATGTACTGAGGTATTTTGTGCGGAGTGAGATCGCTCACGATAATATGTTCCAAAGTGAGTATAAGGACAAGAATACGGTGCCTAGTAAAAGGCAACGATTAAAATAATTTTGTTATGGTTTGGGTAGACGTGTTACGTCCGAAAACCATTTGCGCAGTCAAGACGATTGACAAGGTAGAAGTGTAAGTTGTATCCTCAGAGGATGAGGCGTGTTTATGTGACACGAGAGAGTCACTATATTTTGTTCATTTCTAGATTAGCATGTGAGACGAGCTTAATGCATATAATTATAAATGTTACCATTATGTGAATATTTTTCCCTAGTGTAGCAGGATTTTTCTTTAGTGCTATCCGCGGAGGATGAATGAGTATATCAACAGTGTTTTATACTTTATTGAGGTTACTCGTTGTAGTGATGCGATACACGAGTATGATATTATCTTTTTTAAAACATTACAGAAATGGTTAGTACGATAGTGGGAATTTATTGCAAGGCTATCGGAGTGGTTGCATTAGTGCAACATGTTTTATGTTTGTTTTGGCAAGGCTTTACCTGTGAGAAGGTTGGACTCGCACTTATATTATCTATCCTAGAGACTTCGGAGGAGATAGTGGGCTCGAGATACTCGATGCCAAAGTATGTATAAACTTTTCCAATATGATTCCGTATGTATCGGGATTTACCATTGAGCGAAAAGATTTGACGCAGTATTATGTTTGGAACTCCGGACTTAGTGATAGGAAGAGTGCAGTGTTATATTTATCCTTAAGAGACGTGGGAGTTAAGAGTTATACCCCTAATGTTAGAAAAAGGAATTTCGAGAATTCCTATTGTATGTATTCGAGGTTTATGGAATGCTATTACCACCAACCTATGCTAAACGATAGTGAAATTTGGTGAAACGTTCTTTGTTAACTATGATTACGGGAGAAATTGTAACTTTTCTGTCAAGGGACGGAATAAAGGGGTATATACTATGGACGGAGGACCTAACGGATTTTGATAACCGACAATGCTAGGTAGTAGTGTATCGGGGGGGGGGGGGTTCCTTGTTTGGATTTCGCTTTGCGAGACATCCCACGCATGAAACTTAGCGTAAGGTTGGAAATAGGGAGACGTTTGGTCACTATTCCATGAGTTCGGTACCCTGGTCAAAATGGGATCAAGTAATTATGTATGTAAGTTGGAAGTTGAATTTTATTTTAAAGTCATTGGAGCCGGATTTTTGTGGTAGGAAAGCATTAAAACTTATCCCCGCGAGTTGAGGGGTGGAACGATGATAAGGAGAATTTAAGAATTTTGATTTCTAGGGTGATTGAGAGTACCCAAATGTCATAACCTCGTACAGAACACAAGGTGAATAAAGAGTTGGAATGATTTTTTGCATGGATTAACTAGAAAGAACTTTATATTATACAAAAGAGATGACCCGTAATTATTTTGATGAATAGAGCGTTAGTGATTTATTTTGGTTGTTGTACCTATTTGGGAAAATTATTTTACTTATCTGAGGAAGGTTGAGAATTATTATTCCTCTTTTATTGTCATGGAATTTTAATTCCCTATCCCTTCTATTCCGTTGAGTTTAGTTAGTCCTACAGATGAGTAGCACGCCGTTCGCTCTCCCAAGGCGGTCGGAGTGTTGCAAAAATGTGGGCATCTTAGTTAACTACAGTTAAAATAGTCTGAGTCGAAGGGACGTGGTAATAGACATGTGAAATATATGTTTGTGGGACTAGTATAACGAAGTGGAAGTGATAGAGTGGATTAAACGTCACATGAGGGGCGATAATCCATACATAAGTGTGCAATTAGAATAGCACACCCTAACTTGATTGGAAGGCTGTGGGAAGCCATTCAAGAATTGGTATTCCTTGAATATAATAGAATTTAATTGTTATGAAGCACACCCAGAGCGGAGTTGTTATTAATCAAGTGTGAGAGCGACTCACACATATAAAGAGTAATGATGTTAGTATAGTATAACAGATCCACAAGTGCTTTTCGTGGAGAGAAGAGCACGAGTGGAACTTTCGGCATACAACAAGGAAGGAAGGGGAGTATTACGTGTCACTTAATGTGAGACATTTCAAGGGAAGAATCGATGTTTAGCGAGACGTAGTGAGTAGTCTCTACATGCACTGCCCGTAGGTAAGGTTTGGTTGAAAAAGGAGAATCAACCAAAGAATTTTATGTTTATCGAAAATTCCTGAAATTGGAAGAGGTTGGTAAAGTCGGTAAAGTTCTTGGATGGGTTGCCATCCTCAAAACAAGATCAAGGGTTTATCCCGAACATGTGAATTAAGTCGCCGAGAAGGAAGTGATTGATATTCCTTTGGGCTGGCTTACAATATTAACTAGTATGCCCCAAACTTCCTTTGAAAGGAAGGATCGCGCCAGTGCATGGTCCGGCGCAGTATAAATTTTTGAATCAGGATGAGATTGGTGAATCCCACCTTTGATATGGGATTTCAGGAACCAGCGGAGATAAGATTTCGTTTCAAGTAGGATGTATCACCCTTAGCCAGGGAATAAGCGCATGGTGATTAAAGATTAGTGGAGCCACGTGAAGGAGATTTTGGAATCTTGGTACGATGATTTCAAGAATGCTCTGTAGAAGCACTCGTACCTGTTTGTCGCGTATGAGGTACTTATTAAGGTTTTATTATGGAAGAACCTCGACTATTCTCCTTCCGTATGTTTAGAGGAGAGTAGATAATCAGAATTTTTGGATCGGTCGAGAAAATATCCAATAACTATGGTAGAATTCCACGACTGTTTTAGACGAGCAAGAGTGATCAAATGTTAGTAATATTTTCTCAGTATGGGGGTTTTGTATATGAATAAATCCGAGTATTTGTCATGTAGTGAAGTGCGGCCTCCTAATGATAGTGAGATAATGAAATGTATAACGTACAGGCGTGACCTATGCGAATGTTGTCGGTTGGGAGCACAATGTGAAGTGTCTCCAAAGAGAATGCAAAACAATGTTACTGTGAAGAAAGGGCTATAGTGATTGAGCGCCGTAATGTGTAGTTAGTTTGTGTACGGAAAAGGATATCCAGAATTGTGCTACCCGATAGGCCTTATTTTCCGAATTTCGGGACGAAATTCAGTTATTAGGGGGGAAGTATGTAATACCCCGTATTTTTATAGCTTTTAAATTATGGGATTTATTAAATTTAATTGAGATAAATTAATTTAATTTTAATCCGGAATGTTTCTTTAAATATTTACTAGCGTGACGAGAGTTAGTAATTATTAGAAATTGGTTATCTGTTGAATATTACTGGGTGAGTATAGTAATATATGAGATTTATTGTTATAATATTGTCACGTGTGAATAAAATGACAATTATGGAAATTTAAGTCGGGACGCGCCTGTGTCGTGTCGGGACTAAATGTTGATTAATAAGTGAATATTTTATAAGTTGTTCGTATGGTCATTTTGAGTGCGCCAACGTGTCCGGAAGGGTCGAGATAGTCAGAAAAGTGTACCCGGGGGTTTAGTTTGGGTCTCGGGGCGTTTTTAGGCCCAATTAGTACCCCGGGAGGGCGTTTTGGACATTTCGCAATTATGGGTAATTAAACCTACGAAAATTAAAAGGGTTATATAAGATATCTAGGTTGTCTTCTAGGGTTAGAACAAACAAAGACAAATGACGACCATTGGAGAGGAAGAGGAGAAGCTCTCCAAGGAGTTCTAGGCCAAGAACACCTACGATTGCACCGCCGTCACCACCAACGCGTAGATCGTGAGACGGGGAACGAAACCACACCAATTTCGGCACCAAACCAGATTTTTAAAAATTCCTGGCAAGTTTTTATCTTGCTTATTTCGTTGATGCATCTTTCATATTGGTTTAGGAATGATTAGGATGAATTGTATGGAAGAAAAACCCAATTTGAGATAGGAAATTGCATGTAGTGATGACTTAAATGATATTTTAGAAACCCTTTGTCATGTAAAGGATTAAGAGTTTGATTAAGAAAAGAGTTCTAATTAGATACAAACACTAAAAATGTTATTCCAGATGATCTGACCATTGGAATCACTTGAAATTTTAGTATATTGTAGCGAACGGCGAGACAGGACTGCTGACAAAAATTCAGCTTGATCGAACGATCGGATTTCAAAAAATATTATTTTTACTAGAGAGTTTTATGTTTTGAGGACTCTTAGAGAGTTTTATATTTTGAGGACTCTTAGAGAGTTTTATATTTTGAGTACTCTTCTAAATAATAATAAAAAATTCAATTAAAACTCCAATTTAATTCCGATTTCGAAACCATTTGAAATTCTCATCTTTGAAAATAAAATTCAAAATCCTTTAATGTAAGGCGAAATCTATATTTTTGGGATATCTTACATGAGGGACAATGTAAGTATATGTTAAAGAGAGAGAGACACGTAAGAGAGTTACTTTGGGACAAATGTGTATACCTACTGAATTTTATACTTGGGAGGATAGAATCCGTGAGCATGATGTAGTAAGTGGAAAAGTTCCTTAAATTAAAATAAGATGTGAATGGTTATACGTGATAACTAAATAATGAGAAATAAATACAAATGTCGTAATTATGGGAATTGAGAATTTACCCATTATTGAAATGGTAATGTTAGTATAGTTATATGATTGTGTATGCATATACTATCTATGTGTGAAGATCATGCCCACGCTACTTGCTATCCCTGAGGTTTCCGCGCTGGGACAGTCTTATCTCGATGGGACCTTTATGGGGGATATTGACTTGTACCCTATAAGATAGATATCCTTGGTACAGGCTATCAGAATGATAGTTCAGACGGTCCTAAGAGATGCGGGTATGAGCTTTCCTCTTAGAGACTTGGAATCTATGCTTCGCCTCATTTTGTTTGTGTATAGGTATCCTTGGTACAGGCTATCGCAGTGATAGTTCAGACGGTCCTAAGGGACTTGGAACCTATAGTTTGTATATGTGTTAATACAATTCGAGAGTGATTCTGAATTTGTATTCCCCTTAATGTGAGTGATATGGGGTTTGGATAGTAGAGTATGCCCGCACCATAGTTATTATTTGGGGTGCTGTTGTGATATATATATATATATATATATATGAGTAGTTAATGTATATATGAAATTCTGAAATCTGGGACTGCCTACTGTGATGAGATATGTAGGACATGGTTGATGACTCAAATTGTAAATACTTGTTTTGAGAAAGTATAATATGACACTGGAAAACTTTATTGATTTATAAAGTTAAAAATGAGAACCTTGGGTTGTTAATTGAAACATCCTTTTTAAACAATTGAATCGTTAAATTTTGAATATTACGAGTAAGCTAAGATAAGTTAAATCCTTGGGAAGATTAGTGCGATAAATGATAAGACAAACCGTTGGGAAGGTTAGTGCGATAGGTGTGCACATTAGAAGAGAGGTGAGAATTTCTCAAGAGAGTGTCGCACTAATATGTTGTTGCATTGGCCTGTATCAATTTAAATACTTGCTAAACGTATTTTAAATCAAACACTATCGGGCTCTGACCCGTTTCTTTTTCTCTCTCTCTCTTGTATATATATGTATGCATTACAGGTGCCCATCCACAGGGGCGTCTTGCTTAGGATCCCTTGGAAGGAACGCGCTGCAGCTTAGGTGGAAGTTGCAGGTCTCTTGATTAGACGACTTCGTTCATTCGGATCCACTCTTAGTACTTTCATCTAGTTGGGCATGTGTAGCTCGTTCCATTATTCTGTTGTTATTGGACATTTGTATTTCAGTTATTTCTAGTATTGTTAATATGGGATTTATTCAGTTTGGATGTGAGATTTTAGATTTCATATGTTGACATTCGATTGACGAATGTATTAAATTAATTGGATTATGTTGCAGAATTTAATGTGGTGTGATTCTTACTTATTGAATGTTGTTAATAAAATAAATGATTTTTCTTTAAATAAAATTTGGAAAGTATGTATGAAAATGGTTTTGACACTTAGCTTAATTATTTAGGGTGCTTAAATTGGAAATGTATTTTTTTATGACAGTGATGCTAAGAATGAACCAACTGTTCACCTTGATTTTAATTTAATAAAGGAGTGATCGCCCGATATTTAATTAGGTGGGGTGTCACAAGTTTATACCAACTTTCAGTTGAAATAAAATACTGTCACGTCACTATCACTCGCTTTATCATAAAATTAATCATTTACTATTCACTTAGTAATTGTATTCCATAAATATTAACCATTATTGTACCAACCCTCATTTTCTCACATAAAGGCCGGTCAGGCTCAATACGCAGAAGATGGGGCTTATCAACAATTTATACCATTCTCATCACTTCAGGAATAAATTTTCCTTTATCTTATGTTAAAATCCACAATGAATAAAAACATCTAAATAAAACTGATTTAATACACGAATAATAATAACTGAATCATCATACAATGTCCAAAATGTAAATCTAAGTACAAGTGCTATAAATAAACACTTGGTCTTATCCCTGTACAATTCTAGAATGAAATAAAATGACAAAAAGCTGAAGTACAACCTATACTAGAATCAATGGAACGAAATCCACTACGGCCAATGCAATTGCAAGTCTGATCCATCATCAGTTCTACTATCCTGTAACACCCCGTATTTTTTACGATTTAAATAATTATGTGATTTATTATTATTATGGGAATAAGTATGCGATAAATTATTCTTGTTGGATTAATTAAATTAAAATGTGAGAAATTAATTTGTTATTAATCCGGATTGAAACAATTATTAACTAGCGTTCCAAGGGTAAACACTTATTGTTGTGAACTATTTAATATTACTAAGTGATATGTAGTATGGCATTATGATATTTGATAAATTGTCAGAAGTGAGAAATATGACAGTTTGGTAATTTAAGTCTGACACGCATGTGAATCGTGTCGGGACTAATTGAATGGAATAAAAAGAAAATTTATTTTTATAAACTCGTATGGTCATTTTGAGTGTGCCGTTGAGTTTGAGAAGGTTGAGATAGTCAGAAAACACTACCCGGGTATTTTTTTTGGACTCCGGAAGATTTTAGGCCAAACCGGCACCCCGTAGGGGTAGTTTTGTAATTTGGATTCTTGGGATAATTAA
The DNA here is from genome assembly GCA_949130495.1 of Sambucus nigra. Classification (NCBI taxonomy): domain Eukaryota; kingdom Viridiplantae; phylum Streptophyta; class Magnoliopsida; order Dipsacales; family Adoxaceae; genus Sambucus; species Sambucus nigra. Next base: position 752,008,513 of record OX422209.1, read on the forward strand.
ATGGACGAAAATTAGAGAATTATTATATCATCTATGGGAGTTTCCAATAGGGTTTAGTTACACAAAACAAGAACGTCCATGGAGGGTGTGAGGGAGAACCAAATTCCAAGAGAAACGGGTCAAATCATCCTCACCTTGCACAACCGTGACCACCAACGCGTAGATCGAGAAGAGAGGAACGCGTATATACCAACATCACCAATGGATAAGACCATCATATTCGAGTCAAGTGTTTATTACTTGCTTTATTTTAGCAATAATCATGCTCATGTTAGTATAAGTGGATTTAATCATGATTTATATGTTAATTGGGTGAAAATTGGAGATTTAAATTATGATTAAGGATTGGTTTAATTAATGGTTGGAATTCCTTCATGTATGTAGAGGATTAATCAAGAAATTTGAGTATATATTGATGAACGAATCTGGGTTGATTGGGTTCTTTAATTGAAAATTTGGAAACTAGGGTTCATATGAATTGATTTGGGGATTTTATATATTTATGATGATTTATGACGAATTAATGATCCTAGAAGGTTAGGAATGATTTATAACATGTTAGGTGTTGATGGGTATTGACGATGAGTCATTGGTAATTGAATCTTAGAGGTTTTTACTTTCAAAAATGGAGGAAAAATGCTGAGGTTTGGTGAAGAAGACGAACAGTGCAATCTCGCGCAAAGTCGCGCGAAGTGGTTCAAATGAGATGGGGATCTCGCGCTACGTGGTTCAAACGACATATCATTCTGGTTCGAACGAAATGTCAAAGTGGGTGAAACGACATCTCATTCTAGTTCGAACGACATGCATTCTGGTTCGAACGAGATGTCATTCTGGTTCAAACCACATGTCATTCTGGTTCAAACCACATGTCATTCTAGTTCAAACCACAGGGTGAATTTCTGGGAATTTGCTTAGAGCCCGGTTTGGAGTTTATTGGTTTATTGGAGTGAGAGAAACTACCAAATAGTAAATTCAAATAAGAAGGAATTTTGGGAAAAGTATGTGGGAATTAATACTTTTATTATTTCGATATAGAGAGAATGTACCTTTGAGATTACGAGAGAGATAGTAATATAATTATTTATACTAAACGTAGTAATGAGGTTAAAATGCATATGGGGAGTATATATGTAGGTTGGAGAAAAATACCTATAAATTATAATAGGATGTGCGTATGCCTATTATGTGATATTATTATTAAGAGCACTAATGGGTGATAGCCTGGGGGTGAAGAACTTTATAGTTAAGAGCACTATTAAGTGATAACTCGGGGGTGCAAAAACTATATTATTAAGTGTACTAGGGATCTTGGTACTATATATATATATATATATATGGACTTGTGAATATTGCTACTGTGTGAAATTAGTAGACTTGGTAATAATAACAATCATTTCATTGCACCAAGTGGTCTTAACCTAAGAGTGCAGGATTAGTGTATATATATAGGGATGATGAGACTATATATATGTATGAGTGTACTTGGGTAACATTCTACTTTATGAGACTTGTAGATAAAATGAAAATGAGGAGCATAATAATCTTAGTGAATAAAAGATTTAACCATTCAAACGGTGAATAATGAAATTTAATATGTGATATAAACTATCTGAATAGCGTATTGTATGGGCGATACGGGAATAATACTAGTGAGAATAGTTAGTATTAGTATGGTTTCTGACTAGTTAGATTGGGAGGTATAACTAGGGGGAGATTAGATGTACGTTAGGCGTGCACAATAGAAGAGATGCGAGAAACTCATGTGAGAGTTCGATAACTAACATGCGTATAAGACTTGTTTTAAGAACAAATTTTAAATACTTGCTAAAATATTTTTACACATCGGGCTCTGACCCATTTCTTGTATCTATTCTCTCTTTTTCTATATATATGTATTATATCAGGTGCTCAGCCAGAGGAGTATCAGATTTAGAGATTTGGATTGCTTGACGTGCTGCAGCTGTTATGGAAGCTGTAGTTCCTTGTAGTAGACGCATCTATCATTTCCATTCAGTTTCATCTAGACTTCTTGTTTAGGGCATATGTCGCCCACTTCTAGTTCTTCCATCAGAGATATTGTATTCAGTTTATTGTATGGTTTGGAGTTTTGAACTGAGAGTTTTACTTAGTCTTATTTATTGCAGTACCTGATTCATGTTCAGTATTTATTTACATTCCGATGTGTGGTGAATGGTTTATATTTTGAAATTTAATAGAAATGGATTTACTTGGTTTTACTAAATTGGAAATGTTTTGATACCTAGCTTAATTTTATATTAGGTGATTAATATGTTAAAAAGTTTTTCGATAGTGATGCTGAGAATGAACCAACTGAATATCCTGTTTTAAATTGGTAGAGGACTGATCACCCTATATTTAATTGGGCGGGGTGACATAGGTGGTATCAGAGCATCAGGTTCTAGTGTCCTTAGGATATGTGCGGCTTATTACGTATTAGCATATCGTTCTTTGATGTAGAGACTTATGATAGGATTGTTGTGTCCCCTTACGTATTTGACTTACGTTCTCCTCGTATGAATTATAATGGATATGACTCATTATATGAAATTCAGTGTGATTCTAATGTCGAACATTTTAAAACGACCAGTGAGGGCCGTAAGAAGAACTACGGGAGGAAAATCTCAACAGAATACATAGAGCAATCGGGTAAGAGTGATTGGGACAAAAATCACCACGAGAATTTCTTATGTAAGAGATAGTAAAATCATCACTCGAGAACTGTGGGTTCCCAGGACACAGTCATAGATAATGGTGGAGTGATTTAAGGGCCACCTAGCAAGTCAATAAAGGGGAAATCATAGGGAATCCTTTGAAAACCCATCAGTGAAGATGCCGAAAAGAAATGAGAAAGTGTAACAGACCGACGGAAGTGGAAAATCCAAAGGCAATTGTGTAGAGTGGGGCGTGACGGCACTCATAATTAAAATTGGAGTTAAAAGCTATAGCTCTTAGGAGCATCGTGCAGTGATTAAAGGAAATCACCAAATATGAAGAAGTGTGTTTGAAATTTAGAGAGAAATTTGAGTACGATTTGACAGTGAAGTCTTCCATTCGGTGTGGTAACAAAATGTGAGTGAAATTTTGATGTTTAGCACAGTGGGTAAGATAGAAACCGATCGTGAGAGAAAGGTTGAATTGCATAATGAACTTCGTACCTGGCAGAGGGGTATAAATTATCCAAAGGGTTTATAGTTGATACAATACCCGTGAGTAGAATACCCGTATGGATGAGAAATCCATATAGGATGAGTAATGTTGATGTCATCAAAGTATACGGTCGCTAGTAATTGCATTCCTTCCAAGAGAAGGAAGTAAAGAGGGTTAACGAACCTGCTGAAGAGCAGAAACTGAATTTAACGGTGTTAATGAAACCCCACGTGAGAGTATACCCAATAGGGAACTCGATTAGATGATTTTAAGTGATTAACTTCAAAAGGATGATGAAGTCAATTAGGCTGTAGAGGCCAACCATAGTTCCGAATAGCTAGCGTATCCAAAGGGATAATGGAAGAATAATAGTGAGTTGAGACTGTCGGTCCGAGAGAAGGACATTCCCAAAATGGTCAGTGGGACCAATGATTGGGAAATGGTTCATGAAGTTTTCCTTATGTGAAGGAAGTAGGACTACGAGTGTTGAATGTGTCCACAATTGAGAAGTGAGACCGAAGAGATTAGAAATGGTAAGGCGTGCCAGTTAAGCATAACGACCGGAGGAGCGAGACTTCCAGCGAAAGAATTTGGGGTCAAGAGAATTAGGCCCAGGAAATTTATAACCCAAGAATGATGGGTTCAGGCTAGACCAGTAGAGTCCTCGTTAATAGTAGCATACAGTATGTCAGAGTCTACGAGACCCGGGATGTAAACGAGAGTTTTATAAAGCTATAATTGAAGCCTGGCGAGTTTGGGTTAATGTTTCAATAATGGGTGTGAAATCCATAAGATGGAATAAATTGTCCATGGTGAGAGGGGATAACCATAGGATGAAATCCTAGGATGCATGATGATTGCAGATGTTCATGGGCCGTGATGGCAGCCACGTGCTGAGACCCTGTGATTTGGCGAGACTAGTGAGGTTTTGCTTCTTCCTTGTGAGTAAAGGATAGATCTAGTTACACGGGTGTGCCACAACTTTTATGTAAATTGGAAACCCTAAACTTCGCGTGCGGGTCAAGTTTAGTGGGAACATTAGTTATAACAGTCTTGTAACAAACATATTTCTCATTGTTAGCAGGGCATTTTGATGATTGATCGTGAGGGAACGGGCGGGCCCTAAGAATATGTTTTGTTGTTATAATTTACAACTGCATTGAGTCAGCTTTAGTAGAGTTTATTATGGTAATGTGTAGTGATTAATCACCGTATGGTTAAACGATAGTAAAAATTTAGTGATATGACTGTCGTGCCGGATACTCCGGGATGAGTGTTCTTAGTTTTGTGTGGCTCCACCTGAAATAGGGTTGGGCCCAGATATGGGTATATATGAAACTTTTATGGTATTATAGACCTCGGCGAGTATAGTGTCTATTTATATGCGATTCCCGAGCATAGGTATTTATTTGTCTGTTAAGACTTAGAATGCATTGTGTTCTTATCGAGCGGCAAAATGTAGCTCGTTATATATTTATAGCGCCAAGTGCTTGGGATAATGAGGGCGCCATGCTTCATGTTACATTTTTAGGGACATAAGAGTGGACGAGTAAACCTTTATGTCACAATACATAGATTGTTGGAAAGTACATAGTAAGTACTAAAGGCCTTACGGACCTCAATAACCGGATAGGTTAGATAGTAGTGTATCGGGGGGTTCCTTGTTTGGATTTCGCTTTGCGAGACATCCCACGCATGAAACTAGTGAACGTTGGGAGTTGGAGAGAAGTTTGGTCGATAGTACATAAGTTTTGTATGTTGGTTATTGTACCTATAGGAGAATATATTTGAGAGTTGATAATTATTTTATGACTTAAGGCCAATAGAGTCGCCTACCCTTAATATTATTCGAAATAGAGCAATGATGCTATTAAAGTATGGTTTAAGTCATGATTAGTGGGGAGGTTGAGTGTACCCCTACCACATCAGCATAGCGAGTGTGCAAGAGTTGAGATAAGAAAATTTTAATGTCTTTGTATAATGATGCGCGAGGCATAGGGTGTATGGGCGCCCTGGGTGATTGAATCAGGTAGTGGATTATGATTAGCATGTGAATTCGATAACATGTAGTCGGGTAAGCCGAATCTTATTCATGAAGTTTTGTCAGAGACTTACATTTCAAAATGAATTGAAATTTATTCAAGAGAGTATAAAATGTATCAAAATACAAACAACAGTGGGGATGGGTTACGAAGTAGGTTAATATTGCAAGGATAGTCTTGCAGTGGGTCACCTGACGGATTGAAAAATAGTGGATAATTTGAAACCATTAGGGGCTTCTTTCACTAGAGAATGGAAGAGTATCCCAAGGATCTTATCATGTAGATGAGGTGGTGAGATTATAGGTACTAAGATGCGATTGAGTATAGCCTAATACCCACAGAGGGATGGGTAAGGACAAGCAGTCTAACCGGATACGGGAGAGAAAATTTTATGTGAACCCTGAGATCTTAGAGGAGGGCGGGAGAAGTACCTTCCACTAGTGGAGTTTGTGTCCAAATAACTCATGTAAGTTCACGTTCAGGCAGAGTGCTAGTGGAAGTATGGCACGGTAAACTTTGTTGTTGTCCTACTTGATAGTTAAAGGTGAGGGACCGGTTATGATTACAAATGTCGGAGGAGAATAGATATTATCATATATATTGTGTGTGAAATATATATTGCACGACCAATTTACTTGTATGAGCGACACGAGACGAAGTCGTATGTATATGAAAAGAGGATAGATCTACTAAGGTGCAAATAGTACAAGGCTAGATAGAGAATATCTAAAATAATGTTGAAGTAGTGAAACTTAAGCAGAAAGGCTTGGACAAGAGCCTATATGACAGGGTAACCTAGAGTTTACAGCAAACACATGTGAAGTGTTCATTATTAAGGGTATTCGATAGCGTACTATATGGTTGGTACGGAGTAGCTTACTTGTGAGCGTCGGGATGCGATACGCAATATTTTTACTGCATTGTCTGTAACTGGTCTACTTTTTTTCGAATTTCGGGACGAAATTCCATTATAAGGGGGGAAGTATGTAACACCCCGTATTTTTGACGATTTAAATAATTATGTGATTTATTATTATTATGGGAATAAGTATGCGATAAATTATTGTTGTTGGATTAATTAAATTAAAATGTGAGAAATTAATTTGCTATTAATCCGGATTAAAACAATTATTAACTAGCGTTCCAAGGGTTAACACTTATTTTTGCGAACTATTGAATATTACTGCGTGATATGTAATATGGAATTATGATATTTGATAAATTTTCGGAAGTGAGAAATACGGCAGTTTGGTAATTTAAGTCTGACACGCGTGTGAGTCGTGTCAGGACTAATTGAATGGAATAAAAAGAGAATTTATTTTTATTAACTCGCATGGTCATTTTGAGTGTGCCGTTGAGTTTGAGAAGGTTGAGATAGTCAGAAAACACTACCCGGGTATTTTTTTTTGGACTCCGAAAGATTTTAGACCAAACCGGCACCCAGTAGGGGTAGTTTTGTAATTTGGATTTTTGGGATAATTAAATGGACGGAAATTAGAGAATTATTGTATCATCTATGGGAGTTTCCATTAGGGTTTAGTTACACAAAACAAGAACGGCCATGGAGGGTGTGAGGGAGAACCAAATTCCAAGAGAAACGGGTCAAATCATCCTCACCTTGCACAACCGTGACCACCAACGCGTAGATCGAGAAGAGAGGAACGCGTATATACCAACATCACCAACGGATCAGACCATCATATTCGGGGCAAGTGTTTATTACTTGCTTTCTTTTATAAATAATCATGCTCATGTTAGTATAGGTGGATTTAATCATGATTTATATGTTAATTGGGTGAAAATTGGAGATTTAAATTATGATTAAGGATTGGTTTAATTAGTGGTTGGAATTACTTCATGTATGTAGAGGATTAATCACGAAATTTGAGTATATATTGATGAACGAATCTGGCTTGATTGGATTCTTTAATTGAAAATTTGGAAACTAGGGTTCATATGAATTAATTTGGTGATTTTATATATTTATGATGATTTATGACGAATTAATGATCCTAGAAGGTTAGGAATGATTTATAACATGTTAGGTGTTGATGGGTATTGATGATGAGTCGTTGGTAATTGAATCTTAGAGGTTTTTAGGTTCAAAAATGGAGGAAAAACATTGAGATTTGGCGAAGAAGATGAACAGTGCAATCTCGCGCGAAGTGGTTCAAACGAGATGGAGATCTCGCGCGAAGTGGTTCAAACGAGATGGGGATCTCGCGCTAAGTGGTTCAAACGGCATATCATTCTGGTTCGAACGACATATCAAAGTGGTTCAAATGACATCTCATTCTAGTTCGAACGACATGCATTCTGGTTCGAACGACATGTCATTCTGGTTCGAACCACATGTCATTCTGGTTCAAACCACAGGATGAATTTCTGGAAATTTGCTTAGAGCCCAGTTTGGAGTTTATTGGAGTGAGAGAAACTACCAAATAGTAAATTCAAATAAGAAGGAATTTTGGGAAAAGTATGTGGGAATTAATACTTTAATTATTTCGGTATAGAGAGAATGTATCTTAGAGATTACGAGAGAGATAGTAATCTAATTATTTATACTATACGTAGAAATGAGGTTAAAATACGTATGGGGAGTATATATGTAGGTTGGAGAAAAATACCTATAAATTATAATAGGATGTGTGTATGCTTATTATGTGATATTATTATTAAGAGCACTAATGGGTGATAACCCGGGGGTGCAAAAACTTTATAGTTAAGAGCACTAATGAGTGATAAATCGGGGGTACAGAAACTCTATTATTAATTGTACTAAATGTGTGATAACCCGGTGGTACAAAGATGATTATTTTTTGGCGCACTAATGGGTGAAAACCCGGGGGTACTGGATTAATATTGATAGGTGCATTAATGGGTGGTAACCCGGGGATGCAATATTCTATTGTTAGGCGCACTAATGGGTGATAACCCGGGGGTGCTGAATTATTATTGATAGGTGCGTTAATGGGTGCTAACCTGGGCATGCATGATTTTCTGGAGATATGCACTAATGGGGCTTAGACGGGGGTGCAGGATTAGTATATATATATATATATATATATATATATATATATATATATATATATATATATATATATATATATATATATATATATATATATATATATATATATATATATATATATATATATATATATATATATATATATATATATGTATAGGGATGATGGTACTATATATATATATATATATGGACTTGTGAATATTGCTACTGTGTGAAATTAGTAGACTTGGTAATAATAACAATTATTTCATTGCACTAAGTGGTCTTAACCTAAGAGTAGGATTAGTGTATATATATAGGGATGATGAGACTATATATATGTATGAGTCTACTTGGGTAACATTATACTTTATGAGACTAGTAGATAAAATGAAAATGAGGAGCATAATAATCTTAGTGAATAAAAGATTTAACCATTCAAATGGTGAATAATGAAATTTAATATGTGATATAAACTATTTGAATAGCGTATTGTATGGGCGATACGGGAATAATACTAGTGAGAATAGTTAGTATTAGTATGGTTTCTGACTAGTTAGATTGGGAGGTATAACTATGGGGAGATTAACTGTACGTTAGGCGTGTACAATAGAAGAGATGCGAGAAACTCATGTGAGAGTTCGATAACTAACATGCGTATAAGACTTATTTTAAGAACAAATTTTAAATACTTGCTAAAATATTTTTACACATCGGGCTCTGACCCATTTCTTGTATCTCTTCTCTAGTTTTCTATATATATGTATTATATCAGGTGCTCAGCCACAGGAGTATCAGATTTAGAGATTTGGATTGCTTGACGTGCTGCAGCTGTTGTGGAAGCTGTAGGTCCTTGTAGTAGACGCATCTATCCTTTCCATTCAGTTTCATCTAGACTTCTTGTTTAGGGCATATGTCACCCACTTCTAGTTCTTCCATCAGAGATATTGTATTCAGTTTATTGTATGGTTTGGAGTTTTGAACTGAGAGTTTTACTCAATCTTATTTATTGCAGTATTTGATTCATGTTCAGTATTTATTTACATTTCTATGTGTGGTGAATGGTTTATATTTTGAAATTTAATTGAAATGGATTTACTTGGTTTTACTAAATTGGAAATGTTTTGACACCTAGCTTAATTTTATATTAGGTGATTAATATGTTAAAAAGTTTTTCAACAGTGATGCTGAGAATGAACTAACTGAATATCCTGTTTTAAATTGGTAGAGGACTGATCACCCTATATTTAATTGGGTGGGGTGTCACATATCCCTCTCATTAATAATACCTGGGAGGGGGGGGGGGGGGAGAATTTACAATTTGGGTCAGAGCCTTAGAGTTGCAAGGATTCTTCACTAATAAATATGCAAACTTATACTAAATTATACTTCATGTCTCTCCATCAATGCTCACATGAAATGAGTACTTCATCTCTCATCTAAAAGCAGTCCTAATCATAACATCAACTAATAATGCCAATTGTAACTTCCATTATTTAATCTGACATGTAAAGAATAAGCTAGATAGCTATGCGTTAACTAAAAGTGGACATTTATACTTAACACTCTAGCCCCTGAATGGATTTCATAATGGGGCTACTCATTTTGATACAAATTCGGTGTTTATTTTTATCTCATATAATATTCCATAACCTTACTCTATTTCTTTCGATTATATGATATTTAATTCATACTTCTCATAATCTACCCCATTATATTATAGGTTGCACTCTCTTAGACTACCGAATTATTAATATCATTAATAATTGTTTACCACATTAATCATTCTTTTTAATTATTGTATATATTCTTAGATTGCTAAATTATTATTCTCATTAATAATTGTCTACTACCTTATTCATTAGGAATCATCTTTGTCCGTAATTAACCACATCATTATATTAGTCCTGACTTCTTGTCATTAAGCATAATCTATATCTAATAGACTAAGAGGGAACATTACCATACAAAGCACACCACAATGTGTAAATGGATATATATATATATGACACCCAAAGGCATCTAGCATTGGTGTCTAGTTTGTACTCTATCGGCAAGTCCTGAGGAATCCCTTATCCTAAGCGGACATCACAAAACACACACAAGTTAGGGGCAATCCCTACGCAGGATACCTGTTCATGGCCCATACCCAGTGGTGACACAAGATGGTCACTGTCAACACCTACCTCTCGTAGGTGTCACCTTTACACAGTACCTATATGACCTACACAATCGTCAAGCCCACCTGTGTCGAGATTTGGTACCCGGCTCGAATGCACGAACCCCCAAGCCGATAGGTAGATTCACAAATATTGGTATATCGACACAAATACATATAAGTACATATTATCACCTATTATGTATGTCATACCCATTATTTCTATGTACTTATGATTAATTAATTGAGAAATTAATTAGGAAAATATGTTTTATTTAAATTACATGTGTGACGTAATTTAATGTGATTAAATAATAAATATAATGATTAAATATTAATCGAGAGAGAGGGACTGATTAATATTATATTATGAGATTTACTATGTGTGTGAATAGTAAATATTGATAGTAAATTTGATATATGTCATAGCGAGTGATATAGGAGTATTTGTTATTGTCTCACCGTGAGTCGTGTGTAGACTATTTGGAGGTGAGAAATGAGAAATATATTTTAGTGACTCAAATGAAAATTTAGAGGTTATGGATGAGTCAGTAAGGGTTGAAATAGTCAAAATGGTATACCCGGGAGTACTAGCCGGTACCGGGGCATTTTTGGGCTAAACCGAGACCATATGGTGGCGTTTTAGTCTTTTGGCATATGCGGGTGAGGAGACCCACAAATTTACAAACTCTAAATCAGATTATAAGAGTTGGATGCTAGGTCTAGAGGACAGAAAAATAAACAAAATCCATTAGAGAGAAGAGAGAAACAATTCTCAAAGCCTAAGGAAGAATTGGTGAAGAATTCAAAGGGTTCTTGCACCACAAACTAGTTGGAAAGGAAGATTGGAGGAGAAAGACAATCAATCACAAACTACAATAAAAAAATCAGATTATCTCTAAATAAGGCAAATGGTTATTCGCAAATTAAATTGATTTATAATATCCATGTGTAGGATTAATGAATAATAAAATTTGATGAATATTCTTGGAGAAAAAGAATTGAATAAAATGCATCATGGTTAGGGATTTTCATGTAGAGTGATTTAGACCTATAGAATACTTGATGATTAAAACAAATTTAATCTGGAATTATGATTCAAAATATGGGAAGAAAATATTTTTAGGGTTCTTGAATAAATAGAAGATTTGAATTATTGTGGACTAAATTGTGAAGATGTATGAGGTTTAAATCGTTTGAAATCATCCTAGAGTATGTAGGAATGGTTTGGTATTATTGGTTACAAGTTTGATGGATTATCATGTGAAATAGATAATTGAATATGGTGTAAAACGCAGGAAGAAGAAGAAGAAGAATTGCATCTGTCACTACTTGATCGATCTATCGAGCCTTGAATGTTGATCGATCCACCTATGAATGTGGATCGTTCGACCCAGACTGATTTTGTGTTCTTTTGTTGGTTGAGTTCTATTTGATTGCCAACGCTTGAGGAGAACCTTAGTGATGATAATATACATATGTAGGGATTTAGAGAGTACCAGTAGGTGTATAGTTGGGGTCCGTTATAATCATCGAGTGCAAGATTTGAAGAGATGGACCGACAATGATAAACTGATCGAGTAGTGCATCGGGAATTTGGGATTTGAGTTATAGTGAGATTAAATGCCATTCCAAGGAGTATACCAGTAGGTTAGAGAAAACCTAACTACTTAAATTAATGGAGGGGTAACTAGGGCCCTTAGAGTTATTTGAATACACAATTAAAATGCGATTGTGAGATAAATCGTAAATTAAAGAGTGCGTTGAATATCCGAGATAAGCATTACGTACGAGCATGATTATTAGGTTGTGTGTATACCTACTGAATTATATAGATACTTACGTGGAGTGAATACCTAAAGTAGATTTGATTATACAAGGGTCGAGGTAGGATTCCGAACTAGTATGATCTAAAGAATATGGTGAATATCCGAGATAAATATTACGTACGAGCATGATTATTAGGTTGTGTGTATACCTACTAAATTATATAGATACTTAGGTGGAGAGAATATCTAAAGTATATTTGCCTATATTAGGGTCGAGGTAGGATTATGAACTAATATATGGAAATAATACTTTGGGATCGTGATGAAAGAGTTCCGAACCAATCTATATATTAAATTTCATTAGTGGGGTCGAGGTACCTGAAATGAACTTGGGGTCGAGGTGACATTCCGAACCAAACTCTTGGTGTCGATGAACCGTTCCGAACGAAGAGTCCTTGATGTGTGTTAAGAGGACATATTAGTAATGAATGAATTTATAAGTATATATTGTGTGTGAAATGTATATTGTATTAATAATCTACTTATGCGAGGTAGTAGATAATGAGATGTCGTGATTACATCGAAAAGAAAATTAAGTAGGGAAACTTAATTATATATCGGTTAAAGATAACAAAGTGTGAACAGTTATCTAAGTGTATATATCATGAGATATGGTTACTATTACATACCAAGTGGGTCGTATAGGAACTTAGTTGCGTAAATGAGTTCAGTTGAATATTATAGTTCAATTAGCTTGGGTAGTACAGCTACGTGGGCTAAATATGGGACGGTAGGCGTTCATTGTAGATGAGGGGTGAGGTAATTCAAGAGAGTGTACACAATCTTAATATGTATAATCAATAATTCATCTTATTGTGATAAACACTTGCTAAATATTTTCAAAATGTTTTATGTACTAACTCTTGCTATAAAAATATTTTCAAAACCCTTTAGGTCTCTAGCCACAGGGACGACAGACTTGAGGATGCAGTCCAGGGACTCGTAGCTGTAGCATTGTGGAAGCTAGCAGGATTTTGCATAGACGATTCATTTATTCAGATCTAGATCTCAAACTTTTAGTACTCTCTATTGGGACATGTTGTCCATTGTCTTTATTTCAGATATTTAGTTTAGGATTATGTTGGTTTTATTTAGCAGTTTTGGATTTTAGTAGATTGTTGACTCGACAAGACTTTATTCTTTATATATTGTGTGATGGTTTGAATTATAACATATTGTGAATTTTAATTTATTTCCGCATGAGAAATTTTTTTCGGTTAATGAAAGATAAAATTGGCACCGGTCTAATTTCATTTAGGTCATTAGTAATTAAAAACTTTTTGATAGTGATGCTAATAATGAACCAAATGAGAAACCTGTTTTAATTTTAATTTAGGACTGATCACCTGGGATTTAATTAGGCAAGTTGTCATGGATGGTATCAGAGCATCAGGTTCTAGTGTCCATAGGATCTATACGGCTTACTGTGTTTATAACATATCGTTTGATTGATATAGAGACCTATCTTAGGATTGTTGTATTCCTCTACATACGTGGCTTACGTTCTCTTGCTATTAAGCAGATGATGTGATTCATATACGAGTTCGATTGGACATAGTACATTTAACTCTTTGGGACGACCAACGAAGGAGTTTAAAGGACTATAGGAGGGAGGGGATCGGTATGAGTTATGAAGTATTCAGGAATGGCAATCTAGTGGGAGATCACCATAACTACTGTTTGAGTAGATGATGAGATGATAAATCACTCGGGGATGGTAGTGTCCCAAACACTGTTGTAGATTACGGGGATACAATTTCATATTTCCCAGAGTTTTACGTAGGGAGAGAGAGTAGAGGGAAAACTCTTTCAAAAGGGTCACCTATAAGGAAATGGGATGGAGATGATGGGTGATAGATAGATGGATGGAGGGAATCCAAAATATATTTCTCATAGGAGCAACATTGTAGAGATGTGAGTTAGTCGCCCCGTATATGGATGTATATATCGAAAAAACTAAAGAACTTGGGAGAGAGCCTGAGGGATCTTTGTAAAGGACAACCGTTGAAATTTTGTAAATACGGATGTGGTAAGAGTTAGCCAAATAGGAAGAGAACATTCCTAGTTAGTGAGATATGGACGGGTGTAGAAATACCCGGAAGTAAATATTTATGAAATTTTCTTAGCTCTGGGGAGCAACATACTAATAGTGGGGAAAAATAGTCACCACAGTTATAGAGAGGAATACTATACCCTTAGAGAAATCCTGGCTACGGTTTGATCGCAAGTTCCTTTATGTATTTTTTTTTTTGTTTAGAAAGTGATGCGAGTGGAGTTTCTGAACTTATAACATGAGGTTCGGACAGAGATTGACTGTGGGAAATATTTTATATTATTTAGAAAACTTTGTACCCGTTGAGGTAGGTATAACATAGAAAAGAGTCCTTAGTAGAATAATGGACTCAGAAGTAAATATCGCCAACATTTAAGGGAACAATTATGCTTGTACAATTAATTATAGTAGCGACAGAGACGTGCTTTTACAAGTTAGTATTAACGCTTCCATGACAAGGAAGTTAAGTATATTGTAGACTAGATGTAATGGTACTAGTGAGATGCCGCACAAAGACACCCAGTTGAGAATTCATTTAAATAATCCAGATAACGGGATTCATGTCGAGTGACAATGGATTTAGTTGGGGCTAGTAAGGCTACCGGTGTATTCCTTATAGACATCATAACTAAGGGAACAACAAGGGTAACCATTTGGCATTTGGATACCAAGGTACTAGAGAATGATAGCTTTAATACAACCAGTATGGACATAGATAAAAGAATGCTATCATGAGCTATTTCGTGGAGAGCATGACCACATGCCTTGCTCCACCCGAACTGAGAAAATGAACTAGAGCATGCTGCCTGACAGGGATAATGATTTAAAATAGTTATTGGTTCAGTCAGAACAAGCATGTTATGTCTGGGAACCATTTGAATAGTCAGGTGATGAGAAAGGTAGAAATGTGAGCTTGATCCTCGAGTGAAATAGGTGAATTTAGTGTGACGCGAGCAAGTCACGGTATTTTATTTAAACAAGATTTACTTGAGAGATTTGCCTGTTGTAGCGAATCTATCTTTATATATATTACTCGCTCTTGTGATGTATTATACTAGTATGATGTTATCTTGGGTATGGAATAGATAGAGAGACTTCAGAGAGAATAGAAATCTCAAAATATTTGATCCCAGTGTGTAGGGTCTTTACTGATATGGTTCAAGGTATATTGGGCTTATTATCGACCGGAGAGATTAATCTCATTATGCTGATTTGCATTAATTACTAGTGATAGTGAGAGCGCGGTGTAATATGACTCCTGTAGAGAGACGTGGGAGCTAAAATTTATATTGAAATAATTGGGGACAGGATTTTGAGTGTCCCGATTATGCGTTTTAGGCTTTTAGAACCTGATCTCTGACAATGCTAGTGATGATGCATTGTGAGGGGAAGTTCCTTATTTGGGTGTCGTTGCGAGATGAGATATGCAGGGACCTTAATAAATGTCAGGAGTGGAGAGACGTTGGTGGATCCTAGGGGAATCCATTTCGAATGTTAATCGTGATACATGTGGAGAATACACTTTGAACTGAGAGCTATAATACGGTATAAGGCATGTGGAGCTGATGGTACCTAGAAAGACCCCCGAACTTTTTCTCATTGTGAGTTGATGGGTGGGACAATATTGAGAAGAATTAAATTGTGAATTAGGGGTGATTGATAATACCCAAGTGCTATAAGCAAGATGAGAATGTGAGGCCAATTTTGAGAAATTTTCTTTGGTTAATGAAAGGTAAAATTGGCACCACTCTAATTTCACTTAGGTGATTAGTAATTAAAAAGCTTTTGACAGTGATGCTAAGAATGAACCAACTGAGAAACTTGTTTTAATTTTAAATTAGGACTGATCACCCGAGATTTAATTAGGCATGGTGTCATAGAACTTAGGTGGAGTGAATACCTAAAGTACATTTGATTATACTAGGGTCAAGGTAGGATTCCGAACTAATACGATCTAAAGAGTACGGTGAGTATCTGAGATAAATGTTACGTACGAGCATGATTATTAGGTTGCGTGTATACCTACTGAATTATATAGATACTTAGGCGGAGAGAATACCTAAAGTATATTTTCCTATATTAGGTTCGAGGTAGTATTCTGAGCTAATATATGGAAATAATGATTTGGGATCGTGATGAAAGAGTTCCGAACCAATCTATATATAAAATTTCATTAGTGTGGTCAAGGTGATTGATTCATATCAAATATCGCATATTTCCACCCTATATCTTTATGCATTCTAGTGCTTTTACGATCCTTAATGCCTATATTTATGCCCATTAACGAAACAACCTTGAATTTGGATATATGAATGTTTTGCAGGGGTTAATTATGCTTTTGTAGGTATTGGAACGCTAAAATTAAGGATCCGTTGCATTTCATAGAAGTTCCATCGCCGCATGTTAATTCAAGGGCATTTTAGTCAATTCACATTTCATCTTCGGCTCATGGAAATTCTGTGGATGTGTAGTTTATTGAGCAATATTCGCGTGGCCACAAATGGTGAGCAATTCCGAGTCCGGATGGTGAAGTTATGTCCGTTTCCGTTTGCAACCTTTTCCCCCTCTTCATGGGCCAAAGAGCTTCCAAAATCAGAGTGTCGGTCGATCGCGGTTCAAGGCTCAATCGACCGTGGTTTTGCATTTTGTCTTGGAAAGGAGATAGTGTGCCTCAAATTAAAGGCGCAGTCGACCGCGCCCCTACGACCGGTCGACCACGATGACCAGATATTTTGGGATCTTTTCCTTTTCTTTTCTTTTTCCTTTATTTCTTTTGTAACTTACTATATAAAGGAATTTTGGTTTCTATTTTCATAGACTTAAATATAAATCATATTTAGTTTAGTTTAGCTTAGGGTTTGGGAGTTGAGATCTCTTTTCTTCTTCCTCATTTGGTGTGACAACATTTGGGTTTGTAAGATTGTACTTTCATCTTCCATCTCCATTAATATAGTTTGTATTCCATTTATTCTTGCTTTCTAATTAGGTTTACATGCTTTATTTACATGCTTTGATTTAGTTTCTTTATAGTGTAGATTTATCACGTTTATTTACCGCTTTCCTTTACCGCGTTTTTAACATGCTTTCTAGCTAATCTAGTCTAGGTTGTGCCAGATTTAACTCATTCCGGGTTGACATGTTGATTTGCTTTGGTTATGGAGTTTACGGGTTTATTTCGGGTGCGTTGTCCTAGTTATTACGCCTAGGATATTTGACGGGTCATACCATGTATGTTTCGTGCTTATGACTTTGCGTTCGTAATTTCCTGGGTATTTGTTGATGCAAAAATCGTATTAGGATTTTATGCGGATTTAGGGGTGTGACAACCCTTGATTTAATTAACTGTCGAAACGAGACTCATTTGTAATAACTCTTCAACCCATGTAACCATTTTATACGAATTAACTTGGGTGAGGGATATTCGACGCAACCTATAGTTTTACTCGCTTTGTTAATCTAGTTTAAATACACTCGCCTAGATAAATATTTCCCTTTTATGCATCTTTTCCTTTTTAGTTTGTAATTCATCTTTTACACTTTTATTTAGGAGTATTAAATTCTATAAATTCCAGCAACTCGTCTCTATGGATATTTTTGATACCCGACTTACCGCTATACTCACTTGTTGAGTGTAGTCATAATTTAAGTTTTTTTTATTGAAGAGGTAAACAGAAAACAACGATCGACGTATGACTCGCGTCACTTTTCACCCTCGATCAAAATGGCGCCGTTGCTGGGGATGAGTGTGTTTTAGAATCTATTTGATTTAGTATTTCGTAGTATTTTCTTTCTATTTGTATCATTTTCTAATCTTTTTGCAGGACTTCTACATTTGAGCACTTAGAAACGCTTGAATTTCTCGCGCACACATATCTTTATGGAATTCGCCATTTCGAGCCATTTTTGGGGTAAGCATGTCTTATTCCAATTCTTTCGGTAATCATTATGATAATTCTCAAAATTCTCGCAAACCTTTGACTTTTGGTCAATACTTAGAGTCCCAAAAAATTGCAACATCTAAAATGACTTTGGGCGAGTATTACGAAAGTCAAAACTTGGGTTATTGTAATTTTGATGATGATGATAATGATTTTGGGCCTTTACCTCCTGACACGACTCAGAATGTGTCTCTAAAGTGTGTACTCTCTAGGCTCAAGTGCAAGCTTGTCGTTCAAGTAATAATCCGACAAGTCGGGTATCGATCCGCAGGGAAAAAGGACAACAAGAGTTGTGACGACGGGATAAGACAGAGGAATCCTAACGTTGACTCTAAGAAGAAAGGAAAAGATTGATTTGGATTTTGGGATTCGATTACACTAAATGCAATTATGAAAGTATGATGAAAAATGCAACTAACTAAATTACCTAAACTACGAATGAAGGATTGAGATGAAAATTTTTAACTAAATGATGAGAAAACAGGATGGGAATACAATCCCCCAACCCTAGTGTAATGCAGTGACAACGTTGATCATAAATTTATCCGATTAATTCAAACCCGGAATTTAGTACTCCCAAGCATTATGTATACGAGGTTCAAGCCCGCGTCATACCTAATCTGAGGATGAGTAAATCGGTATCGCGGTAATTACACTCAAATTGTACTCTAAATCATCACGAGTACCCATAGGCAAACGAGATATAAAGATCTAAAATTCTTATGAAATTACGCGATACGATCAAAATTAATCATTAAATTCAGCGGATCGACGTTATACACATGCACTAACACATCAGGTTGGGTTCATGCATCCCAACCTTGAAAAAACCTAGCCGGACATGATACTTTGACTAATGCATGAAATAATGACATTGCATGTGTAGGAATTCATGATGAAACTAGCTAGAAACATGTAAATATGTATTATGAATGCGAAAACAAGTTGAATCGAATAGGAAAACTAAGCATGCAAGAACAATAGTAAGAAACAAGAATCTTGAATTAAAACTAGAAAAGCAAACCCGAAACAATGAATTCTTGAAGTAATTTGTGCCCTTGATGTTCCTAGATGTTCCTCCCCTTTCTTTCTATCAAAAACTCTCTCAAAAATATCCCTAATAGCTGCTCCTAGGTTAATACCTACGTTCCCCACAATTTTGGGGTGTTTAAAACCTATTAGGAGACTTGGGAACAAAACAGCATAAAAGACAAAATTCGCGTGTCAGGTACATGCGAACCGGTTCGGGTGTACCAGAGAACCGGTTTGCCCCCCCGAACAGGTTCAGGTTGGGGTTCGCGAGTCTGAGCTGGCCTGGACTTCAACACTTAGATTTTTTTCTGGTTTTTCTCTTCTTTTCTTGGATTTTTCTTCAACTTCAACTGAGCATAACTTTTCAACCGTAACTCGGATTTGGGTGCCGTTTCTTCCAGTATTCTCGTTGTTCCGAGCTTTTCAACTTCCCAATTGACTTCTTCTTCCGGATCGGGCTGCATAATTACCGAATTGCCCTTGAACTTGCCTTCTTAGCTTTTCTTGCACTGTCTTGCTTCCTCTTTTATACTGCTTGCATAATTAACCTGTAAAACCAATAAGAGAAGCACGAAACACGAAATACTCGCCAACGAAGGTTAGTAGCATAAATGTGAGTCAAATCCATATATGTTACATCACTCGGGTTCACAAATGTACTGAAATTAGGGGGCTAAATATACAATATTTATGCCCAATCAAACCCCCCTAACTTATAAGTTTGCGCGTCCCGAGCAATGTAAAAGAATGAAAGTAAGAGTTAAGGACACTTCAAGGACTTTATTGGGATAGAGTACCACTTTCGCGGGCAAACGATTGCATTTAGCGCATACAACAAGCCTTTAAACCTCTAGGTTACCCTAGTAGGATGAGTTGTGTCTCGTGAGGGTTTGCAGTGAATATACCCACAAAATTCGACTCAAAGAAAATTCAAAATACGCAAAAATTGTACAATTCAAACTTTTCCATAAAATAATCATCATCAAGTCATATTTACAAGTCTCAAACCGTAGTGTGTGTGTGTGTGCAAAGCCGAAAATGTAACCGCCAATTTCCATCAATTGATCATTACGTTACTTATCCGAAAATTCGTTTTGATTTCAATTTCTCACTGAATGCACTCACAAACGAATTTCTCGGATAATGGCTATTCTCTCGGCATGCGTGATATAAGGATTAATTGTAATGGAAGCAAATTCACGCATGCAATTAGAAAAACGGAAATTTTATGGCGAAAAGATCTCTTCAATGGATTAAGATTTTAAAAACGGGAACATTGCCTCTATTTCACGCATATTTCATCTCTTATATTATCTTTTGGTGTCTTAAATCTCTACGCGGTAACCAATTATGCACTTTAGACTCGGTTAGGACTTTTTTTGGGTTTTAAGGTATATTGGGTAAAATGAAAATGGTAGGGAAGGTTGGAATTGGAAAATTCATTTATGATGTCCATTTGTGCTTTTTTTTCCGGGCTATTGCTCATTTTTTCTTCTTTTTCTATATTTTTTTTTTCTTCTATTTTTTTTTTCTTGCCCCTTTTTGTTGCACTTTTCGGACTTTATTTGATAAATGTTCGATTTTCACAATTCCGGGCTTTTTTGGGTTTTTCAGGTTGTCAAACGAAAGGGAAAATTATTCGGCTCAATTTGGGTTGCAAAGGGTAATTTTTCGCTACTTTTTCTGGCCAATATTTTTGGGTGACAAACGAGGGCCTACTTCATTGCCCAAAATGCCAATTGCGTTACCATATGCGTTTCGAGGTGAATTTAAGTTTAGAGACTAATTTGGCACGATTTTCAAGGCAACATTGCACACATTTTTCAAAACCGATCAAAATGAAAGGATTGAGATCCTTGACAACTTATTAAGCGCTAAAAAGAACTTTGAGTTAACAATTAACTCGGATTGATTTAAAATCTCGCAAAACGTGATAGGCTAGAATCTCACCGGGTTTGTTAATCTCCACATTTATTCGTTAAGTCGTCAATTTTCGCTCAATTTCCATCTTTAGTCAATTTCGGCTTTGTGTAAATTGGATGTTTACAATTTGAGACTACAATTTGACTTTTAATGATATTTTTGAAAAATTTGAATTCCAATTTTTATTTATTTTGAACAAAAATATTTTTGGCTTTTTCAAAAATTTTATGATTTTTTTTTTTTTGGGAAATTTTGGGCATTTTTGAAAATTTGTGAAGTTTTAGAAATGCGCACTTGTGACCCCCCCCTAACTTAGACTTTTGCATTGTCCTAAAGCAAAAAGGACGAAAATCTAACTCAAAACGAATAATAAGTGCGGAAAAATAAAACAAACAAATATGAAAAAATGCAAGATTGTATAATATCAACTAGAAGCCTGTGTTACATAAGAAAAGGAAAAGCAACTGTGAACAATGTGAAAGACCTACCACCACTAACAATTACATCAAAATATAAAATCAATACTATCTCATTAGGGAGGTGGGTGGGAGGTGCTTGGTGCATTCGGGTCATAGGGGTCATAAAAGAAGGGGGGAGGGGGACCGCCGAAGTTGAGATGGTGAAGGTGAACTTGTAGCTGATACATCATCCGGGTGTCCCTTCGGTAGTCCGCTTGGTCTTGATTGTATTGGTTGATGAACCCGTCGAGACGGGCCTCAACCGCCGAAAGGCGACTATCGAAGGTTGCCCCCGGGAGCTCGAAATCGGAATCCTCCTCATCATCCTCAAATTCTTCCTCATCGACGTCCATCATCGGGTCGTCATGAGCTTCCTCGGGCACGTCCTCCTCATGCATGGGACGGTCAGGGTGAGCTAGGTGCATTTGGCGTTCGCTTCTAGTGGTGGACGTGCCGCCAATGGGGCGAGGAAGGCGAATTTGTTGCCCGGGGGGGTTATCCACCCCCGCTTCCATCAATAGCTCCGTCATGAAACGGGCGTAAGGTAGTGCAGCTTTGACAGTTTCATCATAGGCGGCATTGAGGATATCCGCGTAGAAGACTTGGGCAAGGTTGATGGTGCTCTCGGGGTCCAAAAAATAGTAGAGGAAATTGGCGTGACGTGACCGGACCACCGAGTCATTGGTGGTTTGGTGGATGGCACCACAAACAATGATGTGCGTGAAGCGGACCGTGGCGGCCAAACCACCAATAGGGAAGGATTCGCGTGTCCATTCCACCCCGGGTGTCATGCGGGCAATGCATTCATCTTTTGTGTGGGGGCACCATTGTTGGGGTATTGGAAGGGTACGGGTAGGATCACCCCTTTGGCACGCATTTTGCGTGCAATGATAGCCACCGAGAAGGAAATAGTGATACCGTCGAGGTAGGCCTCGTGAAGTGTGGAGGATTTGCGAACCAAGGTCGCATAGAATTGGCGAATGGCGGTATCAAACACGTTATTGCTCGTAGGGGCGAGGAAAGAGCACCACCCGCGGCATTCAAAAAGGGCGGTGACATCGCCCGGAAGGGTGTCCCAATCCACGAAGCGCTCGATGTGAATGGGGCGCGTAGTGGAGAAGTAGTGCTCGGCCCAATGGCGTTCTTGGACGCATCGAAATACCCCCTTGCCCGGGTCATCAAGTATGGTAGTCTCATCATATTTCTTTGGGCGGAGAGTGGGGCAGCGAGGCATTTTGACGGAAAGAGAGAGAGAGAGGGAGAAAATATGGGAGGGAATATGGGAGAGAAGAGAGTGAGGAAGAGTGTTTTGGTGTGAGAAATGGAGGAGGGGTGGGGGTGTATTTATAGGTGTGAAGGGGTGTGTTTTTTTTTGGTGGGAAATATGAAAGGTTGGGAAGGAGAGGGTGGAGGGAGTGAATTGGGATGAATTTGGGAAGGAGGGAAGTATTTGGAGGGAAGAAAAATGAAGGGGAAAGAAGGGGAAAAGAATGGAGGGAAAGGGAATGAATTTGGAGAAAAGGGGAGAAGAACCTGTCAGGTACCACCGAACCGGTTCGGGTGTACCAGCGAACCGGTTCGCCCCCCCGAACCGGTTCAGGATGGGGTGCGGTGGTGCAAGCTGGTCCGAACACTGGAATTCACTCTTCTCTCCATTTTGAAGTGCTCTCTCATCCTCTAACTCGTGCATAAGGCCCCTAAAAACCTTCTAGACCCTTGGGCTCTGAAAAACTTCCTCGAATTTGACCTCGAAAAGGGTACTAGCACCCTCGAAGTACGTGCTAACTTATCTCTTTTGCAACTCAGGCTCCTGACTCCTAACTAACCTATTTACACACGACTATTATACACACAAAATCACCCCATACGCGTCGGGGGTGCGACGACCTCACTTGCTTAGCTCAATTGACCCCGTAAACGGGGTCCGACAACCAAATTGTGTCGACCTCATCCACACACGCCTCTAGATATGGCTTTAGGCATTGTCCATTTACCTTTAACGTGTTTTCCCCTTTTAGATCATCTAGTTCAACAGCTCCATGGGGAAAAACGTTCTTCACGACGAACGGGCCAGACCATCGTGACCGCAACTTGCCTAGAAAGAGGTGAAGCCGAGAGTTGTATAAAAGAACTTTTTGCTCGGGATGAAACTCTTTTCTTCGAATGATGCTATCATGAGCAAGTTTCATCCTCTCCTTTGAAATTTTGGCATTCTCATACGCATCATTGCGTAGTTCTTCTAACTCATTCAATTGAAGCTTACGGGCTTCACCGGCTTTTTCTAAGGCATAGTTCAATTGCTTAATTGTCCAATACGCTTTGTGTTTGAGCTCAATAGGAATATGGCAAGGTTTTCCATACACAAAACGGAAAGGGGACATTCCAAGTTGATTCTTAAACGCGGTACGATAGGCCCATAGTGCATCGGTCAATCTAAGGGACCAATCTTTCCGGGTAGGATTGACGGTCTTTTCAAGAATGTTCTTGATCTCCCGATTCGCTAGCTCGACCTACCCATTCGTTTGTGGGTGATATGTCGTCCCAACCTTGTGGACGACCCCATACTTTCTCATGGGCTTCTCAAATGGCCTATTGCAAAAGTGCGTGCCATTGTCGGTAATTATCGCTTTCGGTGCACCGAAGCGAGAAAGTATGTGTTCTTGGAGGAAATTTATCACCACTTTATTGTCATTAGTCTTAGTAGCTATAGCTTCCACCCATTTGGAAACGTAGTCTACCGCGACTAGGATGTATAGGAAACCAAAGGATGGGGGGAAAGGACCCATGAAGTCAATACCCCAACAATCGAATATCTCAATGATGAGTATGGGGGTAAGGGGCATCATGTCGCGTCGAGAAATGGCTCCCATTCGTTGGAACCTATTACATGACTTGCAAGCGTCATTTGCATCCCGGAAGATTGTGGGCCAATAGAGGCCGCATTGCAGAATTTTAGCGGCCGTCTTTTTCACCGAGAAGTGGCCTCCACATGCTTCCGAATGACAAAACTGGATGACCTTTGGAATCTCGTCATCCGGTACACATCGTCGGATGATTTGGTCAGCGCAGTATTTAAAAAGGAAGGGCTCGTCGTAAAAGAACATGCGCGACCAATTAAGAAAGCTCTTGTTATCTTGCGGTGTCCAATCGGGAGGGACGGCTCCCGTGACAAGATAGTTTACTATGTCCGCAAACCAGGGATAGGAAGAAGTGGAAAATAGTTGCTCATCCGGAAAGTGCTCGTCTATGGGTATGGGATCACTAGGTACGTCGGACGAGAACCGAGATAAGTGGTCGGCAACGACGTTTTCTACTCCTTTCTTGTCTTTGATGGAAAGATTGAACTCTTGTAGGAGTAGGATCCACCTTATGAGGCGCGTCTTGGCGTCTTTCTTCGCAAGTAGATATTTTAAAGCCGCGTGGTCAGTGAAGACAGTGATAGGAGAACCAATGAGATACGATCTGAACTTGTCAAGGGCAAAGACTACCGCTAGCAACTCCTTCTCCGTGGTAGAGTAGTTAACTTGAGGTCCGGTAAGGGTCTGGCTAGCGTAGTAGATGACATGAGCTTGCTTATCTTTACGTTGGCCCAAAACGGCCCCAATCGTGTAATCGCTTGCATCACACATAAGTTCGAACAGTAGGGACCAATCAGGAACTTGCATGATGGGAGCGGACACGAGCATGTTTTTTAATTTGTCGAAGGAGCTTTGGCATTCCTCGGTCCACTCAAACGGGTTGTCCTTCATGAGAAGGTTGCTTAAGGGTCTAGCGATAGCGCTAAAGTCCTTAATGAACCTTCGATAAAACCCGGCATGACCCAAGAATGAGCGCACGTATTTAAGCGATCTTGGTGGGGGAAGGTCAGCTATGACATCTATCTTAGCCCTATCAACCTCTATGCCTTTGGATGATACTATGTGACCAAGAACTATTCCCTCAGTGACCATGAAATGGCACTTCTCCCAATTAAGCACTAAGTTCTTGTCCAAACACCGGGTAAGTAATTTTTCCAACTTGTCCAAACAGTGATCGAAAGAGGTGCCAAAAAAGCTGAAATCGTCCATGAACACCTCGAGTCCTCTCTCGACCATGTCGCTAAATAAGATCAACATGCACCTTTGAAAGGTCGCGGGTGCATTACACAAGCCAAATGGCATACGTTTGTAGGCAAACGTACCAAAAGGGCAAGTGAAAGTCGTCTTTTCTTGGTCTAGTACATCTACCTCAATTTGGTTATATCCGGAATAACCATCAAGGAAGAAATAATAAAGGTGGCCCGCAACTCTCTCAAGCATTTGATTAATGAATGGCAAGGGGAAATGGTCTTTTCTTGTTCCCGCATTGAGTTTCCGATAATCAATGCAAACACGCCAACCGGTGGTGGTGCGTTGGGGAACAAGCTCTCCCTTAGCATTCTCAATCACAGTCATACCCGACTTCTTCGGGACGACTTGAAAGGGCTCACCCATTTTCTATCCGAGATTGGGTAGATAATCCCGTCATCCAATAGTTTAATGATCTCGGTTCTCATAACTTCTTTCATGTTGGGGTTCAGTCTTCTTTGCATTTCTCTAGAGGTATTGACATCCTCTTCGAGGTGAATCTTGTGAGTGCAAATCATAGGACTTATTCCTTTCAAATCAGCTATACACCAACCAAAAGCACTTTTGTGCTTCCTCAGAATTCTTAACAGTTTACTCTCCTTCCCTTCATCTAGGCTAGAGGAGATAACAACAGGGAATGTCTCATCCTCTCCTAGGTATGCATATTTGATATGGGAGGGGAGTTTCTTTAATTCGAGAGTTGTAAATTTTTCACTGGAGGGATCCATGTGTGTATCCCTCGGAGGTAGTTCCTCGAATCTAGAAACCCAATCAATCTCTCTCACATCCTCGTCCGACGTACTCTCATCGAGTAATTCTCTCAACCTTCCAACCTCCCTCTCGATATGGGTAGACGTCCCCTCACACTCATAGCTCTTCGCTAAGCATGACTCTAAAGCGTCGCCAAAAAAAGTTTCCTCAAAGTACTCTTATACTACCTCATCTATGAGGCTCACCGCGTGAAGATCATCTTCCTCCCCTGCATTTTGGGCTATGTGGAAGATGTTGGTTTCCAAGGTCATGTTCCCAAAAGTGAGTTGCATTCTCCCATTCCTTGTGTTGATGATTGCATTAGTTGTAGCTAAGAAAGGGCGACCAAGGATGATGGGAACATGGTTGCTTGAGTTAAAGGAGGGCTCCGTGTCCCAAATGACAAAGTCTACCGGGAAGTAAAAAGTGTCCACTTGGACGATCACATCCTCGACTATGCCTCGTGGAATCTTCACTGATCGATCCGCTAATTGGAGAGTGACCTTTATGGGCTTGAGGTCGCCCAAGTCAAGTTGCCTATAAATGGAGTAAGGGAGTATGTTTACACTTGCTCCCAAGTCAAGTAAGGCTTTCTCGATTTTATTATCTCCAATGATGCATGATATGGTGGGTGCACCTGGATCTTTGAATTTAGGCGGGAGCTCATTTTGTAGAATGGAACTCACGTTCTGAGCTAGAAAGACATTCTTTTTAACCTTCATCCTCCTTTTCACCGTCAACAAATCTTTGATAACTTTGCCGTAGGCTGGAATTTGTTTGATGGCATCAAGGAAAGGTAGATTTAGATTTACTTGCTTAAGTACTTCTAGCACTTCATCACGTGGAGTCCCTTTTTGAGCGGGAATCAATCTTCGAGGAAATGGTGCTGCGGAGGGTGGTTTCACTACCACCTCAGGCTCACTAGTGTCTTCCTGATCACTCTCGTTCAAGGGGACATCTTCGGCCTCTTTCGTGCCGGGCGAAATCTCCTTGTCTTTCGTTGTGTCGTGTGGAGGAGGTGATAAATCAACGACTCTTCCACTACGAAGAGTGGTCACTGCTTGACATTGCTCCTGATGTGCAGTGGATGTGGAGCCATCACTAGTTTGACCCTGGGGAGGTCGCTAGCCTTGGGCAGGGAATTTGCCCTTCTCTTGAACACTCAACCAGGATTGTATTTTGGATAGATTCGCATTTATGTCGCCAATTAGACGATCATATTTGGCATTGTTTGCGGTCTGGCTTGCGATGAATTGATTCACAGTATCCTCGAATGTTCTCCGCTGTGGCGGGATATAATTTCCGTGAGGTGGTGGTGCTTGCACATGTCCTTGCATGTGTGGAGCTTGTTGAAATTGTTGTGGAGGAGGAGGGGCAACATGCGAAGGAGGGTTCATTGCGGCATATTGTTGCTCGTAGCTAAATTCGGGATGATTTTTCCAAGAAGGGTTGTATGAATTCCCGTGCGGGGCACCGAAATTACCCTTAAAGCCTCCTATACCACTAACTTGCTCCTGCAACATTACTTTGCAGGCGGGTATCGTCGGGCATTCCTCAGTTGAATGACCCGCCTCACAAATCGCACACACCTTTTTGACGGGATTTTTGATAGATCCAACTACCTCACATAAATCTCAAAATCCTTTCTCAAGGGTGTCCAACCGACTGTCCGACATAGAGGTCTTATCTACATGGTATAGGCCGGACGCCGATGGAGTGGTGGTCGCTTGGCGATTTCGATTCTGAGCATTAGGATCAGAAATATCCCATGATTGGGTAGTCTCGGCGACATACCTCAGGTGAAGCTCAGCATCGTGGCAGTCTAGTTCGATAAACGGACCACTACCCATGGTTTCAATGAGTTGCTTGGAGTTAAGGTTCAACCCATTATAGAGGAAGGAAATGATTTGAGATGTATCAAATCCATGATGGGGGCACGAAGCAGTTAACTCATTGAAACGCTCATAACATCGATGGAATGGCTCATTATCCAATTGCCTGAACGATTGAATCTGAGCCTTTATGGAGATTGTTCGATGTGGTGGAAAGAACTTCTTGATAAATCTGGATTGTAACTCGTTCCAAGATGGAATCGAGCTCGGAGGTAAATACCATAGCCAGGTCTTAGCTTTATCTTTTAACGAGAATGGGAAGAGTTTGAGGAGAATCACCTCTTGTGTGCAAGTTTGATCGTTGAGAGTATCACACACGTCCTCAAATTCCCTTATATGCAGGTATGGCTTTTCAGAATCCATACCGTGATAGTGTGGTAGCATCTGGATCATCCCATTTTTGAATCGGAATTTCCCGGCATTATACGGAAGTATAATGCATCCCGGAGTGACAGTGCACTCGGGATATAAGAATTCTCTCAACGGGCGGTACGGAGGCTCTTCCTCACCGGTAGGTGCATTACTATGCTGCGACATCTCTCTCTCACTTGACGACTCGGCGCTCTCACTGGGTGTGCTCGAAGTGTGTCCTACGAAGGAGAAGGGAGTGTTGCTAGAGATTGAGTGTGACGGTGTGGGAGGTGGGATCCAGAACTGTGGGGCTTTTGGAGTGTGGGGACTATCAGGATTATACTCAACAAGTGGATTTTCGTGAATGCTGGTTGGAGTATTTTGGGGTGTGGGAGTGGTTTCAGAATTTTGCATTAAACCTTAGGAGAGATGGTGGTGAATCTTTTTGTGCTTTTTATTTTTTTTTTACTTTTTTATTTTTTATTTTTTTTTTGGATTTTTCAATTTTTGGTCAAAGCTTTGGATTGACTCGATCTAATCCTAAGTCTACCTAATTCCCCGGCAACGGCGCCAAAAACTTGACACGACTCAGAATGTGTCTCTAAAGTGTGTACTCTCTAGGCTCAAGTGCAAGCCTGTCGTTCAAGTAATAATCCGACAAGTCGGGTATCGATCCGCAGGGAAAAAGGACAATAAGAGTTGTGACGACGGGATAAGACAGAGGAATCCTAACGTTGACTCTAAGAAGAAAGGAAAAGATTGATTTGGCTTTTGGGATTCGATTACACTAAATGCAATTATGAAAGTATGATGAAAAATGCAACTAACTAAATTACCTAAACTACGAATGAAGGATTGAGATGAAACTTTTTAACTAAATGATGAGAAAACAGGATGGGAATACAATCCCCCAACCCTAGTGTAATGCAGTGACAACGTTGATCATAAATTTATCCGATTAATTCAAACCTGGAATTTAGTACTCCCAAGCATTATGTATACGAGGTTCAAGCCCGCGTCATACCTAATCTGAGGATGAGTAAATCGGTATCGCGGTAATTACACTCAAATTGTACTCTAAAACATCACGAGTACCCATAGGCAAACGAGATATAAAGATCTACAATTCTTATGAAATTACGCGATACGATCAAAATTAATCATTAAATTCAGCGGATCGACGTTATACACATGCACTAACACATCAGGTTGGGTTCATGCATCCCAACCTTGAAAAAACCTAGCCGGACATGATACTTTGACTAATGCATGAAATAATGACGTTGCATGTGTAGGAATTCATGATGAAACTAGCTAGAAACATGTAAATACGTATTATGAATGCGAAAACAAGTTGAATCCAATAGGAAAACTAAGCATGCAAGAACAATAGTAAGAAACAAGAATCTTGAATTAAAACTAGAAAAGCAAACCCGAAACAATGAATTCTTGAAGTAATTTGTGCCCTTGATGTTCCTAGATGTTCCTCCCCTTTCTTTCTATCAAAAACTCTCTAAAAAATAGCCCTAATAGCTGCTCCTAGGTTAATACCTACGTTCCCCACAATTTTGGGGTGTTTAAAACCTATTAGGAGACTTGGGAACAAAACAACATAAAAGACAAAATTCGCGTGTCAGGTACATGTGAACCGGTTCGGGTGTACCAGCGAACCGGTTCGCCCCCCCGAACCGGTTCAGGTTGGGGTTCAAGAGTCTGAGCTGGCCTGGACTTCAACACTTAGATTTTTTTTCTGGTTTTTCTCTTCTTTTCTTGGATATTTTTTCAACTTCAACTGAGCATAACTTTTCAATCGTAACTCGGATTTGGGTTCTGTTTCTTCCAATATTCTCGTTGTTCCGAGCTCTTCAACTTCCCAGTTGACTTCTTCTTCCCGATCGGGCTGCATAATTACCGAATTGCCCTTGAACTTGCCTTCTTAGCTTTTCTTGCACTGTCTTGCTTCCTCCTTTATACTGCTTGCATAATTAACCTGTAAAACCAATAAGAGAAGCACGAAACACAAAATACTCGCCAACGAATGTTAGTAGCATAAATGTGAGTCAAATCCATATATGTTACATCACTCGGGTTCACAAATGTACTGAAATTAGGGGGCTATATATACAATATTTATGCCCAATCACCTCCTTATAATAGGAATTTTGAAACGAATTGCAATAGTTTTCAAAATTCTTATAATAATGAGGTTAAGTTAAAGTCCGATGATAATTTTCAAAGTTCCTATTTTCAAGTATCTGCACCTCGACCTATGACATTCGGAGAGGGCTTGCATGTGCTTGAGAATGAGAAAATTGAAAATCGTTATTGGGAAGAAAATCGTCTGTGGGAACATGAATTGGATTTGTTATTTGAATCTGAGGAAGATTTTTCTTTCGAGACTTTTGAAGTCGAGGAATGTTTTGAACCAAATGAGGACTTTGTGCCTACTTTGGAACAAACCATTGTTGACTTAGCTCATTGCGTAATAGATATTGAAAGTGAGGATGAAAATGACGTAATATCTATTTGCAATGAAATGGTTTCTTCTTTGGCCCCCAAAGAGGAACATTTCACTGAAAATGATATTATTTCATTCGAAATTCAATCTTCACGCGATGATGATCCATCTCTTGAGTTTATATTTCTTTACTCCCAATTTTCATTTTCTGTTATCACACCGTCACAAGTACCCGATGATTCGGTTTCAAACTTCAATATTTTAAATCTTTTTGCCGATGAGGAGTACTTGCTCGAGTCACCTTCCATGAATGCATATGTGCCTTCATGTGCGCCCCCTCCCATTCCAATTTCAAAATCCTTGGGAGGATATTCTTCTTTTCTTGGTCCCCACTTTTTTTGTCACCCGTTCAATCCAAATCCCCCATCATGCCTCCAAAACTTTTAATTGACGATAGTTCATTTCTTCTGCCTTACACATGCCTTTCGTTGTTCAAATGGAATTCATATTTTCTGGAAGGCATGCTTGAGTGTGAGGGTACACCAGTTATCCTCCAAAGTCAAATCGTTTTTGCGGTGGACCCTCAACTATTTAGACTTCTAGTGTATAGTTAGTGTAAAGCCTAAATAGTAGGTTGTATATAGTTAGCTTTTTATTCTTTCTTTCTTTTAATCTTTTCTTTCCTCTTTAATTTGGTCTAGTGTAATTTGTTAACTTTTTGTTTATTTTTTTTTGCTATGCTCGGTACCAACTTGTTTTGTAGATTCTTTGAACTTGTTCTTATGGGGATCGTTTCAATTTTGGGTAATATCGCTCTTTTCCTCTCCTTAACTTGGTTCTTAATTTACATTGAGGACAATGTCAAGTTTTAAGTTAGGGGGTGTGGGATATTCTATCCATTTCTTTATTTAGTCCATGTTTTTGCACATGTTAGTTACTTAGTATGCCTTTCTTAGAAAAGTTGAAAATTTTCAAAAATATTTTCTTTCTTTTTTCTCCTTTATTGGGCATTTTGCCTTTGTTTCCGATGATAAATTTCAATATTTGCCCGATCCAATAGACAACCCAATGATGCATGTTCTCAATTTCAGAAGTTATTAGACTTTAGTCCTCAAATCATTGATATTATGAATAACTTCATGAATTAAACTTTATTCCCATCAGCACATGCACTTTTATCATTCTATTGATTTGGTTTAATATTTTTATAACTCGGTAATCTTTTGTTGCATTGTATATACTTACACCGAGTAAGCTTTGTACCTTTCGTCGTTTGTGAGTGTATACATTATTCTTTCCTTTTTGAAAACGTTGAATTCATCGGTAATCTCTCTATTCTTTCATTGATTGTTCATTAATTGAGTTTATATCTTGAAATGTGTTACTTGATCATCATTTTCATATATTGTTTTGACTCGAGAATTGCGTAAACTTTGTTAAATGATCATAGGCCATCTTTGTTATATCACCCATATTATCCTTGACCTCGCCTTATATGTTTACCCTCGTTAACCCTCTTGGGCCTAAATATTAGCCTTTAGTTTCATAACCCAAAATCACATAACCAACTCCACATTGGAGTTTTAAACCATACATACACCTTACATACCTTTATTTGTAATGTTACTTGGGATTGAATGTTGTTGTTGTGTTGCGATTGCAATTTAGGCATGTGAGAGTATGAAAAGTAAAGAAAAGAATGAAGTGAAAAAGTGATGAAAAAGAGAAAGCAAAATGCAAAAGAAAACAAAAGAAAACATGAGAAAAAGAAGAAAAGAAAAGAAAAAGAAAGTTGTAAATGTTGTATATAGTTCAATAAGCTTTGATTACTCTCCCCGATGATATATCTAATGCTCGTTTGGAACTCGTTTTCCAATTTTGATATTGCTCGCATTTTCCCATTATCCCAAGTTTTCATCCCGAACACTTTGAATCCGTATATACATTCCTTCATTTCGTTCCGTAGCCAAACCTACATCACAACCCTATTAAATTCCTATGTGATCTTAAGTAGATGTAATTCAAAAGTCATAATAGTTTTGATAGTCCGTGAAAATACATTTCGCCTCTTTTAATGTGCGGTATCTTTCATTGAGATTACAGTTTTTCTTTTTATATATAGTGTTCTTCATTTGTGACATGTGCGAGGCCTAGTTCCCATTTATATTTACTCTTTATGCCCGCATGTTTTGTGTGTTAACTCCCTGTTTTGAGTGAATTCACTTGATAAGTGTAATGCCCGTGAGGATTGAATATATGCCTGCTTTAATTCTTATCTGGTTTATATAAGTTTTTGCCAAATCACACTTTGCATGTACTCGCTCCCCTCCTAAATTTTAAGGTTTCAATTATATGAGGTGCATTCTATAATGTTAATGATTCGGACTTTTGTTTGAATTCGTTCATTTTGCTAATAACGCGTATGAAATCTTTTTTGCTATTGTTGGTCTTGTCGCATGTTGGGTTGGGCATATTTTGAGGAAACCAAGTGATGTTTGTGGGTATCATTCCTCAAAACCCCCACGATACGACACTCGTCCACTAGGGTAACCTAGGGGTTTAACGGCTTATTGCATATGCTAAATGCAATCGTGTTCCCTACGAAAGTGGAATTTATATTTTGATGCATATATATGCCTTGTATTTCCCTCTGTGGACTAGTTTTGTTTGTTTCATTACTAGGGACTAGCAATGTTTAAGTTAGGGGGTGTGATTCATATCAAATATTGCATATTTCCACCCTATATCTTTATGCATTCTAGCGCTTTTACGGTCCTAAATGACTATATTTATGTTCATTAACCAGAAAACCTTGGATTTGGATATATACGTGTTTTGCAGGGGTTAATTGTACTTTTGTAGATATTAGAACGCTAAAAGTGAGGATCCGTTGCATTTTGGAGAAGTTCTGTCGTCGGACGCTACTTCAAGGGAATTTTAGTCAATTCACATTTCATCTTTGGCTTATGGAAATTCCACGGATGTGTAGTTCGTTGAGCAAGCTTCGCGTGGCCGCAAACGGTGCACGATTTCGAGTCTGGATGGTGAAGTTATGGTCGTTTTTGTTTGCAACCTTTCCCCCCTCTTCATGGGCCAAAAAGCTGCCAAAAATAGAGTGCTGGTCGACCGCGGTTTTGCATTTTTCCATGGAAAGGACACGGTGTGCCTCAAATTGAAGGCGTGGTCGACCGCGCCCCTGGGACTGGTCGACCGCGATTACCAGATATTTTGGGATTTATTCCTTTTCTTTTCTTTTTCCTTTATTTCTTTTGTAACTTACTATATAAAGGAATTTTGGTTTCTATTTTTATAGACTTAGATATAATTCTTTTTTAGTTTAGTTTAGATTAGGTTTGGGAGTTGAGAGCTCTTTTCTTCTTCCTCATTTGGTGTGACAACATTTGGGTTTGTAAGATTGTACTTTCATCTTCCATCTCCATTAATATAGTTTGTATTCCATTCATTCTTGCTTTCTAATTAGGTTTACATGCTTTGATTTAGTTGCTTTCTAGTGTAGATTTACCGCGTTTATTTACCGCTTTCCTTTACTGTATTTTTAACATGCTTTCTAGCTAACTTAGTCTAGGTTGTGCTGGATTGAACTCATTCCGGGTTGACATGCTGCTTTGCTTTGGTGATGGAGTTTACGGGTCTATTTCGGGTGCGTTGACCTAATTATTACTCCTAGGAGATTTGACGGGGAATATCATGTATGTTCCGTGCTTACGAACTTACGTGCGTAATTTTTGGGGTATTTGTTGACGCCAAAATCGTATTAGGATTTTATGCCGATTTAGGGGCGTGATAACCCTTGATTTAATTAACTATCGAAACGAGACTTATTTGTAATAACTCGTCGACCCATGTCACCATTTTATACTAATTAACTCGGGTGAGGGATATTCGATGCAACCTATAGTTTTACTCGCTTTGTTAATCTACTTTAAATACACTCGCCTAGATTAATATTTCCCTTTTATGCATCTTTTCCTTTTTATTTTGTAATTCATCTTTTACACTTTTATTTAGGAGTATTAAATCCTATAAATTCTAGCAACTCATCTCTGTGGATATTTTCGATACCCGACTTACCGCTATACTCACCCGTTGAGTATAGTCATAATTTAGGTTTTTTGTAATGAGGAGGTGAACAGAAAACAACGATCAGCGCTTGACTCGCATCACTTTTCACCCTCGATCAGTGATTTTTTCGAACCACTACCTAAAATGATGGGAAGTTCCTTGTTTGGGTGTCATTGCGAGATGAGATATGACGGGACCTTAAGAAACGTCGGGAGTGGAGAGACGTTGATGGATGCTAGGGGCATTCGTTTCGAATGTTAATCGTGATAATTTTGTAGAAAACACTTTGAGCTTGGATCTATAATACGATATAGGGCATGTGGAGCCGATGGTACCTAGAAGGACCCCGAAATATTTCTCACCATGAGTTGATGGGTGGGACAATCTTGAGGAGAATTAAATTGTGAATTAGGTGTGATTGAGGATACCCAAGTGCTATAATCAAGCCGAGAATGCGAGGCCAATTTTGAGAAAAGTGTGTTACTTGTGGGACGTTTGCGATGTTTGAGAAAATATGCATGGATTATAGGGTGTATGGGCACCCTGATTTGTTGGATTTTCAAAAGTCGTCCGAGATAGAAAGGCATGGAA
Source organism: Sambucus nigra (assembly GCA_949130495.1). Lineage (NCBI taxonomy): Eukaryota > Viridiplantae > Streptophyta > Magnoliopsida > Dipsacales > Adoxaceae > Sambucus > Sambucus nigra. The sequence goes on from OX422209.1 coordinate 752,044,358, forward strand.
ATTATGCATGAGAATGAACTTGAGGGACAGCTATCAATAAGTTCGAATGGTATGATGGATTGAACGTCATATGAGAAAGACGATAATTGAAGCATGCATGAGCAATGAAAGCTAGCACACCCGAGATGGGTTGAAAGGTTGTGTAAAGTCACTTAAAAGATATCTCTTGATAAAGAGGATACTAAATTATTGTGAGAAAGTATAGCAGAGCCTTCCTTGAATGAGTGTTGAAGAGTGGCTTGCGCATGACTATAATGTTAGTATACTCCAAGGAAAAAAGGGGTGTATCTAGTACCACTCAATGTGAGATATTATAAGTGGGAATTGATGATGGTTGAGTTATTGTGATATTGTCTTCGGGTACATCACTCAGGGATGGAAAAAGGTTGATTTGAGAGGAGCAACCAGAAACTTGGTAACAACTATTCATTTCCAGTGATGGAATGGGTAGGCAGACTATAAAATTTCATTGGTGGGCTGCCAAGTTGTGACAAGGTAAAAAATTTCTTTAGCTAGGTGGATTGAATTAACCTAGATGAAGAAATCTTATCTTTCCTTAAAAATAAGGATTGCACCAGTGCGAGGTGCCTCCCAATATTATTGTAAATCAAGATGAGATCCTGCAATTCCACCTCTTATAGGGATTATCAGGGAGCGATGGGGATGAAGTTTTGTTTTGGGCATATTGTATCACCTATAGCCAATGGTTAAACGAGAGGTGGTTTCTTATGCGGGATAATGCGAGTAGTGTGTTTGGTGACTTGTAGGGTAATTAAGGGGAGAAATTACCATTGTTAGAGTTATGTGTAGTAACTTGTACATGTTCATCATGAACAAAGCACCTTTGATGTTTTGGGTAGAAATCCTTATTGTTCACCCTCTAGTTGATTAGAAATTAGGGGATAACCATTTTTTTGGACTGATTGTGACTTGGAGTCCGTTGTTAAACTATGGAATGTACCACTAACTATTTTGAGCGGTTTTTGTTTGTCGTGAACCACAAACTTAGGGATGTGTGACATTTTCTCGGTATGGAGATGATAGAGCTAGTATTGAGATCATGTGACTGATGGAATGTATTAGTACACTGTGAGTTTAGAAAGCTTGTTAATAATCTGAGACTACAATAGTTAAGCCTCTTGAAAGGTGGGCACCACTAGCGAGTGTATAATGGAGTCACCCTCATGTTATTATGATTTGAATCTGGGTACTAGAGGATACCGTGATATTAAAAACCCTAAGTTTTAGTACTGGTCTTGTCCTAATTTCGAGGAAGAAATTCCTTTGTAAGGGGGGGGGGGGGGGAGTATGAATACCCCGTATTTCTATGTATTTATGATTTAATTGATTGAGAAATTAATTGGAAAAATATGATTTAGTTAAATTACATGCGTAATGTAATTTAATTTGATTAAATAATAAATGTAATGATTAAATATTAATCGAGAGATAGGGACTGATTAATATTATATTATGAGATTTACTATGTGTGAATAGTAAATATTGGCAGTGAATTTGATATACATTATAGCGAGTGATATGGGCATATTTGTTATTGTCTCACCAGGAGTCACATGTAGACTATTTGGAGATGAGAAATGAAAAATATATTTTAGTTGCTCAAATGATAATTCAAAGGTCACGGATGAGTCTGTAAGGGTCGAAATAGTCAAAATGGTATACCCGAGGGTACTAGTCGGGTACCGGGGAATTTTTGGGCTAAACCGGGACCATACCGGGGAGTTTTCATCTTTAGGCATATTCGGGAAAGGAGACCTACGAATTTACAAACTCTAAATGGGATTATAAGAGTTGGAGCTAGGGCTAGAGGATAGAAAAAGACACAAAAGCCATTAGAGAGAAGAGAGAATCTAGAATCGCTACAGCGGGAATATTTCGACTTCTCAAATAAAATTCAATTTTATTTTTTCCTAAATTTTAGTTAAACCCTAAAACATTGGATCTAGATGATTTATCAAATAAAATAAAGCATGCCGGATAAAACAAATAATTTCAGGAAAAATCCTCCAAAGGGGCAAAACCTTTTTATTTTCAATATAATTTGTAAAGAACGGTTTACACGGATTATACTGAAAACATGAGTGACATACGAAATACCCTCGGGTGTCGCGTATGATGTCGTCGGCTGGAATCTCCTGTAAGAACTCCAAGTGATCAGTAATTAAGAAGAGAAACGTCTTCTCCACAAGTTAACTTCATAAGGACTCCCTCCACAATAGCCCACAACTCCCCGGTTATAGAGTTCTCCCCACAAGTTACTCGAGATGAGTAAAAAATCCTGTGAAGGTTTAAAGATTCACACAAATATATGGTGAGAAGTGCGAACTGTGTGATAATTGATTAAACTAGATTCGCAAGTTTCCAAGTAACCCTTATTTAATTTCAGTCCCTAAACATGCATCTAAGGTGCGTGTGTCAACCCATAAATAAATAAAGCATGTGACACAAAAATATGCTGAGACACAGATTTCAGGAAAAAACCCCTTTCGGGTAAAACCTTTATTTCACTATGAATATACAAGTCGCAACTTACAATTACATAGAGAAATCTGCAATGGATCAACGCGCAGTCAACCCACAAAGACACGCAGTCTTGAACTCAGCAAGAGAATACACGCAGCACCCTCCAAGGACTCGCAACCCAAACAACAAAGGAAGAACCGCAGCTCTCCTCAATGACACGCAGCCATAACCCTTTGTAGAGACTCCCTCAGCAATGACATGCAGCCCTCGGTTGTAAAGATCTCTCCACAAAGATGAACAATAAGAAAGTTTGTGTTCTAGGGTTCCAAAAGATTCACAAAAGTAATTGGGATTTTTGTGTGTGAATCACAAAGATGTTTGGCACACACTCAACCATCATCCAACCCATCTTCAACCTCCCAAAATCTTTTCTCTCTCCTAAACCTCCATTACCACCATTAAACCCACTCCCTCTCTCTCACCTCCATCACCATACCATACCACCAAATACCATATCACCTCCATCACCATACCATACCACCAAATACCCCCCCTCCTGCACACCAACTCCGGCGACAGCCCTCCATCGCCGGCGACATACCTCACCACCTCCACCCCTATATCCTAGCCCGACCCTCTCGGCCGGAACCTCCTTATACCCCCCAACCCACTTGGTCCGACAATGCCCCTTGAACCCGCCCGCTACCACCTCCACCCGACCGTCCTTTACCCCAGAACGGACCTCCGACCCGGATGCCTCAACCTAAACTCGAAACCCCCTTAACCTGCCTCCTTCCGGGCAAGATCCTAACCGTGAACCCATTTAAACCCAAACCCTTTTCAAATCAAGACCCAAGCCTCACACGATTTCTCCACTTCCTGAAGTTCCTGCCAAATGCAAAATCAAGGCCAAGTCAAAAGCCAATACACCCATTTAACCCATGTGACTTAAACCCAACTTATTCCCTTAAAACCACTTTACCCCTTATACCCCCAACTACCCGTATTTTACTCAATACCCAAAATACCCATAATCAAATCTGATTGTGTCACCCCATTTAACCCACATGCCCTCACACTCACCCTTTCCATGCTCTCCCTACCTTTTTACCAATATACCCCCATGCTCCATGCATAGTATAAAATGAAGAAGAAGACCCAAATTAAGAAAGAGAAACATTTTGTTGCATAGAACAACTGAGAGCATCAACGGTATTAGTCAAAGTGGTTTAGCCATGAAGTACGGATTTAATATCGGGATTATTTTTTACCTCATAAGTGCTCCCTACTCGTGGTTGCTCGGATCTCGAAAATTCATTTGTGCCCTCCCAATCTTGGGAGTCATCGCCTAATTCAAGGAGAAAATTGTAGGCGGCAGTGGGAGTTATGTGCATGAATTTGCCTTTGTTCATGGACTCAATCATGGTACGAGAGGAAGGAATGAGACCATTGTAAAAACTATGGACGAGGCGACTCTTTTCGAGACCATGGTGGGGGCAACTATTGATATAATCTTGAAAGTTACCCCATGCTTCACAAAATTGCTCGGTGGGTTTTTGGCAAAAATCTTGAATGGCTTGGCGCATCTCATTGGTTTTACTGATGGGATAAAACTTTGACATGAAATTCTTCACTAGTTGTTCCCATGTATGAATAGAATCCGGTGACAAGGAATGTAGCCACATAGATGCTTTATCATGGAGAGAAAATGGAAACAAGCGAAGACGAACATTTTCTTCATCTAAGTTTTGATTTTTGAAAGTCGCACAAACTGTGAGAAATTTCCGCAAGTGAGTATATGGAGACTCACGTTCAAGGCCATGGAAATTCGGTAACATGGAAATGGTTGCCGGGAGAATTTCAAATTGAACCGCCGGGGTGGGTGGAAGAACTATGTAATATGGTGGGGTAGCCGTTATAGGGGCAAAATAGTCCCTTAAGGCACGCTCTTCATCCATGGTGGGTGGATGAATGATGGGATTAGAGATTTCAACTCGGGGACAACTCAACGCGGAAGGTGGAATGGAAGAAGCAAGGGGAACACTTGGTTCTCCTAATGTGGAAGAGACGGGAAAAAGACTATGTGAACGAATTATTCGATGATTAACTCGTTGCCACGTGGGCATGCAAAGAGGGATTTTTTTTTTTTTTGCATTTTTGATTTTTGTAAAAGAAAATATTTTGGAGTTTCGCTTTTTTGTTGAAAAGAAAGAAAATATTTTTGAGTTTTTTATAAAAATGATACAAGAAAATATTTTTGGATTTTTGTTTTTTGGAAGAAAAAGAGTGGGGGAAAAAATTTGGACTCTAAGAATTTGGATGAATTCACCAAAATGGACTACCGAAAAAGGAATTGGACACACACAAGTTAAGGAAAAATATCCTAACTAGCACATAACCAATTTTTTATCTTGAAAATTAATGAGAGGGGTAGCCAAATTTTAATAAAATCTGCGGGCGATAAAAATCACGGAATTTATATGAGTGATTGCCTTTTACAAAATGTGTGTTCCTACTTTAATCACACAATGACAAGAGGCATGCCACAGAGATTCCCCACAAGGCTACTACGACGAAACGATCGGCCGGTGCAATGCTGGGGACATCGCAAACCCATTTTACTGGGCGGCCGCACTTAAAACCCAGTTTCCCTGGACACTTTCGTGCCGCAAAGCGAATCGATCGAGGGTTTGCCCGGTGGAGAGGACTCTACGGGTTATCCTACAAGTCAAAATGATCAAAAAGGGGCCTACGAACACCGTATCCTATGGGGCTAGCTAGTTGATTGATTTTAACTTAGTGAGAGCTAGGGTAGCACACAAAGGATAAGTGAGTGAGTTGGGTGATGAAATCCCTTCTCGTAAGTGACCGGGCATAGGTCTTAGTCAATTTAGTTCATCATTCCATTCAAAAGTAAATGCAAGAATTAATTCACATAAGAGCACGTAGGAGCACACAAGATATGAACTCGCTAACAAGAGAAGCGCGAGTGTTTAGAAATGTACCTCCCACGGTTTTTAGGCCGTGGGGTGCCGAAAATGTTGAGTCGACCGGGGGGAGATCACGTCAATCTCAATCGACCCCCGGAGTCCTACCGACCCAAGGTAAAGAGGCTTATTTTCCTCGCCTATGGACGCCCTCTCTCTACCTTGTTCGGTTTCCCTATCACCCTTGTCTTCTTTTATTACAATTTTAATGCAAAAATAAAAAAAATATAAAAAAAATTGTTGTCTCCAAGCACCGCAATACAAGCCAATATATAATAAGGTCCTAATACACAATTTCTAGGAAAATCAAAAGTAGTACTAAAAAAAATGAAAAATATGAACTAAATGAACGACAAGCACAATTCCTTCTCGAGTGCCTCGAACTCCTCAAAGCGGCAAGGGCACCATTTGATAACTTGAGTTTTTGTATGTGTCGTTGGAACCAAGCAATCAAAATCCTCAAATACCTACAACAAATATAAAACACTAAAAATATAGAGGTAAGTAAGGGATTATCGAACCAACTTCAAGGATGAAACACATAAGAGAAAGATTTGTGCAAGTCACTTTTTCTAACTTTTTTTTTTGTTTAATATTTTTCTATTTTTTTTACGCTCTTTCAATATTAAAACCAATTTTGAGGATGAGTGAATATGACTAAGACTAACAAAAAAAATAAGAGTAATCAAACTAAAATAAAGTGTGACAAAAATACTAGTGAGTGATGGAAATAAGTGAGAGTGTAATTAAATGAGAGAAAAATATTCAAGGGAAGAGAAAGCCACCCTCAATTCCCCAAATCAACTAAACTTGTATTATTTTAATTTCATCAATTTCCAAAATATTTAATTAATTCAAAAGCTAATTCTCATTAAACTAGTGAATTAATTAAATACTCTTTTAGAAAAGAAAATTTAATTCCCACAAGTACTACTCTAATTGAATTAAAATTAATCAAACAAATTATCCCATAGGAATGGTTTGTCCAACTAATTTTAAATTGAAAGAAATTAATTAGATCAAGAGTAGATGAAAATTAGATTAATATTAAAATCAAATGATAGGTCTATCTCTAGCTTAAATCACTTGATCAAATATTAATTAAATTTTCATACCTTTCTCAAGGTTGATTTTCCATTTCTAATGTGAAAATAAAGTGGGGATCAAATATACAACTCAAAGGAAATTATCAAAATTAAAATTCACAACTAATATGATTTGGATTCATGAGGGTTTCAATCATCCCCTTGAATGGGGGTGATTACCCCTCCATAATCATCATCCAATAAAAATTAGAAATAATTAAAATCAGGTAATGAAAATTAAGAAAGAGATGATCAAACCAAAATTCCTCTTGAAATAGCACTAGACTTCAATTCTTCAACAATTTTTTTAATAGTTACACACTTTAAAAAAATTTCTCTCTTAAAAAAATTAACTCAAAAACTCTAACTCTCTCTACAATTTTCTCTCTCTAAAAATTCCTATTCTTCAAGCCTTCCAATTAGAATCCCCTACAAATGGGTCTTCTTCTTCATTTTATACTATGCATGGAGCATGGGGGTATATTGGTAAAAAGGTAGGGAGAGCATGGAAAGGGTGAGTGTGAGGGCATGTGGGTTAAATGGGGTGACACAATCAGATTTGATTATGGGTATTTTGGGTATTGAGTAAAATACGGGTAGTTGGGGGTATAAGGGGTAAAGTGGTTTTAAGGGAATAAGTTGGGTTTAAGTCACATGGGTTAAATGGGTGTATTGGCTTTTGACTTGGCCTTGATTTTGCATTTGGCAGGAACTTCAGGAAGTGGAGAAATCGTGTGAGGCTTGGGTCTTGATTTGAAAAGGGTTTGGGTTTAAATGGGTTCACGGTTAGGATCTTGCCCGGAAGGAGGCGGGTTAAGGGGGTTTCGAGTTTAGGTTGAGGCATCCGGGTCGGAGGTCCGTTCTGGGGTAAAGGGCGGTCGGGTGGAGGTGGTAGCGGGCGGGTTCAAGGGGCATTGTCGGACCAAGTGGGTTGGGGGGTATAAGGAGGTTCCGGCCGAGAGGGTCGGGCTAGGATATAGGGGTGGAGGTGGTGAGGTATGTCGCCGGCGATGGAGGGCTGTCGCCGGAGTTGGTGTGCAGGAGGGGGGGTATTTGGTGGTATGGTATGGTGATGGAGGTGATATGGTATTTGGTGGTATGGTATGGTGATGGAGGTGAGAGAGAGGGAGTGGGTTTAATGGTGGTAATGGAGGTTTAGGAGAGAGAAAAGATTTTGGGAGGTTGAAGATGGGTTGGATGATGGTTGAGTGTGTGAGGAATCTAACAAGAAATAGGTATATATATAGGAAAAATAAGTTGGTGGAAAAATAACTCACGGAACTGTTCGAGTTTATCCGGCTTGGAGGCGGATCGGTCCGACCTCGGATCGGTTCTTTTAAAATTTACCTTCTTCGGTTCACAATCGGTTCGTGGTATACTGGACAAAGCAAGGCGGATCGGTCCGGGTAGAGGCGGATTGGTCCGGCTTTCCCAGAAAAATAAAAAAACTTTTAAAAGCCTCATTTTTCTTGAAAAAACTTACTTCTTATTTTTGTAAAAAAACATTTTATAAAAATTTTCCAATACTAAATATGAACTTTAAGGAACGTAAAAACAAAATTTTACCAAGTTCATTCTCACAGAGGCTATGATCTTGAAGACGCTTTGATATTCGGATCCGTTGATGTAGATGCGATCTTGAATTTCTTCAACGGTGTAACGTCGTACGACATACAAATTGATAATGGACAAAAATGTCCTTACATATGGGAATGGATTTGTGAATACAAAATGCATAAAACTTTAAAAGATGAAGTCTGTTTTCTTGGTTGTTAATCGCAAAAATCGTGTGCGAAAAAGACTAGGAAAACATGTAGAATGCAATCAAATATTTATACGAAAATCGAGGCGGCGACATCGCTTGAACGAGATAAGCATGTCGTTCGAATGAGTTCGCGTGACATGCTTATGTCTCTCGAAAAAACAGTGTAATCTCGTTTGAATGAGCTCATCGAGCGAGGCAATCCGTTTCTACACTTAACCAAATTTCTGCTTTTGTATTAAAAATAAATCAGACTTCGAAAAATATTTTCTAAAAAATTCCCAAATATTTATGCAAAAATAAACAACTCCAACAAATCATTTTACCAATAATGCGTCGTGGAGTAGTGGGAACGGTTGAGCAGCACGTCGCATGAAGCATGGTGCACGTGTGAAGATGATGGATGCATGGATTCGGATCAAGGCCGTCGTGGATGATCGTGTTGACGTGCCGAATGTAGCGGTATCATACATACAAACCGTGATCTAAGGAAAATAGAAAATTCCAAGATTTTACCCCTGACATTTATAAAATTATGTCCTTACAAATATCCCCCTATGTCTATGTCGGTACATACATAAAAAATCCGAATTATGAAAACAAATGACATACAAGATAATATCCCCATTAAACCCTCAAATTGAGAATACTAAATGACATGTCGTCAATCAAACTTCAACATCTTCAAATCTTCAGCTCTTCATAAACTCCCAAAGCTTTTCTCATCAGGGTGTGAAATCCAATAATGATCAACTTTGTACCTACACAAATGAGATAAAGTAGAAACCTTCGTGATGCATCGAGTTTGAAATTATATAAGAATAAATCATTAAAAAATAAAATCTCCACCATAATGCAAAAACTCCCCCATAACATGATAATTATTTCTCCCCCTTTTTATGATGACCCCAAATAGACAGATAAGAAGAAACAATAAAAACATGGAGTGTCATGATAAAATTCATAGCAAACATGAATCAAACTACGCGCATGCAAAGGTATGTCTAAAAAATATTCACAAACTATTTTTGATTTTTCAATTTTTTTCATACAAAAATAAGATACCAAAAATCACACCATGGATTTAAACTAAAACAACCAAGTCATGGAAATGGAATGTATGGGTGTGAACTCATTCGATAGGTAAATAAACTCAATCAATCATATGTGCACGATGCATACGTGTACCCCTAACGAATGAACATAAAAAATATACTTAGGTGTAAATATTGTTGAATTTAGATGACATCGCCTTATGCAAATCAACAAATCAAAGTCAAAGTGATTTCCACACCAATAACGTCCAAAACTATGTAGCACTTTTTCAAGACTTTCAAGGACGTGAAAACCCGTTTTAATTCTCCATCCAAACTCCCTCATATATATTTTCTTTTTAGAGGTATATAAACTAAATTCTCAAACTTTGGAGAATTGGTGCAAAAAACCTAATTGGCATGAATTTCTTTTTATTGCCTTTAAATTTTTTTGAGCTCTTTTAAACCTCTTTGGACCCCAGATAATAAAATTCTTTAATTTTTTAGGTCCAATTAAAGGGTGGCTTCATCGCAAAGGATAAATGATAATCTTTCGCAGCCCTTCACCGTTTTCAAATAAAGCACACAAACTCACAAAAATGGTTCAAAGGTTCACACTTTTATTGTCTTGTTTTATCGTGCTTGGTTCGTTTTGATGACAGGATTGAAGTGAAAACACCCAACCAACATGTGATAAGACAAGCACAATAATCAAACAAATCCATGCACGTGTGAAATAAAGGAAATCAAGAGGCAATCATGTAGGAAGTAACACTTAATTACATCTTAATGACTCCAAACATTATAAATCACAAAGATGACGTGATATATTGTCTCAAAACACTATCAAATAGTCACATGAAAAAAATGGAATGATGTTATGACTGGGTCATCCTAAGTGTCAATCCATAAAAGGTGTAAACAAAATATAAAACTCTTTTTTGGATTTTTGAAAATTTTTATCAAAATAAAACCTTTTTGTATTTTTTTCAAAATTTTATTAAAATAAAATCTTTTTGTATTTTTCAAAATTTTCAAAAAATTATACAAAACGTACACTTGTCATAACACTAGCAAACATGTATATCAAGAAACAAAAAATTAGCATATGACAAACATGCAAATACAATCATCTATATGATATGGCAAGAGAAGAATCATGTGCAAGCAAACGGGAATCGTGAACAAATAGACCATAAGCCTCTAAATCCAATTTTCTGACCCAAATTGATGTGTAACGGAGTGTGGGAGTTTTGGGAACCGGTGTGACTCTCTTTTTATATTTTCTAGGTCCATTCAAAAGCTTATAGCAGAAACGCTTAAGATGACCTTGCCTACCGCAATGTGTGCAAGTGTAAATCGGGCGACGAGTGTTACCTAAAGGTGGCCTTCTCCTCGGATTCGTAGGTGGTTCTCTCTGAATTTGCCTAGGTGGATCTCTCCTAATGATCCTAGGAGGTTCTCTCACGATGTTCCTAGGGGGATCTTTCCTAACAAACTTAGATGCCTATTTCTTAACAATCCTACGAGGCTCTCTCACACGTGTGGGAATGGGTGTAGCATATTTTTCAAGACCAATCCCACCCCTATCCTTTTTTATCTCGACGGTGCCTAAAATATTATCAAGTTTTTGAGACCTAGACTCCAAATCAAATTTCACTTTACTTTAATCTTTCAATTTCACCTCAAGTTCACCTATCCTAGATTCAAGTACACGTCTCGAACCCTCAAACTCTAAAAGCTCCTTTTTCATAGTCTCCATCAACCCTTTAAGACTATCTCTCTCACCCTCGACGTACTCAAGCTTCTCTCTCAAAATTTTCTCATGTTCCCAAAGTTATTCATCTAAAACATCATTATTTTTTAAGGCACAGTCTTTCAATTGAGCTTTCAATTTCACATTTTCTTTCTTCATTTTCAAAGATTCAGCATAAAGTTCATTGAAAGCAGTTTGCAAGTCACGCTCATCTACACTTTCATCCTCACTCCCATCACCCTCACTATCATCACTAATCACACGGGTGGGAAGCTCTCGCCTAGAAGCATAAAAGACTTCTTCTTTCGAATCACTATCACTAAGGGTCGAAACACGAGATGTCGGTTTATTCAATTTCTTCTTTAAAATTGTGGTACACTCATCTAACGTGTGACCAACACCCTCACAACAAGGACACCTCTCAGAGTCGTTTTCAATAGAAGATTTAAAACAGGAATTCGTGTGAATTTTCCAATTAACTTTTTCAAAAAGTTGACATCGAAGATCATTAAAACCACCAAAAGCCATTTGTGTGAAAAATCAGGATCAAAACATAATAACTTAGTGCAACGGGCTCTAATACCAATTTGTAGAATCGCTACAGCGGAAATATTGCGACTTCTCAAATAAAATCCAATTTTAATTATTCCCAAATTTTAGTTAAACCCTAAAAAATGCATCTAGATGGTTTATCAAATAAAATAAAGCATACATGATAAAACAAACAATTTCAGGAAAAATCACCCAAAGGGGCAAAACCTTTTTATTTTCAATATAATTTGTAAAGAACAGTTTACACGGATTATAGTCAAAAAATGAGTGACATACGAAATACCCTCAGGTGTCGGTTCTGATGTCGTCGGTTGGAATCTCCCGCAAGAAGTCCAGGTGGTTGTAACACCCCGTATTTTTGGTACATTTAATTTAATTAATTCGGAGATTTTAAATTACTTAGTGTGTTGTAATTTAATGAATTAATTAGAACAGAATAATATATAAATATTAATCTGGGATTGAATGGTTAATATTTAGGGAAAACTTATTTACTAAGCGAATAGTAATAATGTAATTATGTCGTCTAGAGTATTAATGACGAGGTATGTACTTATCGCATCCGAAAGTCGGTATAGACTGTATTAGGTGGGGGATAAGTATTTTTAGAAATTAACTCGGATGCAAATTCTGAGGGTACAGTTGAGTCCGGATGGGCCGAGATAGTCGGAAAAGTGTACCCGGGGGTAGTAAACGGGTCACGGGACGTTTTTAGACATAGCCGGGCCCACTCGGGGACATTTGGGTCACTTGGGCTTGGCCCATTAGTCAAAAAACGGGATTAAGTAATTAATCTAATAAAAAGAAATAAGGGGGTGGCTGAACTTAATTAGAGAAAACAAATTAAGGGTTAGGAAACCCTAACAGCAGCCAAAGCCAAATTGGGGATCAAAGAGAGCCATCAAAGGTCATCTTCAACCTTGGGATTTAGCTCCAATTCAGACTCTACGAATCTTAAGGCAAGTGGATAACTTGCAATAGCATTAAATCTGTTTTCGATTCATATTCATGTGTAGTGATTATGTAGAAATCCGTTTTTGGGTGTTAATGGAATGAACATGGGATTTTGAAAACAACAATTCTGATTTACGAAATTTGGGGTGATGTTTCTTATAAAATCTCATAATGGTGAGTTATTGTATATCTGATAAGAATGTTATCTGCATATTTGGAAACGAATTTGATGATGAAATTTGGGGTATGAATGGACCTAGGGTTAATGATGAAACTTTCCCCAAATTTAGAAATTTGAGTTAATGGACGAATTATTGATGTTGTTGAATACTCTGGAGATCCTTAATGAGTTTCCTAATATGTACAAATGCTAAAAGAGACTTAGTTTCAGTGTAGAAGGAAATTAGGGTTTGCAGATTTTCGCCCATGGCCGTCCGTCTTCGCGAAGAAGACGAGTACCTGTTCGATCGATCGATCGACGCCATGAAGTCGATCGATCGACGGTCGGCAGAAACTGACAGTTCGCCCAGTTTTATTTATATAGGAAGAGATTTATATAAAAGTTGTTATGCAATTAATTATTGTTGAGAAATTAATGCATGGGGTTACCTAATTACATGTGAGTGAATTAATTAGGAAATGGGAGGAGAAATTTGGATGACACGTCAAAATTGGTTGAGTGACATAGAGGTAAATTATATTACGTAGTAATGGACTAAGAAATTTAGAGTCGGGATTTAGACTCGGGTGAGGTTAATTCGGGCTATGAGATTGAGTGCAATTAAATGGTGAGGGCAACATCAAAAGAAACTAAAATTATTAATGTGGAAATTAATTAATAATTCGAGTTGGGTAATAACCTCATAATAAAAATGGAATAGGCATGTGTCACGGGTTTGGTACACGGTGTAGCTAGAACATTTTTATATATGTATATATATATATATATATATGGTGTGTGATAGTATATATATATAGTGTATGCCTTAATATCAGTGGTTAGATATTATTATACTCTAGTGCTATAGGGGGAGGTTATGCGCAATGGATGAATCCCCTAGCTTGAGGAGTAGGGCGAGTAGATTCCCAGGTCATAGCGTCCGTTACAGGGGGTGAGGGGCATCTCACTTTCCGGGAAGGAATATGACCGCCTCCAATCGTATACTAAACCAAGTTAGTGAGAGATTCTAACTTGGATAACTAGGATATGTGAATATACCTAGTGTACTAGCACTTTAGAGAAATTATATCCGGGGAGTACTTTTACTCGGGTGGATATTAGTGGTTTATGTTTTCCAGTGTGTGTGTGAATGCTGCAATATTCTAAGTATATAATAGGGTGATTATTATATACGGACTAAATAAATACAAGCATGTGTTGTTGTATATGTATAACGAGTGGAGTAGTTATATGAATTAAAAAGGGAAATGATTTAATTAAGTTGATGTTACTAATGACTTAAAAATCATAATCACATTTTACTCAGGATAGAGTAGGGGAGGAGTATAAGGAGACTTTAATAATTATCTAGTCATGAAATAGATAACTAGGTGATAATTAAAGCGTTAGTGGTGCACATTAGAGGAGGGGCAAGGAAGTTCTCAAGAGAGTGCGACACTAACTAAAATATGAAGAGCATGCATATTTATTATTACTGCAAGTTAATCATTTGCTAAATGTTTTCAAATGTTTTGGGTACTAACCCTTGCTATAAAAAATTTTAAAAACCTTTTAGGTGTCCAGCCACAGGGACGCCAGACCTGACTCGATTCCAGGAAGTCCGTTGCTGCAGCATATGTGGTTGTTGCGGGACCTTTGATAGACGCCTCTTTCTTTCATTCATAATGTAGAGACTTATTATTATTTATTCGAGCATGTTGCTCACTTTCCATTTATTTGTTTCTTAGATTGTTGGGATTCTATTCTTGTCTTTATGGGATTTATTATTTGGACCGATGGTTTATTCGGTTAATTATTTTTACTTGTGGAATGATTAGTTCAATTATCTGTGATGGTTATATTGCTTTATTTTCCGCATGGGTTTTAGTTTAATTAATGAAAGATAAAAATTGACACCAGTCTATTTTTCTCACTTAGGTGGTTAGTAATTTAATAAAACGACAGTGATGGTAAGAATGGACCAAATGAGAAACCTGTTCTAACTTGATTTAGGACTGATCACCCGGGATTAATTAGGCGGGGTGTCACAGATGGTATCAGAGCATCAGGTTCTAGAGTCCTTAGGATCTGTACGGCTTTCTACGTTTCAGCGTAGCGTTCGGTTGTTATAGAGCCCTATTATTAGGACTGTTGATTATATTTTTCCGCTTGTGAGATGTCGTATTCCTGCTATTAATTTTTGTATAAATTGTGTACTTATACAATTCAATCTATTTCAGATGCCGCCAAAGAGACAGAGAGCGGAGAGGGCTGAGGCTAGAGATGAGGTGAGGGAGGCTCGACAGGAGCCACAGGTACCGCCACCACCACCACCGCCCGAGTTGATTTCCACCACTCAAGTGGCAGTGATAGTGGCCCAAGCGGTCGAGACAGCGATGCGAGCTATGGCAGCTCATTTTCCACAGCCCCAGGCACCGCCTCAATTGGCTCCAGCAGTTCAGGCTCCAGTGGGGCCACCATCTTGGCAGCGAGTGAGGGAGACCTTTCAGAAGGGTCACCCACCTGAGTTTCGAGGTAGCACCAATGTGGTTGAGGCTTGTGACTGGAAGAAGAACATTCAGCGCCATCTGCGCATGTTAGAGGGTACAGAGGTGCAGAAACAGATGTTGGCTACCTTTCGTCTGTCAGGGGCAGCCTTACAGTGGTGGGAGTCCGTAACCACCGCTGAGGAGCGGGATTTGATGCCGATTTCTAAATTCTGGGTGCGGTTTGACCGCAAGTACTTCCCTCCAGCAGTAGAGTCTGAGATGAGGAAGAAATTCAGCGAGTTGGTACAGGGTGACAGGTCAGTGGAAGAATATGAGGAGGAGTTCACCCGTTTGGCAAACTTTGTGCCAAACGAGGTGAGCGATGAGGAGCGGAAGAAGTCCAAGTTCATGGATGGTCTGGCTTGGAGAATCAGGCAGCACTTGATTGGAAACTCGGCATTGGTGACCTATACAGATGTCGTTAATGCCGCACTTATACATTGTCAGGATCATCGCTTCCACACTAAGGGGAACAAGAAGGCAGGTGAGCCGAGCCAGCAGGGCAAGGAGGTCACTAGTAGTGAGACGAGTGGCACACAGCAGCAGGTCATCATTCAGCAAGGGAATCAGGCTAAGAAGTTTAAGCCTGGTGGGTTCCGACCGGGAGGACAGGGGTTCAGACAGGGGCAACCAGGCCCTAATCAGCAACAGCAGGTTCCTCAGGGCCGTCAGGGCCAAGGAAACAACGGGGGAGGCCAACCGGGCCAGCAACGTCAGGGCCAGCAGGGCCAACGACAGGGTGACGACCAGAAACGCTGTTTCTCCTGTGGCCAGCCAGGACACTTCAAGAGGGAGTGCCCGCAGAGGGGCAGAGGCCAGCAGCAGGGTGCCCAGCAAGGGCAACAGGGTCAGATGCCACCAGCAGCACCAGCACCACCCGCCCCACAGCAGCAGGGGCAGATGCACTACGGGCGTGTGTATAATGTTCGGGATGTTCCCAATCCTCCAGCACAACAGGCGCTGCCCGCGATCGAGGGTACGTTCTCTATCCATGGCACTATGGGTCGGGTATTGTTTGATACGGGGGCCACTCATTGCTTTATAGCTACACATTTCGCGAAGGCTTTAGGGTTGTTAGTCACCGCAGAGAGCACTGTTACGTGTGTCGACTCACCTTTGGGAAACGGGTCGCTTATATTCTTTATATGTCGGAGAGTAGGAGTGGAGATTGGCGGTTTAGTTTTACCTGCGGACATGTTGGTATTAGATATGCATGTTCATGACGTGATCATCGGTATGGATTGGCTCACTGACTATAGAGCCATGATTGATTGCTTCGGTGGAAGCCTGATTTTTACCATTCCGGGGCAAGAGATGTTTGTAGTGGCGATGCCTCGCCCAGCAGGAGGCTCGACCACTCATCTCTATTACATTGAGGAGGAAACCTCACAGGAAGTGGTAACTCCTTTAGACTCTATTCCTGTGGTGAGGGACTTTGAGGATGTGTTCCAGGAGATACCAGGATTACCACCCAGCAGAGAAATCGAATTTGTTATCGACTTGACACCGGGGACGAGGCCGATAGCTCGGGCACCTTACCGGATGGCCCCTTCAGAAATGCGGGAATTGAGGGAGCAGATTCAGCAATTACTGGGTCAGGGTTTTATTCGGTGGAGTACATTGCCGTGGGGTGCGCCGGTGTTGTTCGTGAAGAAGCGAGATGGATCACTCCGATTGTGTGTGGATTATAGGGAGCTGAACAAGGTAACGATATGAAATAAGTATCCGTTGCCTCGGATTGATGATATATTTGACCAACTGAGAGGGGCGTCTTATTTCTCCAAAGTCGACTTGAGGTCAGGGTATCATCAACTGCGTATCCGAGAAGAGGATGTTCCTAAGACCGCTTTCTTGTCGCGGTATGGATCGTATGAGTTCAGGGTGATGCCCTTCGGGCTCACTAATGCACCAGCAGTGTTCATGGACCTCATGAACAGGGTTTTCAGGGAGTACCTAGATCAGTTTGTCATCATGTTCATTGATGACATCCTAATCTACTCGCGTACCGAGGAGGAGCACGCAGAGCATCTGCGCCTGGTTTTACAGACACTGAGGGATCATCAGCTCTATGCCAAATTCGGGAAGTGTGGATTCTGGCTACGGGAGGTACAGTTCCTTGGTCACATCGTGTCAGATCAGGGTATTGCAGTGGATCCGGATAAGGTGTCGGCGGTGAGGGAGTGGGGACAGCCCACGACACCGACCGAGGTGCGCAGTTTTCTGGGATTGGCTGGTTACTACAGACGATTCATTAAAGGATTCTCTAAGATTGCAGGACCTTTGACGAATCTGACTCGGAAAGGGGTGCCTTTCAAGTGGGATGATAATTGTCAATTAGCGTTCGACGAGCTAAAGGACAAGTTGACATCTGCACCAGTGCTGGCATTGCCAAAGGGAGGGCTAGAGTATCGGGTTTACACAGACGCATCCTTACGGGGTCTTGGGGGTGTGCTCCAGCAGGAGGAAAGGGCTATAGCTTATGCTTCCAGGAAGCTAAAGCCCCACGAGAGGAATTACCCCACTCACGACCTAGAGTTGGCAGCGGTCGTTTTTGCTTTGAGGATATGGAGGCATTATCTTCTAGGAGAGCAGTTTACTCTATTCACGGATCACAAGTCACTTCAGTATCTCTTCACACAGAAGGATCTGAATATGAGACAAAGGCGGTGGCTAGAATTCGTGAAGGACTACCAGTTTGATATCCAGTATCATCCTGGTAAAGCTAATGTAGTAGCAGACGCATTGAGCAAAAGACCGACTGGGGAAATATCGGAGGTATGGAAAGCGAAATGGAGAGAGCTTCAATATGAGGACGATGTAGCAAAGGCTTGCATGTCGGCTTTGTCCATCACACCCGAGATCATTATGCGGGTTGTGAAGGCTCAGGCAGAGGATCAGATTTGCCGGGATAGGGTGGGCCAGTTGTTAGCTGAGGGAGCAGAGGGTTACTCGATTAGCTCAGAAGGAGGCCTACGTTTTAATGGGAGGTTAATAGTACCAGAGGATGAGGACTTGAAGCACGCAGTTATGACAGAATCCCATGGTTCGAAATTTGCAGTACATCCCGGTGGGGATAAAATGTACCAAGATATGAGGAGGCAGTATTGGTGGGCAGGGATGAAACGGGACATAGCGGAGTTTGTTTCGAAGTGTGCCACGTGTCAGCTTGTGAAAGTTGACCACCAGAGGCCATCAGGGATGCTACAGCCGTTAGAAATTCCCGTGTGGAAGTGGGAGAGCATCTCCATGGACTTCATCACAGGGTTACCGGTATCGCAGAAGGGTCACGACTCCATATGGGTTATTGTGGATCGGTTGACTAAGGTAGCCCACTTTTTTCCGGTACGCACAGACTTTGAGACGATGCGTTATGCACAGCTATTTATAGCAGAGATTGTTAAGCTGCATGGAGTGCCGATAAATATCGTATCCGACCGAGAAAAAATCTTTGTTGCCCACTTTTGGCAGAGCTTTCAGGAGGCAATGGGCACGGAGTTACGCTTGAGTACAGCGTATCACCCGCAGACTGACGGACAGACTGAGAGAGTTAATCAGATGCTGGAGGACATGCTCAGAATGTGCATTTTGGACTTCGGGGGAGGATGGGAGAAATATCTTCCTTTGGTAGAGTTTGCGTATAACAACTCTTACCAATTCACAATTGGGATGGCACCGTTTGAGGCACTATACGGGAGACCTTGTCGTTCACCCGCTTATTGGTTAGAGGTGGGGGACAACAAACTCTTGGGGCCGGAGATTGTCCAGGAGACATCTGCCAAGATAGAGTTGATTCGAGGAAGGATTCGAATAGCTCAGGACAGGCAGAAGAGTTATGCTGATGCTTCTCGAAGACATGTGGAGCTAGAAGTTGGGGACCAGGTTTTAGTCCGGGTATCCCCTATGAAAGGGGTGATGAGGTTCGGAAAGAAGGGTAAGTTAGCACCGCGATACGTAGGACCTTTCCCTATTATTAAGAGGGTGGGACCGGTGGCGTATAAGCTTGGATTACCAGATCATCTTCAGCGGATACACGATGTATTCCATGTGACATCGCTGAAGAAATATCGAAGGAGCGAGAGAGCCTTTTGGCATATTCCACTCGAGGAGATCAACTTACAGCCAGACATCTCGTATGAGGAGAGGCCGGTAGCAATTCTGGATCATAGTGAGCGGAAATTACGATCCAAGGTTGTTCCATTGGTTAGAGTACAGTGGGGTCATCACAATGTTGACGAGTCTACCTGGGAGCGAGAGGAGGATATGCGGGAACAATATCCAGAACTTTTCAACGCAGGTACGATCTAATTTTGGGGATGAAATTCCTTTATAAGGGGGGGAGTATGTAACACCCCGTATTTTTGGTACATTTAATTTAATTAATTCAGAGATTTTAAATTACTTAGTGTGTTGTAATTTAATGAATTAATTAGAACAGAATAATATATAAATATTAATCTGGGATTGAATGGTTAATATTTAGGGAAAACTTATTTACTAAGCGAATAGTAATAATGTAATTATGTTGTCTAGAGTATTAATGACGAGGTATGTACTTATCGCATCCGAAAGTCGGTATAGACTGTATTAGGTGGGGGATAAGTATTTTTAGAAATTAACTCGGATGCAAATTCTGAGGGTACAGTTGAGTCCGGATGGGCCGAGATAGTCGGAAAAGTGTACCCGGGGGTAGTAAACGGATCACGGGACGTTTTTAGACTCGGGGACATTTGGGTCACTTGGGCTTGGCCCATTAGTCAAAAAACGGGATTAAGTAATTAATCTAATAAAAAGAAATAAGGGGGTGGCTGAACTTAATTAGAGAAAACAAATTAAGGGTTAGGAAACCCTAACAGCAGCCAAAGCCAAATTGGGGATCAAAGAGAGCCATCAAAGGTCTTCTTCAACCTTGGGATTTAGCTCCAATTCAGACTCTACGAACCTTAAGGCAAGTGGATAACATGCAATAGCATTAAATCTATTTTCGATTCATATTCATGTGTAGTGATTATGTAGAAATCCGTTTTTGGGTGTTAATGGAATGAACATGGGATTTTGAAAACAACAATTCTGATTTACGAAATTTGGGGTGATGTTTCTTATAAAATCTCATAATGGTGAGTTATTGTATATCTGATAAGAATGTTATCTGCATATTTGGAAACGAATTTGATGATGAAATTTGGGGTATGAATGGACCTAGGGTTAATGATGAAACTTTCCCCAAATTTAGAAATTTGAGTTATTGGACGAATTATTGATGTTGTTGAATACTCTGGAGATCCTTAATGAGTTTCCTAATATGTACAAATGCTAAAAGAGACTTAGTTTCAGTGTAGAAGGAAATTAGGGTTTGCAGATTTTCGCCCATGGCTGTCCGTCTTCGCGAAGAAGACGAGTACCTGTTCGATCGATCGATCGACGCCATGAAGTCGATCGATCGACGGTCGGCAGAAACTGACAGTTCGCCCAGTTTTATTTATATAGGAAGAGATTTATATAAAAGTTGTTATGCAATTAATTATTGTTGAGAAATTAATGCATGGGGTTACCTAATTACATGTGAGTGAATTAATTAGGAAATGGGAGGAGAAATTTGGATGACACGTCAAAATTGGTTGAGTGACATAGAGGTAAATTATATTACGTAGTAATGGACTAAGAAATTTAGAGTCGGGATTTAGACTCGGGTGAGGTTAATTCGGGCTATGAGATTGAGTCCAATTAAATGGTGAGGGCAACATCAAAAGCAACTGAAATTATTAATGTGGAAATTAATTAATAATTCGAGTTGGGTAATAACCTCATAATAAAAATGGAATAGGCATGTGTCACGGGTTTGGTACACGGTGTAGCTAGAACATTTTTATATATGTATATATATATATACGGTGTGTGATAGTATATATATATATAGTGTATGCCTTAATATCAGTGGTTAGATATTATTATACTCTAGTGCTATAGGGGGAGGTTACGCGCAGTGGATGAATCCCCTAGCTTGAGGAGTAGGGCGAGTAGATTCCCAGGTCATAGCGTCCGTTACAGGGGGTGAGGGGCATCTCACTTTCCGGGAAGGAATATGACCGCCTCCAATCGTATACTAAACCAAGTTAGTGAGAGATTCTAACTTGGATAACTAGGATATGTGAATATACCTAGTGTACTAGCACTTTAGAGAAATTATATCCGGGGAGTACTTTTACTTGGGTGGATATTAGTGGTTTATGTATTCCAGTGTGTGTGTGAATGCTGCAATATTCTAAGTATATAATAGGGTGATTATTATATACGGACTAAATAAATACAAGCATGTGTTGTTGTATATGTATAACGAGTGGAGTAGTTATATGAATTAAAAAGGGAAATGATTTAATTAAGTTGATGTTACTAATGACTTAAAAATCATAATCACATTTTACTCAGGATAGAGTAGGGGAGGAGTATAAGGAGACTTTAATAATTATCTAGTCATGAAATAGATAATTAGGTGATAATTAAAGCGTTAGTGGTGCACATTAGAGGAGGGGCAAGGAAGTTCTCAAGAGAGTGCGACACTAACTAAAATATGAAGAGCATGCATATTTATTATTACTGCAAGTTAATCATTTGCTAAATGTTTTCAAATGTTTTGGGTACTAACCCTTGCTATAAAAAAATTTAAAAACCTTTTAGGTGTCCAGCCACAGGGACGCCAGACCTGACTCGATTCCAGGAAGTCCGTTGCTGCAGCATATGTGGTTGTTGCGGGACCTTTGATAGACGCCTCTTTCTTTCATTCATAATGTAGAGACTCATTATTATTTATTCGAGCATGTTGCTCACTTTCCATTTATTTTTTTCTTAGATTGTTGGGATTCTATTCTTGTCTTTATGGGATTTATTATTTGGACCGATGGTTTATTCGGTTAATTATTTTTACTTGTGGAATGATTAGTTCAATTATCTGTGATGGTTATATTGCTTTATTTTCCGCATGGGTTTTAGTTTAATTAATGAAAGATAAAAATTGACACCAGTCTATTTTTCTCACTTAGGTGGTTAGTAATTTAATAAAACGACAGTGATGCTAAGAATGGACCAAATGAGAAACCTGTTCTAACTTGATTTAGGACTGATCACCCGGGATTAATTAGGCGGGGTGTCACAGTGGTTAGAAATGAAGAAGAGAAACGGCTTCTTCATAAGTTAACTTCATAAGGACTCCCTCCACAATAGCATGCAGTTCTCCGGTTGTAATTCTCCCCACAAGTTACTCGAGATGAGTAAACAATCCTCTGAAGGTTTAAAGATTCACAAAAATATATAGGAATGTATTTATGAATCAAAAAGGCATAAAACCTTAAAAGATGAAGTCTATTTTCTTGGCTGTTAATCGCAAAAATTGTGTGCAAAAAAGGCTTGAAAAACATGTAGAATGAAATTAGATATTTATACGAAAATCAAGGCAGCGTCGTCGCTCGAACGAGATAAGCATGTCGCTCGAACGAAGGACATGTGTCGTTCGAACGAGTTCACGGGACATACTTATGTTCCTAGAACGACAGTGTAATCTCGTTTGAACGAGCTCGTCGACCGAGGCAGTTCACTTCTACACTTAGGAAAATTTATACATTTGAGTTCAAAATAAATCAGACTTCGAAAAATATTTTCTAAAAAATTCCCAAATATTTATGCAAATATAAACAACTCTAATAAATCATTTTACCAATAATGCGTAGTGGAGTAGTGGGAACGGTTGAGCAACACGTCATATGAAGCATGATGCGCGTGTGAAGATGATGGATGCATGAATTCGAATCAAGGCCGTCGTGGATGATCGTGTTGACGTGCAATGTATTGGTATCAGACATACAAACTGTGATCTAGAGAAAACAGAAAATTCCTAGATTCTACCCCGAACATTTATAAAATTATGTCCTTACAGAGAAACAATTCTCGAAGCCTAAGGAAGAATTGGTGAAGGATTCAAAGGGTTCTTGTACCACAAACTAGTTGGGAAGGAAGATTGGAGGAGAAAGACAGTCAATCGCTAACAACAATCACGAAATCAGATCATCTCTGAATAAGGCAAGTGGTTATTTGAAAATTAAATTGAGTTATAATATCCGTGTGTAAGATTTATGAATAATACGATTGGATGAATATTCTTGGAGAAAAAGAATTGAATAAAATGCATCATGGTTAGGGATTTGCATGTTGAATGATTTAGATCTGTAGAGGATTTAAAATCATAGAAGACTTGATGATTAAAACGAATTTAATTAGGATTTATGATTTAAAATATGGGAAGAACATAATTTTAGGGTTCTTGAATAATTAGAAGATTTGAATTATTCTAGACTAAATTGTGAAGATTTATGAGGTTTAAATCGTTGGAAATCATCCTAGAGTATGTAGGAATGGTTTGCTATCATTGGTTTCAAGTTTGATGGATTATCATGTGAGTTAGATAATTCAATATGGTCAAAAATGCATGAAAAAGAAGAAGAATAAGAACTGCGTCTGTCACTACTCGATCGATTTATCGAGCCTTGAATGTCGATCGATCGATGGAGTTGATCGATCGACCTGTGAATGTTGATCGATCGACCCAGGCTGACTTCGAGTTCTTTTGTTGGTTGAGTTCTATTTTATTATCGACGCCTAAGGACCTTAGTGATGATATTATTACTATGTAGGGATTTAGAGAGTACCAGTAGGTGTATAGTGGGGGTCCGTTATAAGCATTGAGTGCAAGATTTTAAGAGATGGACCAACGAGGATAAACCGATCGAGTAATGCATCGGGAATTTAGGATTTGAGTTTTGGTGAGAGTAAACGCCATTCAAAGGAGTATACCAGTAGGTTAGAGATAGCCTAAATACTGAAATGAATGGAGTGGTAACTAGGCCCTTGGAGTTGTGTGAATACTCAATTAAAAAGCGATAGTGAGATAAATCGTAAATTAAAGAGTACGGTGAATATTCCAGATAAATATTACATATGAGCATGATTATTAGGTTGTGTGTATACCTACTGAATATATAGATACTTAGGTGGAGTGAATACCTGAAGTATATTTGATTATACTAGGGTCGAGGTAGGATTCTCAACTAGTATGATCTAAAGAGTACGGTGAATATCTGAGATTATGTACGAGCATGATTATTAGGTTGTGTGTATACCTACTGAATTATATAGATACTTACGTGGAGATAATACCTAAAGAATATTTTCTTATATTAGGGTCGAGATAGGATTCCGAACTAATATATGGAAAAAATGATTTGGGGTCGTGGTGAAAGAGTTCCGAACCAATCTATATATAAAATGTCATTAGTGGGGTCGAGGTGATTTTTCTGAACCACTACCTGAAATGAACTTGGGTTTAAGGTGACATTCCAAACTAGACTCTTACTTGGTGTCGATGGACCATTCCAAACCAAGAGTCCCTAATGTATGTTAAGAGGACATATTAGTAACGAATGAATTTATAAGTATATATTGTGTGTGAAATGTATATTGTATTAATAATCTACTTATGCGAGTTAGTAGATAATGAGATGTCGTTATTACATTTAAAACTAAATCAAGTAGGGAAACTTAATTATAAATCATTTAAAAATAACAAAATGTGAATATTTATCTAAGTATATAAATCATGAGATATGGTTACTATTACATACTAAATGGGCGGTATGGTAACTTAGTCGCGTAAATGAGTTCAGTTGAATACTATACTTCAATTAGCATGGGTAGTACATCTATGTGGGCTAAGTATGGGACGTTCAGCGTGCACTATAGATGAGGGGTGAGGTAACTCAAGAGAGTGTACGCAATCTTAACATATATAATCAATAACTCATCTTATTGTGATAAACACTTGCTAAATATTTTCAAAATGTTCTGAGTACTAACTCTTGCTATAAAAATATTTTTAGAACCTTTTAGGTGTCCAACCAAAGGGATGCCAGACTTGAGAATTCAGTCTAGGGACTCGTAGTTGCTGCATTGTGGAGGCTGGCAAGACTTTGTATAGACGATTCATTTATTCAGATCTAGTGTAGGATCTCAATTTTTTAGTACTCTCTATTGGGACATATTGTCCATTATCTTATTTCAGATATTCAGTTTTGGATTATGTTGGTTTTATTTAGCAGTTTTGGATTTTAGCCGATTGTTGAATCGACAAGACTTTATTCTTTATATATTGTGTAATGGTTTGAATTATAGCATATTGTGAATGTTTAATTTATTTCCGCATGAGAAATTTTCTTTGGTTAATAAAAGATAAAATTAGCACTAGTCTAATTTCACTTAGGTGACTAGTTATTAAAAAGTTTTCGATAGTGATGCTAAGAATGAACTAACTGAGAAACGTGTTTTAATTTTAATTTAGGACCGATCACCCGGGATTTAATTAGGTAGGGTGTCACACTGTATAATTAGTTACTCTATATCTACATTTATCCAAGGAAATCTCAATCCATATAGAATATAGCCTTCTTGGTTTGGCTACAATATCTTAGTCATTTATTCCATAACTCATTTTAAGTCATTATCTTACGACTACTTCCCGATTAATTATTAAGTCCCATATAATCCCTTTTAGATTTAAATCACATTTGCTTCAAAATTTATTTCTCTTTAAATGTGTAGGATAAATTATTCCCAACTAACCTTTCCAAAACCACTATAGGTATAGTTAACACCAAACTAACCTTACCAACACGATTATAGGTTTAGTTATCCCCAACTACCTTTACCAACACATTTAATGATCTTAGTATGTTGTCCTCTTGACTTAGATTTAAATAATTTTTTATTACTGATAATTATTCTCTCCTTGTTACCTTTTCAATAAGGCTTATACGTACATATACAAGGAGTCAACTGGAGTGAATAAGGGTTATATGTACATATATAAGAAATCCACTAATATGGGTAAGTAATCTCACTTAACCTACTATCACAACCGGTGTTAACCATTTAGACTTAGTGTGACACCCCGACTAATTAAATACCGGGTAGCTACTCCTTTATTAAATTAATTCAAAATGCCAAGTTGGTTCAGTTAGTAGCATCACTGTCGAAAACATTTTAATGATTACTAACCACCTAGTATTCAAAAAGCGAGTTGCCAATTTTAAATTAAATATGATTAACATGAAGTAAGTGAAGAATAAAAGAATAACATAACCATACACAATAAAGTCCCAATAGTGAAATCAACAAGTAATAAAGAGTCTGGAGGAAATACTCCTCACAATAATCCTACAACTGAAATAATAAAACAAGTCTGAATCCTGAATTAATTACAATCCACAATCTAAATAACTGAAATATAAAATGTCTCTAAAAGAAATGGGCGACATGCCCTACAAATGATGGAACTGAATATGGAGTCAAGATTAGAAAATAGGCGTCTACTGTCAAGGCCCTGTAACTTCCACAACAGCTACAGCTCGTCACCTGAATAGAATTCCTATGCATGGTGTCCTTGTGGCTGGGCACCTAAAAAGGTTTTTACAACAATAGATTTGAAAGCAAACGGGTCAGAGCCCGAAAGTGGAGAGTATTTTAAAAACAGTAAGTGCTTTAATAACATTAAAACAATGAATGCACCCCACGGCGAAGTACTCCTCCGTATAAACCCCTGACCCAACAACTGCTGAATCTGATCCCGTAACTCTCTCATCTCAGCTGGAGCCATACGGTAAGGTGCGTGGGCAATAGGCCAAGTGCCCGGTGTCAAATCGATCACAAAATCTATCTCTCTACTCGGAGGTAATCGAGGTATATCCTGAAATACATCGGCAAACTCTCGAACAATCGGAATTGAATCAAGTGGTATCACTACTTCCTTAGAGGTCTCCTCCTCTATATAGTACAAATGAGTGGACGATCCTCCCTCAGGACGAGGCATCGCCACTAAAAACATCTCCTGCCCGGGAATGGCAAAGATAATACTCCTACTAAAACAGTCAATCATGGCTCGGTACGCAACTAGACAATCCATACCAATAATGGCATCATACTCGGTCATCTCTAACACTAACATATCCGCGGGTAAGGTAAACCTCCCAATCTCTATACCCACGCCTCTACATACAAGGGAAATCACGGAACACCTACTCAACGGCGAATCTACACAAGTAACCGTACTCTCGGCGGTGTCTAACAACCCAATGGTGCGTGAAAATCTCATAGCAATGAAACAATGTGTAGCCCCCGTGTCAAATAAAATACGCCCCAGAGTCCCCTGAATAGAGAACATACCCTCAATGGCTGGTGGATCCTGTGGGCTTGCGACCTGTTGGAGCTGATACACTCTCCCATACTGGAGCTGTCCTTGCTGAACTGGAACTGCTGGAATGGGTGGTAATGCTACCATCTGTGGTGGTGCCGGGAGGGCGGCGGGATACATAGGCCTCTGCGGCTCCTGTCGAGCACCCTATTGCTGCTACTGCGGGGCCCTACCCCTATCCGGACAATCCTGGCGTTTATGGCCAATCTTTCCACAAACGTAACACTTCCCCGGGAAGTTCCCCCCTCTCTGTCCCTACTGCCCTCGGCCCTGGTGGCCGTTTACATTCTTCCCCTGGCCATGCTGACCCTGCTGAAACTGCTGTTGACCATTCTTCCCCTGCTGGCCCTGATGGTCGTTCGGACCCTGATGGCCCTGCCTAAAACCTCCCTTTCCGTGCCTGAAATTCCCCGATCTGAACCTCTTATGATCCCCCTGCTGAGAACCCTGGTCACCCTGCCTCCGCCCCTGAGTAGATTGTGCCCCACTGGCACCATTTCCTCCAGTCCTGCCCTGATGGATGGACTCTCCTAATCTCTTGCTCTCATCCATGTGAAAGCGGTGATCCTGGCAGTGTAACAGTGTAGCGTTAACCACATCAGAATAAGTGGCCAACGAGAGGTTCCCTAACAAATGCTGACGGATCCTCCATGTCAATCCATCGGTGAACTTCTGGATCTTCTTCTCCTATGTCGGTATTTCATTCGGAACAATATTCAGTAGATTAGTGAATTCGGCCTCATACTCGGCCACAGTCCTTCCCTTCTGTCTGAGATTCATTAGCTTCCTCCTCATTTCCGTGTGAACGGCTGACGGAAAATACTTGCGGTCAAACTGCACCCAAAACTCTTGTATCGTGAGAGTATCTCTCTCCTCCCCGGTGGTAATAGACTCCCACCACTGCAGTGCAGATCCCACTAGCTTGAAAGTAGCTAGTACCTGCTTCTGAACATCGGTGCACTCATACATCCTCAAGTGCCTCTGAATGTCTTTCCTCCACTGACATGAAACCACAACATCGGAGCTACCTGTGAACTCCGGCGGGTGCGCTTTCTGAAAAGCATCACGTACACGTTCCCAAGCATACAGGAATGCATGTGCCTGAACTGGCACTGCTACTGGCGCCTGGGGTGGTGCATGTTGTACAACTGCTAGAGCGGCATTTACCGCTTGGGCTACAATGGCTGCAACCTCAGCGGCATTCATGGTGCCCTGTACTGGTGCTGGCTGGGGCTCTGGCTGTGCATTCCTAGGAACCTGTGGTGCTCATCGTGGAGGCATCTGAAATAAGAGTAAGGTCTATAAGTTCGCAGTTATAAACCCAAAATAGCTGAAGAGCAAAGCATACATAAAAGAATACAACAGTCCTAAAATATAGGGCTCTACATCAAAGAAAGCTCAGCGGAAACATAATAAGCCGTACAGATCCTAAAGGACACTAGAACCTGGCTCTGATACCACCTATGACACCCCGACTAATTAAATACCAGGTAGCTACTCCTTTATTAAATTAATTCAAAATGCCAAGTTGGTTCAGTTAGTAGCATCACTGTCGAAAACATTTTAATGATTACTAACAACCTAGTATTTAAAAAGCGAGTTGCCAATTTTAAATTAAATCTGATTAACATGAGGTAAGTGAAGAATAAAAGAATAACATAACCATACACAATAAAGTCCCAATAGTGAAATCAACAAGTAATAAAGAGTCTGGAAGAAATACTCCTCACAACAATCCCACAACTGAAATAATAAAACAAGTCTGAATCCTGAATTAATTACAATCCACAATCTAAATAACTGAAATATAAAATGTCTCTAAAAGAAATGGGCGACATGCCCTACAAATGATGGAACTGAATATGGAGTCAAGACTAGAAAAGAGTCGTCTACTGTCAAGGCCCTGTAACTTTCACAACAGCTACAGCTCGTCACCTGAATAGAATTCCTATGCATGGTGTCCTTGTGGCTGGGCACCTAAAAAGGTTTTTACAACAATAGATTTGAAAGCAAATGGGTCAGAGCCCGAAAGTGGAGAGTATTTTAAAAACAACAAGTGCTTTAATAACATTAAAACAATGAATGCAAAATACATGTTAGGACGTGCTCTCACATGAAATAATCACCTCTCGACTAATCGTGCACTCCTAACGTACAGTACCCATCTAAGTGGTATTTATATCTAACTAAACCGACACAAGTTCGATCCCATATACTCGTTTTACAATATGAATTTCCAAATGTTAGCACTTGAATAGATAACTTTACTTAAACTCGGATTCTCAATTATTAGCATTACCATTTACTGGAGGTTATCCCCTTATTTATCATCTCAAGGAGTTACTATAAATTATTCTCATAATTAAACATGACAAGTCTGTTCATTTAACTGTATATCATTCACATCATAAATATACAATACAAGCACCCTGAAACTAAGTTATGGTGCACACATACTCTGCTATCCATCCCGGTACATAACGTACATAAGGATCACGCATTCCGATTCTCTCAGGAATCGTTCTCAGATAACAACAATCACAATCAATGGAGGCGGACACAGTCACATCACATGGGTCACGCACATACCTATGCCCCCACTATTAGAAGTCTTATTAACTTACCAATAAGTCCTTCTCTGACCTATGTCCTCGAGGTACCAATCTAAATCCGGGCACACAAAGATTAGATGGCCCTAAGCGAACGTAAACCTCCCGTGATAGCAAGTATGGTAGGTATGTCATACACATAAAATCATATACATATACTAAGCATGCACACATCTTAGTAATTACCATAATTTATTAGTGGTATACTTCTCATTCTTATACCAATACCCGTGTCCCCGGTTTATATATACACATCATCCATTATCCTCACGTCGTAATTAGTTATTCGCGTCCAATCCCACAATTATCATTCGGTCTAATTTACTATTTTATAATTTACTTCCTCAATAAATCCCAAATCTCCCAACTATACCAATTAGTTAACATGGGAAAGTTATCTCATCAATTAAACAAGGTTATGGGACACTAGAAATCAAATCAGTCCAAAAAGGCCAAACTGTCAACTCGTTAGAAGTCTCGTTCGAACGAGGCTTGTTCGAACGAGAGTTCGTTCGAACGAAGTGGGAATCTAACGAGATCTCGTTTGAATGAAAGGCATCGAACGAACATCCAACTCGTTAGAAGTCAAACTGTCAACTCGTTAGAAGCTCGTTCAAACGAGCTCGTTCGAACGAGCTCGTTCGAACGACCTGGGTAGGTCTTCTAACGAGATGCCAGTTTCGAGCCCATAATTTTCCTATCTCGTTTTTCTCTATTTTCTTCACCTCTAATCCCATATAAAAATCGTCCCAACAGTATTTTAAGGTTTCTAATCCACACTAAACATTCGTAGGTCATAACTTAACATTTATATAGGGCCAAATCTTCCTAAACACCATCTAATTATCATAACTCCCCAATTTTTCCCAAACCTTATGAACATGAACCCTAGAAATTTAAAGTCTTCAATTTCCATAAATAAATCCGTTTTTGTAACATAAAAAGTAGTAATTCTTTTAGTCCAATCACCCAATAACAAATCTACATGCAAACCTATATCAAATCTGAATTTATAACTCCAATCTCATGGGTTTTTATAAATCTTCCAATGCAATGCGATTATATAATTTTCTAATCTTGGAAGAAACATTCGCTTGAAATTGACGTAATTAAACCACTTGCCTTGGATTTTTCTCTGAATTTGGTGTTGAATTGATGAAGGTTGCTCTCTCCTTTTCTCCCAAGGTTGAAGGTTGAAGATGGAGGTTGTGTTTCTCTTTTGGGAACTTCTCCTAACCTCTCCTAAAACTCCCGTTGCCCTTTAGTTGGTTAAGTGCTGGTAATGGCTTAGTGGGTCACTAAATATCCTAATATTTAACTCCCAAAATTCGTTGGTTAATTATCCTAAAATTTCAAAATTACAAAAATACCCTTTTAAGTTGTCGGTATGGCCCAAAATGCCCCGGGACCCAAACTAAACCCCCGGCTAGTGTTTTTTGACTATTTAGACCCTTCCGGACACGTTGGCGTACTCAAAATGACCATACGATTGATAAAAATAAAATTCACTTTTTAATTTAAATAATTACCTTCCTGACACGACTGTCACGTGCGTCCCAACTAAATTTTTCCAAATTGACGTATTTCAATCTCGCGACAATTTCAATAGTTTCAATATTCATATATTGCCATATATACACATTATAATCAAATACCAACTCA
Source organism: Sambucus nigra (assembly GCA_949130495.1). Lineage (NCBI taxonomy): Eukaryota > Viridiplantae > Streptophyta > Magnoliopsida > Dipsacales > Adoxaceae > Sambucus > Sambucus nigra. The sequence continues at coordinate 752,076,238 of OX422209.1, forward strand.
CATCTCGCTAGTATTTTATCCGGATTAATTCCCAATTAATACACATTCAATCAATTAATCCCGTAAATAATTATCCATAAAAATACGGGGTATTACACTTAGTCCCCTAGGACTAGGATACATTCCTACTTAACATCGTTATATGGTAATAATTTGAGGAAATTAATTATTAATTTTAACCTCATACATTCGACTTATCTCAAATTAGTATTTCTTTTTATTTAAACTCTCCCCGAATTAATCAGAATATTTTCATCGAATCTTTTAGGGTCTTATCCTCTAGGTGACCCTACTAGAATTTCCCAAATCATTTAGGTACATCCCAACCTTTTATATATTTATTTCATATAGCTTTATTTAAGAATCCCGCGTCAATCATCTTCTTCATATTGTCTCGTACACCCTTTCGTAAGAAAAATATAACTAATTGAAAAAAACTAAAAAAAAATACGAGGTCATCGCCCACGCGATCGAACCGAATTTTTTTACAAATAGGTCATTCCGAATCAATTAGGTAAGAGGAAGAATCGATTCAGTTTATCCAGTAATCCGAGAGCAAGTCTTTTCCAATACGGGATTTTTTCAATGCCTTTTATATCTATCAAACTTTGTTCTTATGATTCAAAAATCTCAAATGGGTTGTGGGAAGGGGTTCTAACATGAAATACCATCATTTTAAACATGATTAAACCTCCAAATCATTCCAAGATTATCACCAAATTATCAAGAATTTGTCAAGAGCTCATGAACATGAAATTTCCAGATTTCATCTTATACTACGCTAATGATCTCCAGATTAATTAGAAGGTTCTAAAACATATTTTCTTCAATTAATCCTCCATTTAAACCAGGTGATCGCATAGTTGATACAAGGGGTTACAGAAATACACATGGATTACACAATTCTCGTTAATTTCTACCCAATTCAAAAGGTCTCTAAATATGTTGTCCCAACAAATGATTAAATCTTATTTTAAGCATGGTATCAACATTAATATAAGATCATTACAATTTGAATAAGAATGGAAAGAGTTTTCTTGCCTGAAATTATAAATGAGCCTTTATTCCTCCTCATAGGGTGGTCCTTCCTCCTACTCTTGGGCGGTTATGTCTAGTGTTCTTGGATGTAACTCCCAAATGAGTGGGTTAACTCTAATTATACAATGTTAGTCTTAAATTCCCGAGGTGGGATTTAGGCCCCAATTTTGGACCCCCAAATGAGCCCAAAAATAATATATAATTAGTCCGATAATTACCCAACACACACACACACACACACACACACACACACACATATATATATATATATATGTAGGAGGGGGGCTATTTTTATCTCTCCCAACTAACAGTTCTGATCAAATCTGATGGATTTGGTCTTTATCAACTGACAGCTCAGATTAACTCTTAGAAATTTACATCTAATGGTGTAAAATTGTCCACAAGTGAGAATTACTTTTCAGGACAATTTAGTAATTTTATTCAAGAATCTCTTCCATCAAGTTTGATAACTGTGCGTGGCTCTATGTGCCACTCTCTCTCTCTCTCTCTCCCTCAACACTATGGTCGTTCATAGAAGTTGAACAAAGTTTGATCGTTAGCAGCCACTTATGCGATACTGGAATGGAACACGGGCACCTCAACCCACATTCTCATCCCTCTCCGACACTGCTCATTGTTAGGACGATTGATAGCAACACTGGGTAAAGCCTTCACTATCTTTTCTTTAACCTATAGAAAGAGGGTTTGCCCAAGTTTGAAAAGACTTTTGGGTTTTGGCCAGTATATAGCAACACCGGGTACATAGATCTTTTCTTTTTCTTCTCAAATTTGTTTTGAAAGGGTCAAATTTGTTTTGGATGTGTTCTAAATTCCCCATATGAAACAGGTATAAGATCTCTCTCTCTCTCTCTCTCTCTCTCTCTCTCTCTCTCTCTCTCTCTCTCTAAATGTCCCATTTTTTTTTTTCCTTTTCTTCATGGTAAAGAGGGAAAAACCCCAAAATTGTAAGCTTAGGATTATTTTTAATTCATTTGTCAACAAGATTTTATGTTTACTATTCACACTGTTGATATTTATTATGTTTTTGCTATAAAATTGAGGTATTTTTGTTCATCCGTTTAGATTTCTATTTGTGATTTATGTTTTGGATAATTTTATTTTTTATTTTTCTGAAATTTTATCTATGAAAATAATTATTTGTAATTTTGTGTTGTAGGTAAGTTATGATCAAGAATGAGGTTGAGGTGGAGAAGATGGCGGTGTGGTTATGGATATGACATGTTGAGAGTGAGAACTGTTCTTTCCTCTGTCCGCACCTGCAAATAGCATTTTAATGGTACAACTGAATGGTGCTTTGGGGGAAGAATGTTTTTAATTTTCTTAGTTTTTTGGGAAGAATCATTTCACAGTTTTGTAGGTACATCGGTATTTCATTGAGTTTTGTAGGGGAATCTCTCTAGGAATACGTTTTTAATCTTGCAATGCTTTCTGATACACAGTTAAACTCTTGATTTTATGGCTTTTGATAAATTGCTTTTAAGCTGTTTGAGCTACATGTTAACATGTATGCATTCGTGTGCGTGTATATATATCATATAATTTTTTTTATTAACTGTATTGGCATGTATATATATCACATATTTGTGTGTATATATTTATCCACTGTATTTGTGTGTGTATATCCACTGTATTTGGCCAAGTTCTGAAAGCTATAATCATTTGTCAAACTTGATTTTCAATTTACTGGTAGCAAGATTTAACAAGCAAAACTTATAATGGACGAAATGGCATTCTGCTTCAGTATGACAAAATAAAAGTGAGCAAGATGAAGGGACAATTGTTTTATTTAAAAAACGTACAATAAACAAACTATTTTATTTAAAAATGTACAATATTTTATTTACTGACAAAACTTTAGTGATAATACTTAAAACAAATTTGCAAGTCATTTAATAAAAATAAACAAACTATTTTATTTATTTATTTAAACTGGTTCATTGTAGGCATCACCACCAACTCCAAGGGAATAGAAATTAACTCGGAGGTATTAGGTTTTCCATTTCGTTGTTTTAATTTTATTATGAGTGTGCTACGAAGTTAACTGTTATGTATATCACATTTTTTTTTTAATTTTAGTTTTGAGCTTTTAATTTATGTGATGCTTAATATAATGGACTTTCACTTTTAAAATATTTCAAGTTTTATTCTATCTTTTTTTTTACGTAAATTTGAAATTTTATTGTTGTTACAAAAAAAATGACTTTGATTCATTCTTAATTTTATCTGTTGTGTTTGGTAAGTTGTAAGTATCTTTTACAAAAAATTATTATTTTTAAATTCTTTTTTTATTATGATTATGAGTAATGAAACCTAAATTCAATTTTTGAAATATCTTTTCAAAATCAGTAACGTCTTAAATACACGTCGGGTAAATTTTTACTTTACATGGGATTCGGTATGAACATCATAATGTGTCTAAAACGTTAATGTGTTTGAAAAATGAGTTCAAATGATCTATCAATTATTTCCATCAGAAGTTTTTTATCTCATGACTCGAGGTAATATGGCTAGATAATAAGTTGTCTTAGCTTGTCTTATGTAGGTATACCATGTAGGAGAGAAAATTTAATAAAGTTATGGTTTAAAATAAAAGGGAAAAGTTGTTAGCTGCCAATTGGCTGAGGGCCGTTGTAGTTAGTTTAAACAAAATAGATACGTGCTCCCATCAATTCGGTCATAATGGTAATAACAGCTAAAAGATATAATACCATATGGTCAATTGAAATGGGTACAACTGGAAGTTTAGTCTTACCAATCAAAGTCTATCTAAAGGCAATACTCGGCATGCGCCCTAAGGTAAGTGGGTAAAGCCAGCAACTAAAGGGGCGTGAGTTTTAAAAAAACATCTGTGGTAAAGCCTAGGAATACGTATATAAATATGATAAACATAATATGATATTACAAAGAAAGATTGTATACAAAAGGGAGATATTATCAGTAGGTATGATATATCATTTAACGCTTCCTAAGACTAAAATGACCGGAAAGTTCACTGTCCAAAGGGTTACAATGCTCAAGATTTTCAAACGAGGCCCACAGAAAGTGATAGCACAAACAGATATTAACTATAACATAAATATATATGTTATAAAAAAATATTATATATATATATATATATATATAGATACGTGATAAATAAATATATACTTTAACTATTATAAAAATGTTATAACTGTGTGTATAAAAAAGTATATATTAATATATTATCAGTCATAAAAAATAACGTAATAAATATAATAAACATAATATAATATTTATAGCATTATAAAAATATAAATAAAAAAGATGTATATATTTTTGTCAGTAGAAAAGACTCGACAGAAGAAATGCCTAAGGTAGTTGGCATGTAATAGAAAAAGCGTGGATTGAAACTGGCCAAGGCAATGGGATACGACACACTTTTGGATTCTTCACAATGCGCGGCTGGAGGTCTGAAAAGGGAGGTACAAAGTTTTCAAAAATTAAATAGATGAGACTAGGATGGTAATTAGAAATAAGTCTAGATTAGTTGCCCAAGTCTACTCTCAGATTGAAGAAATAGACTTCGAGGAAACATTTTCATCAGTAATTCATCTTGAATATGTTCATCTATTTTTAGCAATATCATATCATTTTAAATTCACTCTCTACCAAATGAATGTGAAATCTGCATTCCTTAATGGTATTCTAACTCAGGAACTCTATATACAACAACCCAAATGGTTTATTGACCCTCACCATCCGAATCATGTTTTCAATTGAAAAGGGCCTTATATGGTCTAAAATAAGCACCCCGTGCTTGGTATGATCGATTGTCTAAGTTTTTATTAAATCACGGCTTTAGGAGAGGCGGTAATGATCCAACTCTATTTGTTAAACTTTTTGACAAAACTATTTTTATAGACCAAGACTACGTAGATGATATCATTTTTGTATCTACATCCTTAAGAGAAGTTGAAAATTTCTCTAAAGTTATGCATGGAGAATTTCAAATGTCTCTTATGGGGGAGTTGCAATTCTTTTTAGGACTTCAATTCAAATAGAACTCAGAAGGTTTATTCATTTTTCAATCTAAATATGCTTTAGAGATTGTTAAGAAATTCGGCCTAGAAAATGCAAAAGATGCTAAGACACCTATGCGTACCTTCGTAAAAATGTTTAAGGATGAACATGGAAAATCTATTGATCCCACTCTTTACCGTAGTATGATAGGAAGCTTATTATATCTCGCTGCTTCACGCCCTGAAATTATGTATACTGTTTTTGTCTACGGAAAATATCATAATGCACCTAAAGAGAGTCATTTATCCTGCATTAATAGAATTATTAAATATGTTAAGGGAACTCTCAATTTAGGACTTTGGTATACCAATGACACATCCGCCACTGTAACTGGTTACACCAATGCTGATTGGGCAGGGTATTCTGATGACAGTAAGAGTACGCCATGAGCATGTTATTATATATGAAATAATTTAGTAGAATGACCTAGTAAAAATAGAATTTTATATCATTATCCACCGCTGAATCTAAGTACATTGCAGCAGGAAGTTGTTGTTCGCAATTACTTTGGATAAAACGGATGTTAAAAGATTATGGCATAATTGAAGATAAGTTCCACATCTATTGTGATAATCAAAGTGCAATTAATATTTTTAAAAATCCTGTGCAACACTCTCGCACAAAACACATTAAGATTCAATATCAATTTATCCGTGAATTAGTAGAATATAAGGAATTGGAAATTATGTATTTGCTAACAGATTGTCAACTAGGTGATTTGTTCATTAAGCGTTTAGATAATATCAGATTTGAGTCTTTACGAAAATCTATTGGCATGATATTTCTTCAATAAATGTTTGTCATCTCATAAAATATCATCCGGTCATATTCATGATCATAATTGATCTTTGAGGATATAGGGCACAAAAGTTCCAAAAATGACAAAAGAAACCTTATATATCTGTTTTATGTAGGAGATCCTTGATGTGACTTGTTGATGTTTGTGCGTTGATGACTATTTATCTTCTTTCTACCTTATTTGTTCATGTATATTTGTTCCTACCCTTTGTCCATTTGAGATAAAATGGGGGGAGAAACTTTGAGTCCACTTGGACATTATTTTGATTACTTCAACTAAAATACTTGGTCTTAGTTATCTTATTTTCATGAAATCAGTACCTCGTTTCATCATAATATTGTTAGGGTATTGGTCTGTATTTAGTTGAGTAATGTAATTTTCTTTTCTAGGATTGGGGTAGATAGAATTTTGTATAAGAATAGGATTTTCTTTATTCTTTAGTATCCCTACGAGTCCTCGATGACTCAAATGAGATTTTATCTCATATTTCCAAAGCGGGGGATTGAAGAAACCTATATCTTTTACACACTTGAGTCTATATTATATAGGCGCTTGTCTAGTTTGAAAATAGTGATGAAATTTGAGTCATACCCTAGTCTACCAAAGAACCTCAAACTATATATGATATTTCCTTTATTAGTCTCAAAGGTATAATACAACCACTGTACCTAGGATTGCATTTCTATGTTGCATTCATATTAATTTAGGTGTGTGAGTATTAATTCCCATTATAATAGGTTTCTAATAATTTTTAGGAATTTATAAACATTTTTGAAACATTTAAAAATCGGTTTTAAAATGTCTTGGACTTATTTTTAAATACTCTTATCTCCTAAAAACTTGGCTGGGAAGAATCCAAAATCGACAGAAACATTTGTGGTAATAAATTGTATTTTAAAAAGTTCAAAACTCGCATTTTTGGTTTGATCCCTGCCCTACACGTATTGGCTAGTCACCCATCAGATTTGTGTCTTTCCTCTCTCACAAACTTAAGACTCAATTTAAAATGTTGGATTTATGTTATCTATGGTCTGCATGTCTCTTATCTCAATCCACGTCTTTATAAATTTGATCAATCAAATGGACTTTAAAAGCGGTGGTTTTACATCCTTGGGATTTTCTTCGATTTGATAAGATTTAATCCAAGTCATTTATTTGGTTCGTCCTTCCAGATCCTTCTCTTAGATGTATAAATAGAGACCAAGTGTTATACGTTTACAATCCTTGGATGGTAATCTTTGGATGAGTTGAGTTTTAAGAGAAAATAAGAAGAGAGAGAGAGAGAGAGAGAGAGAGAGAGAGAGAGAGAGAGAGAGAAGAAAAAGAGAGAATATCAAACCCTAAATGAAACTCTTTTGATTTTTCCTCAGAAAATACCTTGTGAGTTTGAGTGTGTTCGATCGCTGTGAAGATCCATCCTCTCTAGTCTTTAATCTCTTGTCCAACTTTTCACGAAGTTTGGATTTCATTTTCTTTTCATAGAAAGTGTAGATCTGAACTGTGTGCGATACAAAACTATAAGGACATTCTTCTCATGTCCATTATCTTACATTTGTATATGTCGTACGCCGCTACAAAAGGCATGTCACTTCACGATCTCACACAACGGTCTTAATTTGAATTCCAGGAATCAAGCATTCAACATCTCCATCATGTGTCCCACATCTGCCTCAATAATTTCACGTTCCATGATTTTAGGGACTTTATACAAGTGGTACGTAAGAGAAGTCAAAATAGTGAAAGAAAGCAAGATATGTAAGTTAAAGGTAATTTTGGTAATTTTATAGCCACCGTCTGGAGGACCAATTAACTGAAAAGTTGAAGAGATCGCCGCAACCAAGATACTGGAAGAAACGGTACCTCAATTCGAGCTACGGTGACGAAGTTATGGCCCTTTGAAAATGGAGAAAAGTCCAAGAAAAAACCTTGGAAAAATGCTAAGTGTTTAAGCCCTATGTTCCAGCAAATTTTTGCGAACCGAAGGCCAAATCGGTTTAGGGTCAGACCAGTTTGGGGTACCTGACGCTGGCAAGTGTTTTAAAATTGTGAAACTATTTTTTGGTTTCCTTATAAAAGTCAACTACGGGGGAGTTATTTCACAAGACTTTGAGAGACGATTTTGAAAGTTCTAATTACTTTAGTCTTCATATTTTTGAGTCCCAAGACTCATGTTTTGATCCACACATCCTTGCCAAACCTTTGTGAATCCTTTTGAAACCCAAGAACAAAACCTTGTGTTTGTTCAAACTTTGTGGAGAAGCCTTCTTCCTTCATCATTGCTGCTCACCTGGAGTTCCCGAGGGAGATTCCAGCCGACGACTACAGAACCGACACCTGCGGGTATTTCTATGTCACTTGTTTTTCATTGCAATACGTGTAACTTTATCTTACAAATTATAGTGAAAAATAAAAGGTTTTTCCCCTTTGGGGGATTTTTCCTCACATGTGTGTATTTAAATGTTCTTGCATAATTTCATCTTATTCAATCACACCTAGATGCATGTTTAGGATTTAATTGGGAAAATTGAGTTTAATAAAATAATTTCTTTATTTGAACACACGCGCACTCTTCTCAAATTGGTATCAGAGCCAATTACACGCGTACTTTTCTATGATATCACTCCTGACGAGTTTCGACGTAAAATGACGTGCACCACGTCAAAAGAGGCATGGGATGTTTTGCAACTAACCCATGAAGGGAATAATGCTGTGAAAGAATCTAAACTCCAAAATTTAACAACTCAATTTGAGACCATCACCATGCATTAAACTGAATGTTTTGATTATTTTTATGATGGGCTATCTGATATTGTTAATACTAGCTTTAATCTTGGTGAAAACATTCCTAATGCTAGAGTTATTAAAAAGATTCTAAGATCTTTGCCTAAGCGTTTTATCCCAAAAGTCACTGTGCTAAATTCTATGGGTAATTTAAATAAGCTAAAATTGGAGGAACTTGTAGGAGACTTACAAACTTATGAAATTGATATGCACTACACCAAAATGGGAGATTTGTGAGTGTTGTTAGCACTCACAAATGACCTTTATAACTGTTATTTACCGACATAATTTAGGGGGTGACAAAAGAAAGTTTGTAACTCCTAACAGCAGTCACAAATTTTTATAACCCCTATGGGGGTTATGACTGGTGACCCCGATTTATAACTGTTATTTGTAACTTCTATCAGCAGTTATGAATCTAACCTTTGTAACTGCTGTCAGCAGTTACAAATCGAATACTTATAACTGTTGTCTGCAGTTACAAGTTTGTGACTGCTGTTAGCAGTTACGAATTTCTAACTGCTGTCAATAGTTACAAATTTATGACTGCTATTAGTAGTTATAAAGGTTGAATTTGTTAAATGTAATAAGAATTGTTACAAATGTCTTTATATTTTCACAAAATTATGAGAGTAGAATAAAAAAATAAGCTAAAATAAAGAAGTAGATGAAATATCATGAACATGTAACAAGTCTAAAAAATTCTATAACATTTCATTTATATTTTCGACATTCCAAATATCTGGTACACATAAAACTTGTTTCGACTTAATTTTACATCAAACAAACAATTCTTGGGCGCTAAGTACAAAATGAATATAGAATAAAAAATAAACTAAAAAATGACGACACAACACTTCGATGATATCAAATGTGGGGGTATTGATGCAGTGATATCGTCCCTCGTGTACTCGGAGCACGTATGACCGCTGAGCAAGTTCAATGGACTCATTTTTTTATATGCGGTATCTCGGTATCCATTGACTTGTACTTGTGTTTCTTTTCATGAAGTGTAAACAAATAGATTTAGGCCTTTGAATACTACGTATGTCGGGTATGCCATGTGTGTACCTGCAAACAATAAAATATATCATTTATCAGTAACTATTATTTTTGTATCATAAAAAGATATGATTAATATTATTTTTGTTCATTAATCATTTTATTAAATACATAGCATTTTATATTTCACACGCAAATAATTCATGCTTTCATCAGAACAAACGTTGAAATTGAGGTTAACTATTCTTAGAAAAGTTAATTACCTAAACACATTAAGTTAATAAACTAAATATATGACAAAAGTAAAAATATCGATGTACGAACCCGTATTAATTAACACGTACAAAAAAGGTGAATATTAATTAACTCGTACATACATGGACATGATAATCTCTGGCACTTCTCTTGCCATCGGTTGCAGAGAAGACAATGTAGACAAGAACAAAGGTACCAATAATCTCAGCACCAAGACTTGATCCCTTGGTGTATCCATAGGCAACAACGTTAGCACCACCACCTGCTACATTGTAATGGGACTTCTCAAAACCCTTCACCACACCAACACCACAGATGGCTCCAAGGCACTGCATAACCATGTAGAAAACTGCCATGTTTATATGTAATTTCAACAACCATTAAACAAAACACAGACATAAACACAGATCCAGAGGCTCTAAAAAACTAAGATATATGGAAAGATATGAATTAATAAAAAAAGGAAGAACAGAAGGTAAGAAAAAATAGGATAGTACTCGAACACGATGAATGAGAAGAATGTACCTATATTCAATAGGACTAACCTGCTAAATTCATACACAACAAAAATGAGGTTAGTATAAACTCTTACACGAGACATAATCCCCTAGAAAATGAACAACTAAGTGACATACATTAATGGCAACAACACTTGGTGAATTCTCTACGTCAATGGGTGCATTAAGGAAGAACTGGACTTCATCGTCCTCACTCGCTTCAAATTGAAAAGGCACCTCTTCTTGCCCAACTTCTGTTAAGTTAAATTTGCTCCCATCAAAGGTTGCAGAACCATATCCATGCGAAATATACATCTAAACAAGCAATAGATTAATTCATATTTCATATTGTCCCTATTTTACATTCTTTTTCCCAGAACTAGATATACATCTTTTAGTAAATCCCATAATAAATATTGGTTGAGAGGCAAAGGAAGCAAACAGATTGAATTGAAAAATGGGAGATCACTAACGGTCACTGCTGTGATTCGTCTTCCTTATACTTTTCCCATTCTTTTATTTCATGAATCGACTAAAGCATTATTTAGTAGTGTTCATAATAAAAGAGTTCTCTTATTCTAAATGGCGTTATGAGCACTTTTAATCATAGAGCTTATTGAGCTCGATTTCTATCATTTTTTGCATTCATTTATGTTTTTCAGATTCTTTGTTTACATCAATTTGAAGTACCAGATGTCTTTTCTTTTGTCTTCCAACAAGGTCAGGGTGCCTAACTTTCATCAAGTGAGGAAAGATGGTTCACACACTAAATCAGGGGGAGTTTCACATAGCATTATTATTTTCGAATCATGTTGCACCATCAATCAGAGAGTGTGATTTTATTGTAGATAGCGAGAGTTGTGAAAACTTCATGGAAAAGTATCTTGGAAAGCATATGAAGTTGCAAACAGAGCATAGCCCATCTCTATACACCATTATCTGGATCAAGAATGGTGGGTCCTGTAGTAGAGATAACCGCAATTTGCAATGTTTTTATTTCCATTGGTAAATTTAATCAACACGATATAGCATTTGATGTAGTAGGTATGGATGCTAGTGACTCGCTCTTAGTCATGCTTTGGAAACTCGATGTTGATGTGACATTAAGGGTCAGGGACAACACATATTTGTTCACTTTGGGAAATTATAAGATTGTTATTGCTCCATCTTTTCAAAACCCTCTAAAGTGGAGGGGCAGTCTAACCTAACCATCATCAGAACATAATCAGAGATAGTGGAAAATGTGAAATAAGCATCGGATATGTTCACCTTCGTAGGAGATAATGATAGAAGTTGCAGAACTAGCAGTCCCCAAAGCTCTCTATTAACAGAGTTCCAAGATCTGGTATCTGGAAACATGGCAAACTAGACACCCCTGATGAAGGACATTCAACACCACATAGACATAGTCCCTTGCGCAAGTCTATCGATTTCCCGCACTACTGAATGAGCCCAAAGTGGAATGAGATCCTGAGGGAGCAGAAATAAGAGTTACTGGAGAAGGGGTTCAATTATGAAAGCATGATATGGAAGTTAGCAGATATGCCTTCACAGCTGAACCATCAATAATATTAGAGTCCGATACAGTTCTCTATTACACAGTGGATGATATATTATAAGGAACAAAAGATTTTACCAAGATCGATATTCGAAGTTTCTATGATCATATTTAAATCTATCTCGGAGACGAGTTAAAGACACGTTCAAGAATAAAGACGACTTATATGTGTGGTTGGTAATGCCTTTCGGCTAATCCAACGCACCCAGTACTTATATGTGGATGACGAATAAGAATAAAGTCCCCTCAAGACTAACAACCTATGACTAGTTATCGTAGACTATCCTTTGTAGATGAGAAAGGGGTCACATCCATCGAGGAAGTCACATCACCCTTTAATGCAAAACTAATTTGCATTTCTTGCAAGCCAGATGGCATTTCATGCCCAAGGCATTATAAATGCATGACTTACAAAAATTAAGGTACAGGGGAAAAACTAGAAAATAAATCATGTCACATTAATCCCTCACCTCATACGTTATTATAGTTATTTTTCCAGCTCATGAACATACATGCTTAGATTGCTTTTTATACCTATAATCTTCGCCAAATAATTTGAGTGAACAGTTAAACAGGTCGAGTTGAGTTCGCATCATTTACGTTGTCAATACCTTTGAAGTTTACAAACATCAATTTAGTTAAGAAACACAAACATCATATTTAAACCATCATAATAGAATAATTAGTTGATTTAATTCACAATTTGATACTTACACCCATTTTGGATCTAGAGATCCATAATCTGCGCAAAACTTGTTTCCGGATTAAGACAACAGATTCTCCAACCACCCATGTGGATCTAAGAAGTGGAAAACATGATGCATAAAAAAAGAGAGATTGATGTTATTAAAAAATGATTATTAGCGTAACAATAATAAAGATGACGATGACAACAACAGCAACAACCACAATAATAAAAGAAGCAGCAACAACTAAAACAACAGAAAAGTAAAATAAACAAGCCTATTTTTGTCCCAATATTCTTTCTCAAATTATTTCTTAACCTCTCTCTCTCTTTGTGCAACAACTCATGAGAGGAAGGGGAAGGGTTGACCCAAATCGACCCTATTTTTGTACCATCCAAATTCAAACCGCTCATGTTGCAACCCATTTTTGAACCGTACAAATCTTCCCAAATCATTTTTGATCCACCCACATCCTCTCACAACCGCCCATTTACCGATTCTAGTGTGAAAGTGAGGGGGTCGGGGATTCATTTATGTTTATTTTTGGCTTTGCAATATTCAGATACACACTATGCATAATGGCTCCTATAATAAGACTTATAATTGTTTCCATACTCCCAAGTTCCTTATATTTATAATTGATGTTGATTATGATTATAATATTATCATACCCCATCAAATCATAGTCTCATAAATTTAATTCTAATTAATTTTAACAATGAAACAATTTCTCGTTAAAATATAACAGTTTAATATAGGTAACCAAATGAAAACGTGACCAAATTCAGTGTACTGGAAAAAAAGGCTGACCCGCGGATTGCATTAATAGTCCCCCAAACTTCACGTGTTACCAAACAACCACTAAAGAAAAAGACACGTTTGTCAATGGGCTTTGAGGAGCAATTTTCTCATATGGACTTTAAAGGGAAAAGGGTGCCAATTTCTGTTCAAGAATAGGAAATTGGGAGGGGAGATCAACCAATCACATTTGCAGCTAATTTGGTTAGCTACAGGTAACACAAGCACGAGCTCTTATATTACTGAATTCTAAAGTCATTTTACTTAAATAATAACTTTGCAACTCATAATTTACAGAAAGTAATCAATGCCACATGGGGCTTAAATATGTAAGAACCACTATGTAGTTAATTTTCTATTCTAGTGCAGGGCTGGAGGTGATTGGAGTACAACTTATGCCACTTCGCCATTCTATATGACATAAAAAATTAAGTCTTTTTACCTTGAAGGATACTATTATTCGATTTTTGATCTAACAAGACATGATAGAGTTCAAATACAGGTATTTATGATATTTTGTTAAGTCATATATAAAACCAATCCTTTGAATAACAAAATTACCAATATAGTACTACCTCTTAGAATCGGAATGTCCATATTTTTCATTTCATGTGCAGCCATGATATATTGAGCAACACCAAACCATTTCATCCACTGCCTGTACGTAACTGCCGTTGTGAGAGAGGAAGTGCTCAAGTCAATGATACAATCCGCTGACCTAGCCCCATCCAACCGTAGGTCCACATAATCTGAAAAGTAACGTGAGAGATATTGAATATATAATAACTCCTGCAAATTATATAATGTTGGACAGTCTACAATAAGTACAACAGGGCCAGGGATAGAGGGACCACATACGTCGTTCGGGTCAATAGATGTCCCTTTTTCTCCCTCGCTAGCCAAAGTTAACAAGAGACCTGGAAGTCCCACTACAATTTCTGATGAAACACGAGAATGAAATATGTGATCAATCTTTGATAACTTAATTTTATGCCCTCTGCAGTCACGCCGAAACCCCTCTCTTCCATTAAATATAATTCCCAATATGGGGATAATAACTAATAAAGGAAAGGGAAGTTAACAAGAATAACATCTACAATCCACTTGAAATAAAATAACATAAACACCTAGCTGAATAATGAATCTAAATCTATCTATTGAAGCCATAGAGGGTCCTTCTCTACCTTTTGATGGCATACACCTACTCAACGATGACTAGGTTCATACACATCTCATAAATAACACTTTCAACTAAATAAAGCACCTCCTCATGGTTTATAAAAAAGCAAGAATTAATAGAACCTAGACATTACCTGCTCAAACATTCATTTCGACCATAATTAGTGAACTAAGAGTCTTATGCTTTATATCATAGTACATTCCTACAACAAACATTACCCTTAGAGAAAGGGATTTCGAAGCCAGAGAATAGACGTAAACTCTGTGTTATCCGACTCACTTCCATCAACCATAACAGATGTTATCCCTCAAGAAATGATTTAATGTCGTCTTCATTGACATTTAAAGTTAAAACAACAAAAAAAACTTGCTTTGCTAGGAGAAATTTAACACATCAGATAGATACATGCATGTTCAAAATCAAATCACAAGTAAACCTATAATTATATGTTTTCTATGAAATTTTTGTCAATCTGCATAGGGGATCCAATAACATTATTTTTCCAGTTCTCCATAATTTTCATTAAATTTTTATGCCTAATCTATAGATTTGAAATTTGAACTAATAAAAATGTTTAGTCCACCTCAATAGGACAGTTCACCTGTCTGGTAAAATCCAACTAAACATCTCAAGATCCCTCCATTACAGTGAGGTTGTCAACAATCATATGCTAAGTGCAAAGACAAAACTACATACAAATATATATGAAGGAGAGAACTTAGGGGGGGGGGGATAATCAAGTTACAAATTTAGTTTACCTCAACCAAACTATAAATTAGGGTAGAGATCCAAGTTTCCATCTTATGATTACAGATTCACATTGAACTGAAAAAAATTAAAAGAAAGAAATATATCATGTCAAAGTCAGTTCGTATGTAATAGTTGCGTGGTCATCAACAAATGCACGAAGCAGAGTTAAAAGTTTGTGGGATTTCAGGGATGTCATTAGATGAAAACATACAATTATATAATCTATTATGTGCCTACAATTAATTCAAGCCCTAAAAAAATGAATCTATAAAGAAAAAAGTATGATTCATTGCTCAATAATAATTTATTCAAAACTTCATCTCTAAAGAACCAATTAGAAACAAATTGGAAATTAGATTAATGCATTCAATTGTTGATTATCCGGGAGCATGACACTAAAGTTCCTCTATAACAAAACAAAGAGTATAGCAAATTTAAACAAAAATCTGATAAAAAAAATTCCAATCCACCACAACACACAATAATAACTACTGGAGTACTAAAATTACCAATAATAATTATTTTCTATTTATTTATCAACAATTACCAACAATTAGAGCTTTTAGTTAAATAAGAACTTGAGTATTAAAATTACTAATAACAATGATGCAAAGAATACCCACTCTCCCGTCAGAGTACTAAAATTTGATGTCAAACAAAAAATAAAATAAATTTAATCTGACAACCTATAAGAAATACAACTTTTCAAAATGTTGGAAATTAACTCGGTGAGCCTATAAGTTAGACAAAAAATCAAAACTCTTATCAAAATAAGAAGCATGTTATACCAACTACTATTGTATATAGAATACATAGATAAAATCAAACATGAAAATTTCTTAATATGAAGCTACTACCCCATTCATTGTGATAATAATATCTGTAACACAATAGATACAGATAATAACAGACTAAAACCTAAGTGTATAAGAAAAATACATCAACTTAATCTGCAAAAATAAATCAAACAGGGATTATTTAGGGATTATAAACATTAACAAAATCATTTTTTGTATAAGAATATTTAGGGCTTACCGAAATGGAAATGAAGAATAGCATTTAGGACTTACTAGTGAAGAGAGGTTGAAATGGTTCCAGCAAAATGAAAGAGAAAGGGGAGGGAGTGGGAAAAGAGAGAGATGAGAGAGAAGACGGAAATTAAAGTTAAGGTCGAAAATTTTGTGACCGCCAATAGCGATTACAAGTTACGTATTAGGTCAAGATTTGTGACTGCTGGGAGCGGTTACAAATTTATGACTGTCAATAACAGTCACAAATTTAGTATTAGACTAAAAGTTGTGACTGATGACAGCAGTTACAAATTTATGACTGTCGATAGCAGTCATAAATTTAGTATTAGACCAAAATTTGTGACTCCTCATAGAAGTTATAATTTTGTGACTGTTGATAAGAGTCATGACTTAGGTGTACTGATAAATTTGTAACTGTTTGTGAGAGTTATAAATTTATGACTGCTTATAGGAGTCACAAATTAATTATATGGTAATATTTATGACTCTCATTAGCGGTGACAAACTAATTGACTCAAAGTTTTTATTACCCATTGATTTTATCACCCCTAATGGGAGTTATAAATGGTCCTGCTCCCAGGAGTGATAAGTTTGTCACCCCCATTAGCAGTCACAAAAGGGTAGTCACAAAATTAGCATTTTGGTGTAGTGATGTTTCCTAAATCTGTCAAGCCTAAAGATAAGGGAATTGCACTTAATGCCCAGGAGAGAAAGAGTGAGGGGTCGGTAATAAAGAGGGAAGAGTCATCTAGAAAAAGAGAGATTGAAACGTCAGATTCTGAGTGTGACTTTGATTTAGATGATTTGGCCCTGTTTGCTAAAAATTTCAAGAAAATTCTCAAATTCAAGAAAAATGGAAATTTCAATAATAAAAATAAGTTTGAGAAATATAAGTTTGAAAAGAAAAATGATTTTTTTTTAAAGGCCCTCCTGAGAAAGGCTGTCAGAGATGCTATGAGTGCGATGGTAAGGGTCATAGAGCTTTTGAGTGTGCTACTAGGCTGAACAGAGAAAAGGGCAAAGTTGTCCTTAATGCTACCCTTAGTGACGATAGTGAGGTCGAGTCGGTGGACTCTGGATACGAGTCATCGCATGAATGTAACTTCACCGCATTCATGGCTAGTCATGTGAGCACTTCTAGTACTCCTCACGGCAATGATGATGCTTCTTCACAGGGACACCTCGATAGTGAGATCGATGTGAGTGGGGGGGAGATGATGCAAGTGAGAGCGAGAGTAATATTCAACGCGCCTATGATGAGTTATATAATTAGTCATTTAGAACTAAAAAGTGTAACAAAGCGTTAGTTCTTAGGATCACCTCGTTAGAAGAAGATTTAGAAGAAGTGAGAGAGAGAGAGTCCTCCACCTCCACCACCTTGAGAGAGAGAGAGAGAGTTTGCCTCTGTTGAGAAAGAGAGTTTGTTTAAAGAGAGAGAGAAACTGTTTAGAGAGAGAGAGAGAGTTGTTTTGAGAAAAAGAGAGGGACTTGACTAAACAAGTGGCTAGTCTTACGAGTGAGCTCCATTCCTCCCTGGAGACTCGGAAGAAACTTGAAGCCCTTGTTGCCCAGCTTACTCATGATCTTGAGAGAGCACGCGAAGTCAAGGTTCAAATCGAGGACAGATCTGGAAAGATAGGAAACATGCTCCTCGACCCCGCTTGAGGTTTTGGTGATAGGCAGGGAATAGGTTATGAAGGTGCCTCCACATCCTAAATTGCACCTGGACCTGTTCCTATGTTTACTACGACTCCTTAAAGCCATCGTCAAAAACCACGAAGGAGAGTTCGACCAAGAAAAGTAAACCCAGGTCCTCCTAAGACTGTGTTCTTTTGTACATATTGCAAAAGAAAAGGCCAGCTCAGGGAGTTTTGCTATAGTTCGGGTCGAACACGAAGTAAAACTGCTCCACCCCATCATATTGATGATTTTGCTAGTCTAAGAGAGAGTGTTGAGTTTTTAGCTGCCACATCACAGAGTTTGATAGAGGAATTCCGACAGATGTCTTTGCCATCAGTGAATGCTTCTCGCATCCCGACTAAAACCAACAACAACAAGGGTAAACAAAAGGTTACCACTTCGTGGGCACCTAAGAAAGATAAAAAGGCCCTTTTTGTTCATGTCTCTCTCAAAACTCATATTAGCTCACAGTGGTATTTTGATAGAGGGTGCTCTATACATATGATAGGTGATGTCTCATTTTTTACCTACCTTGAGTATTATAAGGATGGTAGAGTCACCTTTGGAGATGGAATCAAGTCTATCATTATAGGACGAGGTACAGTAGTGTTACCAGGATTTCCTAAGCTAGAGAATGTTTTATATGTTAAAGGTTTAAAAGCAAACCTTATCAGCATTAGCCAGCTGTGCGACGCTGACTTTTCCGTAAAGTTTGACTAGGACGCGTGTAATGTCTATAATCAAGCCGATAAACTTTTAGTGCGAGGGGTGAGGATAGAAGATAATTGCTATAGGACTGAGCTCACGTCCTCACTTGTCTACAATAATGCCACGATCACTCCCATGGATCTGTGGCACCAACGTCTAGGTCACGTGAACGTTAGAGATTTGACTCGTTTAGACAAAAATGACCTATTACGTGGCTTACCATCTCTTGGAAAGCCAGCTTCCACGGTTTGTGAACCCTGTCAGTTGGCAAAGAAAATCCGTAGTCCTTATAGGAAGTTTTATTCCATTACCACCTCTCGTGTCCTCGAGCTGATTCACATGGATCTTATGGGTCCTACTCGTACCGAGAGTCTGGATGGTAAGAGGCATATCCTCGTGATGGTTGATGATGTCTCCAGATATTCGATTACAGGTTTTATAAGAGAGAAATCCAATGCTGTAGAGTTTTTAACGACTAAGTGTTGTGTCCTGCAAAACCAATACGGAGTCACTATTAACAGGATACGTAGTGACAATGGCACATAATTTAAGGATGCAAATGTAGATCTTTACTATGATAGCCTTAGGGTTAAACATAAGTTTTCTGCTGTGAAGACTCCCCAAAAAAATGGGATTGTTGAGATAAAGAATAGGAAGATCCAGGAAATGGCTAGATTTTTGCTTCTAGGTCATAGAGTTGCTAGGAGATTTTGGCCAGAGGTAGTGTCTACTATATGCCACACGGTGAGTAAGATTTATCTGCATCCACACACACTTAAGACGCCTTCTAAATTATGGACTTGAAAGAAACCCAACCTTGCATATTTCCATGTGTTTGGGGAGCAAATGCTACATCCTATGGGATAAAGAGCAATTAGGAAAGCTTGACTCCCGGAACGATGAGGGAATATTGCTAGGATATTCATCGAATAGTAGAGCGTATCGATTCTTTAACCTGAAGATCTCTAAGGTTATGGAATCAATAAATGTCATCATGCAATATGACGAACCTCCGATGGTTATTGATTCTAAACTTCAGTGTGAGGATGAGGATTTTTCTGGAAGTGATTTACTTAACCCTCACACACACTCTGTGAACCATACTCCTGTGTTAGGGGACACACCTGCTTGGGTTCACAAAAGTCATAACCCGACCTCCATTGTAGGTGATCTCACTCTTGGGGTCAAGACTCGTGCTCAGCTAGAGAACGTCATTAGCCACTTTTGCTACACGTCCAAAGTCTAGCCCAAGAATCATAAAGAAGCGCTCTAGGATGAACACTAGATATCTTCTATGCAGGATGAGTTGCTTCAGTTTAAAAAGAACAATGTCTGGGAACTAGTCCCCCGCCTAGTGAGACTAATGTGATAGGTACCAGGTGAATTTTCAAGAATAAAATGGATGAAAATGGTACCATAATCAGAAACAAGGCTAGGTTGGTCGCTCAAGGCTACACACAGATAGAGGGTGTAGACTTTGGGGAGATATCTGCTCCTGTTGCGAGGCTTGAGTCCGTTCTCTTACTACTCGCCATCGCATGTCATCTGCGCTTCAAGTTATATTAGATGGATGTCAAGAGTGTCTTCCTAAATGGAATTCTACAGGAGGATGTTTATGTGGAATAACCAAAAGGGTTTGAAGACCCTAAGCACCCGGAGCACATTTACTATCTAAGGAAATCCTTCTATGGTTTGAAGCAAGCACCCCGTGCTTGGTACGAGAGGCTTACTTCCTATCTCTTAGCCCGTGGCTTCAAGAGAGGAGAAGTTGATATGACGTTGTTCGTCAAGAGAGATGACGGTGCTATTTTGTTTGCCCAGGTCTATGTGGACGACATAGTCTTTGGATCCACATGCTCCCAGGATGCTCGCCACTTTGAGGAGGAGATGAAAAGTGAGTGTGAGATGAGCATGGTAGGCGAGCTTAATTTCTTCCTCGGTCTCCAGGTTCGTCATCTAGAGGATAGGATGTTCATCTCCCAATCCAAGTATGCTAGAGACCTCCTGAAGAAATTTAGTTTAGACTTCGCTAAGCATGCACGTACACCTATGAGTACTTATATCAAGCTTAGTAAGGACACTTCAGGTAAGCACAGAAAGAAAACCTTGTATCGAAGTATGATAGGTAGTCTTATATACTTGACTGTCAGTCGTCCTGATATAGCCTTTAGTGTTAGAGTTTGTGCGCGATATCAGGCGTCCCCGAAAGAGTCACACTTACTCGCTCTAAAACGTATTATCAAATACGTGAGTGGGACTCTCTCATATGGTATTTGGTATTCCTTTGATACCAATGACCATTTATCTGCCTATTCGGATGTCGATTGGGTTGGGGATGTAGATGGCTGTAGGAGCACTTCTGGTGGGTGTTTCTATTTTGGCCCTGCTCTTATCTCCTGGTTGAGCAAGAAGAAAAAATCCATCTCTTTGTCCACTGTAAAGGCTGAGTACATTATCATCGGGAGTTGTTGCACACAACTCTTATGGATGAAGCAGATACTGGAGGATTATGGGATTTCACAGGACACCATGACCATTTCCTGTGATAACATGAGCGCGAGACACATATCCCACAATCCAGTCCAGCATTCGCGCACAAAGCACATCAGGATACGCGAGCACTTTATACGTCAGTTAGTTAAGGAGAAAGTCGTATCCCTGAGTTTCGTTCCCACCGACCCTCAGTTAGCTGATATTTTCACGAAACCTTTAGATGCCCTTAGATTCGATAGTCTTATGAAGTCTTTGTGGATTTGCACAGTTGACTGAGGGGTTGGTCCGTGTCTAGCATAGGATGCATTGTCTTTTTTATATCATTTTATACATATTGCTAGATTGTATCTTGTGTATTATTATCTTTTTGCTTTTTATATTTTATTAAAAAAACCAAAAAGATTTTCCTTTTAGAAAAGCTCAAAAAGATTTTATTTTGATAAATTTTTGAAAAGTCCAAAAAGATTTTTGTGTTTATTTGCACCTTTTATGGATGAGAATTTAAGATAGCAGAGTCACAATTTCATTCCATTTATCCATGTGACTGTTTGATAGAGATTTGAGACGCTACATCATTTCATCCATGTGCTTTACATTGTTTGGGGTCTTTGAGATGTGATTAGTGATATTTTTCAACATGTTTGACTCCTATCTCCTTTATTGCACACATGCACGACTATATTTGATTATTGTACTTGTCTATCACATATTGGCTTGAGTGTTTCCATCTCAATTCTGTCTATACAACGTATAATATGCGATAAAACTTGACAAGATTGGAATGCATGTTAAACCCATTTGGTGAGACTGTGTGTTTATTTAAAAATGGGGAAGGTCTGCGAAAGGTTCATTTAGCCTTTGCGAATACTAAGCCACCGTTAAAAGGACCTAAAAATGGAGGAATTTTATTATTCGGGGTCCAAAGAGGTTAAAAGAGCTCGAAAAAATTTAAAAGCAATAAAAAGCAATACATGCCAAATATGGGCCATTAGGTTTCACCATCAATTCTCCAAAGTTTTAGAATTTAGATTACATCTATTCAAAATATAAATCTGAGGGAGTTTGGTTGGAGAATTTAAATGGGTTTGCACTTCCTTGGAAGTCCTGAAAAAGAATGAAATCGTTTTGGACGTTATTGGTGTGGAAATCACTTTGAGCTTTGATTTGTTGATTTGATTGAGTCAATGTCTCATATTTCCATCTTTTTACACCTAAGGAAGATGTTGAGTTCATTCGATAGGAGTATCCGATATTCATCGTGCACATATGTCATGTTTGCATGCATTGATTTTCCTATTGAATTTGATCACACACCTACATTTACGCTTTCAACAACTTGGCTGTTTTTGTGTTCTTTCATGGTGTGATTCTTTGTTTGTATATTTTGTGTGAAAAATTTTGAAAAATTCAAAATTAGAAGTTTCTTTCCTTGTGACATTCTCCATTTTCATTTATTTATGCTTCTCATATCTGTCTATTTGGGGATATTATAAAAAGGGGGAGAAAGAATTATCATTTGAGATTTGACGTATGCTTTCATCATAAATTGGTATTCATTTTTATCTCATTTCAAACTCGATAGGTCACTTGGTATTTTCTTTATCTCATGTGTCTAGGTACTACATTGATGATCACTGAATTTCACACCCTGATGAGAGAAGTTTTGAAGATTTGAAGATCAAATGATGAAGACTTATTCATTTGTATCTTTCCAGTTTTGGGTTCATGGAAGGGTAGATTTGTATAGGCAATTTGTTATTTGATAATTCGAATTTTTTTATGTATGTACCAGCATAGACATAGGGGGATATTTCTAAGGACATTTTTCTCAAGTCCATTATCTTACATTTGTATATGTCGTATGCCGCTACAAAAGGCACGTCATTTCACGATCTCACAAGACGGCCTCAATCCAAATTCTGGGAATCAATCATTCAACATCTCCATCATGTGTCCCGCATCTGCCTCAATAATTTCAGGTCCCATGATTTTAGGGACTTTATGCAAGTCGTACGCAAGAGAAGTCAAAATAGTGAAAGAAGGAAAGATATGTAAGTTCAAGAGCATTTTGGTAATTTTACAGCCATCGTCCGGAGGATCGATCAACTAGAAAGTTGAAGATCTCACCGTAACGAAGATATTGGAAGAAACGTCACCTCAATTCGAGCTACGATGAATAAGTTATGGCCCTTTTAAAATAGAGAAAAGTCCAAGAAAAAACCTTGGAAAAATGCTAAGTGTTTAAGACCCATGTTCCAGTGAATTTTTACGAACCGAAGGCCAAACCGGTTCATGGGGAAAACTCGTTCATGGTACACTCGAATCGGTTCGTGGTACCTGACGTTGGCAAGTGTTTTAAAATCGTGAAACTCTTTTTTTATTTCCTTATAAAGGACAACTACGGGGGAGTTATTTCACAAGACTTTTAGAGACGATTTTGAGCGTTCAAATTACTCTAGTCTTCATATTCTTTACTCCCAATACTCATGTTTTGATTCACACATCCTTGCCAAACCTTTGTGAATCCTTTTGAAACCCAAGAACACAACCTTGTGTTTGTTCAACCTTTGTGGGCAAGCCGTCTTCCTTCATCATTCCTGCTCACCTGGAGTTCCCGAGGGAGATTCCAGCCGACGACTACAGAACTGACACCTGCGGGTATTTCTGTGTCACTTGTTTTTCATTGTAATCTGTGTAAATGTATCTTACAAATTATAGTGAAAAATAAAAGGTTTTTCCCCTTTGGGGGATTTTTCCTCACATGTGTGTGTTTGAATGTTCTTGCATGATTTCATCTTATTCAATCACACCTAGATGCATGTTTAGGATTTAATTGGGAAAAACTGAGTTTAATAAAATAATTTCTTTATTTGAACACGTATATGTACTTAGGTTGATTTTTTTCTTCAAGAAATCCATATTTGTTGGTTGTTTTAGTCGTAAATTCTTTTGTTAAAACTCTTACCAACAAATACTTTTCTGTTTCTAGTTTTGACAAAAACCATAATTAGAACTAGTTAAGATCTTGAATGGCACTTTACACTTTCATACTTATATTTCACAATTTGTGAAATAACTGTGTAGATAAAATAAATAGGAAGTGGTTAGGACCTTGTATATTTTTAATAGAAAGGTTGCCTCGAGATCTGTGGATATAAATAAAGATCAGAAGTCTGGGGTTTTCAAACAAACTGAGATTAGAAATCATAACTTCATTTTATAACGAAATATGTAATTTGATGGGTATATTGTATGTATAAGTGTGTGAGAGTGTGTGTGTGTGTGTGTGTGTGTGTTGCATGCATGTGCTTAGGCATTTCACCACTTACACTATTCACACTACAACACTAAAGAAGTTTTGGTAGAGAGATCATTGACTTTAGAGTCAACTGAAAGATAAAAAGTAGAAGAGGAACAAAGACGGGATAATAACTTCAACATCAGAGCCTTGAGAGAAGTTAGAATAACTTAATGAAGCTCGTATATTTTCTGGACTTAGAATAGGTATGATTGTGTGTTTAGTTTGTTATATAGCTTGTAACCTATATTCTTTTTAGTGGATTTTTGTTTTGAGGTGTAGAGACCTCCATGGATGTTTCCCCAATTGGGTGGGGTTTTACCAAGATAAACTCTTGTGTTCTTACATGTTTCATCTTCCTCTCATCACCTTCTACTTGTGTGCTGATTTAGAATTTATTTAGTTTTGTTTTTCAAAACTTGGATACTTAATAACTGAAACATCTCATTCATAACTTTTTATACACATCTTTTGTTGGCACTTGTTTTGTAAAAAAAAGGAGTTTCTCAAACGAGAGATTTAAACCGTCTTAAACCTTTTAAACAACTTAAGTGCCATTATTTTTTTCATTCTCTTAGTACCCAATTTCCTTCAACTCGTGACTTTTGCCCATTTCGTGCGTGGGACATCTCGCAAGAGAAATCCAAAAAAGGAACCCTCCTGATTCACTACTGCATGACTTAGCCAGTTATATAGATCCATCGGCCCAATAACGATCATTTAAATTCCAATTTTTGCCCATTATCAACTGAGGTCTCATAACGCTTAAAAAATACTACTACATAACTTTGTCGGTCACCAAAACCCAATTGGCCAAAAATCAAACAGGAATCAATATGTTAACCATAACATTCCAAAATTTTCCAATTTCTAAATAAACCACTCATCCTTTACAAGAGTTATGCAAAACTCCTTTAGAGTCAACCGACCCTTCCATGCCCAACACTTAAATCACCACAACCTAAGTAGGACATTTTATGTCCGTATTAAATCTATAATGCACTTAGTCATTTCTAAGACCCTAAAGGCATAACCATTCTAATTAGGTCTACTGTCACCACTTTAGTAACAATGTCGCAATACAAACATTAAACATGGTTATATAAAATCTCAATAATCGAAGCGGTCAATAGACTTACATCTACTTTGTTGCCTATACTCGCTAAGGCAATACTTTCCCAAATTATACCATCACGTTCTCTCGCAATGTTTTCCCCCACATAAAGGGCCCTTATTCTAACATGAGCATAACTCGATTTATCCCAAAACTTTGAGTTATTCACACGCATCTACATCCTTGAGGTATTAAAAATTTTAAATCACACTCACATGTTGCTTCCCTAAGCATACTCCATTTTTTAAATGTCCTTACCCGACCTAAGTTCCCATTGTAATTCATTGTTTCAAAACAGTTCTCTAGCATAATATCCACTTTGAACCTGAATTTAAATATTGATACCCACTTACAATTTTAGTCACCTAGACCACCTACATAGTTGGGAGCAGGCTCTTTAAGAGAGAATCATCACCTTGAGTTTGAATGTGTACACAATTTGTAGATTCTTGTTAGTGACCTAATTTCACATCCGTTTTAATTACGCACAGAATCGTGTCAAAAAATGACATATTAAATAGAAAAATTCATGAAAAATTGGAGTTTGATATTAGATCTATGCTCGAACCTTTGACGAATATATTTATTCTCAAACAAATAACACAATGGACATTATGTTTGCGATTAACCAAAATCAAAACCCTACGACTCAAATGCACGAGGAATGCAGTAGGATATTTGGGTGATACATAAGGAGCATTTATGCAACTTTCTAAAGCAGACCATTATGTTTACAAAATAAACAAAAATTAGCCTTTTACCTTTTCATAAAATATAATTAAAATTTCTCAAAAACATTACCGATCTACAATCCTTGCAATCGTATTGTTACCCTCATCGAACATGTATGAATATGATACATAGGCAACCAACATTTCAACATTAATGGTGAATATATAATTATTGTTTAATATTTTATGCAATTGTAATCGACTTAAAACATATTTTTTCATATACCCCACCCGTTCATAATTAAGAGTCCATTATTTCTTTTTTATGCTCCAAATTAGTAGTCAACTTTCTATATTTATACATAATCAAAGAACCGAATTTGATGACAATGATCAAGAGTTGATCTTTGCCATTGATTCATTGTATCCTTAATCTGTAAAAATATGAAATGCTAGTAAATTTTGGACGAAGGGTGAAGTTATTACATTAGTAAATTTATACATATATGATATGTTATAAATTATTTTAATACACTAGTTATTAAGAATTAATATATCCCCAATCCAATAAATATACATGTATCAATACCCAAGCTTTCAAAATTATAACCATGAACATTACAATGGTTTGCTCATAGAAGAACTATAATATACTAAGTTTACATTGCTTAATTCCATATAACAACTCAACATAATTCATTTTTATTATAACAAGAAAAAATATTCTATAATCCAAATGGCACTATCCTGTTTACCAATGACATGCACCCAAACGCCATACCTACGAAACACTAGCCCTATAATAATAACTAAGAGGAAAGTTCTTTCATTGAACCTAAACTTGCATAATTTCACATTTAGAGAAATGTCAGAACTCCATATATAAACTCAGTAAAATTCACTCTCAAAGCATTCCGTTCAAACAAAAAACAAGCCATCATAAACTTGATTTGAGAGAAAAATGATTCGCATATGTTTGATTTTTTACTACATCATTTAAGAAACAAACCAACTCTAGTATTTCTATTACATGAATGAAGATACAAACAAATCTTAAAAATACTAAAAAATATTATACATGTTATAACATTTACAATGCATAATCAAAAACCCAAATGAGAAAATGAAGATATTTGCAAATTAAACTGAAATTTCCATACATTCGTAGTTACTGGGGGAGAATATAAGAATCTCCCTATTAAAAAACATATCCAGTGCTCAACTACTTCATAATGTTTGGAGAAGAGTCAGTCTAACTGTAAGGATAAATTTCCAAATAGTGTAAATTTGTATGTATTGGCATTATTCCGAAAAAAAAACACTCTGAGTCATATATAGATTTTACTTTTCATGATTTCCATATAATCTATTATGTTGAGTTGAAGACGTAGCGGCCAAGCTTTGAAGATAGATCATGCCATAGTTTTTGGGCACGTTTCACGTCTTCAAAAATTGGTTTTTCGAGATTCTCTCAGGTATGCATGCATATTGGTTTATGGATACTCGGTAAATAATTTTTAAGGAGGTTATTTTATTTAAAATGATTTTAAAATATTTTTTTAAATAAGTTTATCTAAGATAAATCTTGTTTAGAGTTGTATGGATCTTTCCCTTGTGTTTTGAAGGATTAAACGACATATATAGTCGTTCAAACGACATTTGAAAATCGTTCAAATGACATGGACTTCTCGTTCTGACAAGATAGCTAGTTCATTCGATTGACATGTCAATTTCATTCAAACGATGCATCGACTCAAGTTTTTTATTTAAGGCGTCTTTCACTCAGAATTTCGGGTGTGCATAACATAAAATACTAAATAGAACGTATACGTTTCTCTGCAAATTTTTAACAAAGGTTTTGAATGTTTAAAACATCCTTTGTGTTTATAAGATCTGAGTTTACACACCATATGTTATAGAGTTCATGTGTTTGCACCGTTGGTTTATTCTTTCGTCATTAGAAGAACATGTTTTAGTGAGGTGGACTCCATACGTGCTGATTACACTAAAGAAGTTGTGGACTCCATGCTATGAATCGTAGATGATTGTTGGTTGTATCGATGGACACCGAGGCACACCCGGACTCATGTGCTATAAACGTTGCATAGGTGGACTCTTGTGTAGTACTGTGGAGGAGCGGTTGAAGAATAGAAGAGTGTCAAGGCTTGTGGGGATCGAATCTTTAAGTAAGTCTATTGTCTGGACTTTGCAAATCTGTATCATAGTAATTTTCTAGCTTGGGTCGTTCGAGATTTTTTCCCTTAGTGGTTTCGTCATACATCGACGAGTTTTGTGGACTTTACTTTATTTTACTTGCTTAATCACACTAGATGCATATTTATGATTAACAAGATAAAAGTGGTTTAAGTAAAATTGGTTCACAAAAATTGGTGCATATTAGTATTGGAAAAAGTTTTTTGTGACACCTAACTTAGAATAATAATGGGTGGCCATCCCTATACTAAAATAATCAGGAATCTCAATTGGATCATTCTCAACATCTACTTACGATTCTAAAGTAAACACGGCTAACAACCCATTACTACAAAAAGAGGGTGACAAAAATTTTTAAAAACATTTATTAAAACAACTAAGCAACAACTAACAAATGACATAACATCTAAATATTGTAAGAGACACACACATGCTCAAATGATATAAAAGAGACTAACATAAGAGTACAACATAATGTACAAAATAAAATACCCGAATATGTTATCGGGTCACAGACAATACAATAATCTGAGAAGAAAAATATAGAAGTGCTACACTACAACACTTGGGTATAAACTCGATATACAAACTGAATCCTAATCTATATACACGGAAGATAGGAATCGACTATATCAAAGTACCCCAACAGTCCGCTACTGCCCCAGCTCCACGAAAACACTGGATGGATAACATCAGTGGCGTCCTTGCGGAGGAACACCTAGAATAATAAAATATATATATATATATAGCAAGAGAAAATATAAACGGGTCAGAGCCCGAGGTGTGAAAAATATTTTAGCAAGTGCATTAAAATGCATAATAATTATAAATGCATTATAACATGATTAAAGTGGATTCACATTCTCCATAAAATTCAACTCACCTCTCAACTAAAGCGCGCAACTAAACGTATGCACATGATCTCCAAATAATTTCCCAAATCTATCGAGGGAAAAATTAATCTAACTTACATCCGAAATTTATACTCAATCTAAAATCCATCTAAATCATATCTCTCAACTTCTACTGTTTCCAATCTCAAATATTCACCCACTTTTTAAACATATAAAATATACGTAAACATTATCTTTTATTATAATTCCTCATATTCTAGTTACTGACATAAATATATATATATAAATATATATATAAGTTATTAGCATCTAAGTGCTAAGGACTAAACTTCTCCCAATTCTCAATACTACACTGCGTTTCGTGCATGGGACGTCTCGCAAGTGAAATCCAAACAAGGAACCCCCCGATACACTACTCCTTGGAAGTATTGATTATCAAGATTCATTATGCCCTCAATGCATGACTCGTATAACCCAAAATCTTATATAATGTAATTAAATAATTATTCTCAATTCTCAACAGTGCATGACGTTTTGTGCATGGGACGTCTCGTAAGAGAAATCCAAACAAGGAACCCCCCAGATACACTACTCCTTCTCCTCACTCTCAATATTTCACTGCGTTTCGTGCGTGGGACGTCTCGCAAGCGAAATGCAAACATGAAACCCCCCGATACACTACTCCTTGGCAATGTTGGTCGTTGAGGTCCGTTATTCCCTCGATACCAAAAGTACTACATATATACTCATAAATTTATCTACACTCCATTTTCTTATTAATTGATTCATCACAATTTAAGTCCAGTTAAAATCTCCCAGAATGACATTCAATCAATCTTCTTATGTCTCTTTACTCTAGAGACAAATATGATATCACATAATCATATACAGTTAATATACTATTAACACAAGTATAATAATAATCATCCTAGCGAGCTATAACTCATGGATGACGGTTCTCAATGCTATCATCCACCAGGGAATCACTCACATATCATTTTGGGTACCAACGGTCGGAATCTCACACCGCCTTGGCAAAAACCATAACACAACGTATGGGAAGCGGTCATAGTTCCTCCCCGGAAATGAGACGAAACATACCCACCACGTATCATCCCTAATAAAAATAATCACACAATAATAATGGACGCTACGACCTGGGGACTATACGCGCCATGCTCCTCAAGCCAGGGGCCTCAACCACATCGTGCAACTTCCCATGATAGCATAGAGGGGGGTATGATTCACTTATATATATATACTAGTGTATGCCCGTGCCTGAAGGCACAACGAAAAATTTCCAAGTACGTAATCATAAAATGGTGGAAAATTCCAAGGCACGTAACTGTAAAACGAAAAACAATTTGTTCCCCAACAAAATAAAGTGTAATTTTTAAACAATTGGTCATAATATTATTTGTTTATAGGACTATCCACCCTGGTTAGAAAATAACAAATAGGCCAACAACATCCAAATAGTGTAAAAAATTTAGAAAATTTGGGCAGAATTTCCTTTGTTTAGTGGATTATCCACCCTGTTTCAGAAATAAAAATATACTCACAGCAAAAATATTCAAACTCAATAACCTACACATAAAATAGGGAACTATATTCTGCATTACTTTTTAAAGTAAAAAATATACATTACAATTGAACCCAAATAAAATAAATTTACTCAATCCAACTATGTTATTGTATGCATGTCACCAATAATTTTGTTATGAAGAATCTACTCGAGACCAAATAGATAACGTGATAACTTATAAGAAGAAACTGTACATAAAGAAATACAACTTTTAGTGAAATGGAATGGAATGCCACACAAACAAACTTAGTATTATTATAACCTGGAACCTAGTAGCAGAGAATGCTTCAGCCTCATTAAGCTCAATTATTGGATCTTCACGATGTTTCAATTTAATGGACGAAGTAAGCCTGGAACCATTTCGTTTTTTATTTTGGCGTAGGCTTTTGGTGGAGAATACCCCTGAAGAATTGTATAAAATTATACAATTATCTAGATTTGTAGCCCTGCGCAAAACACAAATCCATTTAGATGTACTAAAACACTTAATATGACATGCTTATATTTCATGTGAAAGATGCTAGGTAGAATTAACTAAATCCATTAACCCAAACAGAAGTTCATGAGAATTTATAACCCAGAGCGGCAAACTATGTAATATAGGGGAACACTCTTATATTCCCTTTATTATGTTTTTCCAAGGCTCTTATATACCTGTGATTAACGCAATATGAAACCGTATTTTTGATATGTTTCCCATTTTCTTCCAAGAAATGCAACTGTAATTTAGAAATGTATGTCAAGGAATCACATAAAAATATAAATCACAAAGTGAATAAAAATAAAACGTGGGCCCTGATTCAAGTTTCCCACAAACAAAAATTAGAATTATAGAAATAGAGAAGGTAAAAACACACACGTGTAATTATAGAAGAAATAAGAGAATAGATTGAATAAATAAATAGGTACGAAATTATTGAAATAGAGAAGGTGAAATGTAAAATGGAAAGATTACACAACCACCCGCTTAACCTTGTTGCCCTCTCCCCCACAGCCAACCTCACACCCACGCATCCCCCTTCCCCTCCTCACACCAAATTCACAACATCTCCACCCCCTGTGGACTCTCTCCCCGAGCTTACCCAACTTACCACACACCTACCCCACACCACCTTTCTTGTGCAACCATAACTCCCCACACAACCAAATAGCCCCACCACACACCTCCTGCCATAAAAAAAATACCTGCTGCAATTTATTAAAAATATTACTTGCTGCAAATTATAAAAAACAATATGCCTGAGTTGTCAACGTTCTTCGCCATTCAGCTCAAGAAGTCTACTTGTGCATATTTTTCAAACCCCGCAAGCCATTCGAACATGTCCTGTTTTTCTCAATCATAGCTGCAATGGCACCATACTAAAATTGGAGCCAATCCAATACTCAACTGGCACCATACTAAAAGTAACAATAATTGAAATTTGTTATGTACCTGACATCATTTCTCGTAAAGTGAAGCATATGAAGAATAGAAAATTAGATGGGTCAACTTACAAATTATTTATTGAAGAAAAATCTTAGTCGAAAAATCAAATTCCTTACAAAGTCAAAGATAATACCCACTGAACATAAGCTGCATAAATCGTAATCATTAACTACCTTACAAATCCAACTATCATGCCCTGGTTTCTACCTTGGACCATCTACCACTCATGCAACGTTGTGCAAACCCCTTCGCAAATGTGCAATGCAAATAAGAGCACTGTTAATATTAAGAAGCTTTGTCTATGGTCATATTACTATTATTATTATTATTATTATTATTATTATTATTATTATTATTATTATTATTATTATTATTATTATTACTGCTACACACATAAATGCACACATGTAACCGCTAGAAAACATTGCACCACTTTTTCGCATGTCGTATTTGGCAATCCTAAAACATTATTTGTCACTCCTAGCTCTAATCGGTCAAAATACCGAAGGCGTGAAGTTAATGAGTACTGAGATTTTGCTCTGAAATGTATGTTTAGTCAATCTCGTATGTGATTTCTTTCGATTCACTTCAGTTGGGAAGATTGCCCATCAACCTATTTCTTCATAGTATTTGAATTTGATTTTGGTGGGAGGAATGGGGCGCAAGTTTAATCCTGGTGCATAGACAATTAACGTAATAATCATCCAATCAGATAAAATATAATCTAAACAGATTCAGCAGACTATATAGTTGTGTAAGCTTCATTTTAAAATTTGTAACTGTTGTGAGTGTGTAACAACTGTGTAATCTAATTGATTCATCAGATAATATAATCCACCTATTTTGAACATTTGTAACTGCATGATTGTGTAATCCAAGCAGATTCAGCAGACTAACTCATTTATATGTAAGCTTCGTTCAAAGCATTGTTCGGTAATCCACCTATTCAAAGCTTTATTTACTCATTTATGTGTAAGCAATATAATCCACATATTCAAAGCTTCTACTGCACAAATAAGCATGTTTATATTAGTTGTTCAATGCAGAATACTCATCAAAATGACTATGATGATTAGTTTATCAATGACATGCATCAAAACAACTAAAATTCCCCATGTCAAGTTAGACTATGCAAACCAGGTATGCTATCAAACCTATTGAAACTAAAAAATGGTAAAAAGACTTGACTATTGGCATCAAAATTCAAATTTTTAGCACATGAGCATGTCATGTTCTTTCTCAATATTATTTCTCGTAGCATGATATCTTATCTGTAGTATCTGAGGCAATACAACAAAAACCATCAAAAAGGGTAGGTATAATGTAAGAGAAAATGTAATTGACTCAGCAATGTAGGTTGAACAAAATCAGTATTCATGAAATGGGGTTACCAAATAGACCCTAAAAGAGATTAAAGAACCAAAAAAAATATGGAATATGAAATGAATATTTTGGATAACCACCACATGTTAAGAAAAAAGAAAGTCTATCCCCTGCTGCCTTTTTTGGTACAGTCCCCTATTTTCAACTAAGTAGGCTTTGTTTTGGAGATAGGTACGCTGATTGAGTGAGTAGTCCACAACAGAACATAGGTTAGAGAAATTGAGGAAATTTAACAATGAAATGGCCAATACACAATCCAGAATCTAAATTCAAACCAAAAGAAAACTCAAACAGCGAAGTAACTAAAGTAATATTCCCTTATAGTTAATAAAGTTTCCAAAATAAGGCCCAACAGTTACTCAAATAATGCCCAACATTAGTATTCCCCAACAGTTGCTATAGTTACTCGAACAGAAAAGTAACGATCTGAAATAGAGGGAGGGGGAGAGTATACCTGAGATGTGCTGAACACCAAATTGAAGATAAACAAAATTACTACCTGCGAAGCCAAAACAGTCACATAAATAAGCCCTATAAGCAAAATTGGTAAACCGGTGGAGTTTTCAAACTATGTTCAGACCAAATAATAATCCTAAAAAAAACTTATGTTCAGACCAAATATAATCAAAATCGTACACATGCTTTGTCATATAAAACAATATTACATATATACTCAGTAGCGAACTTCATAAGTATTCAAAAGAAGTTTATAACTTCATGTAAAAAGTAACTTAATCTACCTTGTACAATGCAATAATAATAAGAATGTTGTAGTTGGCTTTGAGTATGATTCTGGTTTGGATACCTACCTCCCTAATTAAGAAAGAAATGAATCGAAGACAAAAACGTTAAAGACCTTAATTTATAAAATAAAATGTGCACAATTTTGATCACATGACTCAACATAAACGAAGAAATAAAGAAGAGAACATATAAAGAGTTAGTTGGTTTACTCATTGCAATTTTAAAATTGAGACAGATGTTACTTTTGGCTTCTTTGCTTCATTGAAGTCTTTGATGTGCCACCTTTTGTGAAAAATCCAAAGTCTAGCACCTTCCTTTCATCTTGATCAGCAAGTGCAGTACCACTTCTAAAGTCTTAATTGGGGAAAAAATAATTGGGGAAGAAAAATCAATGATATTGAGAAAGATAAACTAAAGTCTTAATTGGGGGAAAAATAACAACATAACAGTAAAAGAATTAAGCCTCCTTGTCATAACACTTATTATACATGATAAAATGTGCCATGGTTTGCATTTTCAAGAAAAGAGGATGGGTTAGTCCAATGAGCATTTTAAAATACAAAAATAGGATATTTTGGCTTCATGGTTGTTCATGCTTACTAATTCAAACAGACATTTTATAAAACGCCAAAGAGTATTATGAGTGCTGAAATAACACAAATCGCACAATGGAAGTTTTCTCAATCATGTCAAGACAAATAAGTAACTTGTACAAATCAACAAAAAATTCTTATAGAAAAAAGATTAACAAAAACAGGAAGCATATCTAATTTGAACTGTGATGTGAGTTTGAATCGTGGTATGATACAACGCAATAGAGTAACATCTAACATAGTATCCCTCTTCTCATCACATGAAGAAATATAAATATTAAAAAAAATAGGAAAAATGTGTATCAAGTTACCTCATTTCACAATAATATTAAACCGAGGGTCAATCTGCAAATCAAAATTGAAAAAAATGGATTAAATCTTTCAAACATGAAAAATTTTAACAAAAAAAATAAACAACAATTTTTCATATAAACAAAAAATAAAATATGGTAAACCCTGTCAAACATTAATTTGAAATGCATAGTTTCACTAAAAGGTTTGTTAAATGCAAGAAAAAAATGAAGATATTATGTCCTAAATGCAAGGTTTGAAACAATATTTTACAACTTGGAGTGGACTCACATATTCCTAAATGCAAAGTATTTGGACATTGAATAACATGGCCATAATCACTTCCCAGTGGGAATCAACTTCTCAAATACCGGAGGCAATATATGCGCGGGGGAAGAAGAGGGAGAACAGGGACACCGAGATAACTAAAAATGCTTACCACATTGTTATTTCAGCCAAATACACAAAAGAGATTAGTTATTTCAGTACATTTTTGTACCTATGAAATCTCACATACTGATGTAATTCAAATAATAGTATTGATGTAATTCAATAAAGAAATTGGTGAAACGTGAACTACACAAACCTACAGAATCAATAAATAATACAAAAATCATAAACAATCTGTCAAATGCAAGATGAATGAAACCAATATGTCAAATGAATGAAACTTGACTAAATCAATTAATAATATAGAGATAATTCCTCACTTGTTATTCAAAAATCCACCGTTAAACATTCAAAAACCCTTTTGATGTCTGAACACAACAACCCAAAACAAAATCAAAGTACACTGTAAAGAAATTATATACCCCAAACCTAAAAATCCCAAACATCGTGAAAACTTTAGTTCAAACCATGTACCAAATTTGGGTTGAAACACATAAAATTGAATCGTAGAAAGAAAGAAAAGGAGAAGGTTTACCTACACGGTCAAATCTGGAAAAAAAATATACAATTTCTTTCATCCTCCCCCCCCCCCCCCCCCCCCCAATTGTTTTGTAAAATTTAAAATTCTACAAAACTAAAATCCTATCAATATCCCCCCCCCCCCCCCAAAGGAGAATATAAAATTCTGATAAACAGAACTAAAATCCTATCAATATCTACATTCAACAGATTAAAACTACCTAAAGCATCCATAGAAAGGGCAACAAATCCCATGAAACAAAAGCCTTAAATCAAACAATATATATATATTAGGTGAATCTGTAACAGAGTTCTACCTGTGATACATTTCCGAGGAGAGGAAGTGAAACAAACCAACTTGCCCAACATACCAATAGGCTAAAGCAAAAATAGAGATTGTACCTGTCATATTAAAAAAAAAGGTTAGAATAAATTAGGTTACACACTATAAATGGAAACATAAATAAAATCAAAAAAAAATAGTGAGATGTGAAATGAAAGAAAGTAACTTCATATCTGAAACAAAAAATATAGTTCACAAAAAAAATGCTTAAAACTCCATAAATAAAATGAATTTGAACAATAATAAAATGAAACCAAAAATTTAAACAATAAAAGGGGCCATCTGTAGAGATAAAGACAAATAAACAAAAATTAGATCTAACATACCAGGTATGAATCGAACCTCAAACTGATAGTGGAGATCTGCTTGATATTTAACACATCTGAGTCAAAAAGAAAAGAAAAAAACAAATTATTAGATCCTTTTTCGCACAACATAGAGCTGAAGAGGGTGACAACGTCGAGTTGAGGGTGGCGTTTGTGTGCGGGTGAGACATAGGCTGAGACAGAGATGGAGGCAGAGATGGGAGAAGGACGGGATGCGAATGGAGAAGTGATAGAGCTAGAGGTAGTGTGAGAGGCTTGATCATGTGGGGTGTGTTAAATGGGGAGCGGCTAGGGTTTTTTGGGGGAGATAATGTGGAGACGGGTTGTGAGAGAGAGAGGGCATGTGTTGTGGGAGCTAGTGAAAATAATTCTTGTAATCTTAACCCTTGGTTTGTCCACCTGTCAAAATATAGACCCTTTGATTTTTTTGATAAGATAAGATAAGATGGCACTATTCATAACACCATTGTCCCATATTATATATATATATATATATATATATATATATATATATATCATTCACACAAGATATACATACATCATCACATCATATAAATGTATACCATCACACAAGGTATATATATATCATACTATTTACATACTCTTATTACGCTATTAGGCGTTAAGGAATTTATTTCCACTTATTAGTATATTTTACTCTCGATATACTATTCATCAATAATTCACTTTACTTCGCCACTTTGTATACACTATACTATTTCTCAGTTGAAGTTCACACCTCACTTCTATTTTTAGGAATCATCTCTCAATTCTATTTACGTTGAGGATATTCTCTATATCCTTATGCACCTCGATTAGCATTTAATATTCGCAATCCAAAATATGGCTCAGTCAATCATATGAACCTTTAAAATTATCCCATTTGGGATTTAATTCCAAAATCCATTATCACTAAGCACATCCTAACTCTCTCATATAAACCCATAATTATCTCCAAATAGAAATCTCAATAGTAGTGGGCTTCCCCACTAGTCGGTACGATACTCTCCAATTGGTATTCTCTCGAATTTAGTCAATATGACTCCAATAATTTCTCTTAAGGGAAACTCCCCAAAAGTCTCCAAAACAGACTTATCATAACTCATATAGAGATTCCCAATCGATAAACTCAAACGAAACCAAACGAAACTCACTCCAGAAAACTCCCCCAAAATAGCCCTGTTTCCGAATCGATTCGAATTGATTTGGTCCATAGTACCTGGGATTCTGTCTCAGGCCGAATTGATTCGGCTTGGGTCTGAATCGATCCGGTCACTCAGACCTGGGAACATGCAACATTCCGAATCGATTCGGTAAAGGGCCAAATCGATTCGGCCTATCAGAAGCCACGAGAATCGCTATTTTCATCAAAGCCAAAAATTCCCAACATCGTTTTTATCAACTTCTAACCATTTATCTTCAATCCAAACATATATATAACATCAAAACTCTTCAAATAATACACCTCAACTAATTTGTAACTTCAAATCCATTATATACATAACTAACCTAAGATTTTTACCCAAAATCTAGGTTTTGACATTTTAAACCTAAAATCCATAATTTAATCCACAATTCATGAAATAAAAGATGCACAAGAACTATGTAGTAAGTTTAATCACTTGCCACAAATTTGAAGAGTCTGATTCGTCCTCGAAATCGCGTATTGGCCGGAAAACCCAACTTTTCTCTCTTTCTCCTCTTCTTTTCTTATTCTCTTTGTTTCACTCTTTCTTTCTCTTTCTCTCTAATGAGATTTGTTTCTCTCGTAGATTTTTAAGTCTTATCTCCCAAAATACACAACTTTAAATGATAATACACACTTTAAATTACTCGGTAACTCTAATTCGAGCCAAACGAACTTAAAATATTTCAGAACCCAAATAAGCCCCAAGTACAGTCATTTTGACTATCTCGACCCTTTCGAAAATAATCACACCCTGAGAATCTTCATTCGAGTCACTTTCTAACATCTTCAAATTTTGACCTCCAATACCAATTTAATTAATCTCCAATTAAATTAATATTTATTTCTCCTAAAAATAAATAAATTATTGTCCCAAAAATCTGGGGGTATTACAGACTTCCCCACTTACAAGAATTTCTCCCTCGAAATTAAGTTAAGCCTAATACTCCAAAGCTCAAATAGTTCTATTGCACTTATCCTAACACTATACCCAATCCTCCCACTTCTCACGATGAATTATTTTAATTTTTATTAAACCAATTACAACTACTAGGGCGCCCATACACCCTTTATTCAATCTCTACTCATATAAACATAATTAGGATTCTCTTTCCTCAATAGTACAATAACTCTAAAAATATATTAAATTATACTAACATGCTAATAATATAACAATTTTGAAAGGTCCAAAGATTTAACTCCTATAAATTCCTGACATTCGCTATTTTCATGCGGGGGAGGTCTCGCAAGTGAAATCCAAACAAGGAACCCTCCCAATACACTACTATGTATTGACGTCGGGGATTGAGAGTTTGTTAGATCGGGACTAGAGTTTTAAAAATATTTTTGTGAAAATCATTTTTGATATTGCTCAAAGGCCTATAAAAAGTTTGTTTAAAAAAAATATAGTTTATGTCTTTCGACATTTAATTAAAATACCTCATGCACAAGACACAAGGTTTTAATAATTATCATAATCATAATAATATATATTTCTCAAAATTAACATAATTATGAGCTAAAATCTCTCTCTTAACAATAATCCACTAAATTTGGAATCATTTCAGTAATAATCTCTCTTCTCATAATAATATATTGCCATACACTAGGCTCCTCCATAGCTGGAATATAACAAATATATATGTATAGCATGACTATAAATCAAATAGCTTTATCATTACTACTTAACACATGATAACAATTTTTACATTCACAACAAAGTATAGCTCTCTATTAGCACAACACAAGATAATATATTCTCTCAAAAGATAATAATTTAAGCGCCTCACTTGCTCAATATTCCCTTCCGGGTCATTACATACATAATAGGGTTATAACACTACCCTCTCATATGAATCTTACATATGATAATTACAAAGTCTCATATAGCATAATTTTATTCACACAGGAAAATAACTTACATCATACCTCTCTAGTCTGATTGCCTTTCTTCATCAATGGGTTCCCACACAAAGTCCCCTGGCCTAAAATGGCCTCGAATCTGCTGTAGGGTTTTCACATCCAAAACTTCTTCAAAACGTGGTTCTTTACCTCTTTTAGGACAATCTATCTTCATATGACCAAATTCTTTACAAAAGAAACATCTACTCGCAAATCCTCTCTGCCCATCTTTAGGAACATAACGCTGTTGCGACCCTCTGTAATTTTTATTATACTCTCTGGCATTACTGGCATTCTCACTACCAGACCTAATTGATGAACCTGAATCTCTAAAGTTCTTACCCCCTTGCGAATGAAGACGATATTCATGACACTGCAACAGTGCCGCATTCACTACCTCGGCGAAAGTCACTAACCCTGGGTTCCCTAACAAATGCTGCCGAATTTGCCAATTTAAACCTCGCATGAATTTTGATATTCATTTCTCTTCTGTTTTCACCTCCCCGGGTACTAAATTCGCCAATCGAGTAAATTCTTCTTCATACTCGGCCACCGTTCTATTACCTTGAAACACATCCAACGATTTCCTCCTCATTTCCTTCTGAATCGTTAAAGGAAAATACCTCCGGTCAAAAAGTTCCTAAAAATATGTTATGGAAAATGTATCTCTCTGTTTCGATGTGGTGACATACTCCCACCACTGGAGAGCTATTCCCGATAACTTAAAGGTGGAGAGAAATTTCTTATGCACTTCACTACATTCAACCATACGAAGGTGCCTCTGTATACTATTCTTCCATCGACTTGCAACCATCACATCAAATCCCCCTAAAAACTCTGGAGGATGCCCCTTACTAAAATCCTCCCATACTCTTTCCCACAAAGACGGTCCTGAATGGGTTTGGGTGCTTGAACTGCAGGTTAATGCGCCAACACAGAAATGGCAGCAGTTATTGCTTATTCCATAATACTGGCAACTTCCTCTGTAGTCATAGTCCTTTGAGGCATTTGGGGTTCCTCACTCTCAGAATCTTTATTTGCCTTGCCTGAACAACTTCTCTTCGGTGGCATCAGAAACAAGAATAATTGTATCAGAACACCTTTTAAATGTTTTCTCATCACAGAAGAAAGTATGGACGTATGAAAACAACAGTTCTAACCATAGGGCCCTATTTCAAGAATGCTTACGGAAGATCGCAGTAAACCCACACATATCCTAAAGACACTAGAACCTGATGCTCTGATACTACCTGTGACACCCCGCTTAGAATAATAACGGGTGGCCATCCCTATACTAAAATAATCAGGAATCTCAAGTGGATCATTCTTAGCATCTACTTACGATTCTAAAGTAAACATGGCTAATAACCCATTACTACAAAAAGAGGGTGACAAAATGTTTTAAAAACATTTATTAAAACAACTAAGCAACAACAAACAAACGACATAACATCTAAATATGATAAGAGACACACACATGCTCAAATGATATAAAACAGACTAATACAAGAGTAGAACACAATGTATAAAATAAAATACCCGAATATGCGGTCGGGTCACAGATAATACAACAATCTGAGAAGAAAAATATAGAAGTTCTACACTAAAACACTTGAGTATAAACCCGATATACAAACTGAATCCTAATCTGGATACACGAAAGATAGGAATCGACTATATCAAAATGCCGCAACAGTCCGCTACTTCCACAACTCCATGAATACACTGGATTGATAACATCAATGACGTCGTTGCGGAGGAACACCTAGAATAATACAATATATATATATATATAGCAAGAGAAAATATAAACGGGTCAGAGCCCGAGGTGTAAGAAACATTTTAGCAAGTGAATTAAAATGCATAATAATTATAAATGCATTATAACATGATTAAAGTGGAGTCACACTCTCCATAAAATCCAGGTCACCTCTCAACTAAAGCGCACAACTAAACGTATGCACATGATCTCCAAATAATTTCCCAAATCTATCTAGGGGCAAAGTAATCTAACTTACACACAAAATTTGAACTTAATCTAAAATCCATCTAAATCATATCTCTCAACTTCTACTATTTCCAATCTCAAATATTCGCCCACTATCTAAACATATAAAATATACATAAACATTCTCTTTTACTAGAATTTCTCATATTCTAGTTATATATATATATATATATATATATATATATATATATATATGAGTTATTAGCATCTAAGTGTTAAGGACTAAACTTCTCCCAATTCTAAATACTGCACTATGTCTCTTGCATGGGATGTCTCGCAAGCGAAACCCAAATAAGGAACCCCCCCCCCTCCCCCCGATACACTAGTCCTTGGCAGTATTGACTATCAAGATTCATTATGCCCTCAATGCATGATGCGTATAACCCAAAATCTTATATAATGTAATTAAATAATTATTCTCAATTCTCAACAGTGCACGACGTTTCGTGCGTAGGACATCTTGCAAGCGAAACCCAAACAAGGAACCCCCCGATACACTACTCCTTGTCACTATTGATCGTCGAGATATATTCTAATATATAAATATGAGCACTAAGGACTAACTTCTCCTCACTCCTAACATTGCACTGCGTTTCGTGCGTGGGACGTCTTGCAAACGAAATCCAAACAAGGAACCCCCCGATACACTACTCCTTGGCAATGTTGGTCGTTGAGGTTTGTTCTTCCCTCGATACCCAAAGTACTACGTATATACTAATTTAGTTATATACGCTTCATTTTCTCATTAATTGATTCATCACAATTTAAGTTCGGTTAAAATCTCCCGAAATGAGATTTAATCAATCTTCTTATGTCTCTTTACTTTAGAGACAAATATGATATCACAAAATCATATACAACTAATATACTATTCACACAAGTATAATAATAACCATCCCAGCGAGCTATAACTCAAGGATGCAGGTTCTCAATTCTATCATCCACCAGGGAATCACTCACATATCATTCTGGGTACCAACGGTCGGAATCTCACACCGCCTTGGCAAAAACCATAAAACAACGTATGGGAAGCGGTCATAGTTCCTCCTCGGAAATGAGACAAAACATACCCACCACGTATCATCCCTAATAAAAATAATCACACAATAATAATGGACGCTATGACCTGGGGACTATACGCGCCATGCTCCTCAAGCCAGGGGCCTCACCCACATCGCGTAACTTCCCATGATAGCATAGAGGGGGGTATGCTTCACTTATATATATATATATATATATATATATATATATATATATATATATATAATAAAGTAGAAAATTTATATATGTCATAAGATCAAAGTATGATGTCATCTTAATGAATTTTTCCCATCCTCCCTATTTTACCCTTGAAATTTTGAATTCCCCCTCTTTCTCCTTTTTTTCAAAATTCAAAAAACGAAGACTAAAGAAATTTTATTCATATCTCCCCAAACACACGCTGCCTACCTTATTTCAGCCTCACCTCGGTTTCCTCAATCCCTATATCTTCTTCTCTCCCAAATGCATAAATGGAAAAAACTCATCCACCCATTCCAAATCCTCCAACCCCACTCCTCCACCAGACAAATCAAGTTTCAGAATCGCCTCTATCTTCGTATCTCCGCCCCTCACTCTTCAGTCCCACCTCACCGCAACTTCAGTCGGCCTCCATACCTCCCTCTTCGTACAAAGTTACCTCCAAAACCTAGGCCTTAAAACCCACATCTTTTCCTACTCCTAATCTAGAAATTTCCTCCACTCACTGTTACTAAAACCACCAAAAATCAATCTCCTTAACTCCCACAGCCGCAACACAGATGCTAAGGAACTCCACGTGTTTGTAAACTTTATATGGAGTTCAAGTTTATCTCCGGTGTTCGAAGGCGGTGGCTTCCACCTCATTGGCGGTAGTGATTTTGCAACGATCGAGAAATCTGAGAGATCAGATCACAGAGCCAAGGAAATCAGTTTCTCTCTCATTCATTAACCCATTAATACAGGTACTCTTTTTCATTTCCTGTTGGTTTTCAGTCTCACAGTTACCAAGTACAGAGGGACATGGGGTGTTCGAGTTTGCCAGTTCTTGAGGCATCTAACACCACCAGCGGTTGAAACCAAACACCACCAGCACCTCCATGGCTGAAACCCAACACCAACGGCTATCTTTTGTGTATCAAACCCACGCATTTTTTCAACACGAATTCATATGCTCTGTTTCAAATCGTTTTGGGGGAAAAACTAAACACCACCAACATCTCATGTTTCAATCTCTGGTATATACTGTTGAAAAAATGCCTAGGTATAAACGCTCCCTTATTGATCTTTGGTAACTTCTCAAATCAATCGTTTTTTTTATCAGGGCTTATCCCATGGTTGTTCCCTCCAACAGTTGCTGCTAGGATGTATTTCAATGCTTA
Source organism: Sambucus nigra (assembly GCA_949130495.1). NCBI lineage: Eukaryota > Viridiplantae > Streptophyta > Magnoliopsida > Dipsacales > Adoxaceae > Sambucus > Sambucus nigra. The sequence continues at coordinate 752,120,802 of OX422209.1, forward strand.
GGTAATATTACTATTGGATTTGATCATTGAATTTGTTTTGCTTTGAGTTGTTAGAAAATATATTGATATGATTATTTTTTTCTTCTAAATATACCATTTAAGGGATATTTTAAAAAAAGTGGACATTTACAACATATGACTTTCATTTGGTTTGTTTGGTTTTATGCAGAGCAGAATCTTGGCTTGGTCATATCCGGGTAAGAGGTTGGGTTGAAATGGGTTTGGGAAGCTCCGGGTATGGGTGTGGGGAGCTCCGATCTAAGGGATGTTCAGGCCAGAGGTAAGGGGGTTAAAGGTCGCCAACGGTTGCTGTTTTTCCTCCCAGATTTTTGCTGTGGGTTGGCAGGGGTGATGGATCTGGGTTTGGATGTAGGTTAACGGGACAGGGGGTTTGTTGGTAAAGGGGTTTTGGATAGTGTTTCGTGCAAAAAAACCTTTTTATATTTGAATTTCTTTGCATTTAACCGATCTATTAGTCATATTTTAAGTCACTGACTCTTTTTCGGGTTTTTTATTTGGAATTTTTTTGGGGTGTTTTAGTTGCAATTTTTTAGAAAATAAAAAAAGATAAGTTAAGCAAGTTTTTCTCTTCATATGTGATTTGTATTTTATTTCTTTGTCTCAAGGTGTTATCTTTTTCGACACGTATCTCGGTTTTAAGGGATCTTAAAAAATGTTTGAATTACAGAATCTTTTATTTTGTTCTTATGTTTTTTTTTTCTGTTGGAGTTACTAGGAAATGATATTTCCAATGTGGACTCAATGTTTTAGGCATTTAGGGCTTTGATTTCTTAGAACTCATTTTTTTCGGATTTATTTTTGTTCATATTTTGATTTTTAAGGTACATATTTGGTCTCCAAATTTGTTTTGGCTTTTGGAGTTTTTTGTTCAAGACCTCTCAAGTATTGGGTTCATATTTTAATTTTACAAGTACCTATTTAGTCTCCTAATTTCTTTCGGCTTTTGCTTTTTTTTTATTTGTTTAAGACATCTCTAGTATTGAGGTTCAAAATAAATTTAGGCTTATAGGAATTTTTTTTTGGAGGTCTTGAATTACCAAATATGTGGATATAAAGGATTTTGTTGTTGTTGACTTCTCTTTTGGTTCACCCTTTATTGATATTTTTCTATTGATTAATGCTTTTTGTCGGTATAGTTTTTATGAAAACATTTTTTGGTTTGATTTACTTATGTCAAGTTGTAGGCCATATAAGCTTGGGGAATATATTGACGCACACATGAGTTTTTTTTTTCATTAGAGGTTATATGTTGACACAAATGATTATTTAAAGCTATCGTATAATTGTGAGGGTGATTATTGTATGTTCTTCATTATTTATAGAGTTTATTTAAATTTATTTTAGTTCAAAAAAATAATGGTTGTATCTTTGTTGTTTATAGATTACATGTTTCAATATGAAAATGAGACTTATTTTTATTATTTGAAAAAATAGTTAACAATGTTTTGGCATAGATAGTTTTAATATATTGATATTTCACATTTATTAACATAGGGGATTTCACATTTAAATATGAAAATTACACTTGGTTTTGCCTTCTTGCAATTACATACTGTGAAAATATTCATTATTTTACGATTATCAACGTGCCTTCAGGCACGGGCATACCCTAGTATATATATATATATATATATATATATATATATATATATATATATATATATATATATATATATATATATATTATTCACACAAGATATACATATATCATCACATCATATAAATATATACCATCACAAAAGGTGTATATATCACACTATTTACATACTCTTATTACGCTCTTAGGTGTTAAGGAATTTATTTCCACTTATTAGTATATTTTACTCTCGATATACTATTCGTCAATAATTCACATTACTTCGCCACTTTGTATACACTATACTATTTCTCACTTGAAGTTCACACCTCACTTCTATTTGTAGGAATCATCTCTCAATTCTATTTACGTTGAGGATATTCTCTACATCCTTATGCACCTCGATTAGCATTTAATATTCTCAATCCAAAATATGGTTCAGTCAATCATATAAACCTTTAAAATTATCTCATTTGGGATTTAATTCTAAAATCCATTATCACTAAGTGCATCCTAACTCTCTCATATAAACCCATAATTATCTCCAAATAGAAATCTCAATAGTAGTGGACTTCCCCACTAGTCGGTACGCTACTCTCCAATTAGTATTCTTTCGAATTTAGTCAATATGACTCCAATAATTTCTCATAAGGGAAACTCCCTAAAAGTCTTCAAAATACACTTCTCATAACTCATATATAGATTCCCAATCAATAAACTCAAACGAAACCGGACGAAACTCACTCCAGAAAAACTCCCCCCAAACAGCCCTGTTTCCGAATCGATTCGGGCCCAATCCGAATCGATTCGGCCCAGCGAATCGATTCGGTCCATAGGACCTGGGATTTTGTCTCAGGCCGAATCGATTCGTCTTGGGTCTGAATTAATTCGGTCACTCCGACCTGGGCACCTGCAACATTTCAAATCTATTCGGTAAGGGGTCGAATCGATTCAGGCTAGCAGAAGCTACGAGAATGGCTATTTTCATCGAAGCCAAAAATTCCCAAAATCATTTTTAATAACTTCTAACCATTTCTCTTCAACCCAAACATATATATAACATCAAAACTCTTCAAATAATACACCTCAACTAATTTGTAACTTCAAATCCATTATATACACAACTAATCTAAAAATATTACCCAAAATCTAGGTTTTGACATTTTAGACCTAAAATCCATAATTTAATCCACAATTCATGAAATAAAAGATTCACAAGAATTATTTAGCAAGTTTAATCACTTGCCTCAAATTTGTAGAGTCTGATTCGTCCTCGAAATCGCGGATTGGCCGGAAAACCCAGCTTTTCTCTCTTTCTCCTCTTCTTTTCTTCTTCTCTCTATTTCTCTCTTTCTTTCCCTTTTTCTCTAATGAGATTTGTTTCTCCCGTAGGCTTTTAAGCCTTATCTCCCAAAATACACAATTTTAAATGATAATACACACTTTAAATGACTCAGGAACTCTAATTCGAGCCAAACGAACTTAAAATATTTCGGAACCCAAATAAGCCCCAAGTACCGTCATTTTGACTATCTCGACCCTTCCGAAAACAGTCACACCCTGAGAATCGTCATTCGAGTCACTTTCTAACATCTTCAAATTTTGACCTCCAATACCAATTTAATTATTCTCCAATTAAATTAATATTTATTCCTCCCAAAAATAAATAAATTATTGTCCCAAAAATCTCGGGGTATTACATTTTTGAAAAGGTATTTTCACCTAAAGGACACAGAAAAATGGCCTCTACAAATTCGTATCAGAGCTTTTTGCTCATGACTTTTGCGTTTAAAAAGTGGTATCAGAGTAGGTTGCACTACGTTATTGTGTTTTATCTTGTTTACCTACTTTTTGGGTGGTTGTTTTGATTTTCGCTTTCTTCATTTGTTTTTCTCTCTCGATGAATTCTCATTTGAATTTGAAGTTTGCAGAAAGAATTGAATTTGCTGAAAATGGTCTTAAATATGTTTTGAAACTTTTGCAAACTGTTCAAAATCAAAGAGATATCGTTCGTGAGAAATTTGGTGCTTTATATGATGAATTTAAATCTTTTAAAGTGGCCAAAGGGGAGAATAATGGTAGAGTCCTTATTTTAAAAAAAGAATTAGAGGACTTAAAAAATTCTAGGGTTTGTGTTTGTACCAAAGAGGATAAAAACATTTTGACTAATGATTTTAAAGAAGATCGAAGACTCATAGGGATAAGTTTGATTTTATTGAGGGAAAGCGAGATAACCTTCTAGGAATGATTGAAAATATGAAGAAGGAGTCCCAAAAATTGGAAGGGTCAAGTTCTTTTCTTAAGTCAAAATTTTGAAGTTGAAATACTTCAAATGTTAAAGTTAAAACCATAGTTTGTTTTATAGGTTCAACCAAAACCAAGGACCTTAGAAAAGCTAACATTCCTCCCATTTACACATGTTGACAGTGTGGTAGGAAATGTCAGCTTAGGCATGTTTGTTACGATCTTAGAAAAGGCCATTCGAAGTTTAAAGTGTAATGTCCCGTCGGTTCCTAATACCCGTCGAGTTAGGTATACACCTACTTGGGTTAGAAAATCTGTTTAGAGACGCTAATGTGACACCCCGCCTAATTAAATACCGGGCGATCACTCCTTTATTAAATTAAATCAAGGTAAACAGTTGGTTCATTCTCAGCATCACTGTCGATAAAAATAAATTTTCTAATTTAACACCCTAAATAATTAAGCAAAGTGTCAAAACCATTTTCATACATAACTTTCCAAATTTTATTTAAAGAAAAAATTATTTATTTATTTTATTAACAACATTCAATAAGTAAGAATCACACCACATTAAATATCTGCAACATAGTCCAATTAATTTCATACATTCGTCAATCGAATGTCAACATACGAAATCCAAAGTCACACATCCAAACTGAATAAATCCCATAGTAACAATACTGGAAATAACTGAAATACAAATGTCCAATAACAACGGAATAATGGAAAGAGCTACACATGCCCAACTAAATGAAAGTACTAAGAGTGGATCCGAATGAACGAAGTCGTCTAATCAAGAGACCTGCAACTCCCACCTAAGCTGCAGCGCGTTCCTTCCAAGAGATCCTAAGCAAGACGCCCCTGTGGCTGGGCACCTGTAATACATACATATATATACAAGAGAGAGAGAGAGAGAGAGAGAGAGAGAAAAATGGGTCAGAGCCCGAAAGTGTGTTTGATTTAAAATACGTTTAGCAAGTATTTAAATTGATACAGGCCAATGCAACAACATATTAGAGCGACACTCTCTTGAGAAATTCTCACCTCTCTTCTAATGTGCACGCCTATAGTACTAACCTTACCAACGGGTTATCTTATCATTTTATCATACTAACCTTGCCAATAATTTATCTTATCTTAACTTACTCATAAGATTTCAAAACCGAACAATATCATTGTTAAAAAGAATACTTCCAATTAGCAGCACAACTCTCGTTTTAGCTTTATTAATTTATAAAGTTTCCCAGTGTCATATTATACTTTCACAAAGCAAGTATTTACTATTTGAGTCATCAACCATGTCCTACTTATCAAATCACAGTAGGCAGTTTCAAATTTCTGAATCTCATATATATATTAACTACTCGTATAATATATATAAAATAACAGCACCCCAAATAAAACTATGGTGCGTGCATACTTCTACTATCCAAACCCGATACCACTCATATCAAGGGGAATACAAATTCGGAATCACTCTCGAATTGTATTAACACATACACAAACAATATCGAGGCGAAGCATAGATTCCAAGTCTCTAAGAGGATGGCACATACTCGCGTCTCTTAGGACTGTCTGAATTATCAATTCGATAGCCTGTACCAAAGATATCTATCTTCTAGGGTACAAGTCAATATCCCCCATAAAGGTCCCATCGAGATAAGACTGTCCCAGCGCGGTAACCTCAAGGATAGCAAGTAGCGCGGTATGTTTTTCACATGTATATAATATATGTACACATAATCATATAAATATACCACTTTTATCATATTCATATAGGTTCCTCTCGTCACCCATAATTACAACATTTATCCTTAATTTCACATTATTAGTATTACGTATAAGGTTTCATCTCTAACCTTAACTCGAAGAGTTTTCTCACTTATTACGTGACACTCGTGGACTCTATCCTTCCAAGTATAAAATTCAGTAGGTATACCTCTATTCACTATCGTAGCTATTCGTCGAAATATCTCACTTGAAATACGTAGTTTCATCGTTCATTATATAATTATCCCAAAAGCAAATTTCTCGTCTTATAATAAAGTTCCCAACACTTATTCATATGTCCTACTGGTCTTTCCTATCTCCCAAAACATTTTATTAAGAATACCCAAGAATTATTTCATGATAAATTTAGTTTAACTAATTAAACAAGGGAAATAGGAGTCTACCAGGAGGGGTCGATCGATCGAGGTCTGGGACTCGATCGATCGAACCTTCGATCGATCGATCAAGCAGGTATTTTGATTGCTGCAGAATTACAGTTACGGGTTCTACCACTTTTCATCATCCAAATCCATATTTTCCAAACCCAAACGTCCCAAAAATTCTACTACTAACAATATACCAGATGTTTCTAACGTAAGGCATGTACATATTCTTCATTTAAACATGGATTTTCAACCCAAAATTATATCTAATTATCAAGAACCTTAGAATTTTCTTAAACAGATTTCTAACAAATTTTTCTCCAGAATTTCTTTCTTATAATCATCTAAATTTCGTGGTTAATTTCCTTTACAAGGCAAGGTTTTCCAGAATCATCATATAAACCAATACTACATGGATTTTCCTATCACAAATTGGGTTTTCTTCCACATATTTCATCCCTAATAATTCCTAAACTAATATGGAAATTGCACAAACGAAAATAGCAAGATAAACACTTGCATGGGATTTTCAGAAGTCTGGATTGCGACTGAATTTGGTGTGGTTGTGTTCCCCGTCTCGCGATCTACGCGTTGGTGGTGGCGGCGGCGCAAACCGTTGAGTTTTAGGCCTTGAAATTGCTTGAGAGCTCTCTCCTCTCTTCTCCAATGGCCGTTCTAGGTTTTGGGTCTTTCTAACCCTAGGTGACAACCTCAATGTCAGATATAGCCCTTCTGATTTTCGTGGGTTTAATTACCCAAAAATGTAAAATGACTAAAACGCCCTCCCGGGTTACTAATTAGGCTTAAAAATGCCCTGAGACCCAAACTACACCCCCGGGTACACTTTTCTGACTATCTCGACCCTTCCGGACGCGTTGGCGCACTCAAAACGACCATATAGGCAACTTATAAAATATTCACTTTTTATTTATCAAAATTTAGTCCCGACGCGACACGTGCGCGTCCCGATTCAAATTTCGAAAATTATCATTTTATTCACTCGTGACATTCAATATAATCAATATCATATATTACTTTGCTCATTAGTAATATTCAACAAATTTCCCATAATTACTAACTCTCGTCACGTTAATAATTATAACATAATTAATTTCCGGATTTTTATTAAATAATTCATTCACATTAACTTTAATAAATTCCCAAATTAATATAGCATAAAAATACGGGGTATTACAGTTAAATACTAGGTTGGATGATTCTCAAATGCTAGCACATGATTCTTCACATGGTATTTCTTCTGGATGATTGCTTGCATGATCTTGTTTATCATACGCTAGTTATTGCTTCACGATATATATCTTGCTAGTGTTATGACATGTTTATCTCTTTATAATATAGACTTTTCCTTTTATTTGAGTCTTATTTGAAAAAATACAAAAAGATTTTTGGTTTCATATATTTTTGAAAAAATATAAAAAGATTTTATTTTTTGGGTAAAAAATATTTAAAAAAAAAACACAAATAGATTTTCGATTTATTTTTGGGTCGTGAGTTTACATGTTTGAATGACTAAAAGGCAGCGTTCCAGATTTCGTTCGAATGAAGTAAACTCGTTCTAACGACATTGTATAACTAGTTCAAACGACCTATCAAAATTAGTTCTAACGACCTACCAAGACTCGTTCTAATGAGTTAGCGAGTTTTCAAAAAAAAAAATCATTTAAAATATTTTGAAAACTTTTAACGCAAACTCTTTTTGACATATAGCCCCTGGATATATAAGATCTTTAACAAACCACCTTATAATTCTTCTGAATGTTGTTGTGACAAATGATCTTCAATCTTTCAAATTACATCAACTGCTTGTCTTCGAATATGTGGAAGTAGTCATGAAGGTGCAGTAGGGCGTAAGCCAAATAAAAAATAAATTGAGCAATTATAAAACTTTCTCTTACATGTGTATCTAGGAGAAAGATAATGATAATTGAAAGCTATATTTTGGATGTCATAAATTTTGTAAATCAGATTTGTAAATGTATACATACACGCACACGCATATTTCAAGCATTGTGTTCCAAAGAGTTTATGCTATGCTTTCCTGAAACAATTTTATACTTTATTTTATATTTTCTTGTTTTATAGTCCCAATGCAATTTACAAGGCTGTGGTGAGAATGGAATTTTTGGAAAATTTTGTGGTTAAAATTTAATTTATAAAAAGATGAGAGAAAAAAATTCAGTTTAGAAAAATTCAGAGACTAAACTGTTGTTTACAAAACTTTGGATCCAAAATAAAGTTTGTATAGAATTTAGTGGTTGAACAATTGTTTACAAAAAGTTTAGTAGCCAAAATAAAACATCTATAAACTTCAAGAGCAAAAAAAAAATAGTGGAAAATAAAATTTCACTTTCAATAGAAATTTTAAAGACACAAAAAATGTGGTGCTTGCGTAGAATTAAAGTATTTTTCAGTGGTCAAAATACAATTTACAGTAAATCCAGGGATCAAAATGTAATTTACAAAACATTCAGGGTCAATATGTAATTTAAAAACATAGAGTTTAAAGTGTTAAGCTAATGCTTATAGGAAGTTTTGAGCCAAAAATAAAATATGTATAAAGTTTTAGAAATGGAGGGCCAAACATTCAAAAGTCTTTAACTGGGGGGCAAAACCCAAGCGAATACGACTAATGGGGGCCAAAAACAAAATAACCTTTTAGATAGGTAGAAAAAATGTTTCTTCAAAAGAAACAAAGTATAGCGTAAATTCAATTTACACAAAGCATGTGGCCAAAATGTAAATTACATAAACCATGTCATGCTTTTCCAATATATTATGTTTCTAATCAACATTTTAATTTTATTAACTTTTATATAGTTATTCAATTGTTTTAAAATATATTAGCTATGCTTTTTATTTTTTTGAAGATCACAAGTATATCATTGACATTAATCGCCTTGTTTATTTAAATTAATAATTATTTTTTTCTATGTATATATAAACATATCAAATTTCATGAAAACAAAATCGGAAGATGTTAAAATATAAAATTTTCAAATGGATATGCATCGCGCATATTTAAAATGGACTTTGTAAATTTAGTGTCTATTGTAATATGTATTTTGAAAATAGGACAACAAACATTTCATTTATAATTTTAGTCCCTATTTTTTAATAAATCTGTTGACGCATACCCACATACATAAAACGTTAACCAATCACAGCATGCCACGTCAATCGATAATTTAAAAATAAAGACTAAAAATGAAAACCAAATATTTATCGTCCTATATCTATTATTGATATTATTTTAGGGAGGGGTGTACAAAAAAACTGACAACCCAAAGAACCAAACCAACCGACCTTCGTGGGTTGGGTTGGTTCGGGTTTTTTTCTCCATGCGTTGGTTCTGGTTCTAAAAAATTGAGAACCGAAGTGTTCGGTTCGGTTCTCGATTTTATACCTGAATCAAACCGAACCGAATCGAGAACCGAACCGAAGAGCCAATCCCAAGAACCGACCCCAAGCACCAACCCTAGAACCTACCCGCGAACCTGAACCATTAACCAACCCGCGAACCTGAACTATTAACCAGAACCGCAAACCAAAACCATGAACCAGAATCGCAAACCAGAACCAAGAATCAGAACCGCAAACCGACCCGAATCAAACTGAGAACCGATGATTCGATTCGGTTCGAAACCGACCAATTTTGATTTTGATTCTGGTTCAAAAATCACGGAACCGACCAATTTCGATTCTGATTCTGGTTCGTAGTGGAATCGAGCCATGTGCACCCTTAATTTTAGGTACTAAAAATATATAAATTATATTTAGAAACTCTTAAATAGCTCCAACAGGCACAATTCTAAAGTGAAAGAGAACATTTAGAGACGGAATCAATTCAAGGAACTTCATTTATTTATGAAATAGAAAGGTCTGAGTCTCTTTCTTTATTCTATAACACATTACATATGAAGATTAAGTGGAAGAAAACCCGAAGAGGGAGATGGAAGATGTGCTGAGAAGAACATAAAACACGCCAATTTGAAAATAAGAAGCATCACCATGAAGTCGCTCGAAACACAAACATAGGGTCAATACTGAGTAATAGGGTCAATACTGAGTAACATGCAAGTCCCCACCCTCTGGTGGCGCCAAAACCCATTCTCCATTTTCATTAAGCACCATCCCTTTGTTCTTCTCCACCCACCATGACACTGGGATCAAAAACTCATCCTTGAGGTAGTCACCGTGCCTGTTAACCAAACTGAGGCTCCTCTCCACCTTCAGCTCGAACTTTCCATGATTCCCATTCCATCCAGCCACAGTATGCATCATTCCCTGCAAATCATGCGCGTACTTTGCAGTCACACTCTTCAAGCTCGGAGACTTTTGGGAATCATTGGAAAACACAATCCCTGAATCTACATATCCAAGTAACACAGGTGGGTTGTGTGGTACCGTATCAGACTTGTTTCTCGTATGCAAAATCTTAAGGTTCGAAAGTTTCTTCATATAATTATCGAAAGCCTTATTACCGACATGTGGGCAACCAAACACGAAAGATGTGATTGGAATATTTGTAATCCCGTTAACTGCCAGATCGAAGGCGGATAAAATTGAAATACTCCCGCCTAGGCTATGCCCAACAAATATTATGCTTACATTTTCATCCTTGTATTTGTTTACCAACTCATTTATCTTTCCGTTAAGTTGTTCTCTCGCGCTTAATTTAGTGATAGGATAACTTGGATTCGCAGTAGTGTAAATCGAAAGCCATCCTTTCATAACCTTAGCTCCATTATGGGTGGCTTGTGGAGGCAACAACGGTGTCACGGGTACGAGAGTTGTGTCAAAATTATTCATCCATTCATCGGATCGTTTAGTCCCTCGCCATGCAACGTAGATCTCGCGCCTGTTTCTTTCTTGGCTAACATCATCAGTTGTGATGGCAATATACCTGTGAAATTTATAATATTTTATGAGAATTTCACACGCTTAATGGTGCATCCCTAGATTTAAAAAAGGTCGAGGAAACACAAAAGTGAAAACAAAAGTGAGAACCCAAGGGGTTGGTCTAGTTGTTGGCTTGGGACAAGCCGTAATTATAAGATTCTGGGTTAAAACATTATTCCTTCCATGCATCACTAAATATATCATATCATTTAAATGCAATATTTTAATCTTACCCCATCCAATTCGTCGCGACGGTGGGGGTGGTGGTGGTGGCGTAGAGAAAGTCGATGATTTGGTAATCGGATGCGGAGTCAAGCATGACATCTTTGAAGAAGGAGGCCTTGCTGTAGCGACAGGTGCCGCGGTTCATGGAGTTTTCATCATTGTTGAAGGCATCATAGGTAGCTTCAGCAAGGTCACCGCACTGAAGAATGAGGCGGCGGAGGCTGAGATTTAAGGGTTCGAGAAGGCCTTCCCAGTTTTTGCTTCCCAAAAGTTCATCCCATGTTGGGGTTGCTCCCATGATCTCAAACTTGAACAAGATTGCTTAAAAAAGGGCTTTAAGAGGAGAGGCAACGAGAATGGAAGTGTGGTTGTTTGTATGAGGTAAGTAAGATAACACGAGTATGTTGTATTTATAGACTGAATACGTAGGTTTCAAGTCCTAACATGTAAATTTACGTTTCATTTTACTTTTCCCCGGATATCTTCTTGATTAAATATTCTTATTACTCTTCCTTATGCCAAAGTCAGATTATTCCAATAATCGAATTGGTACGGAAAAACCATGCAACTAATCTGTTTCTTTGACGTGAAAGGATTTGTTCTTTGCTTGTCCAAAGCAATACGGATTTTGGACTCCTTTTATAAAGCAGTAAAAATAATGAGAACCATCCTCCAAATGCTTTTATATAGCGATAGCATTTTTTATCCATCCAGTTGGGTTTTATGGATGTTTCCGGAGAGGTACTGCCTTCCTTTAGAAAAACGATAGGGATATATGCAAGTTCCATGACCCCGCAAGACAACATTTATGAGTGAAAGGTCCTATACTAGGGTTGTATTAAAACTTAAAAACAAATCACACGGATTATACCTGGTTCATCCCTAGGTTTAAAACTCGAACCTAATTAAAACTTGAGTTCGATCATTTGTGAGCTGGTAAGGGAAGATGGTTGGTAGCCTGTAGAATGGATTATTGAATTAGTAGACAAAACCAAATGTAGAACAGTTCAGCCGATTCTTGCATCGAAGTAAAGAAAATTCTTAAAATTGTTTTTCTTCAATCTTATGCATTTCATATACATCCACCACTGCCACGTACAACTCGTGTGAAAAGGATTTTTTTTTTTACATTTTAAATTCCACAATCTTACTACAAATTTTTCCATTAAAAAATCAAACATAGCACTCAAAATAGAAAGACCATGTATCCTGTGCGTTTTAGCGAAACCCCTATTAGAAAATCTTTTACAACGCCATAATTATCTAAAACAAATATATGCAAAAATTACATGGATTCGATTTTGTAAATGGAATTTTTATCTCATTTAAAAAATAATATTATCTGTTTGGATATTCATAGCATAATCTGAAATTTATTGGTTTCACTGTTTTTTACAACAAAATATATAGAACCACTGTTTCAAGTGATGAATTTAAGTATAGATGGTGTCTTTTTTTCCCCCTTCCTATCATGCAAGGATTGACGTTCAAGTCAGTTGTTTATATAAGAGAAGGGTATTTTCTTTGTGCCCCACTATGAAAACCACCATCTTTATCACTTCGTTATATCTTAGTTAAAGTGTATATCTTTTTCAACATAATTAAAGAACATGTAATTAATATTTTTATATGAATCTATAAATTTAACGCATGAATATTCAATTTAATATGTTATTTGTTCTTTAACAATACCAAAAATTATACATTATACATTTAATATTAGGATCTTAGATGAACATGATTATCACATACAATTATTATGCAAAACATAAAATGATATTATAATCACATACCTCGATCACGTGACAAATGACAAGATTGAGGGGGCAGTCGACCTTAATGATGCCCGATTGGAATGAAATTCGAACCACGACTTTCTCTAGTATATGACAAGAACATATTGTAAAATCACAGGTATATATGTGAACTGGACTTTATTATCTTATAATTGTTTTGTATATTTCGATGATGTTCATTCATGAGAATATGCTGCTATATCTACATTACAAGAGGAAGACTAATTCAAAGAAAATAGTAGATGTTATCTAGTTTGTTGCTGAACTTGTGGAGCAAGCTTGGACTGAGTTTGGTGCTTGTTTGTTGCTGAATTGGAGGAGCTAACCCGGACTCAGTTGTGTTGTTATCTATATCCGAGATTGGAGGAACAAGAGTTGGTGCATGTGGTTTAACATTCCCCTGCAAGTGAAGGGTAGAGTGAGGAACGACACCAAGCTTGGATCGCAAATAGGCAAATGGAGTACTGAGTAGTGGCTTTGTAAGAATGTCAGTAGTTTGTGCTTTGGAGGGAACAAAATGAGTAATAAGGGAGCCATGAACAACTTGTTCATGAACAAAATGGTAGTCCAATTCCATATGCTTAGTTTTGGCATGTAAGACTGTATTAATAGTGAGGTGTAGGGCACTGAGATTATCATAAAATAAAATAGGAGCCTGTTGAAGAGAGATGCCAATATCAGTGAGCAAGTGAGTAATCCAACGAAGTTCAGTAGCAGCGGATTCTAGAGCACGATATTCAGCTTCACAACTTGACCGAGCAACAGTGGATTGGCGTTTGGAAGACCAAGTGATGCAATTTGCTCCAAGATATAAGCAATAACCAGAAGTGGAGAGGCGGGGATGAGGACAACTTGCCGAGTTAGCATTGGAGAAGGCATAAAGATTAAGAGAGGACTGAGATACCAAGCACAAACCAAAATTGATAGTGCCTTGCAGATATCGGAGCAAAAGTTTGAGGGCAGTGTAATGATCAGGTTGAGGGTCATGCGTGAATTGGCAAAGTGTGTTGATAGTGTAGGCAATGTTCGACCTAGTTAAAGTAAGATATTGAAGAGCAGCAAGTAGAGACCGAAAAAAACCTAGGAGTGAAAGTAAGCTGAGAGTGTGGATCCAAGAGTAGAGAGGATTTATGGACCATGGGTGTAGGATCTGAGTTAGAAAAATTCATACGGGTAAGATCAAGGATTTTGCGAGTGTAGGCCTCTTGACTGAGTATGATACCACCAAAATAATAGTTGAGTGAGATTCCAAGAAAATAACTTAGGATGGCCATATCTTTGGGAGCAAATTCATGGGAGAAATGAGAGATAAGAGTGGTAATCATGGAGGAATTGATGCCAGTAACAATAATATCATCGACATAGACTAGGAGAAGGACAATGCCACGAGATAAGTGAAAAATGAAGAGAAGAGTCGGCTCTACTGCATAGAAATCCAAGCTGAAGAAGATAAGAGCTAAATCTGTCAAACCAAGATCTGGGAGCTTGTTTTTAGCCATAAATAGCTTTATGTAGTCGACACACATGAGTTGGGTATAGAGAATGGATGAATCCAGGAGGTTGATGCATGTAAACTACTTCATCTAGCACACCATGCAAAAACGCATTCTTCACATCTAACTGTCGCAAGGGTCATTTTTTTTATAAGTAAATGATTAAATAAAACAAACCCGCTTAAGGGGGCAGAATCCTGTATACAGAAAGTATACAAAGAAAGGAGGCGAGTGGAATAAACCCAAAATATACTAGACCAGCCCTTAAAACTCCTCTAGAAACTCAAACAAGAGAGACAACGACGTATCATACCTTTTCTTATGCCAAGTAAGAAGAAGGCTCAGAAAACAATACCGAATCCTAGAAGGATCAAGCTCGACCCCCTCGAATCATCTCTTGTTCCTCTCCTGCCACATTATCTAGAAAATACAATGAGGTACCATCATCCAGACACCTCACAGGCTCGACCAACCCCTTGGTCTCCTCTAAGCTACCATCACCTCGTACACCGAAATAGGTATAACCCAAACAACCTCACACAAAGAGCAGACCAAGTCCCAAAGGCTCCTAGCCAACTAATAGTGTTGAAGAAGGTTATTAGAAGTTTCTTCCTCCTTCTTACATAATCAACATCTACTGGCCATCGTCATCCCTCTGTGTTGAAACCCCTCAATAGTCAAGATGGCCTGCCAGACAGCGGTCCACACAAAGAAGCGAACCTTGGGAGGCATTTGACTTCTCCAAATGGCCTTCTACGGAAAAAAAAACCCACACGACCCCTCAACACCTGATAAAAGATCTTAACTGAAAATCGACCATCCTAAGCGCACAACCACCTCATCCTATCTTCACCCAAAGACGAGACCGGTGCCATCGTGAGCCAAGAAAAGAACTCCTCTGACTCCTCTAACTCCCAGTCCTGGATTCCCTTCCTAAACTTCGGATCCCACACTGCATGAGCCCCAACCCTCCACCAATGGTCCTCAACTAACCCCTCTCTATCCCCCCCCCCCCCCAGTCGAAACATCCATGGGAAGAGATCCTCCAAAGAGCCCCCCGTAACCAATGTATCCCTCCAGAACCTGATACGTCTCCCACTTCCAAGTTGGAAAGAAGTGATCAAAGAGAACCTCCCCCACCCAAACACAATGAACCTCCACCACCCCACCCCATGAACAGAGCTCCCCATAACAGGACCCCATCCGTACGGTCCCACCCCGTGCCTAGTGATCACTACTTTCCTCTAAAATTTGCCACCTTCGGTATTAAAATGCCACAACCACTTCCCCAATAAAGCCTCATTAAAATGGGATAGGCTCCTCACCCCAGCCCCACCCTCTCTTAGCGATCTGCAAACATCGTCCCAACTCACCAAGAAGTATTTGAACTGATCATCATTCCCTCTCCATAGAAAATCTCTCATCAGCTTATCGAGTATTTTTCCGATAGACCCAGGTGAAGGGAGAGAATAGATAAAATAAGTCGGCGAGCTGGATAGAACACTATTAATCAACGTCAACCGACCCCCTTTGGATAGATATCTATGCTTCCAACCAGCTAACCTCCTCCATGCTCTCTACAGGACCGGATCCCACATCAAAGAAGACTTGAACTTAGCCCTTAACGGAAGGCCAAGATAAGTAGAAGGGAGGAAGCCAACCTGACAACCCAGAGCCAGATGACCCATGTTGCCCACATTACCAATGGCAATCATCTCACTCTTGCTGACGTTGATCCGTAAACTCGACACAGCCTCAAAACAAATCAATAATAACCGAAAACTCCTCACCTCATTCATAGACGTCCCAGAGAAGATAATAGTGTCATCCGCAAACAACAACTGAGATACCAAAACATGTTGGGGAGCAGGGCTCCCGGTCAAAAAACTCGAAATCAGACCACCCCCCACTATACGACACATCATTCGAGAAAACGCCTCCATGACCAAAATAAAAAGGAAGGGGGACAACGGATCACCCTACCGAAGACCCTCGAACATGGAAAGAAACCCTCTGGCACCCCATTGACAAGGACAAAGAAATTGACGGAGGAAATACACCTCTTCATCCACCTCTACCACCACTCTCCAAGCCCCATTCTCTTGAGAAAATAAAGAAGGAACTCCTGGTTCACATGATCGTAATCCTTCTCAATGTTAAGTTTGTATATGATCCCAGGAACCCATCTCTCAACTTGGAATCAATACACTCATTCGCGACCAGCGCATCATCAAGGATCTGGCGACCACCCACAAATGTTCTCTGAGCATCCGAAATAAGAGGATCCATCACCTTTCTAAGTCTAATCGACAATACCTTAGACACGAACTTATACACACTACCTACCAAACTGATAGGCCTGAAATCTCTCATATCCATCACCCCACCTTTCTTAGGGACTAAGGTAATGAACGTGGCATTCAGACTCCTTAAAACGTAGCCCTTATCATATAACTCACTGAAACAACCATCACATCCGCCCTGAGTACCTCCCAACAATGCTGGAAGAAAGCCATAGTGAACCTGTCCGGTCCAGGCGCCTTATCTCCGCACATCAACCTCAAAGCCTGGACAACTTCCTCCTCTTTGAACATCATCTCTAAATGAACCTCCTCATCCCCAGAAATGCTCTCCACTGGAAGCCCGTCCATTTTCGGATGCCAAGTCTCTTCATCTGTATACAAACTCTATGTAGAACTGACTGATCTCCCTACGAACCTCCCTCTCCTCTGTTAACTCCTCTCCCCCAACTACCACCTTCCCAATATGGTTAAAGCAACGATGGGAGTTAGCCGTTTTATGAAAGAATTTGGTGTTACTGTCACCTTCCCTAAGCCATAGTTCCCTAGACTTTTTCCTCCAACTCCCCTCCTTCTGAATAAGACGTTTCCCCACCTCCCTTTATTTCTCTACCCTCGCCAGTCTTTCCTCCCCCAACAAACTGCCCACCCTTTCTTTTTCGTCGAGCGCCCGAATGACCTCTAAGGCTTGCTCTATCACCCCCTCACATACCCTAACTCATCTCTGTTCCACCGAATAATATACCCCTTGAGGCGATAAAATTTAGTCTCCAGTCTGAAGCTCGCATTCCTTTCCACCTCATACCCCTGCTACCACTCCTGAACCCTCCCAATGAAATCCTCCTCCTTTATCCACATATTCTCAAATCTAAACGGGGTCCTCCCCTCCCCCCCCCCCCCCCCCTCCCCACTCCAATAAAATAGGAGAGGGATCAGAGGTCACACGAGGCAGAACTGAGTAGCCCCCGAAAACTGCTCCTCCCAATCAATAGACAGTAAAAATCGATCCAAATGAGAAAGCGAGGGCTCATCCCTGAGACTGGACCTAGTGAAAGTCCCTCCCACCAAAGGTAGTTCAACCAACTCCAAATCATCGATGATGTCCGAGAAATCCCGCATGTAAGAACTCATCCTCCCCCCTACCGCTCCTCTTGGAGGGGAACCGAACAACATTGTACCCCCCCCCCCCCCAGCACGATGGAACACCCCAACCACTCCTAACCCCTACCAATTCCTCCCACAACTCCCAACGAACCGATTCCTCCACTGGCCCATAAACCCTGAGAAGCTCCAAGTGAAACCATCCCTCCACATTCCTGAATAAGCACGAAATGGACCCCCCTACTAGGACATCAATTTTTTCCACCACTCTACTATCCCACAAAATAATAATCCCTCGCCACGCCCCTTCCGAATTCAGATAACACCACTCAATCCTCTTCCTGCCCCATAAAGAGAGAGCCAACACACTATCCATATGATCCATCGTAGTCTCCTGTAAGCATACAATATCCGTCTTCCACCTCGATAGAGCCCCACTAACCACGCCTCTTTTCTCGCGGTCATTCAAGCCCCGTACATTCCAAGAAATGAGTCTTATCTTCATTGGACACCATTTGCACTCCCACTCACCCTTATCTCTACCCCCTCTACTCTCTCCCTCCTCCTCTTCTCTATGGAATGAAACAGCATAAGTGCCTCCTTCTCATTCCCCTCAAAATTAATCCCTAGGTATTTACTAAAGCCTCCTATTACACTAGATACCCAGTACTCTGTCTCCTTTTCAATTACCCTCTTACCACACATCCTTCCGGACTCCTCTACTTCCCCCTCCAGACCACCAAGCATCACCCATAGCCCAGAGGACAGGTCCTCCAAACTACACATATTAACCTGCCCACTCAACGAGTCCCCAACGTTGCCAAAAAAATCTTGTGCAAGCTCACCCCCCTCCATCTCACCTGCACCCTCTTCCCCAATCGTGTAGAGGGTACAGGACGAAGAAATTGGGTCCCGCCCCTCCGACACGCAAGAACTCGGTTCTGCACCCCCCCACAACAAGTTATGCCTCCAGTCAAATTCAAACATTCCTTAGCAACTAATCCTTTTCCCTTTACCCCTCCTCTACGCCTGAGTTTTTGCCTAAACACCCCATGCTTCAACACTTTTCCCGAATTTAGGCAAGGGCCGATTTATTTAAAATGAGTCCAATGCTTGCCATATTTAATAATAGGAACATTGTTTTTAGCCTTGCAAATAGGAACTAGAGCACTGCCAGATTTTGACACGTTGTTCCTATTCCCATCTTTTGCTAACAATAAAGGAGATCCACCCTTATTACTACAAAAATCACTACGTGAGTCAATAGGACTCCTGTGGTCAACAACAGGTTCCACTTCGCTTAAGTGAGGTAACTCCAAATGGTTCACTTTCTTAACTAGTTCCTGCCTCCCAATAGTACTAGCTAAAACGTCCTTTTCACCCAATACAACTCCCAACCCAAGGATAGCAGTAGACCCTGACATGTCCTCCAACCTAGTTCCCACCAAACCTCGTACGCTATTCTGTGCATGTTCTAGATATATGGGCGACTGTGTCACATTGCCCGCTGCATTCATAACTTCCACACCACCGCCGGAAGCAGACTCGCCTGAGCTGGAACATGCAGCATGGAGCATTGGACGTGTTAAGACCTTGATGATCCTATGATGTTAGGCCTGAACTGCCGAAGATATTAGATGTTGAACCGACTAGACAACTCCCTTGTGAAGCATTTTTTGTCTACTGCGCTGGGGGAGAGAGTGGTCTGAAAATAGGGCATCCTACTTACCTTTCCCAGCCCTGGAAGGTGTGAGTACCCTTACATTCAGCTCAAACGGACCAGGGTTCCCAACACTAGCAGTGACATGAGCCTTATTCTGAGGTTTGTGCCTGGCAGAGACATTAACATTCTTAGTCTGAGCCATCAACTCACACTTCTCTCTAACAAACTCCTCTACAAAGAAACAAGTTCCGAACTCTTCCAGGCAAATGGGTAATACAAAAACCCATCCTCCAACATCAATGCTCACTTTATCTGGAAGAGACCCAGTGCCAGTGACCAATATTCGTGCCCATCTAGGTTCCTCGCCAGAGTGCGTCGCCTCGTCAATGCAAACAAAATTGACGCATCTATCACCTATGGCCTGGAATACTTCTAACCCCCAAAGGTGTAGAGGTAATCCCATCACCCTTAGCCATCTCATTTTTGTCCTTTTGAAATTCTTAGTACTACATCCTAATGGATGCCAATGATCCAAACAAAGAGGCTCTCCATAGAAGACCCATTTCTTCATCTGTAAAATCCTTTTTGCTTCAAATTCTATAGCAAAAATGAAATAAAACAAAGATGCTCCCAAAAGCCTCACAGTCACCCCTCCAATGGGTCTCCATTTCTCATTCACCCACCCTCTCAATCTCTCCAAAGACGGATAGGCACTCCCATGCTCTCCAACTCGCCCCACCAACGCTCTCCAGATGAACGCAACTCTAGACAAGCACGAGTCATCCTCAACCCTAAAGTCAACCTTTGAATAGTCACCCTTCTACACATTAATGGGTGAAAATGGCCAGAGCTCCACATAAGAAACTTGTAAATAAGATCTTGGAGTCACCTTCTCCATCATAAAGTTGTAGTACAGTTTTATCACAAAGTTGTTCTTTATGTTGGTTTACAAGAAAACTCTAGACCGCCTCCGATCAAGAGTTTGGAGAGTGTTGTTTTTGCATTTATAAGTAATGGTAATAGATAAAATAACTCGAATTGTGGCATGCTTCACAACAGGATTAAATGTATTGAGAAAATCAATTCCTTTAACCCGATTAAAGCCCTTAGCAACTAATCTTGCTTTGTGCTTATCCAGAGTACCATCCTTATGAAGTTTTGTGCGAAATACCCACTCAGACCCAATAACATGCATGGAAGGAAAATGAGGCATAAGAGTCTAGGTTTTGTTATTGTGTAATGCTTGAAGTTCATCTTTCATTGCGTCTATCCAGTGTGGATGTTTTAGAACCTGAGAAAGATTGGTAGGATCTGGAATGGTAGGAGAGATGGCGGTGACTAAGGAAGGATGTGTGGTTTTTGATCGAGTATGCAAATGATGAATGTTAGTAGGAGAGATTGAAGTTGTGGTAGAGAGTGGAGAGGTTAGTAAGGAAACAAAATTTAAATCAATGTACAGTGGGATACCATCTGAATTGTGAATAATAAGTGGTAAGTCTAAAATGGTTGTTGTTTGTGGAGGAAAAATGGTTGAGGTATCATCAGAAGTAAGTTGTGGTATAATATGCAACAACGGGATTGATGTTGAGATAGGTGGCTCTGTTTTAGAGGGTACTGGGTTAAGTTTAGGGCTGCTAGGTGGTGATATAGTTTCAGTAATAGTTTGTGGGCTGGTAGGTGGCAGTATAGGTTCAGTAATGTGTTGGTAGTTGGTGACTTGAGTGTCAGATGTGACTTGGTCATTTTAAAAAAGGAGGAATTGTAGTGGGTCAGAAGTATGTGTGGAAGAGGGAGCTGTTTTAGCATGATTTGGTACACATGGATTAGTAACAGTGGAACTAAATGTAGTAATTATTTCCTGATGTGGGTCAAAAAATTCTTTATACGTAGCTAGATGAGGTGAATCACTTTCTACTTCAACTTGAGTCTTTACATAAGGTAATAAACCTTCATCAAATACAACATGTCTTGAGATATAAATTCTGCTAGTTAAAAGGATCAAGACACCTGTAGCCTTTGTGAAGTGGAATGTACCCAATAAAAATGCATGTAATTATTTTTGGTTGAAATTTATTTTGAGTTTTCCCTTTGATGTGTGGATAGCACCTACAACCAAAAACTTTAAGGGAAGAATAATTTGGGTTAGTACTGTATAATTTAAAAAATGGAGTTTGCACGCCAAGTTTTTTTTTGGGCATCCTGTGAATGAGAAAAATTACAGTCATGAAGGCTTTAACCCAAAGAAAGAGAGGCAACTTGGCATGAAACATCATGGTTAACCCAGAATCCATAATATGTCTATGTTTTCTCTCCGCAACCCCATTTTACTCAGGTGTGTTGGGACAAGAGATATGTCTTAGTGTACCATTTTTGTTCGAAAATTCAATAAACTCAGTTTTGGCAAACTCTCCACCTCCGTAACACTGAAAAATCTTAATTGTCTTTGAGAACTGAGTTTTAATCATGCTAGCAAACTTTAAGTATGTTTCATAGAAGTCTGAGTTGTGTTTCAACGGATAAAGCCAAGTGAATCTTGTGTGATAATCCACAAATATGACATAATATCAAAAATGTTGGGTTGACATAATAGGAGCAGGACGCCATTGATCACCGTGAATTTTATTAAAAGGAAAACTAGAAACATTCTCATTCATCTGAAAAGGAAGTTTACAGATTTTGCGAGTTAACAACTTGAACTTTGTTTATTCCATTGACTAATGCTAAGACAATTACTACTACTTAAAGTTTGTAGAACTCTAGAATTGGGGTGACTAAGTCTTTGATGCCAAATGGATTGGGGAGCCTGGCCTGCCTGGAGAGATGTTAAAGCCTTCAAACCATCTTCATCAAATGCATATAATCCCTTGCGCTTACTCCTTTTTGCTAGTAACTTCTGAGTTTTCTTGTCCTTAATCACAAAATCAGTGTTAGTGAAGAGTAAATCACATTGATTTTCCTTTGTAAGTTTGCTCACTGACACAAGATTTTTCTGTAATTTAGGCACAACTAAGATATTTTGAAGTTTTAATGAAAGATCAATAAGTTTGTCTCCCACATAAGTGATATCAAGTTTTAATCCATTTCCGACCATTATACAATCAAAACCATATTAAGGCTATAAATTAGATAGAGCACCTAGATTATGAGTCATGTGGGCACTCGTGCCCGACTCAATGTAGAAAGCATTATCAACATTAGTAGGAATGGTTGCAGTGATGTGAGCCTCATTTGTAGTGTTGGAGTTATTGGATTGAACAGAGAAATCGCATTTGTAAAAGTAGTTAATAGCGGTGTGTTTTGCTCCTCCATAAATTCGACAAGAGCTTAGATTTGAATCTTTAATATCACGTCTATTAGGGAAGGCGACAGGTTTCTTATTATTACTTGGACAAAAAAAATTTCTAGAAAAGTTGTTATCTCCATTGTTAGAACTTTAACCTGCAAAAAAATTAAAATTTATCCCGTGACTATAGTGAGAGCTGGGCCGAAACCCTCTCCCCCCTAGAGCTGAATTGTTGGGAGTGATTAAAGTGAGCTTGATGATTAGTGAAATTCCTTTGATTTGAATAATATCCTCTACCACGATTATTGTAACCTCTTTTTCGGTTGGAATGAGGTGGTCGATAGGCAACAAATGCCATATCATGATCTGGTGCATCACTGGCAGTTGGTTGAGTCTTGAGCATTTTCTCCCTCATGTCGAAGCTTCTCAACACAAATATTAACTGAGGCATAGTGGGATAGGATGGTTTGCCTAACATTACAGTGCAAATAATCTAGTATTTAGGCCCTAGGACTTTAGCAAAGGCAATAACCTTGTTATCTTCATCAAGGGGCTTGCTAATTGCTTCTAAGTCATCACACAGACCTTTGAAGTCTTTAATGTACTCTTCTAATGATTTACCCTCAATGGAGACATTTTGGATGGAGTCTTTGAGAGAAAATTCTTTATATTTGGTTGCTTAAAGGTAGTGCTTTTCCAATCATGTCCAAACCTCTTTTGCAATGTGACAACCAACAATGAGATAACTGGATTCTTCAGTTTTAGTGCTTGAGATCCAACTTTGTAGCAAGATATCCTTATCTTACCACTGCCCAAGTATTTTCTCATCATCTTCTTTCTTTCCAGTTTGTTTTGGTGGTTATTGTAAGACAAGAAGGACAATTTTCATAGATTGCATAAGTTGAAACATTTGTGCCCAAGTATAGCTATGAGTTGATGAAGATAATTTAGAGGAATACTTAGTCCATCCCTGGATGATGAGGATTCGGTGTTCGCCATATTAGGCTCTGATACCATGTAAAATCACATGTATATACATAAACTGGACTTTATGATCTTATAATTATTATGTATATTTCTATGATGTACATTCATGTGAATATGTTGCTATATATACATTACAAGAGGAAGACTAATAAAAGAAAATAATAGCTGTTATCTAGTTTGTTGCTGAACTTGTGGAGCTAACTTGGACTGAGTTTAGTGCTTGTTTGTTGTTGAATTGGAGGAGCTAACTTGGACTCTGTTGTGCTATTATTTGTACCCAATATTGTAGGAACAAGATTTGGTGCATGTGGTTTAACACATATTCCAATTTCATCACATTCTAACGCTTGGATCTTTTTTTGTAGCGAAAATAGTATTTCGAAAAATTAACATAAAGCTGAGTCTTTGGATTTATCTCCCTTATCCTATTTTTTTCATCTAATTGTCTTTTCATGTGTATGAATGATGGGAAATCAGTCACTTATTTATACGTAGGGATAAGATCCAAATCTCCAATAATCACTTAATCTTAACCATCCATCAAGGTAGATAACTAAGGGTCCTTTTGACTCTTCATATTTGTTGTACCCTTTCATTAACCAAAGTGACTCTTAGTATTAATATAATTATGGGGAACATTATGTAGAATTTTTTATTTTCAATAATTCTAACATTCTTCCACTTGATCCATAATTATCATAAGGTGCGCAATAATTTTTCAGTCATCCTTAAATATTTTTTTATAAACACCTTAATTAATGTGAGTCATGTCGTTCACATATTAATTCAAGAGCATGGCCGCTTTTATGTACCACAACATTAACAATTCATACCACAAGGTCTATAAATTAGGTTTTCCAATAATGGTCCAATAGTGTCCTATATAAAAGACTATTTCTTCCATATTCATCAATTCACATGCATGTAAACTTATATTGCAAGATTGAAATTGAAATGTTCAGAATATATTTTAATTGATATCAAGTATAGTGCTAAAATTTAAGCACCAAATAATCCACTAGCACTTACACTTAATTGGTTACACACAAGATCTTAAGCATGTTTCATGAATGTTCTCTAGCGATAGCCCTTTTATTAGTGAATATGCTATTTTAACACTTATATTAATGTGTTCAACTGACACTTATTGTTTCTGAACTTATGCATTTAGATATATGTATTATACCCTAATGTGCCTAGGTTCTTTAAAATACCTATCAGTTCTTCATAATGAAGATTGCAGCGACATTATCATAATATTTCAATGACTTAGTAATAGTGTCAACAATTTCGAGTTCCAAAATAAATTTTTCACAGCCATAATCCATAAATTGTAACCTCAAAGTATGATACATACAATATTTAATTGTGTCTCACTCTTTCATAATATTGGCTGCTAGGCCAAAACAAACATATTTAATAAAGAGAGTAAAATTATCATAAGTGTGAGCATATAATATTTGAAGCATCTCATTACTTGATACTCTTAAACTATTTTATTTCTGTAATCTATCATTCATTACTAAGAAAAATTTAAGAAATATATAAATTTACTCCCACTAACTTCAAGTTATATATCTTCTGATTAAAATAGGTAAAGTATTCTTGGAATATAAGTAATGGGAAACTGACATAAGTTTACAAAGTGATTTTTCAACATATACAATTTTTTTCTTAAACTCCCATAAGTTTTCTCAATAAATGTTACTCTTACTCAAAAGGAGAAACTAAAGTTATAAAATTTTAACATTCTAAGATATAGATGAAAATATTTATTTGCGCCCCTTTCTCTATTCGTAATGAAACTTTGACGATAAGTCTAGCTTTATATAGTTGATTATCAACATCGAATATTTTCTTACTCCTTTGTCAAATTCACATTCCTGGGATAAATCTCACAATCATTCAGAATAGAAAACTCATTTAAGAGCTTTTTAAAACTATTCATATCCACTACGCAAAAGAACAATCACTTTGGATTCTTATGAAATGACATGAGTATATTAACTTCTTTCATAGCCACATTAAGTGATTTGATACTCCCACTAATTTCACCATTCTGTAAAGAATTTGGCATTTGACATTTTCGATTTCGAAAATAATTAGTGTAACTTTTTTCAAGTGTAGACATAATAATAAATTTTAATTCTTTAGTGGATTCTAAATCCATGCATTTATTAGACATTCTCAATCATGCGGGCGTGTCAAATTGGGTAAGTAAAGTGGAATTTATATAATAGACTTTTAACAATATATATATATATATATATATATATATATATATATATATATATATATATATATATATATATATATATATATATATATATATTCATTTTTATGTGAATAAATGTTATGGTGATATCGACTTATTGTGTTTCACTTGTTATTTTGTAACGACGTGATCTATGTAGCTCCGTTATCCAAGGACTATAATCTGTCACGTGGGCCACACAGATTCTTCTAAAATTGTAAAGTCTTAAGATCTCAAACATGAGTGTCATGATTCTTAAGTGACAATCCAAAGATAATCTAATCTATTAAATGATCAAAGTATGTTAGATTTAAAAGAGTCTAGTATTCAATTATACCACAAAATTGAAAAGCTACTTTGAACTTCAACATTATAATATAGAATCATAATCATTTTTCTAGTAAACGTTTTATCAAAAAAATAATTATACGAACCACGAATGAGAACACCATATTTAAGAAAATATATTCTCATATAAACATAGAGTTATTTTGTATACTCGAGAAATATTTCTCACGATACAATTGAGAAAAAATATTTTAAACGTCATGAAGTTTTTTTTAAACGATTCCAAAATAACATAAGAAAAAGAATCGAAGAATTTATGGTTTGTCTTGTAAGCATCTTCATATTGATTTAGAACTATTTTTCGTAGCACTCTAGTTCTGGAAAAATAAAAAAAATTATTTCATTCATATCGAATGACACATTATAATTCACACAATATATCTTAACATATGTATGTTACACAATGGGTACTCATATTTTAATCTCTGACATTATGAGATTTCGCATAAATTTTATGTTTAATCTTTTTAATAAGTCTACAAATTTTTAAAAGAATGTCACACACTAATCCAATAACAGTGGGTTCCTCAAGTAAAACTGAATTATAATGACTTATCATTTTTAAGTGAGACGTAGCTTCTTCATTTCATTCTATGAAATCGGTTTTGAGAACATTAAAACGGTAAAACATGTAATTTTAGAGAAATAAAGTAATATACAACTAATGAGGTAAATAGCTCACTACATTAATGCTATGAGTTGGCAACATGTACATTAATAACATTTTATAAATGTGGGCTTTCTTTCGTAATAACTTTGAATATTTATATATGAATTTATTAGCCGCCAAGTTATGTAATTTAGATGGACATGTTATATAGGATAACCTTTCACCACCTAATTGCATAATTCCATGATATTTATTTTAGTTACTCAAAATAAATTTCTTTTGAGAAATTATCTTACTTGAGGAAATAAATCAAATATAACCCATTAATGTCTTTACATATATAAGCATGATGAGTTATTACGACCAATTTTATCTTTAAATTTAATATTCACAAACATTCTAGTTGGGTCACTTTGGTGACTACCAAACTATTCATTATATGAAAATTACATTATTTTTTGGATTTTATAATAATTTCAGCAATCATTAATATTTTCAGAAGATTATAAATTAAGGAAGATCACGGAGCAACTGATACTGACCTTAACAAATAAACAAATTGCCCCTTAATATTAACCTCACCATTGCAACCGGACTCTTCGGAAAAACCAAATCACAACGGCTTAATCATAATGAAATCATTAATAATCTAAACACTCAAAACCATATTCAGACTCTTTGGAGCAACCAAAACATAATATTTAAATATTATCATAAAATTCAGCATTTACAATTTATTAAATTAGACCACTTTGGTGGAATTGTAACCTAATCGTTATATAAATACTGAGATGAAATCCTTGAGGAATGCTTTTAATATTCCACTAATAATATTGGACATAATAAGCATATATACATTAATCTAATATTTACAATTTTGAGTACCGAATTAAACTATATATAAATGTCTTTAGGAAAAATTTAAATCTTTCGAGGTTAAGTTGATGGAAAAAATAAATTTACTCATTAATGTTCATTTGATAATTGAAATTGTATCTTTCGGCAGTCTTACAATGAACAAGTCACATCATCATTGCATCAACAATCTAACATTTATAATTAAATTTTGACCTATTGAAAGTCAAATTTATATATAGTAATTTAATATTTACAATTATAAACTAGGGCACTTTAATGGGTACCTAATCTAACACAATGTAAATATTAATGTCAAAAACCTTATCCATAACAGTATATGGTGTATACCAATAATATTATGTCAACCAAATAAAGTAAGACAACGGATGTATACATAAAATGGAGAAATCCGAACCTTTCAATAACGAAAAAATTTGAGTAATCACAACAAAAGAGTTAAGAAAATTATTATAAGACTCTCCAATAAGTGGACTTTAAAAAATTGAGAAAGAAGTAACTGTCCACTTCATTACCAATTTAAGGTTTTAAGTAAACGTGCTCAAATAGCCAAAACAACGTTCATCCCAAGAAAATGTGATTTTTGATGATTAGATTGTTTTGAATTGGCATAAAAAAATTCATGAAGTCTCGAGAAAATTAGCAACTTTAATTTTAATTATTCCTTATTAGAGGCATAAGAAAAGTGTTACTAGAAATGTCTCAAAATATTCAGATTTACAGTTTTAAAAAATAAGTGACTTTAAGGACATAATTAAAATTGCCACAAAAGGAAATCACAATAAGGGAATGAAAACCAATTATAATTTGGTCATAAAATTTTGGTACCCAAAATCTCATCTTATGAAATTTTCTTTTAGGTTATTATACAAATATACCAATTAATTCAGTTGGTTGCATTGAAAGATATCCTAAATTGATATATCATTAATTGCACTTCGATATTTAATTCATAGATTGTGCAAAAAAATTACTTTCATGAACATACATGCACACACATATTACGTAATGTATATAAAAATCAAATCCCAAAAAAAAATATTGTGCGCAAAACTTAATGGATAATCAAAAGTTCAAATATTGATACATATAACAATAAATTAAGAGACTTTCTTCCAAATCTAACATCATAATTATAGTAGGACCATTCGGTAACGAAATATCAATTATGCGCACTAATCTAATTTATCAAAAATATTGTCAAACCCCTAATCATACATATAATATTCAACACTTTATATTAAACCTTTCGGTCAATACCAAATAACAGATAACACGAATATCAGAACAACCATTTAATAACAAAAAATTATATGTAGTAATTTATACCATAAAACATGGGGAAAAAATTATTTTTCTACCCATTTAAACAATATATTTTGTTTATTTTGACGTTTTGAAGTGACCATGCGAATTTTGTAATATTCCTAACAAAAATACAAAATTTGTCGCTAAAAAAATCAGTAATTCATCATTATTATTTTTTTACCTAGATTCTTTGGTATGAAAAAAAAAACTCTTAATGGACAATCCTGAGATTAGAAACCTAAGCTCTGATCATGTAAACATAATTAAAGAACACAAAATTAATGTTTTTATGTGGATATATAAATTTAACGCATGAATATACAATTCAATATGTTATCTATTCTTTAATAATACAAAACATTATACATTTAACGTTAGGATCTTAGATCAACATGATTATCACATACAATTATTATGTGGAATATAAAATGATATTATAATCACATACCTTCATCATGTCACAAATGAAAAGATTGAAGGAGAACTACGACTTTCTCTTATATACGACAAGACTATACTCCAATTTCATCACATTTCAATGGTTGGATCTTCTTTTATAGCCAAAATAATATTTCGAAAATTAATATAAGATTGAGTCTTTGGATTTATCTCCCTTATCCTATTATTTCATTATGCTGTCTTTTCGTGTGTCTGTGTGATCGAAAATCAGTCACTTATTTATAGGCAAGGACGTGACCTAAATCTCCAACAGTCACTTTATCATAACCGTCCATCAAGGTAGATAACCAAGAGTCCTTTTGGAACTAAGAGTCCTTTTGACTCTTGGTATTTGGAGTAACCTTTCATTAACCAATGTGAATCTTAGTATTAATATAATTATGGAGCTCATTTTGTAGAATTGTTTTTTCAATAATTTTAACAATCTTGTCATTCTATTATAAGCATCTTTATCCCTAGGGTTTATTCAAAGTGTGTGTGTATATATATATATATATATATATATATATATATATATATATATATATATATATATAATAATGCTCCTGTGCGGACTAGTCCGCATTCTAAGAATGCGGACCGGACATGTGTCACCTAACGGTGCGCCTAGAAACTATCGCCTAAATTATAGGTACACTCTCTCCCTTTTCTGGGCTCACCACCAGGTGACACATGTCCGGTCCGCATTATTAAAATGCGGACTAGTCCGCACAAGAGCAGGACTGTATATATATATATATATATATATATATATATATGAACATAAAAGTGATCGAGCCACTGTGAGAGGAGAATACTAGTAATCAAAGGGTTTATTTCTCTTGTTTTAAGTTGGTAATCAAAGGACTACTAAATACAAGGGGACTATAACCCAGAAAAATACAAGGGGAAGAATAATAATCCATCTTGTGATTATTATAGAGGTGAAGATATGGAAAACAAAGACGTCCAAATACTTTAAGAAATAAGTAATTTGGTTGAGAACCATAAACACATTAGCGAGGTGATTTATCGGTCGTGACCCACGAAGTCATCTGATTAATCAAGTAAATAATGTATTCAAAGGCATATTACCAATAATCCTGAGGGGCGAAACCTTGAGCAAATAAACTGCGGCGATTCTTAACTATATGTTTGTTTTGACATTCACTTTCATTTCACCCATTATCAAATAACAGATATTATGACAAAGGATCTCCCCATTCTGTGATTCAAATTTTTAGGTGACAAGTTGAAGGTTCTCTCTCGACCACCATCACCTTAAGAGGGTGTAAATACCACCTTATTGTCACATCCTTATATCTCAGATATAGTTACCTGGTATATCGTATCATCTTATTGTGAGAAAAAGTGTATATGAACTTAAAAGTGGCTGAGCCACTGTGAGAGGCAAATACTACTAGTAATCAACACATTTATCTATTTCTCTTGCTTTATGTTCCCCCCAATATTTTAAATGAACATAGGAGATTTCATTCATAAATAAAACCAGTTACATTTATTAAACCGCAAATGTATTTCATTTTTGGAAAAATTACTTTCAAAATAATATGTATTGTATGGACGTAAATGTTGGTTATAAAGGATTGGCAGGCAAGTTTAATATAGAAAAGAACATCCAACGATAGGTTTTACATTAGGTCTTTAGACCATATCTGGGGCCCTAATGTAACATTAAACTGAGAAATAATAAATGGATTTTTTAGGGTTTTCCCCCCATTTATTCATTGTAATTGAATTTAACCCCTCCTATGGGGTCCAACCCAAACTACTAATATATGTAAAACATAATATAATGCATATATAATAAATAATATACGTATGCAAAATTTATGACACATTAATCAAATAATATTAATGGGATATAACCTATTATCCCCTAATACAAGAATCCATACAAATTTAGTCCACATCATAACAGCATACCACATTTAGTTCAAAGCATCTTGACCATTCTTCTTATTTTTGTGTAAGAAGAAAATTTTAACCTCAACATGCAATAACCATGAGCAATTCAAATCAAGTATAATCTCCAATCAAAGATAAACTAGAAAGAAAAATAAATGAGGATCAACACCAAATTAAAGCAACAAAAATTGTGTTATAGTATTTATTGTTCCTCGAACTAGAATGAAATTAGTTATGCGACGAATCTAAATTTCATTTTTACTTTGTTCATATCAAATTCATTACATTACCTTACTACATAATATGTTTCAAATCACAATCCATTGAATTTAGTAATCGAAACCATTATTGTGTTAAATAAACAAATTTGACCCCTTTATTTCGGAATCTCATAATGCTTTTGTAGGCATTAAACATATTCTTAACGTGATTTATATGGCGAATGAGTGTGTCGATTATAGGTTGAGAGAAGGTGAACCGGGTATTATTTGCAAACTTGATATTGGTAAGGATTATGATGACGTGTATTGGAGTTTTCTTTTATATCGTTTGAAGAGGATGGGCTTTAGGGAGCAGTGGTGCAAGTGGATTAAGAGATGCATTTCTTACGTTAAATTCTTTGTATTCATAATTGGTGTTCCACAAGGACTGTTCTCTAGTTCTTGGGGGCTTCAAAAAGGTGATTCTCTATCTCCTTTCCTCTTTATATTAGTGATGGAGGATCTTATTCGGATGATTGGATGTACGATTGATGCAAGTATATTAGATTTGTGGTAGGCAATCTGAATCCCAGCTCTGTTAGGTCTTTTACCTCCTTTTTGTGGATGACACTATCATTTTCGGTGATGAAGTGGAGGGCCAAGTGAGAAAATTAAGGATTCTACTATTGTTCTTCGAGTCTAAGTCGGGAATGCATATCAATGTCAGGAAAAGTGAGATGATCATAGTTAGGGGATTAGAGAGCGCGGAGTAACTGGTGAAAGTGATAGGTTATGGGGTCGGTTCATTACCTTATACTTATCTTGGCCTCCCGTTAGGGGAAAAGTTTAAGTCATCCTCGATTTGGTATCCGATGCTTGAGAGGGTTAAAATGAGGTTGGTGGAATGAAAGAATAGTTTACTTTGAAAATGGGGGAGGATGACTTTGATCAAAAGCATTTTATGGAGTCTTCCAACTTACTTCATGTTTATTTTACCCTTACCAGCTTCTGTGCGCAAGTTATTAGAGAAGATGATGGGGATTTTTTTTATGTAGAGGCGATAAGGATAACTCCAAATATTACATAGTGAGTTGGGAAGATGTATGTAAGGCAATGAAGGAGGGGAGTGAAGGAGTCCGGAGGTTAGAGATTTTTAATAAGGTTTTATAAGGAAAATGGTTGTGGATGTTTAGTATAAAAGATAATACATTGTGAAGGAAAGTTATGGTGGCTCAGAGGGGGTTCTCCCGATACGGGCGGGGCCCTAAAATGGGTTATTTCGCTCATGGGGTGGGGATGTGGAGATATGTAACGAATGGTTAGAAGGAATTCACTTGTCTCATGAGCTTTCAGTTTGGAAGGGGAGAAATATAAATTCAAACTGCCACTGAAACATCAAGTTATATCATCACGTTTTGTATTGGGAAAAGGTGGTTGGAAGAAAAAAAATCGAATATATGTATATACATAAATAATACACATAATTTACAATTTTAATATTCTCACAAAACACTATTCACCCCTAAAAAACAAAAAAGTTTGCTTTTT
Source organism: Sambucus nigra (assembly GCA_949130495.1). Classification (NCBI taxonomy): domain Eukaryota; kingdom Viridiplantae; phylum Streptophyta; class Magnoliopsida; order Dipsacales; family Adoxaceae; genus Sambucus; species Sambucus nigra. The sequence goes on from OX422209.1 coordinate 752,154,075, forward strand.
CTCTACGATAGTTGACTGAGAGGAAGAGTGTAAGGAAATATATTACATATGGAAAATGGACAAATTGAAAAAATAGGATGTAAATGTCTCTTTCCATATAAATTTGCAAAGAAATACGTACAAAACTAAAATGGGCTAGATTGAGAACATAAACGGGCTAGATTTTGCATACCCAGATATTTCAAGCAGTAACACATCTAATAAGATAAAAAAATGTTGAAAATGTTAAAAGAAATTAAATAATGAGAATGAGAAGAAAAGAGATATAAATATTGCATACACAATAATAAGATAAAAAATACTGAAGATGATGGAGAATTTTAAAAGAAAAAAAAAAGAACATGCCTATAAATTAAATAAATGGATCTCTTGTTTTTTCTACACCTAAATTATATAGGGCTATTAAAGGAAAAAAATGAGAACAACCCCAGAAATTAAATAAATGTGTCTCTTACTTTTTTCTACCCAAAAATTATACAACTCTCTGTCATTATTGCACCTACTTCCTTCTTATCGTACAGTTGGCACTCCTTACTTTAAAGAATGTGTTGCATTTATCTTCACCATGTGTGTTGTGTTTATCTTGAGCTCTGTGCTCTCTGTCACATAAAAATAAAGAATCGAAAAACACTCAAACATAAAGAATGGAACAAATTTATCTATATTTGATTGCACCTCCCTCTCTACTCTCAGCCACCCCTAAAACTACCAGCCCGATTGCTCTCAAACCAACTCACTTTACACCACAACAAACTCGAATCTGAACTATACATTTTGAACCTCCCCTAAAACAAAAAATTAAATCAAACACCACAAAAAAAATAAGTTAAAACGATAGGCCAAATTAGAAAGTGGGTCATAAAGTCAACAACTTATTTCTTCAATGGCAAAAATCAAGAAAAAAAAACTAAAACCAGTGCAAAGCCTCTTCTATTCCTCCTTGAGTGTGGTTATGAATTGAGCATCCAGATGTGGTTATTAGAGAGAGAGAGTCGGTAGATTTGAGAGAGAGAGAGAGAGAGAGAGAGAAAGAAAGAGAGCTGTGGTGGTATTGTTGGTTTAGAGTGTGAGAAGGTGGGTTGTGAGTTATAGAGTGAGAAATGGGGGATGTTGGTAAAATAGTACGTGGCTCGAGGTCCTGGCTTGAGAAGTGTGTGTTTACCAACACATTTTTTTTAGCCTTGGGTTTAACGGCACATTCAATTGATGGGTGTACTATTTATATTAATTAATGTTCTCTCCTTTGAACCATCTTGAACCCATACATACAAACTATCGTATTGAATCTGAGCCGTGAGTTGATAAAGACCAAACTCACCAACTATCAATCTCATCCATCAGTTGGGAAAGACCAAAAGTCCTTCATCCTCCTTTATTATTATTATTATTATTATTATTATTATTATTATTATTATTATTATTATTATTATTATTATTATTATTATTATTATTATTATTATTATTATTATTATTATTATTATTATTATTATTATTATTATTATTATTATTATTATTATTATTATTATTATTATTATTATTATTATTATTATTATTATTATTATTATTATTATTATTATTATTATTATTATTATTATTATTATAGTTACGAGTAATGTTACGAGTTCCAATTACAACCCCTTAATCACCCCCCAAATAAATTGGCATGCCCTTATAATATTGAATTATATCATAATAATGTAAAAAGGTACAACATTTCAATGTTTTTGTTAACTCATTTAGGAGATAACTTGGAACATTTTATTGAGACTCGAATCATTATTCTTGAATGCAAAAATAACCACAAAGTAATATACAAACTAATAAAAAACAAAATACACTAATAATAATAAACATAGAAGCGTATATACAACTAATAATAATACCAAAAAAAATTATATATATAATAAAGTAGAAAACTTATGTATGTCATAAGATGAAAAGATGATGTCATTTATATAAATTTTTCCTGCACTACCTCTTTTGCCCTCAATTTTTTGGTTTCCCCCTCTTTTTTTACTTACCAAATATAGACTTTAATTCAAAATTGGGGGTATTTTTGTCAAAAACCAGTTCATCAATTTGTCCACTCTCTCTTTACCCCGCATAAACCTCCCATTCTCTCGTTCTCTCACCAGCAATCCCAAAAAAGCCCTACCTCAAACATCAACCCTCTCCCCACTACTTCGGTCGCCATCGCACTTGCCTCCATGTCGCCGCTCCTCTCTTCATGTCACTATTCCTCTTATGTAAGTTTCAAATATCAACCCTTGGTTTTGATTGGTTTTGATTTCAGGTTTAATTTTCGATTTTAGTTTTTTTTTTAATTTTGGGTTTAGTTTTTTTATCCAAAATTCATACACCATGTTTTTATTCGAGCTTTACACCATGTTCTTGATGAAATGCCACTACCATTTTGGTTTGAAATTAAAGACTTTGAACCATATCTTTTGTTTTGAACTTCCTTGCAGATCTGGTATATTCGAGGATTTGTTTGACATATATCCAAGTCAGATTTTGAATACGCGTAGGTTGCTTTTGGGATACATATGGATTATTTCATAAGAAGCTGGTGTTGGTGAGGATTTATAATTAAATTAGTGGTTTAAAGTTTATCTAATTGTTTGGTTTATGTGCAATCACTAACTTTGTTATTTGTTTGTTGACAGATGATATGGCATTGGCAACAATATAAATATGATAGTCGGATGTTTATATGTGTATCACTCTATATAAGCTCCCAAAACTACTGTTGATGCTATCAATTTGCAATTTCCATTATTCAAGCCCTCTACATTGTAGTTTAGGCTAGTGTTAAGCTTGATTGGAGATGTGATATTTTTTGAGTTTTTATTTTGAAATATTATTCCAGGTGGAGATATGAAGTCTTGCAAGAAATTATGTTTTTCTGTGAGGACTAATATTTCACTGTATTTTTATGGAAGTATGATTGTTTCTAATTTAAAAGGCCATTGGATTGCCAAGGTAAAATTAATTACATCGTATGAATCATTATGTGACGATGTGTGTTTGTTGCAGATTTGGTTATTTTTGTGGTTGTATTTTCGGGTTTGTTATGGTGATATATGACATGGGGTCATAATAGATGCAAGAATGCAGTAAAGGTAGGTACATTAGGGGTATAATAAAAAAGTGTGTCAATGGCACATGTATATTTTTATAGGTTCTGGAGGTTTGAGATTCTCTCATTGTACTCGTCTATGTCCTGTTACAAATATGTGTTAGCAAGGTGTTTTTTACTACAACTATTTTATGAGATTGATTAGAATATATAATGAGCTTTAGTGAATCAGGACTCATATATTAGTTTGTAAAAAGACATGGATTTGATTAATTAAGGATGTACTCAATTTATAACCTTTTGGTGAATTAATATTTAGGTATTATGTAATGTTAATATATATGAATTGTTTGGAAACCCCATTCCTTATTTTTACTGTCCTCTATGCCCCCACATGATGTGAGTTTACTAGAGTAATTCTATAATTTCTTCTGATTGAAAATATTATTTTGTAGTGTCTTTATTGTTTCACCCGTGACCTGACCATTAGTTGGTATCAATCAATGGAGAAAACACTAAGAATTGATGTCTAATATCTGTAGTTGTATTGTTGTTGTTATTTTCTTCCCCACTATGACTTCAATTTATATTTATCTGTCTCGTCTTCGTATTTGTATGTATATTGACATGTAAACCATTCATGGTACTTTAATGTCAAATCATGTAATTTGTGTTTCCCGAAATTACCGTTGATGTCAATTTCTCATATTTATTAACAAAGACCCTCTACATTATGTTCATTGGAATGACTTATTATTGAATGGCAACTTGATTTTTAGATTCATTGGCTCTATAATCCGTTCTCTACAATTTAATAATCATATACCATTTAGTCACTTCACATTTGAGAACCTTAACTAAGCATTAACATCCCAAAAAACTTCTGATTGGAAAAATGAAATTTTATTAATTTTGAAAAGGTGAAAATTTACATAAAAAAATAGAACACCAGTCCAAATAACAAGAAAAAAAACACCGATAATAAGATAATGTATATGTTTGTTTGGGAAAATATGAAAGCACCGAAAGTGATCGCTCTCCTATTTCTTTCATCAATTAATGTATATGTTGGTTTGAGATACCACTACACCAAAATGTGAATTTTGTGACTGCCTTTTTGTGACTCCCAATAGGGGTGACAAACTAGTCACTCCCGGGAGCAGTCACAAAATTATTTGTGACTGCCATTAGGGGTGATAAAATTAATTGGTTAAAAAAAATTAGAGTCAATTAGTTTGTTACCGCTAATAGGAGTCACAAATGTTACCATATAATTAATTTGTGACTCCTATAAGCAGTCACAAATTTATAACTATCACAAGCCCTCACAAGTTTATTAGTAGACACAAGTTATGACTCTTATGAGCAGTCACGAAATTATAACTGCTATGAGGAGTCACAAATTTTAGTCTTAGACTTAATTTATGACCGCTATTAGCGGTCACAAATTTGTAACTGCTATTAGCGGTCACAAATTTTGGTCTAAAACATAGTTTATGACTGCTATTGGCAGTCATAAATTTATAACCGCTCCCAGCAGTCACAAATTTTGCTCTTATACTCAATTTGTGACTGCTATTAGCGGTCACAAATTTGTGACTGCTATTAGTGGTCACAGAATTTTTCACCTTTCCCTCTATATGTGAAGATCGAGCTCCCACCCTCTTCTCTCTCTTTCATTTCCCTCTGTACGCATCTCTCTATATGAATCATTTCGATCGGTGAAGGTATTTCCCTCTCTCTACGAATCTTGAAAGCAAACCCTAGATTACAGTTTCATATGCTTTTAATCTCTACGCATACCTCTTCGCAAGTTCCATTTTTCGTTTGTTTGCTTTTAATTTTCATATGCTTTTAATTTTCATATGCTTTTAGTCTTGAAAGCAAACCCTAGATTAAAGTTTCGGAACTTATTACCTGAGGTTGTGCTTCGCAAGTTCTATTATAGGGCTTGCTTTTCTTACTTTGATAACAAAAAAAATGAATATTACCCCAAAACAATAAAATGCTTAAATCATTTGGGTTTCAGGTATATTTGCTATTGGGTGAGAGCTGTTCTTCATCAATAACGTCATTTGCTGTTGGGTGTTCCAGAATTAAAGACTTTTTCTTAATTGTGAAGGTATATTTTTGGGTATTTTTGCTGTCTAAAGCCCTAATTTTTGTCTAAAGCCCTAATTTCAATTCTCATTGTGTGTGTGCGCATTTCGATTCTTATTATGTGTGGGTATGTGTGTATATTTGTGTGTATGTAGAAATATCTGTTTATATGTGTGTATGCATGTGTATGTATAGATTTATGTTTACATGTGTGTGTATGTATGTGTATGTATAGATTTCTGTTTATATGTGTGTTTATGAGTGTATCTATATACAAATTGTATTTTATGTTAATAAGCCCTAGAAATTGTATTGAGGTTATTTTTTTGACAAAATATTATTCAAAAACTCTAGACATTATATTTTTTTGACAAAATATAATCAAATGGATTTTTAATATTACGAGTTTTGCCCGATCTTTGTGATCAACGTTCTCTAGACAAAATATAATCAAATCTGATTGTTTTGTTGTGAGTATATCTACACATCGTTTAACCTCTGGATGTGATTGGGCTTAGCCTTCCTTTAAATCATTTAGTCATTGAGAATTTCTCGACACAAACCGAGGAGGATTTATATTCCCCCTGTGGTCCAAACGGTCAAACCGAGAGGCTCTGCTATACCTTTCCAGAGCACTTGGTCTCTCTGGAGTTAGAGTGATGTTTTCTTGAGAATCCAAAATTCTTATAAGGGAAGTTACACCAGGGAAATAGGATGGATCACTTGCATTCTCAGAATAATTGAATTTAGTATGTTTGGATCTTGACATAGATCATAGATGTCTCAAAGACGACGGATGCATTCTTCTCTAGAAGCTTCGCTGGTCTGTCTGGGCAGATGCTTCATTTTGAAAAGTCTAAACTAACTGTCGCATAGTTTCTTGCATAGCCTCTTGTCCCCTGGCTAAGCTTACTAATATTCCTGTTAATTTTTTTGCATTTGGAAGGGCATAAGGGTTAAGAGGATTCCCTTCATTATTCCTATTGCTAGATTCTGGGATTTCAGCTATTTATGATGAGTTTTTGGTGAAAAACGCTATGTATTTTTGTTTCCCACTGACGATGCCAATCTGTTGATTAAAAAACTTGATTTGATCTAATTTATTAATCACAGATAAATATGAGTAAAGAAATAGGACGAGATTTTTAAAGTTGTCCAACCTTAAGGAAAATGGTCTACGTCCACTGATTTGTATTACTGGGTGTCTTGCCTTGATTTTGATTATGCTCGCTTACCCTGTTGAGAGGGTATTACAATGTATTTATAGCTTTTGGGTTGTCAATGTGAATGGATTGTATACCTTTATATAACAGGCATATACATATGTAAATGGTAAGAAATGACTGTAATATAATAAACATTGAATATGTCTAGTCGTTTGGCCTTCCCAATAAGTTGCTCAGTACGCCCAGTAGCTCGGTACATTGAGTAGCTCAGTACTTGAACTTATGCCATGTTGGAATTGGTCCACGTCAGCTGACAAATTTTTATATCAATAATAATAAATATCTTATTTCCCTTAGCTCAAGGGACAAGTCTATCACACACACGCAAGACTACTCAAACTTCTATGTAACTACCCTCAATCGTAATACCATAATAATGGATGTAGGCTTTTCTTAAGCTAAACCACTTTAAAAATATTTAGTGATCCTATTATTTTCATTTATATTATTAAATTATTTATTTGTTATTATATAATTAGTGATTAGTAAGCTAAGATAAAGTATCTACCAATTTTGGACATCAATAATAACCCCTGGATATTTAAAGTCTTTACCAAACCACCTAATAATTCTTCTTAATGCTGTTGTAATGAACGATATTCAATCTTACAAATGTCATCAACTGCTTATCTTCGAATACGTGAAAGTAGTCATGAAGGTGTAGTGGGGTGTTACAGGATACGCAAAATAAAAAATAAATTGAGCAAATATGAAGGTGCATTGGGGTGTTACAGGATAAGAGAAATAAAAACTGAATTGAGCAATTATAAAACTTGCCCTTACATGTGTATTTGAGAGGAAGATAATGAGAATTGAAAGCTAGGTTTTTGATATCATGAATTTTGTAAATCAGTATTGTAAGTGTATAAAAATACACACACAAACACACACAATTCTAGCATTGTATTCCCAAGATTTAATGCGATGCATTCCTGAAATAATTATATATTTTCTTTTCAATTTTCTTATTTTCTAATCACATTGCAATTTACATAACTGGGGCTGAGAATGGAATATTTGGAAAATTTTGAGGTTAAAATTTTATTTATAAAAAGATGAGAGATAAAATTCAGTTTAGAAAAATTCAGATACTAAACTATTATTTATGAAAACTTTGGATCCAAAATAAAGTATGTCTAAAATTTAGTGGTTAAACTATTGTTTACAGAAAGTTTAGTAGCCAAAGTAAAACTTTTATAAGCTTAAGGAACAAAAATAAAATTGTGGAAAATAAATTTTCACTTTCAATAGAAATTTTAAAAACACAAGAAAAGGTGTTGCTTGCGTAGAAATAAAGTATTGTTCAAGGATCAAATTACAATTTACAAGAATTGAATATTATTTACAAAACATTCAGGGTCAATATGTAATTTAAAAAATATAGAGGTTCAAGTGTTAAACTAATGCTTATAGGAAGTTTTGAGCCAAAAATAAACTATGTATAAAGTATTAGAAATGGAGGGCCAAACATACAAAAGTTTTTAATTGGGGGGCCAAAATCCAAGCGAATATAACTAAGGGGGGCCAAAAACAAAATAACCTTTTAGATAGGTAGAAAAAATGTTTCTTCAAAAGAAACAAAGTATATCGTAAATTTAATTTACGGAGAGCATGGGGCGAAAATGTAAATTACATAAACCATTTCATGCTTTTCCAATATATTATGTTTCTAATCAACATTTTAATTTTATTAATTTTTATATAGTTATACAATTGCTTTAAATTATATTACTTATGCTTTTTATTTTTTTGAATGTCACAAGTATATCATTGACATTAATCGCCTTTCACTATGTATATATAAATATATCAAATTTCATTAAAACAAAATCGAAACATGTTAAAATATAAAATTTTCAAATGGATATGCATCGCGCATATTTAAAAGGGACTTTGTAAATTTAGGATCTATTGTAATATGTATTCTTGAAATAGGAAAACAAATATTTCATTTATAATTAATAATTATTTTTAGGACTTCAAGTCAAGTAGAACTCAGAATTTCAGATTAATTAATAATTATGCATGGAGAATTTCAAATTTCTCTTATGGGGGAGTTGCAATTCGTTTTAGGACTTCAAGTCAAACAGAACTCATAAGGTTTATTAATTTTGCAATCTAAATATGCTTTAGAGGTTGTTAAGAAATTCGACCTAGAAAATGCAAAATATTTTAGGACACCTACGCATACCTCCGTAAAAATGTCTAAGGATGAACATAGGAAATCTATTGATCCCACTCTTTACCGTAGTACGATAGGAAGCTTACTATATCCCACTTCTTCACGCCCTGACATTATGTATGCTGTTTGTGTCTGCGTTAGATATCAAAATGCACCTAAAGAGAGTCATTTATCCTGCGTTAAGAGAATTATTAAATATGTTAAGGGAACTCTCAATTTAGGACTTTGGTACACCAATGACACATCCGCCACTGTAATTGGTTACACTAATGATGATTGGGCAGGGTGTTCTGATGACAGTAAGAGTACGACAGGATCCTGTTATTATATATGAAATAATTTAGTAGGATGATCTAGTAAAAAATAGAATTGTATATCATTATCCACCGCTGAATCTGAGTACATTGGAGCAGGAAGTTGTTGTTCACTATTACTTTGGATAAAACGGATGTTAAACGATTATGGCATAATTGAAGATAAGTTGCACATCTATTGTGATAATCAAAGTGCAATTAATATTTCCAAAAATCCTGTGCAACACTCTCGTACAAAACACATTAACATTAAATATAACTTTATCCGTGAATTAGTAGAATTTAAGGAATTGGAATTTTTGTATTTTCCCACAGATCTTCAATTAGTTGATTTATTCATTAAGTGTTTAGATAATATCAGATTTGAGTCTTTACGAAAATCTATTGGCATGATATTTCTTGAATAAATGTTTGTCATCTCATAAAATATCATCCGGTCATATTCATGCTCATAATTGATCTTTGAGGATATAGGGCACAAATGTTTCAAAAATGACAAAATAAACCTCCCGTATCTATTTTATGTAGGAGATCCTTGATGTGACTTATTGATGTTTGTGCATTGATGACTATTTATCTTCTTTCTACCTTATTTGTTCATGTATATTTGTTCCTACCCTTTGTCCATTTGAGATAAAATGGGGGAGAAACTTTGAGTCCACTTGGACATTATTTTGATTACTTCAACTAAAATACTTGGTCTTAGTTATCTTATTTTTAGGAAATCAATACCTTGTTTTATCATAATATTGTTAGGGTATTGGTCCGTATTTAGTTGAGTAATGTAATTTTCTCTTCTAGGATTGGGGTAGATAGAATTTTGTATAAGAATAGGATTTTATTTATTTATTAGTATCCCTACGAGTCCTCGATGACTCAAAGGAGATTTTATCTCATATTTCCGAAGCAGGGGATTGAAGCAACCTATATCTTTAATTCACTTTAGTCTATATTATATAGGCGCTTGTATAGTTTGGAAATAGTGACAAAATTTAAGTCATACCCTAGTCTACCAAAGAACCTCAAACTGTACATGATATTTCATCTATTAGTCTCAAAGGTATAATACCAACACTGCACCTAGGATTGCATTTCTATGTTGCATTCATACTAATTTAGGTGTGTGAGTATTAGTTCCCATTATAATAGTTTTCTAATAATTTTTTAATAATTTTTAGGAATTAATAAACATTTTTTAACCATTTAAAAATTGGTTTTAAAATGTTTTGGACTTATTTGTAAATACTTTTATCTCCTAAAATCTTGGCAGGGCAGAATCCAAAATCGGCAGAAACATTTGTTGTAATAAATTGTATTTTAAAAAGTTTTAAAACTCACATTTTTGGTTTGATCCCTTCCCTACACGTGTTGACTAGTCACCCATCAGATTTGTATCTTTCCTCTATCACAAACTTAAGACTCAATTTAAAACGTTATATTTATGTTATCTATGGTCTGCATCTCTCTTATCTCAATCCATGTCTTTATAAATTGGACCAATTAAATGGACTTCTAAAGCAGTGGTTTTACAGCCTTAGGATTTTCTTCGATTTGATAAGATTTAATCCAAGTCGTTTATTTGGTTCGTCCTTCCAGATCCTTCTTTTAGATGTATAAACAGAGACCAAGTGTTATACGTTTACAATCTTTGGATGAGTTGAGTTTTGAGAGAAAATTAGGAGAGAAAAGAAAGAGAGAATATCAAACCCTAAATCAAACTCTTGGGATTTTTCCTTAGAAAATAGCTTATGAGTTTGAGAGTGTTCAATTGTGTGTGAAGATCCATCTTCTTTGGTCTTTAATCTCTTGTTAAACTAGTCACGAAGTTTGGACTTCATTTTCTTTTCATAGAAAGTGCACATCTGACCTGTGTGTGACACAAAACATGTATACATACTTAGGTTGATTTCTTTCTTCAAGAAATCCATATTTGTTGGTTGTTTTAGTCGTAAATGTTTTTGTTAAAACTCTTAACAGGAAATACTTTTCTATTTCTAGTTTTGAGAAAAACCATAATTAGAACTAGTTAAGATCTTGAATGGCGTTTTTCACTTTCATAATTATATTTCACAATTTGTGAAATAACTGTGTAGATAAAATAAAGAGGAAGTGTTTAGGACCTTGTCTCTTTCTAATATCAAGGTTGCCTCGAGATCTGTAGATATAAATAAAGATCACAAGTCCGAGGTTTTCAAAAAAACTGAGATTTAGAAATTTTAACTTCATTTTAGAACCAAATCTGTAATTTGATAGGTATATTGTCTGTACAAGTGTGTGTGTGTGTGTGTGTATGTGTGTGTATGTGTGTGTTTAGGCACTTCACCACTTACACTATTCACACTACAACACTAAAGAAGTGTTGGTAGAGAGATCATTGACTTTAGAGTCAACTGAAAGATAAAAAGGAGAAGAGGAACAAAGATGGGATAACAACTTCAACATCAGAGCTTTCAGAGAAGTCAGAATAACCTAACGGAGCTCGAATATTTTCTGGACTTAGAATAGGTCTGATTGTGTGTTTAGTTTGTTATATAGCTTGTAACCTAAATTCTTTTTAGTGGATTTTTGTTTTGAGGTAGAGACCTCCATGGATGTTTCCCCAATTAGGTGGGATTTTACCACGATAAAATCGTGTGTTCTTGCATGTTTCATCTTCCTCTCATCACCTTCTACCTGTGTGCTGATTTAGAATTTATTTAATGTTGTTTTTCAAAACTTGGATACTTAATAACTGAAACATCCCGTTCATAACTTTTTATACACATCTTTTGTTAGCACTTGTTTTGTAAAAAAAAGGAGTTTCTCAAACGAGCGATTTAAACTGTCTTAAACCTTTTAAACAACTTAAGTGGCATTATTTTTTTCACTATCTTAGTACCCAATTTCCTTCAACTTGTGACTTTTGACCATTTCGTGGGTGGGACGTCTCGCAAGCGAAATCCAAATAAGAAACCCTCCTGATTCACTACTGCATAACTTATCCAGTTATATAGATCCATCGGCCCAATAACGATCATTTAAATTCCAATTTGCGACCATTATCAATTAAGGTATCATAATGCTTAAGAAATCACTACTACATAACTTTGTCCATCACCAAGACCCAATTGGCCAAAAACTAAACAGGAATCAATATGTTAACCATAACATTCCAAAATTTTCTAATTTCTAAATAAACCACTCATCCTTTACAAGAGTTATGCCAAACTCCTTTAGAGTCAACCTACCCTTCCATGCCCAATACTTCAATCACCACAACCTAAATAGTACATTTTATGTCCGTATTAAATCTATAATGCACTTACTCATTTCTAAGTCCCTAAAGGCATAACCATTCTAATTAGTTCTACCGTCACCACTTTAGTAACAACGTCGCAATACAAACATTAAACATGGCCATATAAAATCTAAATAATCGAAGCGGTCACTAGACTTACATCTACTTTGTTGCCTATACTCGCTAAGGCAATACTTTCCCAAATCATGCCATCACGTTCTCTCGCAATGCTTTTCCCCACATAAAGGGCCTTTGTTCTAACATGAGCATAACTCGATTCATCCCAAAATTTTGAGTTTATTCACATGCATCTGCATCCTTGAGTTATTCAAAATTTTAAATCACACTCGCGTGTTGCTTCCCTAAGCATACTCCATTTTTTAAAGGTCCTTACATGACTGAAGTTCCCATTGTAATTCATTATTACAAAACATTTCTCTATCATAATATCCACTTTGAACCTGAATTTAAATATTGATACCCACTTACAATTTTAGTCACCTAGACCACCTACATAGTTGGGAGCAGGCTCTCTAAGAGAGAATCATCACCTTGAGTTTGAATGTGTACAAAATTTATAGATTCTTGTAAGTGACCTAATTTTCACATCCGTTCTAATTACGCACACAATCGTGACAAAAAATGACATGTTAAATAAAAAAAATCTTGAAAAATTGGAGTTTGATATTAGATCTATGCTCGAACCTTTGTCGAATAGATCTCTTCTATAACCTTTAACGAATATATTATTTATTCTCAAACAAACAACGCAATGGACATTATCTTTGTGATTAACCAAAATAAAAACCCTACGACTCAAATGCACGAGGAATGCAGCAGGATATTTGGGTGATATATAAGGAGCATTTATGCAACTTTCTAAAGCAGACCATTATGTTTACAAAATAAATAAAAATGAGCCTTTTGTCTCTTTGTAAAATATAATTAAAATTTCTCAAAAACATTACCGATCTACAATCCTTGCAATCACATTGTTACCGTCATCGAACATGTATGAATATGATACATAAGCAACGAACATTTCAACACTAATGGTGAATGTATAATTATTGTTTAATATTTTATGCAATTGTAATCGACTTAAAAAATCTTTTTTCATATACCTCACCTGTTCCTAATTAAGAGTCCATTATTTCTTTTTTTACGCTCCAAATTAGTAGTCAACTTTCTCTATTTATACATAATCAAAGAACCAAATTTGATGACAATGAGAAAGAGTTGATCTTTGCCATTGATTCATTGTATCGTTAATCAATACAAATATGAAATGCTAGTAAATTTTGGACGAAGGGTGCAGTTATTACATTAGTAAATTGATACATATATAATATGTTATAACATTATTTTAATACACTAGTTAGTAAGAATTAATATATCCCCAATCCAATAAATATACACGTATCAATACCCATGCTTTCAAAATTATAAGCATGAACATTACAATGGTTTGCTCATTGAAGTACTATAATATACTAAGTTTACATTGAATTATTCCATATAACAACTCAACATAATTCATTTTTATTGTAACAAGAAACAATATTCTGTAATCCAAATGGAACTATTATGTTTACCAATGATATGCACCCAAACGCCATACCTACAAAACACTAGCCCAATAATAATAACTAAGAGGAAAGTTCTTTCATTGAACCTAAACTTGCATAATTTCACATTTAGAGAAATATCAGAACTCCATATATAAACTCAAAAAAATTCACTCTCAAAGCATTCCATTCAAACAAAAAACAAGCCACCATAAACTTGATTTTGAGAGAAAAATGATCCGCATATGTTTGATTTTTTTACTACATCATTTAAGAAACAAACCAACTCCACTATTCCTATTACATGAATGAATATACAAACAAATCTTAAAAATACTAAAAAATATTATACACGTTATAACATTTACAATGCATAATCAAAAACCCAAATGAGAAAATGAAGATATTTGTAAATTAAACTAAAATTTCCAGACATTTGTAGTTACTGGTGGAGAACATAAGAAGCTCCCTATTAAGAAGAATATCTAGCGATCAACTACTTCGTAATGTTTGGAGAAGAGTCAGTCAAAGTATAAAGACAAATTTCCAAATAGTGTAAATTTGTATGTATTGGCATTATTCCGGAAAAAAAACCACGCTGAGTCATATATAGATTTTACTTGTCATGATTTCCATATAGTCTATGACGTTGAGTTGAAGAAGTAGCGGCCAAGCTTTGAAGATAGATCATGACGTAGTTTTGGTGCACGTTTCACGTCTTCAAAAATTGGTTTTCCGAGATTCTCTCAGGTATGCATTCATATTGGTTTATGGATACTCGGTAAATATTTTTTAAGGAGGTTATTTTATTTAAAATGATTTTAAAATATTTTTTAAAATAAGTTTATCTTAGCTAAATCTTATTTAGAGTCGTATGGATCTTTCCCTTGTGTTTTGAAGGATTAAACAACATCTATAGTCGTTCAAACGACATGTGGAAGTCGTTCAAATGACATGAACTTCTCTTTCTGACTAGATGGTTAGTTTATTAGAATGACATGCCAATTTCATTCAAACGACGCGCTGACTCATGTTTTTATTTAAGGCGTCTTTCACTCAGAATTTCGGGTGTGCATAATATAAAATACTAAACAGAACCTATACGCTTCGCTATAATTGTTTAACAAAGGTTTTCAAAGTTTAAAACATCCTTTGTGTTTATAAGATTTGAGCTAACATACCATATGTTATAGAGTTCTTGTGTTTGCACCATTGGTTTATTATTTCGTCATTAAAAGAACCTGTTTTAGTGAGGTGGACTCCGTACATGCCGATTGCACTGAAGAAGTGGTGGACTCTGTGCTCTGAATCGTAGATGATTGTTGGTTGTATCGATGGATACTGAGGCACGCCTAGACTCATGTGTTATAAACCTAGAATAGGTGGACTCTTGTGTAGCACTGTGGAGGAGCGATTGAAGCATAGAAGAGTTTCAAGTCTTGTGGGGATCGAGTCGTTAAGTAAGTCTATTGTCTGTACTTTGTAAACTGTATCATAGTAATTGTCTATCTTGGGCCGTCCGAGATTTTTTCCCTTAGTGATTTCTTCGTACATCAGCGAGTTTTGTGGACTTTACTATATTTTACTTGCTTAATCACACTAGATGCATGTTTAGGATTGACAAGATAAAGGTGGGTTAAGTAAAATTGGTTCACACAATTGGTGCATATTAATATTGGAAAAAGGTTTTGAAAAAGTGTTTTCACCTAAAGGACACACAAAAATGGCCTCTACAAATTTGTATCAAAGCTTTTAGCTCGGGATTTTTGCGTTTAGAAAGTGGTATCAGAGTAGGTTGCTCTAAGTTATTGTGTTTGATCTTGTTTACCTACTTTTTGGGTAGTTGTTTTGATTTTCGCTTTCTTCGTTTGTTTTTCTCTCTCGATGAATTCTCATTTGAATTTGAAGTTTGCCGAAAGAATTGAATTTGTTGAAAATGGTCTTAAATGTGTTTTGAAACTTTTGCAAACTATTCAAAATCAAAGAGATATCGTTCGTGAGAAGTTTGGTGCTTTATATGATGACTTTAAATCTTTAAAAGTGGCCAAAGGGGAGAATGATGATAGAGTCCTTGTTTTAGAAAAATAATTAGAGGACTTAAAAAATTCTAGGGTTTGTGTTTGTGCCAAAGAGGATAAAAATATTTTGACCAATGACTTTAAAGCAGATGAGAAGACTCGTAGGGATAAGTTTGCTTTTATTGAGGGAAAGCGAAAATAACCTTCTAGGAATGATTGAAAATATGAAGAAGGGGTCCCAAAAATTGGAAGGGTCAACTTCTTTTCTTAAGTAAAAAATTTTGAAGTTGAAAATTGATTTAAAAAACTTGAGTAGTTTGAGTAATGATGGTAATGGATCGTTTTGTTCTAATACTTCAAATGTTAAAGTCAAAACGATAGTTTGTTTTATAGGGTCAACCAAAACCAAGGACCTTAGAAAAGGTAACATTCCTCCGGTTTACACATGTTAACAGTGTGGTAGGAAAGGTCTGCTTAGGCGTGTTTGTTTTGATCTTAGAAAAGACCATACGAAGTTTAAAGTGTAATGTCCCGTCTGTTTCCAAAACCCGTTGAGTTAGGTATACACCTGTTTGGGTTAGGAAATCTGTTTTGGAGACGCTAAATATTAGGTTGGTTGATTCTCAAATGCTAGCACACGATGCCTCATACGGTATTTCTTCTGGATGATTGCTTACATGATCTTGTTTATCATACGCTAGTTATTGCTTCTTGATATATATCTTGATAGTGTTATGACATGTTTATCTCTTTATAATATATTCTTTTCTTTTTATTTGAGTCTTATTTGGAAAAATACAAAAAGATTTTTGGTTTCATATATTTTTGAAAAAATATAAAAGATTTTATTTTTTGGGCCAAAAATATTTATAAAAAAAAACACAAATAGATTTTTGATTTATTTTTGTGTTGTGAGTTAACATGTTTGAATGACTAAAAGGCATCGCTCAAGATTTCATTCCAATGAAGTAGTAACCTCGTTTTAACGACACTGTGTAACTTGTTCAAACGACCTATCAAAATTCGTTCTAACGGCCTATCAAGACTCGTTCTAATGAGTTGGCGAGTTTTCAAAAAAAAATTAAAAATCATTTAAAATATTTTGAAAACTTTTAACGCAAACTTTTTTTGAAATATAGCCCCTGGATATTTAAGATCTTTACCAAACCACCTTATAATTCTTCTGAATGTTGTTGTGGCAAATGATCTTCAATCTTTCAAATGGCATCAACTGCTTGTCTTAGAATATGTGGAAGTAGTCATGAAGGTGCAGTAAGGTGTAACAAGACAAGCCAAATAAATACTAAATTGAGCAATTATAAAACTTTCTCTTACATGTGTATCTGGGAGGAAGATAATGAGAATTGAAATCTATATTTTGGATGTCATGAATTTTGTAAATTAGATTTGTAAGTGTATACACAAACGCACATGCACATTTCTAGCATTGTGTTCCAAAGATTTTATGATATGTTTTCCTCAAACAATTTTATACTTTCTTTTATATTTTCTTGTTTTATAGTCACAGTCCAATTTACACGGCTCGGGTAAGAATGGGATTTTTGGAAAATTTTGTGGTTAAAATTTAATTTATAAAAAGATGAGAGATAAAATTCAATTTTGAAAAATTCAGAGACTAAACTGTTATTTACAAAACTTTGGATCCAAAATAAAGTTTGTATATAATTTAGTGGTTAAACTATTATTTACAGAGAGTTTAGTAGCCAAAATAAAACATCTATAAACTTGAGAGGCAAAAAAATTAGTGGAAAATAAAATTTCACTTTCAATAGAAATTTTAAACACACAAAAAATGTGGTGCTTGCGTAGAAATAAAGTATTGTTCAGTGGTCAAAATACAAGTTATAGTAAATCCAGGGATCAAAATGTAATTTACAAAACATTCAAGGTCAATATGTTATTTAAAAACATAGAGGTTAAAGTGTTAAGCTAATGCTTATAGGGAGTTTTGAGCCAAAAATAAAATATGTATAAAGTTATAGAAATGGAGGGCCAAACATACAAAAGTCTTTAATTGGGGGGCCAAAACCCAAGCGAATACGACTAATGGGGGCCAAAAACAAAATAACCTTTTAGATAGGTAGAAAAAATGTTTCTTCAAAAGAAACAAAGTATAGCGTAAATTCAATTTACAAAAAGCATGTGGCCAAAATATAAATTACATAAACCATGTCATGCTTTCCCAATATATTATGTTTCTAATCAACATTTTAATTTCATTAATTTTTATATAGTTATACAATTGCTTTAAATTATATTAGCTATGCCTTTTATTTTTTTGAATGTCACAAGTATATCATTGTCATTAATCGCCTTATTTATTTAAATTAATAATTATTTTTTGCTAGGTATGGGTAAGCATATCAAATTTCATGAAAACAAAATCGGAAGATGTTAAAATATAAAATTTTCAAATGGATATGCATCGCGCATATTTAAAAGGGACTTTGTAAATTTAGTGTCTAATGTAATATGTATTCTGGAAATAAGACAACAAACATTTTATTTATAATTTTAGTCCCTATTTTTCAATAAATTCGTTGACGCATACACACATACATAAAACGTTAACCAATCACAGCATGCCACGTCAATCGATAATTTAAAAATAAAGACTAAAAATGAAAACAAAATATTTATCGTCCTATATCTATTATTGATATTATTTTAGGGAGGGGTGTACAAAAAAAATGACAACCCAAAGAACCAAAACAACCGACCTTCGTGGGTTGGGTTGGTTCGGGTTTTTTTCTCCATGCGTTGGTTCTGGTTCCAAAAAATTGAGAACCGAAGTGTTCGGTTCGGTTCTCAATTTTATACCTGAATCAAACCGAACCGAACCGAATCAAGAACCGAACCAAAGAGCCAACCCCAAGAACCGACCCCAAGCACCAGCCCTAGAACCTACCCGCGAACCTGAACCATTAACCAACCTGCGAACCTGAACTATTAACCAGAACCGCAAACCAGAACCATGAACCAGAATCGCAAACTAGAACTAAGAATCAGAACCGCGAACCGACCCGAATCAAACCGAGAACCGATGATTCGATTCGGTTCGAAACCGACCAATTTTGATTTTGATTCTGGTTCAAAAATAACGGAACCGACCAATTTCGATTCTGATTTTGGTTCGTAGTGGAATCGAACCATGTGCACCCTTAATTTTAGGTACTAAAAATATATAAATTATATTTAGAAACTCTTAAATAGCTCCAACACGCACAATTCTAAAGTGAAAGAGAACATTTAGAGACGGAATCAATTCAAGGAACTTCATTTATTTATGAAATAGAAAGGCCTGAGTCTCTTTCTTTATTCTATAACACATTACATACGAAGATTAAGCGGAAGAAAACCCGAAGAGGGAGATGGAAGATGTGGTGAGAAGAACATAAAACACGCCAATTTGAAAATAAGAAGAAGAATTACATGAAGTCACAGGAAACACAAACATAGGGTCAATACTGAGTAATAGGGTCAATACTGAGTAACATGCAAGTCCCCACCCTCTGGTGGTGCCAAAACCCATTCTCCTTTTTCATTAAGCACCATCCCTTTGTTCTTCTCCACCCACCATGACACTGGGATCAAAAACTCGTCCTTGAGGTAGTCACCGTGCCTCTTAACCAAACTGAGGCTCCTCTCCACCTTCAGCTCGAACTTTCCATGATTCCCATTCCATCCAGCCACAGTATGCATCATTCCCTTCAAATCATGCGCGTACTTAGCGGTCACACTCTTCAAGCTCAGAGACTTTTTGGAATCAATCGAAAACACAGTCCCTGAATCTACATATCCATGTAACACAGCAGGTGGGCAGTGTGGTACTATATCAGACTTGTTTCTCGTATGCAAAATGTTGGATTAATTCCAATATTTATTGATTTTAATTTTTAGTTGTTAATATTTTATTATATTATTTGTGTTTTATTTTAAACATAGTTTGGGTTTTAATTTAGAAAGTAGAAACATGAGCAAATGGGTGTGAAAGATATGGGGAATGCTCAAAATCCCATATTGTCCCACATTGGAAGAATACTACAAAAGGTAGTGGTATATCAACTAAAGGACAACTAAGATTCTTAGTTGACAAGTCAAATAAGAGGCTATGATCCTATGCATCGCGGTGGTGCTTAAGAACCACCAATCGCGACATGCATAAGAGCGACACGCGGTGCGCGAAAGGGCGATTGGGCGACTTAGGGCGCATTGCGCGCTTTGACGCGCACTTGGCACTTCGCACGTGCACATCGTCGCTTGGAGCCTAAAGTTTTGACGAGGTAAAACAGATCAACGGTTGTGATTAAACGATCCGATCAAAGGGTTTAAAATCCGAAACGGCTTGATCTAAACCGTTAGATGAACTCGTAGCGTTTCGTGTAGGGGATGTCCATTCGCTTACGATGGGACGCCTAATCTGAACCGTTAGATCATAGCTGTTCCAAACAGGCACGATCCAACGGTTGCTGAGTCACTCCATGAAGAGTTGTGACTGTTGAAGAACAGTCACAGAAATGGCTATAAAAAGAGGTCCAGACCTCTGTTTTGGACACCGAAAATTGCTAGTTTCTCCTCTCTCCGTCCTCGATACTTTGGCATTATCAAGTTACAAATTCAGAGTGTTCTCGGGTTTGATCAAACAGTACATAGTTTGAATCAAACAACTGTTCATACTGCATTGTATCCTGAAGGCATGTTCTATAAAACCCATTGTGTACTCGCGGTTCTGGTTCTGTCTCAACCGAATTGGGAGAAATTTTGCCTAAAAGAAAGCGTTCCAAGAACGTGCCTTGCAGAAATTAATTATTATATTTCGTTCTTTCCATAAGAAAACTCCAACAGTTTTAGGCAAAAATTTTATTTTATATTCTTATTACTCCACTCAAATGGAAGGAACTGTGGCACAATCTATCCAAGTCATGACTCAAGACTTAATTCGACTCGACCGTTTTGATGGCGGAAATTTCACCCGTTGGCAAGAGAAAGTTATGTTCTTCCTCACATCACTAAAACTTGCATACATTCTAGATGATAACCTTGAACAAATTCCCGAGCCCACACCCGAAGACACCGAAGGAATACAGCAAAAACGTGTGAAGAGGAAAGAGGACGAATTTATGTGTCGAGGACACATCCTCAATGCTTTGTCTCAAACTGTTTATAGCGCTCATAGAATGATTCCGACGGCAAAGGAATTATGGAAGGCTTTGGAGATAAAGTATCAAAACAAGGAAGCGAGCAATAATAAGTTTCTAATTTCAAACTATATGAATTTTAGAATGAATAATGATAAATCTGTCGTTGCACAAGCCCATGAACTCCAACAAATTGTTGGTGACCTTAAAGCCGCTGGTATTAATCTTCAAGATGAATTTCAAGTAGGGGTGATTGTTTCAAAACTTCCATCCTCTTGGAATGGCTTTAAGAAGAAAATTAATCATGATGAAAAGACTTATACTGTGGAATCCCTTCTTCGTCACCTTCGTATTGAAGATGATACTCGTATTCGATAAAAGAAGGATGAACAAAGTGAGGGTCATTCAAAAGCTAATATGGTTGAGGATAAAAAATCCAAGATTACCAAAGACTCAAAATTTAGATCAAAGAATGATTCCAAATTCAAGAACCAAGGTGCAAATAAGAAAAAGAATGGAAAATGTTTCTTGTGTGACAAATCGGGCCATTATTCTCGAGAATGTCGTCTAAAAAAGAAGGCATTTAAGGAAAAACAAGGGTCGAAGGAAACCAACAATGTTGAAGATCTTATTGCTACTATTTGTGAAGCAAATTCAATTGATAATGAAAGTGGATGGTGGCTGGATGCCGGCGCAACGGTCCACATATGCAGAGACCGCTCTTCATTCAAAACATATCAAGAAATTGATGGAAAAGAAGTGAAGATGGCAAATAATCTTCGCGCCAATGTAGTTGGAAAAGGCACAGTGGAATTGAAGCTAACTTCTGGAAAGACACTTACTCTAATTGATGTACTTCATGTACCTGATATGTGTAAAAATCTTGTGTCTGGGGACCTTCTCAATAAGAGAGGTTTCAAACTAGTGTATGAGTCTGATAAGTTTGTATTGACTAAGAATGGCCAATTTATTGGCAAAGGGTACTCTTGTAAAGGCATGATTAAAATTAATGTAATCAATGATATTAGTTCTGTTTATATGGTTGAGTCTATTTATTTATGGCATAGTAGATTAGGTCATGTGAATTATAGAAGTATAAAAAATATGACTAATCTCGGCTTAATCTCGGATTGTAAATTTGATAACCTTTCTAAATGTGAAATTTGTGCTCAATCGAAGATAACTAGAAAGTCGTTCAAATCTGTTGAGAGGAAATCCGAAATGCTTGATCTTATTCATAGTGATGTATGTGATATGAAGAGTAATATGACTCGTGGTGGAAATAAATATTTCTTAACTTTCATTGATGATTACTCTAAGTATGCATATACATATTTACTTAAAAGTAAAGATGAAGTTTTCGAGAAATTCCTAATTTTTAAAGAAGAAGTTGAAACTCAACAAAATCGAAAAATTAAAGTCCTACGATCCGATAGGGGTGGTGAATATTACCCGAGTGAGTTTATACAATTTTGTAATATTCATGGGATAATCCATCAAGTTACGACGCCATATACGCCACAACAAAATGGAACGGCGAAAAGGAAAAATAGGACTTTAGTTGAAATGATAAATTCAATGTTAATCAGTTCTGGTTTACCTTTGTCGATGTGGGGAGAAGCGGTTTTATCCGCATGTTATATTTTAAATAGAGTTCCATTGAAAAACAAGGATATTACACCATATGAATTATGGTTTAATCGTAAGCCTAATCTTAGACGTCTTAAAGTTTGGGGATGTCTTGCTTATGTAAGAAAACCCGAACCTAAAAGACCTAAACTAGGAAATAGGACTTACAAATGTGTTTTTATTGGATACTCTAGTAACAGTACGACTTATAGATTTTTAAACCTTGAAACTCAAGAAATCATTGAGTCGGTAGATGTGCAATTTTTTGAACATCTAACAAAGTTTAGTACTTTGAATCAAGGTTTAGAAAATAATAATTCGACTGTTGACTCCACAAATTTAGAAGAAAATTCACAACCTATATCTTCTTTAGAAACAACGAATGACGTCGAACCACGAAGGAGTAAAAGACAAAGAACTGAAAAAACATTTGGGCCTGACTTTGTTATTTATTTAGTTGATGGGGATTTAAATGAGACTAAGAACAAAACTAAATTTGTTCTTAATGTAGAAGATGAACCGACCACATTACATGAAGCGGTAACATCTAGGGATGCTGTCTTTTGGAAAGAAGCAATAAATGATGAAATGAACTCAATTTTGTCAAATCAAACTTGGGTTATTTCCGATCTTCCCCCCGGGTCTAAACATATTGGGTGCAAATGGATATTTAAAAGAAAATTAAATCCGGATGTTTCTATAAATAAATTTAAGGCAACACTAGTTGCTAAAGGCTATAAGCAAAAATATGGAATTGATTACTTTGATACATATGCTCCTGTTGCTCGAATCACTTCCATTAGGATATTAATATCTCTTGCTTCTATTCACAATTTAGTTATTCATCAAATGGATGTTAAAACTGCATTTTTAAATGGTGATTTAGAAGAAGAGATTTATATGGAACAACCCGAAGGGTTTGTATTGCCTGGCCAAGAAAAGAAAGTGTGTAAATTGGTTAAATCTCTTTATGGCCTTAAACAAGCTCCTATGCAATGGCATGAGAAGTTTAATAATATTGTTATATCCCATGGATATAAAGTTAATGATGCCGACAAATGTATATATAGTAAATTTGAAAATGGTGTTGGTGTTATTATATGCTTATATGTGGATGACATGTTAATATTTGGGTCTAATCTCAAATATGTTGAAGAAACCAAAAGGTTTCTTTCATCAAAATTTGATATGAAAGATCTTGGAGAAGCTGATGTGATATTAGGAATCAAAATTGTGAGAAAGGATAATTCTTTAGCGTTATCTCAATCTCATTATATAGAAAAAGTTCTTAAAAGATATAATCATTTTGAACTTAAGCCAGCTGCTACACCAGTGGATCCTAGCATCAAATTAATGAAAAATACTGGGCGTGCTATGGACCAACTTAAATATGCTAGTATTATTGGGAGTCTAATGTATGCCATGCATTGCACTAGACCAGACATTGCTTATGCAGTGAGTGTATTGTGTAGATTTACAAGTAATCCAGGACAAGAGCACTGGAATGTAATTTCTAGGGTGCTTAGATATCTGAAGAGGACTTTGGATTATGGCTTACATTATGTAGGATATCCATCTGTTTTAGAAGGATATAGTGATTCAAGTTGGAATAATCTTGAATCAAAATCCAAGTCAACTACTGGTTGGATTTTTACGCTAGGAGGAGCAACTATCTCTTGGGGATCCAAGAAACAAACATGTGTATCAGATTCAACAATGCAATCTGAATTTATAGCCCTAGCAGATGCATGTAAAGAAGCAGAATGGCTTAGAAATGTGTTGTATGATATTCCTTTATGGAAAAAGCCATCACCTTCTATTATGATAAGTTGTGATAACCAAGACACAATTTATAAAGTTTCGAACAAAACTTACAATGGAAAATCTAGACACATTAGTCTAAGACATCAAATTATAAGAAAATTACTCAAGGAAGGAGTAATTACAGTCGACTATATTAAAACGAACAAGAATTTAGCAGATCCTCTGACTAAAGGTCTTGTAAGAGAGATGATATATATCACCTCAAAAGGAATGGGAATAAGGTCTATTAAATAACACAACTATATTTAATGGGAACCCAACTCATATCTTGAAAATATAGATAGAGTTCAATGTGGTACAAACAAGTTAAATTATAGTTATGGAACACTAGGAATTTGTACAAAAAGTTCCATTCCTATATGCCTAGTGTTGGTTTTCTGCATGTTAGAGGATGAAGGTTACTTCTTAATAAATCATATAAGTGTGACTCGCAGAATCACTAAAGTTGATTTACCTATTCGAGTGTCGAAAGTGTGGCCTCTTTCTATGAAATCAAGACCGATCCTAAAGCGCTCGTGAAATCAGGATTAGCACAAGGCCATAAAAGTGCATGCTAGAAGAACACTTATAAACTCAGAAATCGGTATGTGTGATAGTTCCGGCTAGTCTCAAAAGGTCCTTGGTTCAAGATACGTTCACCACAGCACCTTGATGAAGCTTTGAATTATTTTCACTATATGGAAGTTCAAGTCCGAAAGAAACTTCTCATTTATGTACTAGATTTTAGCGATAATGCCAAAAGTTATTTATTGTCTTTTTGCTTTGCTCTCTTGTGTATATTGAAATTGGTGGGAGAATGTCGGATTAATTCCAATATTTATTGATTTTAATTTTTAGTTGTTAATATTTTATTATATTATTTGTGTTTTATTTTAAACATAGTTTGGGTTTTAATTTAGAAAGTAGAAACATGAACAAATGGGTGTGAAAGATATGGGGAATGCTCAAAATCCCATATTGTCCCACATTGGAAGAATACTACAAAAGGTAGTGGTATATCAACTAAAGGACAACTAAGATTCTTAGTTGACAAGTTAAATAAGAGGCTATGATCCTACGCATTGCGGTGGTGCTTAAGCACCACCAATCGCGAAACGCGTAAGCGCGACACGCGGTGCGCGAAAGGGAGACTTAGGGCGCATTGCGCGCTTTGACGCACACTTGGCACTTCGCACGTGCGCATCGTCGCTTGGAGCGTGGGAGCCTAAAGTCTTGACGAGGTAAAACAGATCAACGGTTGTGATTAAACGATCCGATCTAGCAATTTTCGGTGTCCAAAACAGAGGTCTGGAACTCTTTTTATAGCCATTTCTGTGACTGTTCTTCAACAGTCACAGCTCTTCATGGAGTGACTCAGCAACCGTTGGATCGTGCCTGTTCGCCATAATCCAAAGTCCTCTTCAGATATCTAAGCACCCTAGAAATTGCATTCCAGTACTCTTGTCCTGGATTACTTGTAAATCTACACAATACACTCACTGCATAAGCAATGTCTGGTCTAGTGCAATGCATGGCATACATTAGACTCCCAATAATACTAGCATATTTAAGTTGGTCCATAGCACGCCCAGTATTTTTCATTAATTTGATGCTAGGATCCACTGGTGTAGCAGCTGGCTTAAGTTCAAAATGATTATATCTTTTAAGAACTTTTTCTATATAATGAGATTGAGATAACGCTAAAGAATTATCCTTTCTCACAATTTTGATTCCTAAAATCACATCAGCTTCTCCAAGATCTTTCATATCAAATTTTGATGAAAGAAACCTTTTGGTTTCTTCAACATATTTGAGATTAGACCCAAATATTAACATGTCATCCACATATAAGCATATAATAACACCAACACAAAATCTTAAGGTTCGAAAGTTTCTTAAGATAATTATCGAAAGCCTTATTACCGACATGTGGGCAACCAAACACGAAAGATGTGATTGGAATATTTGTAATCCCGTTAACTGCCAGATCGAAAGCGGATAAAATTGAAATACTCCCGCCTAGGCTATGACCAACAAATATTATGCTTACATTTTCATCCTTGTATTTGTTAATCAACTCATTTATCTTTCCCTTAAGTTATTCTCTCGCACTTAATTTAGTGATAGGATAACTTGGATTCGCAGTAGTGTAAAGCGAAAGCCATCCTTTCATAACCTTTACTCCATTATGGTTGGCGTGTGGAGGCAACAGCGGTGTCACGGGCACGAGAGTTGTGTTAAAATTGTTCATCCATTCTTCTGACCGTTTTGTCCCTCGCCATGCAACGTAGATCTCGCACCTGTTTCTTTCTTGGCTAACATCATCAGTTGTGATGGCAATATACCTGTGAAATTTATAATATTTTATGAGAATTTTACACGCTTAATGGTGCATCGCTAGATTTAAAAATGGTTTAGGAAACACAAAAGTGAGAACCCAAGGGGTTGGTCTAGTTGTTGGCTTGGGACAAGCCGTAATTAGAAGGTTATGGGTTAAAGCATTATTCCTTCCATGCATAACTAAATATATCATACTGTTTAAATTAAATATTTTAACCTTACCCCATCCAATTCGTCGCGACGGTGGGGGTGGTGGTGGTGGCGTAGAGAAAGTCGACGATTTGGTAATCGGATGCAGAGTCAAGCATGACATCTTTGAGGAAGGAGGCCTTCCTGTAGCGACAGGTGCCGCGGTTCATGGAGTTTTCATCATTGTTGAAGGCATCATAGGTAGCTTCAGCAAGGTCACCGCACTGAAGAATGAGGCGGCGGAGGCTGAGATTTAAGGGTTCGAGAAGGCCTTCCCAGTTTTTGCTTCCCAAAAGTTCAGCCCATGTTGGGGTTGCTCCCATGATCTCAAACTTGAACAAGATTATTTAAAAAAGGGCTTTAAGAGGAGAGGCAACGAGAATGGAAGTGTGGTTGGTTGTATGAGGTAAGTAAGATAACACGAGTATGTTGTATTTATAGACTGAATACGTAGGTTTCAAGTCCTAACATGTAAATTTACGTTTCATTTTACTTTTTCCCGGATATCTTCTTGATTAAATATTCTTATTACTCTTCCTTATGCCAAAGTCAGATTATTCCAATAATCGAATTGGTACGGAAAAACCATGCAACTAATCTGTTTCTTTGACGTGAAAGGATTTGTTCTTTGCTTGTCCAAAGCAATACGGATTTTGGACTCCTTTTATAAAGCAGTAAAAATAATGATAACCATCCTCCAAATGCTTTTATATAGCGATAGCATTTTTTATCCATCCAGTTGGGTTTTATGGATGTTTCCGGAGAGGTACTACCTTCCTTTAGAAAAACGATAGGGATATATGCAAGTTCCATGACCCCGCAAGACAACATTTATGAGTGAAAGGTCCTATACTAGGGTTGTATTAAAACTTAAAAACAAATCACACGGATTATACCTAGTTCATCCCTAGGTTTAAAACTCGAACCTAATTAAAACTTGAGTTCGATCATTTGTGAGCTGGTAAGGGAACATGGTTGGTAGCCTGTAGAATGGATTATTAAATTAGTAGACAAAACCAAATGTAGAACAGTTCAGCCGATTCTTGCATCGAAGTAAAGAAAATTCTTAAAATTGTTTTTCTTCAATCTTATGCATTTCATATACATCCACCACTGCCACTACAACTCGTGTGAAAAGGATTTTTTTTTTTTTTACATTTTAAATTTGACAATCTTACTACAAATTTTTCCATTAAAAAATCAAACATAGCACTCAAAATAGAAAGACCATGTATCCTGTGCGTTTTAGCGAAACCCCTATTAGAAAATCTTTTACAACGCCATAATTATCTAAAACAAATATATGCAAAAATTACATGGATTCGATTTTGTAAATGGAATTTTTATCTCATTTAAAAAATAATATTATCTGTTTGGATATTCATAGCATAATCTGAAATTTATTGGTTTCACTGTTTTTTACTACAAAATATATAGAACCACTGTTTCAAGTGATGAATTTAAGTATAGATGGTGTCTTTTTTTCCCCCTTCCTATCATGCAAGGATTGATGTTCAAGTCAGTTGTTTATATAAGAGAAGGGTATTTTCTTTGTGCCCCACTATGAAAACCACCATCTTTATCACTTCGTTATATCTTAGTTAAAGTGTATATCTTTTTCAACATAATTAAAGAACATGTAATTAATATTTTTATATGAATCTATAAATTTAACGCATGAATATTCAATTTAATATGTTATTTGTTCTTTAACAATACCAAAAATTATACATTATACATTTAATATTAGGATCTTAGATGAACATGATTATCACATACAATTATTATGCGGAACATAAAATGATATTATAATCACATACCTCGATCACGTGACAAATGACAAGATTGAGGGGGCAGTCGACCTTAACGATGCCCGATTGGAATGAAATTCGAACCACGACTTTCTCTAGTATATGACAAGAACATATTGTAAAATCACAGGTATATATGTGAACTGGACTTTATTATCTTATAATTGTTTTGTATATTTCGATGATGTTCATTCATGAGAATATGCTGCTATATCTACATTACAAGAGGAAGACTAATTCAAAGAAAATAGTAGATGTTATCTAGTTTGTTGCTGAACTTGGGGAGCTAACTTGGACTGAGTTTGGTGCTTGTTTGTTGCTGAATTGGAGGAGCTAACCCGAACTCAGTTGTGTTGTTATCTATATCCGAGATTGGAGGAACAAGAGTTGGTGCATGTGGTTTAACATTCCCCCGCAAGTGAAGGGTAGAGTGAGGAACGACACCAAGCTTGGATCGCAAATAGGCAAATGGAGTACTGAGTAGTGGCTTTGTAAGAATGTCAGTAGTTTGTGCTTTGGAGGGAAAAAAATGAGTAATAAGGGAGCCATGAACAACTTGTTCATGAACAAAATGGTAGTCCAATTCCATATGCTTAGTTTTGGCATGTAAGACTGTATTAACAGTGAGGTATAGGGCACTGAGATTATCATAAAATAAAATAGGAGCCTGTTGAAGAGAGATGCCAATATCAGTGAGCAAGTGAGTAATCCAACGAAGTTCAGTAGCAGCGGATTCTAGAGCACGATATTCAGCTTCGCAACTTGACCGAGCAACAATGGATTGGCGTTTGGAAGACCAAGTGATGCAATTTGCTCCAAGATATAAGCAATAACCAGAAGTGGAGAGGCGGGGATGAGGACAACTTGCCGAGTTAGCATTGGAGAAGGCATAAAGATTAAGAGAGGATTGAGATACCAAGCACAAACCAAAATTGATAGTGCCTTGCAGATATCAGAGCAAAAGTTTGAGGGCAGTGTAATGATCAGGTTGAGGGTCATGCGTGAATTGGAAAAGTGTGTTGATAGTGTAGGCAATGTCCGACCTAGTTAAAGTAAGATATTGAAGAGCAGCAAGTAGAGACCGAAAAAAACCTAGGAGTGAAAGTAAGCTGAGAGTGTGGATCCAAGAGTAGAGAGGATTTATGGACCATGGGTGTAGGATCTGAGTTAGAAAAAGTCATGCGGGTAAGATCAAGGATTTTGCGAGTGTAGGCCTCTTGACTGAGTATGATACCACCAAAATAATAGTTGAGTGAGATTCCAAGAAAATAACTTAGGATGGCCATATCTTTGGGAGCAAATTCATGGGAGAAATGAGAGATAAGAGTGGTAATCATGGAGGAATTGATGCCAGTAACAATAATATCATCGACATAGACTAGGAGAAGGACAATGCCACGAGATAAGTGAAAAATGAAGAGAAGAGTCGACTCTACTGCATAGAAATCCAAGCTGAAGAAGATAAGAGCTAAATCTGTCAAACCAAGATCTGGGAGCTTGTTT
Source organism: Sambucus nigra (assembly GCA_949130495.1). NCBI lineage: Eukaryota > Viridiplantae > Streptophyta > Magnoliopsida > Dipsacales > Adoxaceae > Sambucus > Sambucus nigra. Next base: position 752,184,273 of record OX422209.1, read on the forward strand.
TTAGCCATAAATAGCTATATGTAGTCGACACACATGAGTTGGGTATAGAGAATGGATGAATCCAGGAGGTTGATGCATGTCAACTACTTCATCTAGCACACCATGAAAAAATGCATTCTTCACATCTAACTGTCGCAAGGGTCATTTTTTTTATAAGTAAATGATTAAATAAAACAAACCCGCTTAAGGGGGCAAAATCCTGTATACAGAAAGTATACAAAGAAAGGAGGCGAGTGGAATAAACCCAAAACATACTAGACCAGCCCTTAAAACTCCTCTAGAAACTCAAACAAGAGAGACAACGACGGATCATACCTTTTCTTATGCCAAGTAAGAAGAAGGCTCAGAAAACAATACCTAATCCTAGAAGGATCAAGCTCGACCCCATCGAATCATCTCTTGTTCCTCTCCTGCCACATTATCTAGAAAATACAATGAGGTACCATCATCCAGACACCTCACAGGCTCGACCAACCCCTTGGTCTCCTCTAAGCTACCATCACCTCATACACCGAAATAGGTATAACCCAAACAACCTCACACAAAGAGCAGACCAAGTCCCAAAGGCTCCTAGCCAACTAACAGTGTTGAAGAAGGTTATTAGACGTTTCTTCCTCCTTCTTACATAATCAACATCTACTGGCCATCCTCATCCCTCTGTGTTGAAACCCCTCAATACTCAAGATGGCCTGCCAGACAGCGGTCCACACAAAGAAGCGAACCTTGGGAGGCATTTGACTTCTCCAAATGGACTTCTACGGAAAAAAAAAACCCACACGACCCCTCAACACCTGATAAAAGATCTTAACTGAAAATTGACCATCCTAAGCGCACAACCACCTCATCCTATCTTCACCCAAAGACGGGACCGGTGCCATCCTGAGCCAAGAAAAGAACTCCTCTAACTCCCAGTCCCAGAGTCCCCTCCTAAACTTCGGATCCCACACTGCATGAGCCCCAACCTACACCAAAGGTCCTCAACTAACCCCTCTCTATCCCCCCCCCCAAGTCGAAACATCCATGGGAAGAGATCCTCCAAAGAGCCCCCCGTAACCAATGTATCCCTCCAAAACCTGATACGTCTCCCACTTCCAAGATGGAAAGAAGTGATCAAAGGGAACCTCCCCCACCCAAACACAATGAACCTCCACCACCCCACCCCATGAACAGAGCGCCCCATAACAGGACCCCATCCGTACGGTCCCACCCCGTGCCTAGTGATCACTACTTTCCTCTAAAATTTGCCACCTTCGGTATTAAAACGCCACAACCACTTCCTCAATAAAGCCTCATTAAAATGGGATAGGCTCCTCACCCCAGCCCCACCCTCTCTTAGCGATCTGCAAACATCGTCCCAACTCACCAAGAAATATTTGAACTGATCATCATTCCCTCTCCATAGAAAATCTCTCATCACCTTATCGAGTATTTTTCCGATAGACCCAGGTGAAGGGAGAGAATAGATAAAATAAGTCGGCGAGCTGGATAGAACACTATTAATCAATGTCAACCGACCCCCTTTGGATAGATATCTATGCTTCCAACCAGCTAACCTCCTCCATGCTCTCTACAGGACCGGATCCCACATCAAAGAAGACTTGAACTTAGCCCTTAACGAAAGGCCAAGATAAGTAGAAGGGAGGAAGCCAACCTGACAACCCAGAAGACTAGCCAGATGACCCATGTTGCCCACATTACCAATGGCAATCATCTCACTCTTGCTGACGTTGATCCGTAAACTCGACACAGCCTCAAAACAAATCAATAATAAACGCAAACTCCTCACCTCATTCACAGACGTCCCAGAGAAGATAATAGTGTCATCCGCAAACAACAACTGAGATACCAAAACATGTTGGGGAGCAGGGCTCCCGGTCAAAAAACTCGAAATCAGACCACCCCCCACTATACGACACATCATTCGAGAAAACGCCTCCATGACCAAAATAAAAAGGAAGGGGGACAACGGATCACCCTACCGAAGACCCTCGAACATGGAAAGAAACCCTCTGGCACCCCATTGACAAGGACAAAGAAATTGACGGAGGAAATACACCTCTTCATCCACCTGCACCACCACTCTCCAAGCCCCATTCTCTTCAGAAAATAAAGAAGGAACTCCTGGTTCACATGATCGTAAGCCTTTTCAATGTTAAGTTTGTATATGATCCCAGGAACCCATCTCTCAACTTGGAATATACACTCATTCGCGACCAGCGCATCATCAAGGATCTGGCGACCACCCACAAATGTTCTCTGAGCATCCGAAATAAGAGGATCCATCACCTTTCTAAGTCTAATCGACAATACCTTAGACATGAACTTATACACACTACCTACCAAACTGATAGGCCTAAAATCTCTCATATCCATCACCCCACCTTTCTTAGGGACTAAGGTAATGAACGTGGCATTCAGACTCCTTAAAACGTAGCCCTTATCATATAACTCACTGAAACAACCATCACATCCGCCCTGAGTACCTCCCAACAATGTTGGAAGAAAGCCATAATGAACCTGTCCGGTCCAGGCGCCTTATCTCCGCACATCAACCTCAAAGACTGGACAACTTCCTCCTCTTTGAACATCATCTCTAAATGAACCTCCTCATCCCCATAAATGCTCTCCACTGGAAGTCCGTCCATTTTCGGATGCCAAGTCTCTTCATCTGTATACAAACTCTATGTAGAACTGACTGATCTCCCTACGAACCTCCCTCTCCTCTGTTAACTCCTCTCCCCCAACTACCACCTTCCCAATATGGTTAAAGCAACGATGGGAGTTAGCCGTTTTATGAAAGAATTTGGTGTTACTGTCACCTTCCCTAAGCCATAGTTCCCTAGACTTTTTCCTCCAACTCCCCTCCTTCTGAATAAGACGTTTCCCCACCTCCCTTTATTACTCTACCCTCTCCAGTCTTTCCTCCCCCAACAAACTGCCCACCCTTTCTTTTTCGTCGAGCGCCCGAATGACCTCTAAGGCTTGCTCTATCACCCCCTCACATACCCTAACTCATCTCTGTTCCACCGAATAATATACCCCTTGAGGCGATAAAATTTAGTCTCCAGTCTGAAGCTCACATTCCTTTCCACCTCATACCCCTGCTACCACTCCTGAACCCTCCCAACGAAATCCTCCTCCTTTATGCACATATTCTCAAATCTAAACGGGGTCCTCCCCCCCCCCTCCCCACTCCAATAAAATAGGAGAGTGATCAGAGGTCAGACGAGGCAGAACTGAGTAGCCCCCGAAAACTGCTCCTCCCAATTAATAGACAGTAAAAATCGATCCAAATGAGAAAGCGAGGGATCGTCCCTGAGACTGGACCTAGTGAAAGTCCCTCCCACCAAAGGGAGGTCAACCAACTCCAAATCATCGATGAAGTCCGAGAAATCCCGCATGTAAGAACTCATCCTCCCCCCTACCGCTCCTCTTGGAGGGGAACCGAACAACATTGTACTCCCCCCCCCCCCCCCCCCCCCCGAGCACGATGGAACACCCCAACCACTCCTAACCCCTACCAATTCCTCCCACAACTCCCAACGAACCGATTCCTCCACTGGCCCATAAACCCTGAGAAGCTCCAAGTGAAACCATCCCTCCACATTCCTGAATAAGCACGAAATGGACCCCCCCTACTAGGACATCAATTTTTTCCACCACTCTACTATCCCACAAAATAATAATCCCTCGCCACGCCCCTTCTGAATTTAGATAACACCACTCAATCCTCTTCCTTCCCCATAAAGAGAGAGCCAACACACTATCCATATGATCCATTATAGTCTCCTGTAAGCATACAATATCCGTCTTCCACCTCGATAGAGCCCCACAAACCACGCCTCTTTTCTCGCGGTCATTCAAGCCCCGTACATTCCAAGAAATGAGTCTTATCTTCATTGGACACCATTTGCACTCCCACTCACCCATATCTCTACCCCCTCTACTCTCTCCCTCCTCCTCTTCTCTATGGAATGAAACAGCATAAGTGCCTCCTTCTCATTCCCCTCAAAATTAATCCCTAGGTATTTACTAAAGCCTCCTATTACACTAGATACCCAGTACTCTGTCTCCTTTTCAATTACCCTCTTACCACACATCCTTCCGGACTCCTCTACTTCCCCCTCCAGACCACCAAGCATCACCCATAGCCCAGAGGACAGGTCCTCCAAACTACACATATTAACCTGCCCACTCAACGAGTCCCCAACGTTGCCAAAAAAATCTTGTGCAAGCTCACCCCCCTCCATCTCACCTGCACCCTCTTCCCCAATCGTGTAGAGGGTACAGGACGAAGAAATTGGGTCCCGCCCCTCCGACACGCAAGAACTCGGTTCTGCACCCCCACACAACAAGTTATGCCTCCAGTCAAATTCAAACATTCCTTAGCAACTAATCCTTTTCCCTTTACCCCTCCTCTACGCCTGAGTTTTTGCCTAAACACCCCATGCTTCAACACTTTTCCCGAATTTAGGCAAGGGCCGATTTATTTAAAATGAGTCCAATGCTTGCCATATTTAATAATAGGAACATTGTTTTTAGCCTTGTAAATAGGAACTAGAGCACTGCCAGATTTTGACACGTTGTTCCTATTCCCATCTTTTGCTAACAATAAAGGAGATCCACCCTTATTACTACAAAAATCACTACGTGAGTCAACAGGACTCCTGTGGTCAACAACAGGTTCCACTTCGCTTAAGTGAGGTAACTCCAAATGGTTCACTTTCTTAACTAGTTCCTGCCTCCCAATAGTACTAGCTAAAACGTCCTTTTCACCCAATACAACTCCCAACCCAAGGATAGCAGTAGACCCTGACATGTCCTCCAACCTAGTTCTCACCAAACCTCGTACGCTATTCTGTGCATGTTCTAGATATATGGGCGACTGTGTCACATTGCCCGCTGCATTCATAACTTCCACACCACCGCCGGAAGCAGACTCGCCTGAGCTGGAACATGCAGCATGGAGCATTGGACGTGTTAAGACCTTGATGATCCTATGATGTTAGGCCTGAACTGCCGAAGATATTAGATGTTGAACCGACTAGACAACTCCCTTGTGAAGCATTTTTTGTCTACTGCGCTGGGGGAGAGAGTGGTCTGAAAATAGGGCATCCTACTTACCTTTCCCAGCCCTGGAAGGTGTGAGTACCCTTACATTCAGCTCAAACGGACCAGGGTTCCCAACACTAGCAGTGACATGAGCCTTATTCTGAGGTTTGTTCCTGGCAGAGACATTAACATTCTTAGTCCGAGCCATCAACTCACACTTCTCTCTAACAAACTCCTCTACAAAGAAACAAGTTCCGAACTCTTCCAGGCAAATGGGTAATACAAAAACCCATCCTCCAACATCAATGCTCACTTTATCTGGAAGAGACCCAGTGCCAGTGACCAATATTCGTGCCCATCTAGGTTCCTCGCCAGAGTGCGTCGCCTCGTCAATGCAAACAAAATTGACGCATCTATCACCTATGGCCTGGAATACTTCTAACCCCCAAAGGTGTAGAGGTAATCCCATCACCCTTAGCCATCTCATTTTTGTCCTTTTGAAATTCTTAGTACTACATCCTAATGGATGCCAATGATCCAAACAAAGAGGCTCTCCATAGAAGACCCATTTCTTCATCTATAAAATCCTTTTTGCTTCAAATTCTATAGCAAAAATGAAATAAAACAAAGATGCTCCCAAAAGCCTCACAGTCACCCCTCCAATGGGTCTCCATTTCTCATTCACCCACCCTCTCAATCTCTCCAAAGACGGATAGGCACTCCCATGCTCTCCAACTCGCCCCACCAACTCTCTCCAGATGAACGCAACTCTAGACAAGCACGAGTCATCCTCAACCCTAAAGTCAACCTTTGAATAGTCACCCTTCTACACATTAATGGGTGAAAATGGCCAGACCTCCACATAAGAAACTTGTAAATAAGATCTTGCAGTCACCTTCTCCATCATAAAGTCGTAGTACAGTTTTTATCACAAAGTTGTTCTTTATGTTGGTTTACAAGAAAACTCTAGACCGCCTCCGATCAAGAGTTTGGAGAGTGTTGTTTTTCCATTTATAAGTAATGGTAATAGATAAAATAACTCAAATTGTGGCATGCTTCACAATAGGATTAAATGTATTGAGAAAATCAATTCCTTTAACCCGATTAAAGCCCTTAGCAACTAATCTTGCTTTGTGATTATCCAGAGTACCATCCTTATGAAGTTTTGTGCGAAATACCCACTTAGACCCAATAACATGCATGGAAGGAAAATGAGGCATAAGAGTATAGGTTTTGTTATTGTGTAATGCTTGAAGTTCATCTTTCATTGCGTCTACCCAGTGTGGATGTTTTAGAACCAGAGAAAGATTGGTAGGATCTGGAATGGTAGGAGAGATGGTGGTGACTAAGGAAGGATGTGTGGTTTTTGATCGAGTATGCATATGATGAATGTTAGTAGGAGAGATTGAAGTTGTGGTAGAGAGTGGAGAGGTTAGTAAGGAAACAAAATTTAAATCAATGTACAGTGGGATACCATCTGAATTGTGAATAATAAGTGGTAAGTCTAAAATGGTTGTTGTTTGTGGAGGAAAAATGGTTGAGGTATCATCAGAAGTAAGTTGTGGTATAATATACAACAACGGGATTGATGTTGAGATAGGTGGCTCTGTTTTAGAGGGTACTGGGTTAAGTTTAGGGCTGCTAGGTGGTGATATAGTTTCAGTAATAGTTTGTGGGCTGGTAGGTGGCAGTATAGGTTCAGTAATGTGTTGGTAGTTGGTGACTTGAGTGTCAGATGTGACTTGGTCATTTTAAAAAAGGAGGAATTGTAGTGGGTCAGAAGTATGTGTGGAAGAGGGAGCTGTTTTAGCATGATTTGGTACACATGGATTAGTAACAGTGGAACTAAATGTAGTAATTATTTCCTGATGTGGGTCAAAAAATTCTTTATACGTAGCTAGATGAGGTGAATCACTTTCTACATCAACTTGAGTCTTTACATAAGGTAATAAACCTTCATCAAATACAACATGTCTTGAGATATAAATTCTGCGAGTTAAAAGGATCAAGACACCTGTAGCCTTTGTGAAGTGGAATGTACCCAATAAAAATGCATGGAATTATTTTTGGTTGAAATTTATTTTGAGTTTTCCCTTTGATGTGTGGATAGCACCTACAACCAAAAACTTTAAGGGAAGAATAATTTGGGTTAGTATTGTATAATTTAAAAAATGGAGTTTGCACGCCAAGTTTTTTTTTTTGGGCATCCTGTGAATGAGAAAAATTACAGTCATGAAGGCTTTAACCCAAAGAAAGAGAGGCAACTTGGCATGAAACATCATGGTTAACCCATAATCCATAATATGTCTATGTTTTTTCTCCGCAACCCCATTTTACTCAGGTGTGTTGGGACAAGAGATATGTCTTAGTGTACCATTTTTGTTCGAAATTTCAATAAACTCAGTTTTGGCAAACTCTCCACCTCCGTAACACTGAAAAATCTTAATTGTCTTTGAGAACTGAGTTTTAATCATGCTAGCAAACTTTAAGTATGTTTCATAGAAGTCTGAATTGTGTTTCAATGGATAAAGCCAAGTGAATCTTGTGTGATAATCCACAAATATGACATAATATCAAAAATGTTGGGTTGACATAATAGGAGCAGGACGCCATTGATCACCGTGAATTTTATTAAAAGGAAAGCTAGAAACATTCTCATTCATCTGAAAAGGAAGTTTACAGATTTTGCGAGTTCACAACTTGAACTTTGTTTATTCCATTGACTAATGCTAAGACAATTACTACTACTTAAAGTTTGTAGAACTCTAGAATTGGGGTGACTAAGTCTTTGATGCCAAATGGATTGGGGAGCCTGGCCTGCCTGGAGAGATGTTAAAGCCTTCAAACCATCTTCATCAAATGCATATAATCCCTTGCGCTTACTCCTTTTTGCTAGTAACTTCTGAGTTTTCTTGTCCTTAATCACAAAATCAGTGTTAGTGAAGAGTAAATCACATTGATTTTCCTTTGTAAGTTTGCTCACTGACACAAGATTTTTCTGTAATTTAGGCACAACTAAGATATTTTGAAGTTTTAATGAAAGATCAATAATTTTGTCTCCCACATAAGTGATATCAAGTTTTAATCCATTTCCGACTATTATACAATCAAAACCATATTAAGGCTATAAATTAGATAGAGTACCTAGATTATGAGTCATGTGGGCACTCGTGCCCGACTCAGTGTAGAAAGCATTATCAACATTAGTAGGAATGGTTGCAGTGATGTGAGCCTCATTTGTAGTGTTGGAGTTATTGGATTGAATAGAGAAATCGCATTTATAAAAGTAGTTAATAGCGGTGTGTTTTGCTCCTCCATAAATTCGACAAGAGCTTAGATTTGAATCTTTAATATCACGTCTATTAGGGAAGGCGACAGGTTTCTTATTATTACTTGGACAAAAAAAATTTCTAGAAAAGTTGTTTTCTCCATTGTTAGAACTTTAACCTGCAAAAAAGTTAAAATTTATCCCGTGACTATAGTGAGAGCTGGGCCGAAACCCTCTCCCCCCTAGAGCTGAATTGTTGGGAGTGATTAAAGTGAGCTTGATGATTAGTGAAATTCCTTTGATTTGAATAATATCCTCTACCACGATTATTGTAACCTCTTTTTCGGTTGGAATGAGGTGGTCGATAGGCAACAAATGCCATATCATGATCTGGTGCATCACTGGCAGTTGGTTGAGTCTTGAGCATTTTCTCCCTCATGTCGAAGCTTCTCAACACAAATATTAACTGAGGCATAGTGGGATAGGATGGTTTGCCTAACATTACAGTGCAAATAATCTAGTATTTAGGCCCTAGGACTTTAGCAAAGGCAATAACCTTGATATCTTCATCAAGGGGCTTGCTAATTGCTTCTAAGTCATCACACAGACCTTTGAAGTCTTTAATGTACTCTTCTAATGATTTACCCTCAATGGAGACATTTTGGATGGAGTCTTTGAGAGAAAATTCTTTATATTTGGTTGCTTAAAGGTAGTGCTTTTCCAATCATGTCCAAACCTCTTTTGCAATGTGACAACCAACAATGAGATAACTGGATTCTTCAGTTTTAGTGCTTGAGATCCAACTTTGTAGCAAGATATCCTTATCTTACCACTGCCCAAGTATTTTCTCATCATCTTCTTTCTTTCCAGTTTGTTTTGGTGGTTATTGTAAGACAAGAAGGACAATTTTCATAGATTGCATAAGTTGAAACATTTGTGTTCTCCAGACTAAGTAGTTGGAGGGTTTCAACTTGATAGAACATATAGCTATGAGTTGATGAAGAGAATTTAAAGGAATACTTAGTCCATCCCTGGATGATGAGGATTCGGTGTTCGCCATATTAGTCTCTGATACCATGTAAAATCACATGTATATACATAAACTGGACTTTATGATCTTATAATTATTATGTATATTTCTATGATGTACATTCATGTGAATATGTTGCTATATATACATTACAAGAGGAAGACTAATAAAAGAAAATAATAGCTGTTATCTAGTTTGTTGCTGAACTTGTGGAGCTAACTTGGACTGAGTTTGGTGCTTGTTTGTTGTTGAATTGGAGGAGCTAACTTGGACTCTGTTGTGCTATTATTTGTACCCAATATTGTAGGAACAAGATTTGGTGCATGTGGTTTAACACATATTCCAATTTCATCACATTCTAACGCTTGGATCTTTTTTTGTAGCGAAAATAGTATTTCGAAAATTAACATAAAGCTGAGTCTTTGGATTTATCTCCCTTATCCTATTTTTTTCATCTAATTGTCTTTTCATGTGTATGAATGATGGGAAATCAATCACTTATTTATACGTAGGGATAAGATCCAAATCTCCAATAATCACTTAATCTTAACCATCCATCAAGGTAGATAACTAAGGGTCCTTTTGACTCTTCATATTTGTTGTACCCTTTCATTAACCAAAGTGACTCTTAGTATTAATATAATTATGGGGAACATTATGTAGAATTTTTTATTTTCAATAATTCTAACATTCTTCCACTTGATCCATAATTATCATAAGGTGCACAATAGTTTTTCAGTCATCCTTAAATATTTTTTTATAAACACCTTAATTAATGTGAGTCATGTCGTTCACATATTAATTCAAGAGCATGGCTGCTTTTATGTACCACAACATTAACAATTCATACCACAAGGTCTATAAATTAGGTTTTCCAATAATGGTCCAATAGTGTCCTATATAAAAGACTATTTCTTCCATATTCATCAATTCACATGCATGTAAACTTATATTGCAAGATTGAAATTGAAATGTTCAGAATATATTTTAATTGATATCAAGTATAGTGCTAAAATTTAAGCACCAAATAATCCACTAGCACTTACACTTAATTGGTTACACACAAGATCTTAAGCATGTTTCATGAATGTTCTCTAGCGATAGCCCTTTTATTAGTGAATATGCTATTTTAACACTTATATTAATGTGTTCAACTGACACTTATTGTTTCTGAACTTATGCATTCAGATATATGTATTATACCCTAATGTGCCTAGGTTCTTTAAAATACCTATCAGTTCTTCATAATGAAGATTGCAGCAACATTATCATAATATTTCAATGACTTAGTAATAGTGTCGACAATTTCGAGTTCCAAAATAAATTTTTCACAGCCATAATCCATAAATTGTAACCTCAAAGTATGATACATACAATATTTAATTGTGTCTCACTCTTTCATAATATTGGCTGCTAGGCCAAAACAAACCTATTTAATAAAGAGAGTAAAATTATCATAAGTGTGAGCATATAATATTTGAAGCATCTCATTACTTGATACTCTTAAACTATTTTATTTCTGTAATCTATCATTCATTACTAAGAGAAATTTAAGAAATATATAAATTTACTCCCACTAACTTCAAGTTATATATGTTCTGATTAAAATAGGTAAAGTATTCTTGAAATATAAGTAATGGGAAACTGACATAAGTTTACAAAGTGATTTTTCAACATATAGAATTTTTTTCTTAAACTCCCATAAGTTTTCTCAATAAATGTTACTCTTACTCAAAAGGAGAAACTAAAGTTATAAAATTTTAACATTCTAAGATATAGATGAAAATATTTATTTGCGCCCCTTTCTCTATTCGTAATGAAAACTTTGACGATAAGTCTAGCTTTATATAGTTGATTATCAACATCGAATATTTTCTTACTCCTTTGTCAAATTCACATTCCTGGGATAAATCTCACAATCATTCAGAATAGAAAACTCATTTAAGAGCTATTTAAAACTATTCATATCCACTACGCAAAAGAACAATCACTTTGGATTCTTATGAAATGACATGAGTATATTAACTTCTTTCATAGCCACATTAAGTGATTTGATACTCCCACTAATTTCACCATTCTGTAAAGAATTTGGCATTTGACATTTTCGATTTCGAAAGTAATTAGTGTAACTTTTTTCAAGTGTAGACATAATAATAAATTTTAATTCTTTAGTGGATTCTAAATCCATGCATTTATTAGACATTCTCAATCATGCGGGCGTGTCAAATTGGGTAAGTAAAGTGGAATTTATATAATAGACTTTTAACCATATATATATATTCATTTTTATGTGAATAAATGTTATGGTGATATCGACTTATTGTGTTTCACTTTTTATTTTGTAACGACGTGATCTACGTAGCTCCGTTATCCAAGGACTATAATCTGTCACGTGGGCCACACAGATTCTTCTAAAATTGTAAAGTCTTAAGATCTCAAACATGAGTGTCATGATTCTTAAGTGACAATCCAAAGATAATCTAATCTATTAAATCATCAAAGTATGTTATATTTAAAAGAGTCTAGTATTCAATTATACCACAAAATTGAAAAGCTACTTTGAACTTCAACATTATAATATAGAATCATAATCATTTTTCTAGTAAACGTTTTATCAAAAAAATAATTATACGAACCACGAATGAGAACACCATATTTAAGAAAATATATTCTCATATAAACATAGAGTTCTTTTGTATACTCGAGAAATATTTCTCACGATACAATTGAGAAAAAATATTTTAAACGTCATGAAGTTTTTTTTAAACGATTCCAAAATAACATAAGAAAAAGAATCAAAGAATTTATGGTTTGTCTTGTAAGCATCTTCATATTGATTTAGAACTATTTTTCGTAGCACTCTAGTTCTGGAAAAATAAAAAAAATTATTTCATTCATATCTAATGACACATTATAATTCACACAATATATCTTAAAATATGTATGTTACACAATGGGTACTCATATTTTAATCTCTGACATTATGAGATTTCGCATAAATTTTATGTTTAATCTTTTTAATAATTCTACAAATTTCTATAAGAATGTCACACACTAATCCAATAACAGTGGGTTCCTCAAGTAAAACTGAATTATAATGACTTATCATTTATAAGTGAGACGTAGCTTCTTCATTTCATTCTATGAAATCAGTTTTGAGAACATTAAAACGGTAAAACATGTAATTTTAGAGAAATAAAGTAATATACAACTAATGAGGTAAATAACTCACTACATTAATGCTATGAGTTGGCAACATGTACATTAATAACATTTTATAAATGTGGGCTTTCTTTCGTAATAACTTTGAATATTTATATATGAATTTATTAGCTACCAAGTTATGTAATTTAGATGGACATGTTATATTGGATAACCTTTCACCACCTAATTGCATAATTCCATGATATTTATTTTAGTTACTCAAAATAAATTTCTTTTGAGAAATTATCTTACTTGAGGAAATAAATCAAATATAACCCATTAATGTCTTTACATATATAAGCATGGTGAGTTATTACGACCAATTTTATCTTTAAATTTAATATTCACAAACATTCTAGTTGGGTCACTTTGGTGACTACCAAACTATTCATTATATGAATATTACATTATTTTTTGGATTTTATAATAATTTCAGCAATCATTAATATTTTCAAAAGATTATAAATTAAGGAAGATCACGGAGCAACTGATACTGACCTTAACAAATAAACAAATTGCCCCTTAATATTAACCTCACCATTGCAACCGGACTCTTCGGAGAAACCAAATCACAACGGCTTAATCATAATGAAATCATTAATAATCTAAACACTCAAAACCATATTCAGACTCTTTGGAGCAACCAAAACATAATATTTAAATATTATCATAAAATTCAGCATTTACAATTTATTAAATTAGACCACTTTGGTGGAATTGTAACCTAATCGTTATATAAATACTAAGATGAAATCCTTGAGGAATGCTTTTAATATTCCACTAATAATATTGGACATAATAAGCATATATACATTAATCTAATATTTACAATTTTGAGTACCGAATTAAACTATATATAAATGTCTTTAGGAAAAATTTAAATCTTTCGAGGTTAAGTTGATGGAAAAAATAAATTTACTCATTAATGTTCATTTGATAATTGAAATTGTATCTTTCGGCAGTCTTACAATGAACAAGTCACATCATCATTGCATCAACAATCTAACATTCATAATTAAATTTTGACCTATTGAAAGTCAAATTTATATATAGTAATTTAATATTTACAATTATAAACTAGGGCACTTTAATGGGTACCTAATCTAACACAATGTAAATATTAATGTCAAAAACCTTATCCATAACAGTATATGGTGTATACCAAAAATATTATGTCAACCAAATAAAGTAAGACAACGGATGTATACATAAAATGGAGAAATCCGAACTTTTCAATAACGAAAAAATTTGAGTAATCACAACAAAAGAGTTAAGAAAATTCTTATAAGACTCTCCAATAAGTGGACTTTAAAAAATTGAGAAAGAAGTAACTGTCCACTTCATTACCAATTTAAGGTTTTAAGTAAACGTGCTCAAATAGCCAAAACAACGTTCATCACAAGAAAATGTGATTTTTGATGATTAGATTGTTTTGAATTGGCATAAAAAAGTTCATGAAGTCTCGAGAAAATTAGCAACTTTAATTTTAATTATTCCTTATTAGAGGCATAAGAAAAGTGTTACTAGAAATGTCTCAAAATATTCAGATTTACAGTTTTAAAAAATAAGCGACTTTAAGGACATAATTAAAATTGCCACAAAAGGAAATCACAATAAGGGAATGAAAACCAATTATAATTTGGTCATAAAATTTTGGTACCCAAAATCTCATCTTATGAAATTTTCTTTTAGGTTATTATACAAATATACCAATTAATTCAGTTTGTTGCATTGAAAGATATCCTAAATTGATATATCATTAATTGCACTTCGATATTTAATTCATAGATTGTGCAAAAAAATTACTTTCATGAACATACATGCACACACATATTACGTAATGTATATAAAAATCAAATCCCAAAAAAAAAATATTGTGCGCAAAACTTAATGGATAATCAAAAGTTCAAATATTGATACATACACAATAATATAATATTTATAACAATAAATTAAGAGACTTTCTTCCAAATCTAACATCATATAAATATTAGTGTCGAAGCATTAATTCATAATTATAGTAGGACCATTCGGTAAAGAAATATCAATTATGCGCAATAATCTAATTTATCAAAAATATTGTCAAACCCCTAATCATACATATAATATTCAACACTTTATATTAAACCTTTCGGTCAATACCAAATAACAGATAACACGAATATCAGAACAACCATTTAATAACAAAAAATTATATGTATTAATTTATACCATAAAACATGGGGAAAAATTATTTTTCTACCCATTTAAACAATATATTTTGTTTATTTTGACGTTTTGAAGTGACCATGCGAATTTTGTAATATTCCTAACAAAAATACAAAATTTGTCGCTAAAAAAATCAGTAATTCATTATTATTATTTTTTTACCTAGATTCTTTGGTATGAAAAAAAAAAACTCTTAATGGACAATCCTGAGATTAGAAACCTAAGCTCTGATCATGTAAACATAATTAAAGAACACAAAATTAATGTTTTTATGTGGATATATAAATTTAACGCATGAATATACAATTCAACATGTTATCTATTCTTTAATAATACAAAACATTATACATTTAACGTTAGGATCTTAGATCAACATGATTATCACATACAATTATTATGTGGAATATAAAATGATATTATAATCACATACCTTCATCATGTCACAAATGAAAAGATTGACGGAGAACTACGACTTTCTCTTATATACGACAAGACTATACTCCAATTTCGTCACATTTCAACGCTTGGATCTTCTTTTATAGCCAAAATAATATTTCGAAAATTAATATAAGATTGAGTCTTTGGATTTATCTCCCTTATCCTATTATTTCATTATGCTGTCTTTTCGTGTGTCTGTGTGATCGAAAATCAGTCACTTATTTATAGGCAAGGACGTGACCTAAATCTCCAACAGTCACTTTATCATAATCGTCCATCAAGGTAGATAACCAAGAGTCCTTTTGGAACCAAGAGTCCTTTTGACTCTTGGTATTTGGAGTAACCTTTCATTAACCAATGTGAATCTTAGTATTAATATAATTATGGAGCTCATTTTGTAGAATTGTTTTTTCAATAATTCTAACAATCTTGTCATTCTATTATAAGCATCTTTATCCCTAGGGTTTATTCAAAGTGTGTGTGTGTGTGTATATATATATATATAATAATAATAATGCTCCTGTGCGGACTAGTCCGCATTCTAAGAATGCAGACTGGACATGTGTCACCTAACGGTGCGCCTAGAAACTATCGCCTAAATTATAGGTACACTCTCTCCCTTTTCTGGGCTCACCACCAGGTGACACATGTCCGGTCCGCATTATTAAAATGCGGACTAGTCCGCACAAGAGCAGGACTGTATATATATATATATATATATATATATGAACATAAAAGTGATCGAGCCACTGTGAGAGGAGAATACTAGTAATCAAAGGGTTTATTTCTCTTGTTTTAAGTTGGTAATCAAAGGACTACTAAATACAAGGGGACTATAACCCAGAAAAATACAAGGGGAAGAATAATAATCCATCTTGTGATTATTATAGAGGTGAAGATATGGAAAACAAAGACGTCCAAATGCTTTAAGAAATAAGTAATTTGGTTGAGAACCATAAACACATTAGCGAGGTGATTTATCGGTCGTGACCCGCGAAGTCATCTGATTAATCAAGTAAAAAATGTATTCAAAGGCATATTACCAATAATCCTGAGGGGCGAAACCTTGAGAAAATAAACTGAGGCGATTCTTAACTATATGTTTGTTTTGACATTCAATTTCATTTCACCCATTATCAAATAGCAGATATTATGACAAAGGATCTCCCCATTCTGTGATTCAAATTTTTAGGTGACAAGTTGAAGGTTCTCTCTCGACCACCATCACCTTAAGAGGGTGTAAATACCACCTTATTGTCACATCCTTATATCTCAGATATAGTTACCTGGTATATCGTATCATCTTATTGTGAGAAAAAGTGTATATGAACTTAAAAGTGGCTGAGCCACTGTGAGAGGCAAATACTACTAGTAATCAACACATTTATCTATTTCTCTTGCTTTATGTTCCCCCCAATATTTTAAATGAGCATAGGAGATTTCATTCATAAATAAAACCAGTTACATTTATTAAACCGCAAATGTATTTCATTTTTGGAAAAATTACTTTCAAAATAATATGTATTGTATGGACGTAAATGTTGGTTATAAAGGATTGGCAGGCAAGTTTAATATAGAAAAGAACATCCAACGATAGGTTTTACATTAGGTCTTTAGACCATATCTGGGGCCCTAATGTAACATTAAATTGAGAAATAATAAATGGATTTTTTAGGGTTTGCCCCCCATTTATTCATTGTAATTGAATTTAACCCCTCCTATGGGGTCCAACCCAAACTACTAATATATGTAAAACATAATATAATGCATATATAATAAATAATATACGTATGCAAAATTTATGACACATTAATCAAATAATATTAATGGGATATAACCTATTATCCCCTAATACAAGAATCCATACAAATTTAGTCCACATCATAACAGCATACCACATTTAGTTCAAAGCATCTTGACCATTCTTCTTATTTTTGTGTAAGAAGAAAATTTTAACCTCAACATGCAATAACCATGAGCAATTCAAATCAAGTATAATCTCCAATCAAAGATAAACTAGAAAGAAAAATAAATGAGGATCAACACCAAATTAAAGCAGCAAAAATTGTGTTATAGTATTTATTGTTCCTCGAACTAGAATGAAATTAGTTATGCGACGAATCTAAATTTCATTTTTACTTTGTTCATATCAAATTCATTACATTACCTTACTACATAATATGTTTGAAATCACAAGCCATTGAATTTAGTAATCGAAACCATTATTGTGTTAAATAAACAAATTTGACCCCTTTATTTCGGAATCTCATAATGCTTTTGTAGGCATTAAACATATTCTTAACGTGATTTATATGGCGAATGAGTGTGTCGATTATAGGTTGAGAGAAGGTGAACCGGGTATTATTTGCAAACTTGATATTGGTAAGGATTATGATGACATGTATTGGAGTTTTCTTTTATATCGTTTGAAGAGGATGGGCTTTAGGGAGCAGTGGTGCAAGTGGATTAAGAGATGCATTTCTTACGTTAAATTCTTTGTATTCGTAATTGGTGTTCCACAAGGACTGTTCTCTAGTTCTTGGGGGCTTCAAAAAGGTGATTCTCTATCTCCTTTCCTCTTTATATTAGTGATGGAGGATCTTATTCGGATGATTGGATGTAAGATTGATGCAAGTGTATTAGATTTGTGGTAGGCAATCTGAATCCCAGCTCTGTTAGGTCTTTTACCTCCTTTTTGTGGATGACACTATCATTTTCGGTGATGAAGTGGAGGGCCAAGTGAGAAAATTAAGGATGCTACTATTGTTCTTCGAGTCTAAGTCGGGAATGCATATCAATGTCAGGAAAAGTGAGATGATCATAGTTAGGGGATTAGAGAGCGCAGAGTAACTGGTGAAAGTGATAGGTTATGGGGTCGGTTCATTACCTTATACTTATCTTGGCCTCCCGTTAGGGGAAAAGTTTAAGTCATCCTCGATTTGGTATCCGATGCTTGAGAGGGTTAAAATGAGGTTGGTGGAATGAAAGAATAGTTTACTTTGAAAATGGGGGAGGATGACTTTGATCAAAAGCATTTTATGGAGTCTTCCAACTTACTTCGTGTTTATTTTACCCTTACCAGCTTCTGTGCTCAAGTTATTAGAGAAGATGATGGGGATTTTTTTATGTAGAGGCGATAAGGATAACTCCAAATATTACATAGTGAGTTGGGAAGATGTATGTAAGGCAATGAAGGAGGGGAGTGAAGGAGTCCGGAGGTTAGATATTTTTAATAAGGTTTTATAAGGAAAATGGTTGTGGAGGTTTAGTATAAAAGATAATACATTGTGAAGGAAAGTTATGGTGGCTCAGAGGGGGTTCTCCCGATACGGGCGGGGCCCTAAAATGGGTTATTTCGCTCATGGGGTGGGGATGTGGAGATATGTAACGAATGGTTAGAAGGAATTCACTTGTCTCATGAGCTTTCAGTTTGGAAGGGGAGAAATATAAATTCAAACTGCCACTGAAACATCAAGTTATATCATCACGTTTTGTATTGGGAAAAGGTGGTTGGAAGAAAAAAAATCGAATATATGTATATACATAAATAATACACATAATTTACAATTTTAATATTCTCACAAAACACTATTCACCCCTAAAAAACAAAAAAGTTTGCATTTTCTCTACGATAGTTAACTGAGAGGAAGAGTGTAAGGAAATATATTACATATGGAAAATGGACAAATTGAAAAAATAGGATGTAAATGTCTCTTTCCATATAAATTTGCAAACAAATACGTACAAAACTAAAATGGGCTAGATTGAGAACATAAACGGGCTAGATTTTGCATACCCTGATATTTCAAGCAGTAACACATCTAATAAGATAAAAAATGTTGAAAATGTTAAAAGAAATTAAAGAATGAGAATGAGAAGAAAAGAGATATAAATATTGCATACACAATAATAAGATAAAAAATACTGAAGATGATGGAGAATTTTAAAAGAAAAAAAAAAAGAACATGCCTATAAATTAAATAAACGGATCTCTTGTTTTTTCTACACCTAAATTATATAGGGCTATTAAAGGAAAAAAATGAGAGCAACCCCAAAAATTAAATAAATGTGTCTCTTACTTTTTTCTACCCAAAAATTATACAACTCTCTGTCATTATTGCACCTACTTCCTTCTTATCGTACAGTTGGCACTCCTTACTTTAAAGAATGTGTTGCATTTATCTTCACCATGTGTGTTGTGTTTATCTTGAGCTCTGTGCTCTCTGTCACATAAAAATAAAGAATCGAAAAACACTCAAACATAAAGAATGGAACAAATTTATCTATATTTGATTGCACCTCCCTCTCTACTCTCAGCCACCCCTAAAACTACCATCCCGATTGCTCTCAAACCAACTCACTTTACACCACAACAAACTCGAATCTGAGCTATACATTTTGAACCTCCCCTAAAACAAAAAATTAAATCAAACACCACAAAAAAAAATAAGTTAAAACGATAGGCCAAATTAGAAAGTGGGTCATAAAGTCAACAACTTATTTCTTCAATGGCAAAAATCAAGAAAAAAAAACTAAAACCAGTGCAAAGCCTCTTCTATTCCTCCTTGAGTGTGGTTATGAATTGAGCATCCAGATGTGGTTATTAGAGAGAGAGAGTCGGTAGCTTTGAGAGAGAGAGAGAGAGAGAGAGAGAGAGAGAGAAATAAAGAGAGATGTGGTGGTATTGTTGGTTTAGAGTGTGAGAAGGTGGGTTGTGAGTTATAGAGTGAGAAATGGGGGATGTTGGTAAAATAGTACGTGGCTCGAGGTCCTGGCTTGAGAAGTGTGTGTTTACCAACACATTTTTTTTAGCCTTGGGTTTAACGGCACATTCAATTGATGGGTGTACTATTTATATTAATTAATGTTCTCTCCTTTGAACCATCTTGAACCCATACATACAAACTATCGTATTGAATCTGAGCCGTGAGTTGATAAAGACCAAACTCACCAACTATCAATGTCATCCATCAGTTGGGAAAGACCAAAAGTCCTTCATCCTCCTTTATTATTATTATTATTATTATTATTATTATTATTATTATTATTATTATTATTATTATTATTATTATTATTATTATTATTATTATTATTATTATTATTATTATTATTATTATTATTATTATAGTTACGAGTAATGTTACGAGTCCCAATTACAACCCCTTAATCACCCCCAAATAAATTGGCATGCCCTTATAATATTGAATTATATCATAATAATGTAAAAAGGTACAACATTTCAATGTTTTTGTTAACTCATTTAGGAGATAACTTGGAACATTTTATTGAGACTCGAATCATTATTCTTGAATGCAAAAATAACCACAAAGTAATATACAAACTAATAAAAAATAAAATACACTAATAATAATAAACATAGAAGTGTATATACAACTAATAATAATAATAATAATACCAAAAATAATTATATATATAATAAAGTAGAAAACTTATGTATGTCATAAGATGAAAAGATGATGTCATTTATATACATTTTTCCTGCACTACCTCTTTTGCCCTAAATTTTTTGGTTTCCCCCTCTTTTTTTACTTACCAAATATAGACTTTAATTCAAAATTGGGGGTATTTTTGTCAAAAACCAGTTCATCAATTTGTCCACTCTCTCTTTACCCCACATAAACCTCCCATTCTCTCGTTCTCTCACCAGCAACCCCAAAAAAGCCCTACCTCAAACATCAACCCTCTCCCCACTACTTCGGTCGCCATCTCACTTGCCTCCATGTCGCCGCTCCTCTCTTCATGTCACTATTCCTCTTATGTAAGTTTCAAATATCAACCCTTGGTTTTGATTGGTTTGGATTGGTTCTGATTTCAGGTTTAATTTTCGATTTTAGTTTTTTTTTTAATTTTGGGTTTAGTTTTTTTATCCAAAATTCATACACCATGTTTTTATTCGAGCTTTACACCATGTTCTTGATGAAATGCCACTACCATTTTGGTTTGAAATTAATATCTTTTGTTTTGAACTTCCTTACAGATCTGGTATATTCGAGGATTTGTTTGACATATATCCAAGTCAGATTTTGAATACGCGTAGGTTGCTTTTGGGATACATATGGATTATTTCATAAGAAGCTGATGTTGGTGAGGATTTATAATTAAATTAGTGGTTTAAAGTTTATCTAATTGTTTGGTTTATGTGCAATCACTAACTTTGTTATTTGTTTGTTGACAGATGATATGGCATTGGCAACAATATAAATATGATAGTCGGATGTTTATATGTGTATCACTCTATATAAGCTCCCAAAACTACTGTTGATGCTATCAATTTGCAATTTCCATTATTCAAGCCCTCTACATTGTAGTTTAGGCTAGTGTTAAGCTTGATTGGAGATGTGATATTTTTTGAGTTTTTATTTTGAAATATTATTCCAGGTGGAGATATGAAGTCTTGCAAGAAATTATGTCTTTTTGTGAGGACTAATATTTCACTGTATTTTTTATGGAAGTATGATTGTTTCTAATTTAAAAGGCCATTGGATTGCCAAGGTAATATTAATTACATCGTATGAATCATTATGTGACGATGTGTGTTTGTTGCAGATTTGGTTATTTTTGTGGTTGTATTTTCGGGTTTGTTATGGTGATATATGACATGGTGTCATAATAGATGCAAGAATGCAGTAAAGGTAGGTCCATTAGGGGTATAATAAAAAAGTGTGTCAATGGCACATGTATATTTTTATAGGTTCTGGAGGTTTGAGATTCTCTCATTGTACTCGTCTATGTCCTGTTACAAATATGTGCTAGCAAGGTGTTTTTTACTACAACTATTTTATGAGATTGATTAGAATATATAATGAGCTTTAGTGAATCAGGACTCATATATTAGTTTGTAAAAAGACATGGATTTGATTAATTAAGGATGTACTCAATTTATAACCTTTTGGTGAATTAATATTTAGGTATTATGTAATGTTAATATATATGAATTGTTTGGAAACCCCATTCCTTATTTTTACTGTCCTCTATGCCCCCACATGATGTGAGTTTACTAGAGTAATTCTATAATTTCTTCTGATTGAAAATATTATTTTGTAGTGTCTTTATTGTTTCACCCGTGACCTGACCATTAGTTGGTATCAATCCATGGAGAAAACACTAAGAATTGATGTCTAATATCTGTAGTTGTATTGTTGTTGTTATTTTCTTCCCCACTATGACTTCAATTTATATTTATCTGTCTCGTCTTCGTATTTGTATGTATATTGACATGTAAACCATTCATGGTACTTTAATGTCAAATCATGTAATTTGTGTTTCCCGAAATTACCGTTGATGTCAATTTCTCATATTCATTAATAAATACCCTCTACATTATGTTCATTGGAATGTCTTATTATTGAAATGGCAACTTGATTTTTAGATTCATTGGCTCTATAATCCGTTCTCTACAATTTAATAATCATATACCATTTAGTCACTTCACATTTGAGAACCTTAACTAAGCATTAACATCCCAAAAAACTTCTGATTGGAAAAATAAAATTTTATTAATTTTGAAAAGGTGAAAATTTACATAAAAAAATAGAACACTAGTCCAAATAAGAAGAAAAAAAACACCGATAATAAGATAATGTATATGTTGGTTTGGGAAAATATGAAAGCACCGAAAGTGATCGCTCTCCTATTTCTTTCATCAATTAATGTATATCTTGGTTTGAGATACCACTACACCAAAATGTGAATTTTGTGATTGCCTTTTTGTGACTCCCAATAGGGGTGACAAACTAGTCACTCCCGGGAGCAGTCAAAAAATTATTTGTGACTGCCATTAGGGGTGATAAAATTAATTGGTTAAAAAAAATTAGAGTCAATTAGTTTGTTACCGCTAATAGGAGTCACAAATGTTACCATATAATTAATTTGTGACTCCTATAAGCAGTCACAAATTTATAACTGTCACAAGCCCTCACAAGTTTATTAGTAGACACAAGTTATGACTCTTATGAGCAGTCACGAAATTATAACTGCTATGAGGAGTCACAAATTTTAGTCTTAGACTTAATTTATGACCGCTATTAGCGGTCACAAATTTGTAACTGCTATTAGCGGTCACAAATTTTGGTCTAAAACTTAATTTATGACTGCTATTGGCAGTCATAAATTTATAACCGCTCCCAGCAGTCACAAATTTTGCTCTTATACTCAATTTGTGACTGCTATTAGCGGTCACAGAATTTTTCACCTTTCCCTCCATACGTGAAGATCGAGCTCCCACCCTCTTCTCTCTCTTTCATTTCCCTCTGTACGCATCTCTCTATATGAATCATTTCGATCGGTGAAGGTATTTCCCTTTCTCTATGAATCTTGAAAGCAAACCCTAGATTACAGTTTCATATGCTTTTAATCTCTACGCATACCTCTTCGCAAGTTCCATTTTTCGTTTGTTTGCTTTTAATTTTCATATGCTTTCAGTCTTGAAAGCAAACCCTAGATTACAGTTTCGAAACTTATTACCTGAGGTTGTGCTTCGCAAGTTCTATTATAGGGCTTGCTTTTCTTACTTTGATAACAAAAAAAATGAATATTACCCCAAAACAATAAAATGCTTAAATTATTTGGGTTTCAGGTATATTTTCTATTGGGTGAGAGCTGTTCTTCATCAATAACGTCATTTGCTGTTGGGTGTTCCAGAATTAAAGACTTTTTCTTAATTGTGAAGGTATATTTTTGGGTATTTTTGCTGTCTAAAGCCCTAATTTCTGTCTAAAGCCCTAATTTCAATTCTCATTGTGTGTGTGCGCATTTCGATTCTTATTATGTGTGGGTATGTGTGTATATTTGTGTGTATGTAGAAATATCTGTTTATATGTGTGTATGTATGCGTATGTATAGATTTATGTTTACATGTGTGTGTATGTATGTGTATGTATAGATTTCTGTTTATATGTGTGTTTATGAGTGTATCTATATAAAATTGTATTTTATGTTAATAAGCCCTAGAAATTGTATTGAGGTTATTTTTTTGACAAAATATTATTCAAAAACTCTAGACATTATATTTTTTTGACAAAATATAATCAAATGGATTTTTAATATTACGAGTTTTGCCCGAGCTTTGTGATCAACGTTCTCTAGACAAAATATAATCAAATCTGATTGTTTTGTTGTGAGTATATCTACACATCGTTTAACCTCTTTCGTTTTTTGAATATTATATTGTTTGGGAATATGTTAGATTTTTTTAAATAATCATTTTATACTATTCATATTTATTTTATCTAAAAAATAATTAAATAACCATTGTTTTGTGCTCGTTGAAGTTTTGACGTTTTGTGCTTGGTTGGGTTTTCCTGTGAGTTTTAATGCAATGATAGTATTAATGCAATGATAAGCCAGAGATTATGTTCTAAATATTAGCTCAAACTTCATTTAGTTTTATAATTTACTGAGTTTCTATTTGTTTGTATTGTAGAATTAATGGGGTTTCCACAATATAAAGAGTGGATGGTTGAAAGGTGTAGAGTGGGGCAAGTATACGTTAATGGGGTTAAAGACTTTGTGAATTATGCAACGAAGAATCTCGAAACAGATATTATCCCATGCCCATGGAATCGTTGTAAAAATGGGAAACGCTTGAAAGGGGTAGATGTAAAAGTACATTTGTTTCATTGGGGTATGCAAGCTGACTACACGTTTTGGCATTTCCATGGGGAGAGGGAATTTAAGTATATTCCAGAAGAAATACTTGTCAATGAAACCATTCACACAAATGGTGACCCGTTAGTACATGCTAGGTTAAACGATCTCATAAATGATACGTATGAAGTGCACGCAGCACAAGAAAAGCAAGATAGTAGAGGGAATGCTTTAGGATGTGAGGATCATGTTGGCAACGATACGAACCAAGTTAAGGATTATATACGGTTAAAAGCAGCAGCCGCAACACCAGTATGCCATAACTCCAACCCCGACCACACAAAGTTATATGCCATGGTTGGGTTGCACAACTTAAAGAGCAAATTTGGCTTGTCGGGAAAAAGTGTGACGGCAATACTCCTCTAGTCAAAAGATTTGCTCCCCAAAGAAAATACACTGCCAGTAAATTATCCGATCATGAAGGATAATTTGAAAGGTTTGGGTATGAAATACAAATCAATTCATTGCTGCAAGTATGACTACATTTTATACTATAAGGAGCATAAGGACAAACGGGCTTTGTCCTGTATGTAAGGAACCTAGATATGAACAAAAGATGATAGTACATAATAAACGTTTGTTGAAAGTAGATACGCAAATACCTAAGAAGGTGTTAAAGTATTTCCCTTTAGGTCCTCGATTGAAGAGACTGTACACTATACCTTGGATAGCAGAGGCAATGACTTGGCATGGTCGAGCGGAGGTGGGTGAGAATCTCATGCGACATCCGATTGATTCATCTGTGTGGAAATCTGCAAATCAGCGATACCCGGACTTTGCTACAAAAATACGCAATGTTCGCCTCGGAATATCAACCGATGGGTTTAACCCGTTTGGCAAATTGAGCACAGATAAGAGTATATGGCCTGTGTTTACGGCGCCTTTAAATTTGCCGCCGTCGTTGTGCATGAGAAAGGAGTTTTCAATTTTGTCGTTGTTGATACCAGGTCCAAAAGCACCGGGTAGTGACATTGATGTTTTCTTAGCGCCACTAATAGATGAATTGAATGAGTTATGGGTTGAAGGTGTGAGAGCATTCGACTCATACAAAAAGGAGGAATTCATTTTGAGAGCTATGTTGATATGGGCAATTCATGATTTTCCTGCTTAAGGGACCTTATCTGGGTGCAATGTACATGGTTACCTAGGTTGTCCTATATGTGGAGAGGAGACTGAAGCCAGCTGGCTTAAGAAAAGTGGTAAACCTTTTTATCATAGTCATCGAAGATTTTTGCCCCAAAGTCACAAATTCAGGTCAATACGAAGCAATTTTCTCCCAGAAGGCACCGAGACGCGACCACCTCCACCAAGACTTTATGGTTTGGAAATTGAAGAAAGGTCATTAAAGGCTGATAAAAAGTTGAGGGGGAAACACCCCATAATTTTGGTCCAAAAGCGTAAAAGAAAGGATCTTGATGTGAAAACGGCGTGGTCGAGGAGATCAATAATGTTTGATTTGCCATACTGGAAGGAACATCATGTGCGACATGTGATAGACATAATGCACACTGAGAAAAATATCATTGAGCATCTCGTAAGCACATGCATTGGTGGTTATCATTCCAAGGATGGAGAAAAAGCCCGTGAAGATCTTCGTGATTTGAAGATTAAAAGATCATTATGGTTGAAAGAAGATACAAACACTGGAAAAAAGCATATGCCAGTTGCATCTTATACTTTGAGCATTGAAGGAAGAAATATGTTCTTAGAAACATTAAAGGGCTTGAAGGTCCCTTCTAATTTCTCATCCAACTTACGCAGGATTGTCTGCGATGCAACAAAAGATTTGAAAAAGTGCAAGTCCCACGATTGGCATGTGATAATGCAACTTATCCCTCTGTTGTTCGGACACTGTTTTTCAGAACACAAGGATCTTCGAAGGGCCATTCTACAAATTAGCTTATGTTTCTCCCTATTGTGTGAGAAAGTTGTCAACAGGACGCACATAATGGCAGCGAAAGAAACTTTGGTCGAGGCTATATGTGTTTTGGAGAAGCACTTTACTCCCTCATTCTTTGACATAAGCATCCACCTTTTAGTGCATTTGTGCAATGAAACACTTTTATGTGGACCAGTAAGGTACCGATGGATGTATCCGTTCGAACGATTAATGAAAAATTTTAAAGATTACGTTAAGAATACACGGTACGTTGAGGGGTCCATTGCTGAGGAGTACATTATGGAAGAGGCTTCCTTGTATGCAAAGGAATATATGCCTAACCCAAACGTTGGAGGTCGTGAACGCTTTATTGATGAATTAGAAGAGTTTGCTGATGAGGAGGCCCTGGGGAAAGGTAAGGTAGTGAAGCTAACAAGTGCATAATATAACCAGGTGGCTCGATATGTATTCGAGAAGCATGAAGACATAGATAAATGGAAAATGTGAGTTTATTTAAAGTGTTTTGTAAAATAATGTAATATGTTCGATAAGTTTGCTTTTATTGAGGGAAAGAGAAAATAACCTTCTAGGAATGATTGAAAATATGAATAAGGGGTCCCAAAAATTGGAAGGGTCAACTTGTTTTCTTAAGTAAAAAATTTTGAAGTTGAAAATTGATTTAAAAAACTTGAGTAGTTTGAGTAATGATGGTAATGGATCGTTTTGTTCTAATACTTCAAATGTTAAAGTCAAAACCATAGTTTGTTTTATAGGGTCAACCAAAACCAAGGACCTTAGAAAAGGTAACATTCCTCCGGTTTACACATGTTAACAGTGTGGTAGGAAAGGTCAGCATAGGCGTGTTTGTTTTGATCTTAGAAAAGACCATACGAAGTTTAAAGTGTAATGTCCCGTCTGTTTCCAAAACCCGTTGAGTTAGGTATATACCTGTTTGGGTTAGGAAATCTGTTTTGGAGACGCTAAATATTAGGTTGGTTGATTCTCAAATGCTAGCACACGATGCCTCATACGGTATTTCTTCTGGATGATTGCTTGCATGATCTTGTTTATCATACGCTAGTTATTGCTTCTTGATATATATCTTGCTAGTGTTATGACATGTTTATCTCTTTATAATATATTCTTTTCTTTTTATTTGAGTCTTATTTGGAAAAATACAAAAATATTTTTGGTTTCATATATTTTTGAAAAAATATAAAAAGATTTTATTTTTTGGGTCAAAAATATTTATAAAAAAAAACACAAATAGATTTTCGATTTATTTTTGTGTCGTGAGTTAACATGTTTGAATGACTAAAAGGCATCGCTCAAGATTTCGTTCCAATGAAGTAGTAACCTCGTTTTAACGACACTGTGTAACTTGTTCAAACGACCTATCAAAATTCGTTCTAACGGCCTATCAAGACTCGTTCTAATGAGTTGGCGAGTTTTCAAAAAAAAATTAAAAATCATTTAAAATATTTTGAAAACTTTTAACGCAAACTTTTTTTGAAATATAGCCCCTGGATATTTAAGATCTTTACCAAACCACCTTATAATTCTTCTGAATGTTGTTGTGGCAAATGATCTTCAATCTTTCAAATGACATCAACGGCTTGTCTTAGAATATGTGGAAGTAGTCATGAAGGTGCAGTAAGGTGTAACGAGACAAGCCAAATAAATACTAAATTGAGCAATTATAAAACTTTCTCTTACATGTGTATCTGGGAGGAAGATAATGAGAATTGAAATCTATATTTTGGATGTCATGAATTTTGTAAATTAGATTTGTAAGTGTATACACACACGCACATGCACATTTCTAGCATTGTGTTGCAAAGATTTTATGATATGTTTTCCTCAAACAATTTTATACTTTCTTTTATATTTTCTTGTTTTATAGTCACAGTCCAATTTACACGGCTCGGGTAAGAATGGGATTTTTGGAAAATTTTGTGGTTAAAATTTAATTTATAAAAAGATGAGAGATAAAATTCAATTTTGAAAAATTCAGAGACTAAACTGTTATTTACAAAACTTTGGATCCAAAATAAAGTTTGTATATAATTTAGTGGTTAAACTATTATTTACAGAGAGTTTAGTAGCCAAAATAAAACATCTATAAACTTGAGAAGCAAAAAAATTAGTGGAAAATAAAATTTCACTTTCAATAGAAATTTTAAACACACAAAAAATGTGATGCTTGTGTAGAAATAAAGTATTGTTCAGTGGTCAAAATACAAGTTATAGTAAATCCAGGGATCAAAATGTAATTTACAAAACATTCAGGGTCAATATGTTATTTAAAAACATAGAGGTTAAAGTGTTAAGCTAATGCTTATAGGGAGTTTTGAGCCAAAAATAAAATATGTATAAAGTTATAGAAATGGAGGGCCAAACATACAAAAGTCTTTAATTGGGGGGCCAAAACCCAAGCGAATACGACTAATGGGGGCCAAAAACAAAATAACCTTTTAGATAGGTAGAAAAAATGTTTCTTCAAAAGAAACAAAGTATAGCGTAAATTCAATTTACACAAAGCATGGGCCAAAATATAAATTACATAAACCATGTCATGCTTTCCCAATATATTATGTTTCTAATCAACATTTTAATTTCATTAATTTTTATATAGTTATACAATTGCTTTAAATTATATTAGCTATGCCTTTTATTTTTTTGAATGTCACAAGTATATCATTGACATTAATCGCCTTATTTATTTAAATTAATAATTATTTTTTGCTAGGTATGGGTAAGCATATCAAATTTCATGAAAACAAAATCGGAAGATGTTAAAATATAAAATTTTCAAATGGATATGCATCGCGCATATTTAAAAGGGACTTTGTAAATTTAGTGTCTAATGTAATATGTATTCTGGAAATAAGACAACAAACATTTTATTTATAATTTTAGTCCCTATTTTTCAATAAAACCGCTGACGCATACACACATACATAAAACGTTAACCAATCACAGCATGCCACGTCAATCGATAATTTAAAAATAAAGACTAAAAATGAAAACAAAATATTTATCGTCCTATATCTATTATTGATATTATTTTAGGGAGGGGTGTACAAAAAAAATGACAACCCAAAGAACCAAAACAACCGACCTTCGTGGGTTGGGTTGGTTCGGGTTTTTTTCTCCATGCGTTGGTTCTGGTTCCAAAAAATTGAGAACCGAAGTGTTCGGTTCGGTTCTCGATTTTATACCTGAATCAAACCGAACCGAACCGAATCAAGAACCGAACCGAAGAGCCAACCCCAAGAACCGACCCCAAGCACCAACCCTAGAACCTACCCGCGAACCTGAACCATTAACCAACCTGCGAACCTGAACTATTAACCAGAACCGCAAACCAGAACCATGAACCAGAATCGTAAACTAGAACTAAGAATCAGAACCGCGAACCGACCCGAATCAAACCGAGAACCGATGATTCGATTCGGTTCGAAACCGACCAATTTTGATTTTGATTCTGGTTCAAAAATCACGAAACCGACCAATTTCGATTCTGATTCTGGTTCGTAGTGGAATCGAACCATGTGCACCCTTAATTTTAGGTACTAAAAATATATAAATTATATTTAGAAACTCTTAAATAGCTCCAACACGCACAATTCTAAAGTGAAAGAGAACATTTAGAGACGGAATCAATTCAAGGAACTTCATTTATTTATGAAATAGAAAGGTCTGAGTCTCTTTCTTTATTCTATAACACATTACATATGAAGATTAAGCGGAAGAAAACCCGAAGAGGGAGATGGAAGATGTGGTGAGAAGAACATAAAACACGCCAATTTGAAAATAAGAAGAAGCATTACATGAAGTCACTGGAAACACAAACATAGGGTCAATACTGAGCACTGTTCTAAAAAACCCGCCTAGGCTCCGCCTAGGCACGCCTAGGCTTAAGGCTTGGGAGAAACGCCTCGCCTTACGCTTTTCACGCCTTATTCTTGGTAAAATCCTTACGGCGCACTTTTTTCTAAAAACAACAATGCCTTAGTGAAACGATGTCGCATTTAAAAGAATTTGTTTACAAACCGGACCATTATCTTATCCAAAATAATCAGATAGTATTTTAATTTGCATATATTTAGACATATTTTTATGATATGTGCAATTTTTGTATTTTAATAGCCTTGTTATGGTTAAAAAATATTAAAATATATTAAGAAGGCCTAAACGCCTTTTCACGCCTTTTTACGCCAAGGCCCGCCTAGGCTTCTAAGGCTTAAGGCTTGGCCTCCACGCCTCAATCACGCCCCGCATTTTTTAGAACCTTGATACTGAGTAATAGGGTCAATACTGAGTAACATGCAAGTCCCCACCCTCTGGTGGTGCCAAAACCCATTCTCCTTTTTCATTAAGCACCATCCCTTTGTTCTTCTCCACCCACCATGACACTGGGATCAAAAACTCATCCTTGAGGTAGTCACCATGCCTGTTAACCAAACTGAGGCTCCTCTCCACCTTCAGCTCGAACTTTCCATGATTCCCATTCCATCCAGCCACAGTATGCATCATTCCCTACAAATCATGCGCGTACTTAGCGGTCACACTCTTCAAGCTCGGAGAGTTTTTGGAATTAATCGAAAACACAGTCCCTGAATCTACATATCCATGTAACACAGCAGGTGGGTAGTGTGGTACTATATCAGACTTGTTTCTCGTATGCAAAATGTTGGATTAATTCCAATATTTATTGATTTTAATTTTTAGTTGTTAATATTTTATTATATTATTTGTGTTTTATTTTAAACATAGTTTGGGTTTTAATTTAGAAAGTAGAAACATGAGCAAATGGGTGTGAAAGATATGGGGAATGCTCAAAATCCCATATTGTCCCACATTGGAAGAATACTACAAAAGGTAGTGGTATATCAACTAAAGGACAACTAAGATTCTTCGTTGACAAGTCAAATAAGAGGCTATGATCCTACGCATCGCGGTGGTGCTTAAGCACCACCAATCGCGACACGCGTAAGCGCGTAAGCGCGACACGCGGCGCGCGAAAGGGCGATTGGGTGACTTAGGGCGCATTGCGCGCTTTGACGCGCACTTGGCACTTCGCACGTGCGCGTCGTCGCTTGGAGCCTAAAGTTTTGACGAGGTAAAACAGATCAACGGTTGTGATTAAACGATCCGATCAAAGGGTTTAAAATCCGAAACGGCTTGATCTAAACCGTTAGATGAACTCGTAGCGTTTCGTGTAGGGGATGTCCATTCGCTTACGATGGGATGCCTAATCTGAACCGTTAGATCGTAGCTGTTCAAAACAGGCACGATCCAACGGTTGCTGAGTCACTCCATGAAGAGCTGTGACTGTTGAAGAACAGTCACAGAAATGGCTATAAAAAGAGTTCCAGACCTCTGTTTTGGACACCGAAAATTGCTAGTTTCTCCTCTCTCCGTCCTCTATACTTTGGCATTATCAAGTTAAAAATTCAGAGTGTTCTCGGGTTTGATCAAACAGTACATAGTTTGAATCAAACAACTGTTCATACTGCATTGTATCCTGAAGGCAGGTTCTACAAAACCCATTGTGTACTCGCGGTTCTGGTTCTGTCTCAACCGGATTGGGAGAAATTTTGCCTAAAAGAAAGCGTTCCAAGAACGTGCCTTGCAGAAATTAATTATTATATTTCGTTCTTTCCATAAGAAAACTCCAACAGTTTTAGGCAAAAATTTTATTTTATATTCTTATTACTCCACTCAAATGGAAGGAACTGTGGCACAATCTATCCAAGTCATGACTCAAGACTTAATTCGACTCGACCGTTTTGATGGCAGAAATTTCACCCGTTGGCAAGAGAAAGTTATGTTCTTCCTCACATCACTAAAACTTGCATACATTCTAGATGATAACCTTGAACAAATTCCCTAGCCCACACCCGAAGACACCGAAGGAATATAGCAAAAACGTGTGAAGAGGAAAGAAGACGAATTTATGTGTCGAGGACACATCCTCAATGCTTTGTCTCAAACTGTTTATAGCGCTCATAGAATGATTCCGACGACAAAGGAATTATGGAAGGCTTTGGAGATAAAGTATCAAAACGAGGAAGTGAGCAATCGTAAGTTTCTAATTTAAAACTATATGAATTTTAGAATGAATAATGATAAATCTGTCGTTGTACAAGCCCATGAACTCCAACAAATTGTTGGTGACCTTAAAGCCGCTGGTATTAATCTTCAAGATGAATTTCAAGTAGGGGTGATTGTTTCAAAACTTCCATCCTCTTGGAATGGCTTTAAGAAGAAAATTAATCATGATGAAAAGACTTATACTGTGGAATCCCTTCTTCGTCACCTTCGTATTGAAGATGATACTCGTATTCGAGAAAAGAAGGATGAACAAAGTGAGGGTCATTCAAAAGCTAATATGGTTGAGGATAAAAAATCCAAGATTACCAAAGACTCAAAATTTAAAGCAAAGAATGATTCCAAATTCAAGAACCAAGGTGCAAATAAGAAAAAGAAGGGAAAATATTTCTTCTGTAACAAATCGGGCCATTATTCTCGAGAATGTCGTCTTAAAAAGAAGGCATTTAAGGAAAAACAAGGGTCGAAGGAAACCAACAATGTTGAAGATCTTATTGCTACTGTTTGCGAAGCAAATTCAATTGATAATGAAAGTGGATGGTGGCTGGATACCGGCGCAACGGTCCACATATGCAAAGACCGCTCTTCATTCAAAACATATCAAGAAATTGATGGAAAAGAAGTGAAGATGGCAAATAATCTTCGCGCCAATGTAGTTGGAAAAGGCACAGTGGAATTGAAGCTAACTTCTGGAAAGACACTTACTCTAATTGATGTACTTCATGTACCTGATATATGTAAAAATCTTGTGTCTGGGGACCTTCTCAATAAGAGAGGTTTCAAACTAGTGTATGAGTCTGATAAGTTTGTATTGTCTAAGAATGGCCAATTTATTGGCAAAGGGTACTCTTGTAACGGCATGATTAAAATTAATGTAATCAATGATATTAGTTCTGTTTATATGGTTGAGTCTATTTCTTTATGGCATAGTAGATTAGGTCATGTGAATTATAGAAGTATAAAAAATATGACTAATCTCGGCTTAATCTCGGATTGTAAATTTGATAACCTTTCTAAAAATGAAATTTGTGCTCAATCGAAGATAACTAGAAAGTCGTTCAAATCTGTTGAGAGGAAATCCGAAATGCTTGATCTTATTCATAGTGATGTATGTGATATGAAGAGTAATATGACTCGTGGTGGAAATAAATATTTCTTAACTTTCATTGATGATTACTCTAAGTATGCATATACATATTTACTTAAAAGTAAAGATGAAGTTTTCGAGAAATTCCTAATTTTTAAAGCAGAAGTTGAAACTCAACAAAATCGAAAAATTAAAGTCCTACGATACGATAGGGGTGGTGAATATTACCCGAGTGAGTTTATACAATTTTGTAATACTCATGGGATAATCCATCAAGTTACGGCGCCATATACTCCACAACAAAATGGAACGGCGGAAAGGAAAAATAGGAGTTTAGTTGAAATGATAAATTCAATATTAATCAGTTCTGGTTTACCTTTGTCGATGTGGGGAGAAGCGGTTTTATCCGCATGTTATATTTTAAATAGAGTTCCATTGAAAAACAAGGATATTACACCATATGAATTATGGTTTAATCGTAAGCCTAATCTTAGACGTCTTAAAGTTTGGGGATATCTTGCTTATGTAAGAAAACCCGAACCTAAAAGACCTAAACTAGGAAATAGGACTTACAAATGTGTTTTTATTGGATACTCTAGTAACAGTACGACTTATAGATTTTTAAACCTTGAAACTTAAGAAATCATTGAGTCGGTAGATGTGCAATTTTTTGAACATCTAACAAAGTTTAGTACTTTGAATCAAGGTTTAGAAAATAATAATTCGACTGTTGACTCCTCAAATTTAGAAGAAAATTCACAACCTATATCTTCTTCAGAAACAACGAATGACGTCGAACCACGAAGGAGTAAAAGACAAAGAACTGAAAAAACATTTGGGCCTGACTTTGTTGTTTATTTAGTTGAAGGGGATTTAAATGAGACTAAGAACAAAACTAAATTTGTTCTTAATGTAGAAGATGAACCGACCACATTACATGAAGCGGTAACATCTAGGGATGCTGCCTTTTGGAAAGAAGCAATAAATGATGAAATGAACTCAATTTTGTCAAATCAAACTTGGGTTATTTCCGATCTTCCCCCCGGGTCTAAACCTATTGGGTGCAAATGGATATTTAAAAGAAAATTAAATCCGGATGGTTCTATAAATAAATTTAAGGCAAGACTAGTTGCTAAAGGCTATAAGCAAAAATATGGAATTGATTACTTTGATACATATGCTCCTGTTGCTCGAATCACTTCCATTAGGATATTTATATCTCTTGCTTCTATTCACAATTTAGTTACTCATCAAATGGATGTTAAAACTGCATTTTTAAATGGTGATTTAGAAGAAGAGATTTATATGGAACAACCCGAAGGGTTTGTATTGCCTGGCCAAGAAAAGAAAGTGTGTAAATTGGTTAAATCTCTTTATGGCCTTAAACAAGCTCCTATGCAATGGCATGAGAAGTTTAATAATATTGTTATATCCCATGGATATAAAGTTAATGATGCCGACAAATGTATATATAGTAAATTTGAAAATGGTGTTGGTGTTATTATATGCTTATATGTGGATGACATGTTAATATTTGGGTCTAATCTCAAATATGTTGAAGAAACCAAAAGGTTTCTTTCATCAAAATTTGATATGAAAGATCTTGGAGAAGCTGATGTGATTTTAGGAATCAAAATTGTGAGAAAGGATAATTCTTTAGCGTTATCTCAATCTCATTATATAGAAAAAGTTCTTAAAAGATATAATCATTTTGAACTTAAGCCAGCTGCTACACCAGTGGATCCTAGCATCAAATTAATGAAAAATACTGGGCGTGCCATGGACCAACTTAAATATGCTAGTATTATTGGGAGTCTAATGTATGCCATGCATTGCACTAGACCAGACATTGCTTATGCAGTGAGTGTATTGTGTAGATTTACAAGTAATCCAGGACAAGAGCACTGGAATGCAATTTCTAGGGTGCTTTGATATCTGAAGAGGACTTTGGATTATGGCTTACATTATGTAGGATATCCATCTGTTTTAGAAGGATATAGTGATTCAAGTTGGAATAATCTGAAATCAAAATCCAAGTCAACTACTGGTTGGATTTTTACGCTAGGAGGAGCAACTATCTCTTGGGGATCCAAGAAACAAACATGTGTATCAGATTCAACAATGCAATCTGAATTTATAGCCGTAGCAGATGCATGTAAAGAAGCAGAATGGCTTAGAAATGTGTTGTATGATATTCCTTTATGGAAAAAGCCATCACCTTCTATTATGATAAGTTGTGATAACCAAGCCACAATTTATAAAGTTTCGAACAAAACTTACAATGGAAAATCTAGACACATTAGTCTAAGACATCAAATTATAAGAAAATTACTCAAGGAAGGAGTAATTACAGTCGACTATATTAAAACGAACAAGAATTTAGCAGATCCTCTGACTAAAGG
Organism: Sambucus nigra; assembly: GCA_949130495.1. Classification (NCBI taxonomy): domain Eukaryota; kingdom Viridiplantae; phylum Streptophyta; class Magnoliopsida; order Dipsacales; family Adoxaceae; genus Sambucus; species Sambucus nigra. Next base: position 752,220,624 of record OX422209.1, read on the forward strand.
TCTTGTAAGAGAGATGATATATATCACCTCAAAAGGAATGGGACTAAGGTCTATTAAATAACACAACTATATTTAATGGGAACCCAACTCATATATTGAAAATATAGATAGAGTTCAATGTGGTACAAACAAGTTAAATTATAGTTATGGAACACTAGGAATTTATACAAAAAGTTCCATTCCTATATGCCTAGAGTTGGTTTTCTGCATGTTAGAGGATGAAGGTTACTTCTTAATAAATCATATAAGTGTGACTCGCAGAATCACTAAAGTTGATTTACCTATTCGAGTGTCGAAAGTGTGGCCTCTTTCTATGAAATCAAGACCGATCCTAAAGCGCTCGTGAAATCAGGATTAGCACAAGGCCATAAAAGTGCATGCTAGAAGAACATTTATAAACTCAGAAATCGGTATGTGTGATAGTTCCGGCTAGTCTCAAAAGGTCCTTGGTTCAAGATACGTTCACCACAGCACCTTGATGAAGCTTTTAATTATTTTCACTATATGGAAGTTCAAGTCCGAAAGACACTTCTCATTTATGTACTAGATTTTAGCGATAATGCCAAAAGTTATTTATTGTCTTTTTGCTTTGCTCTCTTGTGTATATTGAAATTGGTGGGAGAATGTCGGATTAATTCCAATATTTATTGATTTTAATTTTTAGTTGTTAATATTTTATTATATTATTTGTGTTTTATTTTAAACATAGTTTGGGTTTTAATTTAGAAAGTAGAAACATGAACAAATGGGTGTGAAAGATATGGGGAATGCTCAAAATCCCATATTGTCCCACATTGGAAGAACACTACAAAAGGTAGTGGTATATCAACTAAAGGACAACTAAGATTCTTAGTTGACAAGTCAAACAAGAGGCTATGATCCTACGCATCGCGGTGGTGCTTAAGCACCACCAATCGCGACACGCGTAAGCGCGACACGCGGTGCGCGAAAGGGCGATTGGGCGACTTAGGGCGCATTGCGCGCTTTGACGCGCACTTGGCACTTCGCACGTGTGCATCGTCGCTTGGAGCGTGGGAGCCTAAAGTTTTGACGAGGTAAAACAGATCAACGGTTGTGATTAAACGATCCGATCTAGCAATTTTCGGTGTCCAAAACAGAGGTCTGGAACTCTTTTTATAGCCATTTCTGTGACTGTTCTTCAACAGTCACAGCTCTTCATGGAGTGACTCAGCAACCGTTGGATCGTGCCTGTTCGCCATAATCCAAAGTCCTCTTCAGATATCTAAGCACCCTAGAAATTCCATTCCAGTACTCTTGTCCTGGATTACTTGTAAATCTACACAATACACTCACTGCATAAGCAATGTCTGGTCTAGTGCAATGCATGGCATACATTAGACTCCCAATAATACTAGCATATTTAAGTTGGTCCATAGCACGCCCAGTATTTTTCATTAATTTGATGCTAGGATCCACTGGTGTAGCAGCTAGCTTAAGTTCAAAATGATTATATCTTTTAAGAATTTTTTCTATATAATGAGATTGAGATAACGCTAAAGAATTATCCTTTCTCACAATTTTGATTCCTAAAATCACATCAGCTTCTCCAAGATCTTTCATATCAAATTTTGATGAAAGAAACCTTTTGGTTTCTTCAACATATTTGAGATTAGACCCAAATATTAACATGTCATCCACATATAAGCATATAATAACACCAACACAAAATCTTAAGGTTCGAAAGTTTCTTCAGATAATTATCGAAAGCCTTATTACCGACATGTGGGCAACCAAACACGAAAGATGTGATTGGAATATTTGTAATCCCGTTAACTGCCAGATCGAAAGCAGATAAAATTGAAATACTCCCGCCTAGGCTATGCCCAACAAATATTATGCTTACATTTTCATCCTTGTATTTGTTAATCAAATCATTTATCTTTCCCTTAAGTTGTTCTCTCGCACTAAATTTAATGATAGGATAACTTGGATTCGCAGTAGTGTAAAGTGAAAGCCATCCTTTCATAACCTTTGCTCCATTATGGTTGGCGTGTGGAGGCAACAGCGGTGTCACGGGCACGAGAGTTGTGTTAAAATTGTTCATCCATTCTTCTGACCGTTTTGTCCCTCGCCATGCAACGTAGATCTCGCGCCTGTTTCTTTCTTGGCTAACATCATCAGTTGTGATGGCAATATACCTATGAAATTTATAATATTTTATGAGAATTTTACACGCTTAATGGTGCATCGCTAGATTTAAAAATGGTTTAGGAAACACAAAAGTGAGAACCCAAGGGGTTGGTATAGTTGTTGGCTTGGGACAAGCCGTAATTAGAAGGTTATGGGTTAAAGCATTATTCCTTCCATGCATAACTAAATATATCATAATGTTTAAATAAAATATTTTAACCTTACCCCATCCAATTCGTCGCGACGGTGGGGGTGGTGGTGGTGGCGTAGAGAAAGTCGACGATTTGGTAATCGGATGCAGAGTCAAGCATGACATCTTTGAGGAAGGAGGCCTTCCTGTAGCGACAGGTGCCGCGGTTCATGGAGTTTTCATCATTGTTGAAGGCATCATAGGTAGCTTCAGCAAGGTCACCGCACTGAAGAATGAGGCGGCGGAGGCTGAGATTTAAGGGTTCGAGAAGGCCTTCCCAGTTTTTGCTTCCCAAAAGTTCAGCCCATGTTGGGGTTGCTCCCATGATCTCAAACTTGAACAAGATTGTTTAAAAAAGGGCTTTAAGAGGAGAGGCAATGATAATGGAAGTGTGGTTGGTTGTATGAGGTAAGTAAGATAACACGAGTATGTTGTATTTATAGACTGAATACGTTGGTTTCAAGTCCTAACATGTAAATTTACGTTTCATTTTACTTTTTCCCGGATATCTTCTTGATTAAATATTCTTATTACTCTTCCTTATGCCAAAGTCAGATTATTCCAATAATCGAATTGGTACGGAAAAACCATGCAACTAATCTGTTTCTTTGACGTGAAAGGATTTGTTCTTTGCTTGTCCAAAGCAATACGGATTTTGGACTCCTTTTATAAAGCAGTAAAAATAATGAGAACCATCCTCCAAATGCTTTTATATAGCGATAGCATTTTTTATCCATCCAGTTGGGTTTTATGGATGTTTCCGGAGAGGTACTACCTTCCTTTAGAAAAACGATAGGGATATATGCAAGTTCCATGACCCCGCAAGACAACATTTATGAGTGAAAGGTCCTATACTAGGGTTGTATTAAAACTTAAAAACAAATCACACGGATTATACCTGGTTCATCCGTATGTTTAAAACTCGAACCTAATTAAAACTTGAGTTCGATCATTTGTGAGCTGGTAAGGGAAGATGGTTGGTAGCCTGTAGAATGGATTATTAAATTAGTAGACAAAACCAAATGTTGAACAGTTCAGCCGATTCTTGCATCGAAGTAAAGAAAATTCTTAAAATTGTTTTTCTTCAATCTTATGCATTTCATATACATCCACCACCGCCACGTACAACTCGTGTGAAAAGGATTTTTTTTTTTACATTTTAAATTCCACAATCTTACTACCAATTTTTCCATTAAAAAATCAAACATAGCACTCAAAATAGAAAGACCATGTATCCTGTGCGTTTTAGCGAAACCCCTATTAGAAAATCTTTTACAACGCCATAATTATCTAAAACAAATATATGCAAAAATTACATGGATTCGATTTTGTAAATGGAATTTTTATCTCATTTAAAAAATAATATTATCTGTTTGGATATTCATAGCATAATCTGAAATTTATTGGTTTCACTATTTTTTACTACAAAATATATAGAACCACTATTTCAAGTGATGAATTTAAGTATAGATGGTGTCTTTTTTTCCCCCTTCCTATCATGCAAGGATTGACGTTCAAGTCAGTTGTTTATATAAGAGAAGGGTATTTTCTTTGTGCCCCACTATGAAAACCACCATCTTTATCACTTCGTTATATCTTAGTTAAAGTGTATATCTTTTTCAACATAATTAAAGAACATGTAATTAATATTTTTATATGAATCTATAAATTTAACGCATGAATATTCAATTTAATATGTTATTTGTTCTTTAACAATACCAAAAATTATACATTATACATTTAATATTAGGATCTTAGATGAACATGATTATCACATACAATTATTATGCAAAACATAAAATGATATTATAATCACATACCTCGATCACGTGACAAATGACAAGATTGAGGGGGCAGTCGACCTTAACGATGCCCGATTGGAATGAAATTCGAACCACGACTTTCTCTAGTATATGACAAGAACATATTGTAAAATCACAGGTATATATGTGAACTGGACTTTATTATCTTATAATTGTTTTGTATATTTCGATGATGTTCATTCATGAGAATATGCTGCTATATCTACATTACAAGAGGAAGACTAATTCAAAGAAAATAGTAGATGTTATCTAGTTTGTTGCTGAACTTGTGGAGCTAGCTTGGACTGAGTTTGGTGCTTGTTTGTTGCTGAATTGGAGGAGCTAACCCGGACTCAGTTGTGTTGTTATCTATATCCGAGATTGGAGGAACAAGAGTTGGTGCATGTGGTTTAACATTCCCCTGCAAGTGAAGGGTAGAGTGAGGAACGACACCAAGCTTGGATCGCAAATAGGCAAATGGAGTACTGAGTAGTGGCTTTTTAAGAATGTCAGTAGTTTGTGCTTTGGAGGGAACAAAATGAGTAATAAGGGAGCCATGAACAACTTGTTCATGAACAAAATGGTAGTCCAATTCCATATGCTTAGTTTTGGCATGTAAGACTGTATTAACAGTGAGGTATAGGGCACTGAGATTATCATAAAATAAAATAGGAGCCTGTTGAAGAGAGATGCCAATATCAGTGAGCAAGTGAGTAATCCAACGAAGTTCAGTAGCAGCGGATTCTAGAGCACGATATTCAGCTCTACAACTTGACCGAGCAACAGTGGATTGGCGTTTGGAAGACCAAGTGATGCAATTTGCTCCAAGATATAAGCAATAACCAGAAGTGGAGAGGCGGGGATGAGGACAACTTGCCGAGTTAGCATTGGAGAAGGCATAAAGATTAAGAGAGGACTGAGATACCAAGCACAAACCAAAATTGATAGTGCCTTGCAGATATCGGAGCAAAAGTTTGAGGGCAGTGTAATGATCAGGTTGAGGGTCATGCGTGAATTGGCAAAGTGTGTTGATAGTGTAGGCAATGTTCGACCTAGTTAAAGTAAGATATTGAAGAGCAGCAAGTAGAGACCGAAAAAAACCTAGGAGTGAAAGTAAGCTGAGAGTGTGGATCCAAGAGTAGAGAGGATTTATGGACCATGGGTGTAGGATCTGAGTTAGAAAAATTCATGCGGGTAAGATCAAGGATTTTGCGAGTGTAGGCCTCTTGACTGAGTATGATACCACCAAAATAATAGTTGAGTGAGATTCCAAGAAAATAACTTAGGATGGCCATATCTTTGGGAGCAAATTCATGGGAGAAATGAGAGATAAGAGTGGTAATCATGGAGGAATTGATGCCAGTAACAATAATATCATCGACATAGACTAGGAGAAGGACAATGCCACGAGATAAGTGAAAAATGAAGAGAAGAGTCGGCTCTACTGCATAGAAATCCAAGCTGAAGAAGATAAGAGCTAAATCTGTCAAACCAAGATCTGGGAGCTTGTTTTTAGCCATAAATAGCTTTATGTAGTCGACACACATGAGTTGGGTATAGAGAATGGATGAATCCAGGAGGTTGATGCATGTAAACTACTTCATCTAGCACACCATGCAAAAACGCATTCTTCACATCTAACTGTCGCAAGGGTCATTTTTTTTATAAGTAAATGATTAAATAAAACAAACCCGCTTAAGGGGGCAGAATCCTGTATACAGAAAGTATACAAAGAAAGGAGGTGAGTGGAATAAACCCAAAATATACTAAACCATCCCTTAAAACTCCTCTAGAAACTCAAACAAGAGAGACAACGACGGATCATACCTTTTCTTATGCCAAGTAAGAAGAAGGCTCAGAAAACAATACCGAATCCTAAAAGGATCAAGCTCGACCCCCTCGAATCATCTCTTGTTCCTCTCCCGCCACATTATCTAGAAAATACAATGAGGTACCATCATCCAGACACCTCACAGGCTCGACCAACCCCTTGGTCTCCTCTAAGCTACCATCACCTCGTACACTGAAATAGGTATAACCCAAACAACCTCACACAAAGAGCAGACCAAGTCCCAAAGGCTCCTAGCCAACTAACAGTGTTGAAGAAGGTTATTAGACGTTTCTTCCTCCTTCTTACATAATCAACATCTATTGGCCATCCTCATCCCTCTGTGTTGAAACCCCTCAATAGTCAAGATGGCCTGCCAGACAGCGGTCCACACAAAGAAGCGAACCTTGGGAGGAATTTGACTTCTCCAAATGGCCTTCTACGGAAACAAAAACCCACACGACCCCTCAACACCTGATAAAAGATCTTAACTGAAAATCGACCATCCTAAGCGCACAACCACCTCATCCTATCTTCACCCAAAGACGGGACCGGTGCCATCCTGAGCCAAGAAAAGAACTCCTCTGACTCCTCTAACTCCCAATCCTGGATTCCCTTCCTAAACTTCGGATCCCACACTGCATGAGCCCCAACCCTCCACCAATGGTCCTCAACTAACCCCTCTCTATCCCCCCCCCCCCAAGTCAAAACATCCATGGGAAGAGATCCTCCAAAGAGCCCCCCGTAACCAATGTATCCCTCCAGAACCTGATACGTCTCCCACTTCCAAGTTGGAAAGAAGTGATCAAAGAGAACCTCCCCCACCCAAACACAATGAACCTCCACCACCCCACCCCATGAACAGAGCGCCCCATAACAGGACCCCATCCGTACGGTCCCACCCCGTGCCTAGTGATCACTACTTTCCTCTAAAATTTGCCACCTTCGGTATTAAAACGCCACAACCACTTCCCCAATAAAGCCTCATTAAAATGGTATAGGCTCCTCACCCCAGCCCCACCCTCTCTTAGCGATCTGCAAACATCGTCCCAACTCACCAAGAAATATTTGAACTGATCATCATTCCCTCTCCATAGAAAATCTCTCATCAGCTTATCGAGTATTTTTCCGATAGACACAGGTGAAGGGAGAGAATAGATAAAATAAGTCGGCGAGCTGGATAGAACACTATTAATCAACGTCAACCGACCCCCTTTGGATAGATATCTATGCTTCCAACCAGCTAACCTCCTCCATGCTCTCTACAGGACCGGATCCCACATCAAAGAAGACTTGAACTTAGCCCTTAACGGAAGGCCAAGATAAGTAGAAGGGAGGAAGACAACCTGACAACCCAGAAGACTAGCCAGATGACCCATGTTGCCCACATTACCAATGGCAATCATCTCACTCTTGCTGACGTTGATCCGTAAACTCGACACAGCCTCAAAACAAATCAATAATAACCGAAAACTCCTCACCTCATTCATAGACATCCCAGAGAAGATAATAGTGTCATCTGCAAACAACAACTGAGATACCAAAACATGTTGGGGAGCAGGGCTCCCGGTCAAAAAACTCGAAATCAGACCACCCCCCACTATACGACACATCATTCGAGAAAACGCCTCCATGACCAAAATAAAAAGGAAGGGGGACAACGGATCACCCTACCGAAGACCCTCGAACATGGAAAGAAACCATCTGGCACCCCATTGACAAGGACAAAGAAATTGACGGAGGAAATACACCTCTTCATCCACCTGTACCACCACTCTCCAAGCCCCATTCTCTTGAGAAAATAAAGAAGGAACTCCTGGTTCACATGATCGTAAGCCTTCTCAATGTTAAGTTTGTATATGATCCCAGGAACCCATCTCTCAACTTGGAATCAATACACTCATTCGCGACCAGCGCATCATCAAGGATCTGGCGACCACCCACAAATGTTCTCTGAGCATCCGAAATAAGAGGATCCATCACCTTTCTAAGTCTAATCGACAATACCTTAGACACGAACTTATACACACTACCTACCAAACTAATAGGCCTGAAATCTCTCATATCCATCACCCCACCTTTCTTAGGGACTAAGGTAATGAACGTGGCATTCAGACTCCTTAAAACGTAGCCCTTATCATATAACTCACTGAAACAACCATCACATCCGCCCTGAGTACCTCCCAACAATGCTGGAAGAAAGCCATAGTGAACCTGTCCGGTCCAGGCGCCTTATCTCCGCACATCAACCTCAAAGCCTGGACAACTTCCTCCTCTTTGAACATCATCTCTAAATGAACCTCCTCATCCCCAGAAATGCTCTCCACTGGAAGCCCGTCCATTTTCGGATGGCAAGTCTCTTCATCTGTATACAAACTCTATGTAGAACTGACTGATCTCCCTACGAACCTCCCTCTCCTCTGTTAACTCCTCTCCCCCAACTACCACCTTCCCAATATGGTTAAAGCAACGATGAGAGTTAGCCGTTTTATGAAAGAATTTGGTGTTACTGTCACCTTCCCTAAGCCATAGTTCCCTAGACTTTTTCCTCCAACTCCCCTCCTTCTGAATAAGACGTTTCCCCACCTCCCTTTATTTCTCTACCCTCGCCAGTCTTTCCTCCCCCAACAAACTGCCCACCCTTTCTTTTTCGTCGAGCGCCCGAATGACCTCTAAGGCTTGCTCTATCACCCCCTCACATACCCTAACTCATCTCTGTTCCACCGAATAATATACCCCTTGAGGCGATAAAATTTAGTCTCCAGTCTGAAGCTCGCATTCCTTTCCACCTCATACCCCTGCTACCAATCCTGAACCCTCCCAACGAAATCCTCCTCCTTCATCCACATATTCTCAAATCTAAACGGGGTCCTCCCCCCCCCCCTCCCCACTCCAATAAAATAGGAGAGGGATCAGAGGTCACACGAGGCAGAACTGAGTAGCCCCCGAAAACTGCTCCTCCCAATCAATAGACAGTAAAAATCGATCCAAATGAGAAAGCGAGGGCTCGTCCCTGAGACTGAACCTAGTGAAAGTCCCTCCCACCAAAGGTAGTTCAACCAACTCCAAATCATCGATGAAGTCCGGGAAATCCCGCATGTAAGAACTCATCCTCCCCCCTACCGCTCCTCTTGGAGGGGAACAGAACAACATTGTACCCCCCCCCCCCCCGAGCACGATGGAACACCCCAACCACTCCTAACCCCTACCAATTCCTCCCACAACTCCCAACGAACCGATTCCTCCACTGGCCCATAAACCCTGAGAAGCTCCAAGTGAAACCATCCCTCCACATTCCTGAATAAGCACGAAATGGACCCCCCTACTACTACATCAATTTTTTCCACCACTCTACTATCCCACAAAATAATAATCCCTCGCCACACCCCTTCCGAATTCAGATAACACAACTCAATCCTCTTCATGCCCCATAAAGAGAGAGCCAACACACTATCCATATGATCCATCGTAGTCTCCTGTAAGCATACAATATCCGTCTTCCACCTCGATAGAGCCCCACTAACCACGCCTCTTTTCTCGCGGTCATTCAAGCCCCGTACATTCCAAGAAATGAGTCTTATCTTCATTGGACACCATTTGCACTCCCACTCACCCTTATCTCTACCCCCTCTACTCTCTCCCTCCTCCTCTTCTCTATGGAATGAAACAGCATAAGTGCCTCCTTCTCATTCCCCTCAAAATTAATCCTTAGGTATTTACTAAAGCCTCCTATTACACTAGATACCCAGTACTCTGTCTCCTTTTCAATTACCCTCTTACCACACATCCTTCCGGACTCCTCTACTTCCCCCTCCAGACCACCAAGCATCACCCATAGCCCAGAGGACAGGTCCTCCAAACTACACATATTAACCTGCCCACTCAACGAGTCCCCAACGTTGCCAAAAAAATCTTGTGCAAGCTCACCCCCCTCCATCTCAACTGCACCCTCTTCCCCAATCGTGTAGAGGGTACAGGACGAAGAAATTGGGTCCCTCCCCTCCGACACGCAAGAACTCGGTTCTGCACCCCCACACAACAAGTTATGCCTCCAGTCAAATTCAAACATTCCTTAGCAACTAATCCTTTTCCCTTTACCCCTCCTCTATGCCTGAGTTTTTGCCTAAACACCCCATGCTTCAACACTTTTCCCGAATTTAGGCAAGGGCCGATTTATTTAAAATGAGTCCAATGCTTGCCATATTTAATAATAGGAACATTGTTTTTAGCCTTGCAAATAGGAACTAGAGCACTGCCAGATTTTGACACGTTGTTCCTATTCCCATCTTTTGCTAACAATAAAGGAGATCCACCCTTATTACTACAAAAATCACTACGTGAGTCAATAGGACTCCTGTGGTCAACAACAGGTTCCACTTCGCTTAAGTGAGGTAACTCCAAATGGTTCACTTTCTTAACTAGTTCCTGCCTCCCAATAGTACTAGCTAAAACGTCCTTTTCACCCAATACAACTCCCAACCCAAGGATAGCAGTAGACCCTGACATGTCCTCCAACCTAGTTCCCACCAAACCTCGTACGCTATTCTGTGCATGTTCTAGATATATGGGCGACTGTGTCACATTGCCCGCTGCATTCATAACTTCCACACCACCGCCGGAAGCAGACTCGCCTGAGCTGGAACATGCAGCATGGAGCATTGGACGTGTTAAGACCTTGATGATCCTATGATGTTAGGCCTGAACTGCCGAAGATATTAGATGTTGAACCGACTAGACAACTCCCTTGTGAAGCATTTTTTGTCTACTGCGCTGGGGGAGAGAGTGGTCTGAAAATAGGGCATCCTACTTACCTTTCCCAGCCCTGGAAGGTGTGAGTACCCTTACATTCAGCTCAAACGGACCAGGGTTCCCAACACTAGCAGTGACATGAGCCTTATTCTGAGGTTTGTTCCTGGCAGAGACATTAACATTCTTAGTCTGAGCCATCAACTCACACTTCTCTCTAACAAACTCCTCTACAAAGAAACAAGTTCCGAACTCTTCCAGGCAAATGGGTAATACAAAAACCCATCCTCCAACATCAATGCTCACTTTATCTGGAAGAGACCCAGTGCCAGTGACCAATATTCGTGCCCATCTAGGTTCCTCGCCAGAGTGCGTCGCGTCGTCAATGCAAACAAAATTGACGCATCTATCACCTATGGCCTGGAATACTTCTAACCCCCAAAGGTGTAGAGGTAATCCCATCACCCTTAGCCATCTCATTTTTGTCCTTTTGAAATTCTTAGTACTACATCCTAATGGATGCCAATGATCCAAACAAAGAGGCTCTCCATAGAAGACCCATTTCTTCATCTGTAAAATCCTTTTTGCTTCAAATTCTATAGCAAAAATGAAATAAAACAAAGATGCTCCCAAAAGCCTCACAGTCACCCCTCCAATGGGTCTCCATTTCTCATTCACCCACCCTCTCAATCTCTCCAAAGACGGATAGGCACTCCCATGCTCTCCAACTCGCCCCACCAACTCTCTCCAGATGAACGCAACTCTAGACAAGCACGAGTCATCCTCAACCCTAAAGTCAACCTTTGAATAGTCACCCTTCTACACATTAATGGGTGAAAATGGCCAGAGCTCCACATAAGAAACTTGTAAATAAGATCTTGCAGTCACCTTCTCCATCATAAAGTCGTAGTACAGTTTTTATCACAAAGTTGTTCTTTATGTTGGTTTACAAGAAAACTCTAGACCGCCTCCGATCAAGAGTTTGGAGAGTGTTGTTTTTCCATTTATAAGTAATGGTAATAGATAAAATAACTCAAATTGTGTCATGCTTCACAACAGGATTAAATGTATTGAGAAAATCAATTCCTTTAACCCGATTAAAGCCCTTAGCAACTAATCTTGCTTTGTGCTTATCCAGAGTACCATCCTTATGAAGTTTTGTGCGAAATACCCACTTAGACCCAATAACATGCATGGAAGGAAAATGAGGCATAAGAGTCTAGGTTTTGTTATTGTGTAATGCTTGAAGTTCATCTTTCATTGCGTCTACCCAGTGTGGATGTTTTAGAACCAGAGAAAGATTGGTAGGATCTGGAATGGTAGGAGAGATGGTGGTGACTAAGGAAGGATGTGTGGTTTTTGATCGAGTATGCATATGATGAATGTTAGTAGGAGAGATTGAAGTTGTGGTAGAGAGTGGAGAGGTTAGTAAGGAAACAAAATTTAAATCAATGTACAGTGGGATACCATCTGAATTGTGAATAATAAGTGGTAAGTCTAAAATGGTTGTTGTTTGTGGAGGAAAAATGGTTGAGGTATCATCAGAAGTAAGTTGTGGTATAATATACAACAACGGGATTGATGTTGAGATAGGTGGCTCTGTTTTAGAGGGTACTGGGTTAAGTTTAGGGCTGCTAGGTGGTGATATAGTTTCAGTAATAGTTTGTGGGCTGGTAGGTGGCAGTATAGGTTCAGTAATGTGTTGGTAGTTGGTGACTTGAGTGTCAGATGTGACTTGGTCATTTTAAAAAAGGAGGAATTGTAGTGGGTCAGAAGTATGTGTGGAAGAGGGAGCTGTTTTAGCATGATTTGGTACACATGGATTAGTAACAGTGGAACTAAATGTAGTAATTATTTCCTGATGTGGGTCAAAAAATTCTTTATACGTAGCTAGATGAGGTGAATCACTTTCTACATCAACTTGAGTCTTTACATAAGGTAATAAACCTTCATCAAATACAACATGTCTTGAGATATAAATTCTGCGAGTTAAAAGGATCAAGACACCTGTAGCCTTTGTGAAGTGGAATGTACCCAATAAAAATGCATGGAATTATTTTTGGTTGAAATTTATTTTGAGTTTTCCCTTTGATGTGCGGATATCACCTACAACCAAAAACTTTAAGGGAAGAATAATTTGGGTTAGTATTGTATAATTTAAAAAATGGAGTTTGCACGCCAAGTTTTTTTTTTGGGCATCCTGTGAATGAGAAAAATTACAGTCATGAAGGCTTTAACCCAAAGAAAGAGAGGCAACTTGGCATGAAACATCATGGTTAACCCAGAATCCATAATATGTCTATGTTTTTTTCTCCGCAACCCCATTTTACTCAGGTGTGTTGGGACAAGAGATATGTCTTAGTGTACCATTTTTGTTCGAAATTTCAATAAACTCAGTTTTGGCAAACTCTCCACCTCCGTAACACTGAAAAATCTTAATTGTCTTTGAGAACTGAGTTTTAATCATGCTAGCAAACTTTAAGTATGTTTCATAGAAGTCTGAATTGTGTTTCAATGGATAAAGCCAAGTGAATCTTGTGTGATAATCCACAAATATGACATAATATCAAAAATGTTGGGTTGACATAATAGGAGCAGGACGCCATTGATCACCGTGAATTTTATTAAAAGGAAAGCTAGAAACATTCTCATTCATCTGAAAAGGAAGTTTACAGATTTTGCGAGTTCACAACTTGAACTTTGTTTATTCCATTGACTAATGCTAAGACAATTACTACTACTTAAAGTTTGTAGAACTCTAGAATTGGGGTGACTAAGTCTTTGATGCCAAATGGATTGGGGAGCCTGGCCTGCCTGGAGAGATGTTAAAGCCTTCAAACCATCTTCATCAAATGCATATAATCCCTTGCGCTTACTCCTTTTTGCTAGTAACTTCTGAGTTTTCTTGTCCTTAATCACAAAATCAGTGTTAGTGAAGAGTAAATCACATTGATTTTCCTTTGTAAGTTTGCTCACTGACACAAGATTTTTCTGTAATTTAGGCACAACTAAGATATTTTGAAGTTTTAATGAAAGATCAATAATTTTGTCTCCCACATAAGTGATATCAAGTTTTAATCCATTTCCGACTATTATACAATCAAAACCATATTAAGGCTATAAATTAGATAGAGTACCTAGATTATGAGTCATGTGGGCACTCGTGCCCGACTCAGTGTAGAAAGCATTATCAACATTAGTAGGAATGGTTGCAGTGATGTGAGCCTCATTTGTAGTGTTGGAGTTATTGGATTGAATAGAGAAATCGCATTTGTAAAAGTAGTTAATAGCGGTGTGTTTTGCTCCTCCATAAATTCGACAAGAGCTTAGATTTGAATCTTTAATATCACGTCTATTAGGGAAGGCGACAGGTTTCTTATTATTACTTGGACAAAAAAAATTTCTAAAAAAGTTGTTTTCTCCATTGTTAGAACTTTAACCTGCAAAAAAACTAAAATTTATCCCGTGACTATAGTGAGAGCTGGGCCGAAACCCTCTCCCCCCTAGAGCTGAATTGTTGGGAGTGATTAAAGTGAGCTTGATGATTAGTGAAATTCCTTTGATTTGAATAATATCCTCTACCACGATTATTGTAACCTCTTTTTCGGTTGGAATGAGGTGGTCGATAGGCAACAAATGCCATATCATGATCTGGTGCATCACTGGCAGTTGGTTGAGTCTTGAGCATTTTCTCCCTCATGTCGAAGCTTCTCAACACAAATATTAACTGAGGCATAGTGGGATAGGATGGTTTGCCTAACATTACAGTGCAAATAATCTAGTATTTAGGCCCTGGGACTTTAGCACAGGCAATAACCTTGTTATCTTCATCAAGGGGCTTGCTAATTGCTTCTAAGTCATCACACAGACCTTTGAAGTCTTTAATGTACTCTTCTAATGATTTACCCTCAATGGAGACATTTTGGATGGAGTCTTTGAGAGAAAATTCTTTATATTTGGTTGCTTAAAGGTAGTGCTTTTCCAATCATGTCCAAACCTCTTTTGTAATGTGACAACCAACAATGAGATAACTGGATTCTTCAGTTTTAGTTCTTGTGATCCAACTTTGTAGCAAGATATCCTTATCTTACCACTGCCCAAGTATTTTCTCATCATCTTCTTTCTTTCCAGTTTGTTTTGGTGGTTATTGTAAGACAAGAAGGACAATTTTCATAGATTGCATAAGTTGAAACATTTGTGTTCTCCAGACTAAGTATTTGGAGGGTTTCAACTTGATAGAACATATAGCTATGAGTTAATGAAGAGAATTTAGAGGAATTCTTAGTCCATCCCTGGATGATGAGAATTCGGTGTTCGCCATATTAGGCTCTGATACCATGTAAAATCACATGTATATACATAAACTGGACTTTATGATCTTATAATTATTATGTATATTTCTATGATGTACATTCATGTGAATATGTTGCTATATATACATTACAAGAGGAAGACTAATAAAAGAAAATAATAGCTATTATCTAGTTTGTTGCTGAACTTGTGGAGCTAACTTGGACTGAGCTTGGTGTTTGTTTGTTGTTGAATTGGAGGAGCTAACTTGGACTCTGTTGTGCTATTATTTGTACCCAATATTGTAGGAACAAGAGTTGGTGCATGTGGTTTAACACATATTCCAATTTCATCACATTCTAACGCTTGGATTTTTTTTTGTAGCGAAAATAGTATTTCGAAAATTAACATAAAGCTGAGTCTTTGGATTTATCTCCCTTATCCTATTTTTTTCATCTAATTGTCTTTTCATGTGTATGAATGATGGGAAATCAGTCACTTATTTATACGTAGGGATAAGATCCAAATCTCCAATAATCACTTAATCTTAACCATCCATCAAGGTAGATAATTAAGGGTCCTTTTGACTCTTCATATTTGTTGTACCCTTTCATTAACCAAAGTGACTCTTAGTATTAATATAATTATGGGGAACATTATGTAGAATTTTTTATTTTCAATAATTCTAACATTCTTCCACTTGATCCATAATTATTATAAGGTGCGCAATAATTTTTCAGTCATCCTTAAATATATTTTTATAAACACCTTAATTAATGTGAGTCATGTCGTTCACATATTAATTCAAGAGCATGGCCGCTTTTATGTACCACAACATTAACAATTCATACCACAAGGTCTATAAATTAGGTTTTCCAATAATGGTCCAATAGTGTCCTATATAAAAGACTATTTCTTCCATATTCATCAATTCACATGCATGTAAACTTATATTGCAAGATTGAAATTGAAATGTTCAGAATATATTTTAATTGATATCAAGTATAGTGCTAAAATTTAAGCACCAAATAATCCACTAGCACTTACACTTAATTGGTTACACACAAGATCTTAAGCATGTTTCATGAATGTTCTCTAGCGATAGCCCTTTTATTAGTGAATATGCTATTTTAACACTTATATTAATGTGTTCAACTGACACTTATTGTTTCTGAACTTATGCATTCAGATATATGTATTATACCCTAATGTGCCTAGGTTCTTTAAAATACCTATCAGTTCTTCATAATGAAGATTGCAGCGACATTATCATAATATTTCAATGACTTAGTAATAGTGTCGACAATTTTGCGTTCCAAAATAAATTTTTCACAGCCATAATCCATAAATTGTAACCTCAAAGTATGATACATACAATATTTAATTGTGTCTCACTCTTTCATAATATTGGCTGCTAGGCCAAAACAAACCTATTTAATAAAGAGAGTAAAATTATCATAAGTGTGAGCATATAATATTTGAAGCATCTCATTACTTGATACTCTTAAACTATTTTATTTATGTAATCTATCATTCATTACTAAGAGAAATTTAAGAAATATATAAATTTACTCCCACTAACTTCAAGTTATATATCTTCTGATTAAAATAGGTAAAGTATTCTTGAAATATAAGTAATGGGAAACTGACATAAGTTTACAAAGTGATTTTTCAACATATACAATTTTTTTCTTAAACTCCCATAAGTTTTCTCAATAAATGTTACTCTTACTCAAAAGGAGAAACTAAAGTTATAAAATTTTAACATTCTAAGATATAGATGAAAATATTTATTTGCGCCCCTTTCTCTATTCGTAATGAAAACTTTGACGATAAGTCTAGCTTTATATAGTTGATTATCAACATCGAATATTTTCTTACTCCTTTATCAAATTCACATTCCTGGGATAAATCTCACAATCATTTAGAATAGAAAACTCATTTAAGAGCTTTTTAAAACTATTCATATCCACTACGCAAAAGAACAATCACTTTGGATTCTTATGAAATGACATGAGTATATTAACTTCTTTCATAGCCACATTAAGTGATTTGATACTCCCACTAATTTCACCATTCTGTAAAGAATTTGGCATTTGACAGTTTCGATTTCGAAAGTAATTAGTGTAACTTTTTTCAAGTGTAGACATAATAATAAATTTTAATTCTTTAGTGGATTCTAAATCCATGCATTTATTAGACATTCTCAATCATGCGAGCGTGTCAAATTGGGTAAGTAAAGTGGAATTTATATAATAGACTTTTAACCATATATATATATATATATATATATTCATTTTTATGTGAATAAATGTTATGGTGATATCGACTTATTGTGTTTCACTTGTTATTTTGTAACGACGTGATCTATGTAGCTCCGTTATCCAAGGACTATAATCTGTCACGTGGGCCACACATATTCTTTTAAAATTGTAAAGTCTTAAGATCTCAAACATGAGTGTCAAGATTCTTAAGTGACAATCCAAAGATAATCTAATCTATTAAATCATCAAAGTATGTTAGATTTAAAAGAGTCTAGTATTCAATTATACCACAAAATTGAAAAGCTACTTTGAACTTCAACATTATAATATAGAATCATAATCATTTTTCTAGTAAACGTTTTATCAAAAAAATAATTATACGAACCACGAATGAGAACACCATATTTAAGAAAATATATTCTCATATAAACATAGAGTTCTTTTGTATACTCGAGAAATATTTCTCACGATACAATTGAGAAAAAATATTTTAAACGTCATGAAGTTTTTTTTAAACGATTCCAAAATAACATAAGAAAAAGAATCGAAGAATTTATGGTTTGTCTTTTAAGCATCTTCATATTGATTTAGAACTATTTTTCGTAGCACTCTAGTTCTGGAAAAATAAAAAAAATTATTTCATTCATATCGAATGACACATTATAATTCACACAATATATCTTAAAATATGTATGTTACACAATGGGTACTCATATTTTAATCTCTGACATTATGAGATTTCGCATAAATTTTATGTTTAATCTTTTTAATAATTCTACAAATTTCTATAAGAATGTCACACACTAATCCAATAACAGTGGGTTCCTCAAGTAAAACTGAATTATAATGACTTATCATTTTTAAGTGAGACGTAGCTTCTTCATTTCATTCTATGAAATCAGTTTTGAGAACATTAAAACGGTAAAACATGTATTTTAGAGAAATAAAGTAATATACAACTAATGAGGTAAATAGCTCACTACATTAATGCTATGAGTTGGCAACATGTACATTAATAACATTTTATAAATGTGGGCTTTCTTTCGTAATAACTTTGAATATTTATATATGAATTTATTAGCTACCAAGTTATGTAATTTAGATGGACATGTTATATAGGATAACCTTTCACCACCTAATTGCATAATTCCATGATATTTATTTTAGTTACTCAAAATAAATTTCTTTTGAGAAATTATCTTACTTGAGGAAATAAATCAAATATAACCCATTAATGTCTTTACATATATAAGCATGATGAGTTATTACGACCAATTTTATCTTTAAATTTAATATTCACAAACATTCTAGTTGGGTCACTTTGGTGACTACCAAACTATTCATTATATGAATATTACATTATTTTTTGGATTTTATAATAATTTCAGCAATCATTAATATTTTCAGAAGATTATAAATTAAGGAAGATCACGGAGCAACTGATACTGACCTTAACAAACAAACAAATTGCCCCTTAATATTAACCTCACCATTGCAACCGGACTCTTCGGAGAAACCAAATCACAACGGCTTAATCATAATGAAATCATTAATAATCTAAACACTCAAAACCATATTCAGACTCTTTGGAGCAACCAAAACATAATATTTAAATATTATCATAAAATTCAGCATTTACAATTTATTAAATTAGACCACTTTGGTGGAATTGTAACCTAATCGTTATATAAATACTGAGATGAAATCCTTGAGGAATGCTTTTAATATTCCACTAATAATATTGGACATAATAAGCATATATACATTAATCTAATATTTACAATTTTGAGTACCGAATTAAACTATATATAAATGTCTTTAGGAAAAATTTAAATCTTTCGAGGTTAAGTTGATGGAAAAAATAAATTTACTCATTAATGTTCATTTGATAATTGAAATTGTATCTTTCGGCAGTCTTACAATGAACAAGTCACATCATCATTGCATCAACAATCTAACATTCATAATTAAATTTTGACCTATTGAAAGTCAAATTTATATATAGTAATTTAATATTTACAATTATAAACTAGGGCACTTTAATGGGTACCTAATCTAACACAATGTAAATATTAATGTCAAAAACCTTATCCATAACAGTATATGGTGTATACCAAAAATATTATGTCAACCAAATAAAGTAAGACAACGGATGTATACATAAAATGGAGAAATCCGAACTTTTCAATAACGAAAAAATTTGAGTAATCACAACAAAAGAGTTAAGAAAATTCTTATAAGACTCTCCAATAAGTGGACTTGAAAAAATTGAGAAAGAAGTAACTGTCCACTTCATTACCAATTTAAGGTTTTAAGTAAACGTGCTCAAATAGCCAAAACAACGTTCATCACAAGAAAATGTGATTTTTGATGATTAGATTGTTTTGAATTGGCATAAAAAAATTCATGAAGTCTCGAGAAAATTAGCAAATTTAATTTTAATTATTCCTTATTAGAGGCATAAGAAAAGTGTTACTAGAAATGTCTCAAAATATTCAGATTTACAGTTTTAAAAAATAAGCGACTTTAAGGACATAATTAAAATTGCCACAAAAGGAAATCACAATAAGGGAATGAAAACCAATTATAATTTGGTCATAAAATTTTGGTACACAAAATCTCATCTTATGAAATTTTCTTTTAGGTTATTATACAAATATACCAATTAATTCAGTTGGTTGCATTGAAAGATATCCTAAATTGATATATCATTAATTGCACTTCGATATTTAATTCATAGATTGTGCAAAAAAATTACTTTCATGAACATACATGCACACACATATTACGTAATGTATATAAAAATCAAATCCCAAAAAAAAAATATTGTGCACAAAACTTAATGGATAATCAAAAGTTCAAATATTGATACATACACAATAATCTAATATTTATAACAATAAATTAAGAGACTTTCTTCCAAATCTAACATCATATAAATATTAGTGTCGAAGCATTAATTCATAATTATAGTAAGACCATTCGGTAACGAAATATCAATTATGCGCAATAATCTAATTTATCAAAAATATTGTCAAACCCCTAATCATACATATAATATTCAACACTTTATATTAAACCTTTCGGTCAATACCAAATAACAGATAACACGAATATCAGAACAACCATTTAATAACAAAAAATTATATGTAGTAATTTATACCATAAAACATGGGGAAAAAATTATTTTTCTACCCATTTAAACAATATATTTTGTTTATTTTGACGTTTTGAAGTGACCATGCGAATTTTGTAATATTCCTATCAAAAATACAAAATTTGTCGCTAAAAAAATCAGTAATTCATTATTATTATTTTTTTACCTAGATTCTTTGGTATGAAAAAAAAAACTCTTAATGGACAATCATGAGATTAGAAACCTAAGCTCTGATCATGTAAACATAATTAAAGAACACAAAATTAATGTTTTTATGTGGATATATAAATTTAACGCATGAATATACAATTCAACATGTTATCTATTCTTTAATAATACAAAACATTATACATTTAACGTTAGGATCTTAGATCAACATGATTATCACATACAATTATTATGTGGAATATAAAATGATATTATAATCACATACCTTCATCATGTCACAAATGAAAAGATTGACGGAGAACTACGACTTTCTCTTATATACGACAAGACTATACTCCAATTGCATCACATTTCAATGGTTGGATCTTCTTTTATAGCCAAAATAATATTTCGAAAATTAATATAAGATTGAGTCTTTGGATTTATCTCCCTTATCCTATTATTTCATTATGCTGTCTTTTCGTGTGTCTGTGTGATCGAAAATCAGTCACTTATTTATAGGCAAGGACGTGACCTAAATCTCCAACAGTCACTTTATCATAACCGTCCATCAAGGTAGATAATCAAGAGTCCTTTTGGAACCAAGAGTCCTTTTGACTCTTGGTATTTGGAGTAACCTTTCATTAACCAATGTGAATCTTAGTATTAATATAATTATGGAGCTCATTTTGTAGAATTGTTTTTTCAATAATTCTAACAATCTTGTCATTCTATTATAAGCATCTTTATCCGTAGGGTTTATTCAAAGTGTGTGTGTGTATATATATATATATATATATATATATATATATATATATATAATAATGCTCCTGTGCGGACTAGTCCGCATTCTAAGAATGCGGACCGGACATGTGTCACCTAACGGTGCGCCTAGAAACTATCGCCTAAATTATAGGTACACTCTCTCCCTTTTCTGGGCTCACCACCAGGTGACACATGTCCGGTCCGCATTATTAAAATGCGGACTAGTCCGCACAAGAGCAGGACTGTATATATATATATATATATATATATATATATATATATATATATATATATATATATATATATATGAACATAAAAGTGATCGAGCCACTGTGAGAGGAGAATACTAGTAATCAAAGGGTTTATTTCTCTGGTTTTAAGTTGGTAATCAAAGGACTACTAAATACAAGGGGACTATAACCCAGAAAAATACAAGGGGAAGAATAATAATCCATCTTGTGATTATTATAGAGGTGAAGATATGGAAAACAAAGACGGCCAAATACTTTAAGAAATAATTAATTTGGTTGAGAACCATAAACACATTAGCGAGGTGATTTATCGGTCGTGACCCGCGAAGTCATCTGATTAATCAAGTAAATAATGTATTCAAAGGCATATTACCAATAATCCTGAGGGGCGAAACCTTGAGCAAATAAACTGAGGCGATTCTTAACTATATGTTTGTTGTGACATTCAATTTCATTTCACCCATTATCAAATAGCAGATATTATGACAAAGGATCTCCCCATTCTGTGATTCAAATTTTTAGGTGACAAGTTGAAGGTTCTCTCTCGACCACCATCACCTTAAGAGGGTGTAAATACCACCTTATTGTCACATCCTTATATCTCAGATATAGTTACCTGGTATATCGTATCATGTTATTGTGAGAAAAAGTGTATATGAACTTAAAAGTGGCTGAGCCACTGTGAGAGGCAAATACTACTAGTAATCAACACATTTATCTATTTCTCTTGCTTTATGTTCCCCCCAATATTTTAAATGAACATAGGAGATTTCATTCATAAATAAAACCAGTTACATTTATTAAACCGCAAATGTATTTCATTTTTGGAAAAATTACTTTCAAAATAATATGTATTGTATGGACGTAAATGTTGGTTGTAAAGGATTGGCAGGCAAGTTTAATATAGAAAAGAACATCCAACGATAGGTTTTACATTAGGTCTTTAGACCATATCTGGGGCCCTAATGTAACATTAAACTGAGAAATAATAAATGGATTTTTTAGGGTTTGCCCCCCATTTATTCATTGTAATTGAATTTAACCCCTCCTATGGGGTCCAACCCAAACTACTAATATATGTAAAACATAATATAATGCATATATAATAAATAATATACGTATGCAAAATTTATGACACATTCATCAAATAATATTAATGGGATATAACCTATTATCCCCTAATACAAGAATCCATACAAATTTAGTCCACATCATAACAGCATACCACATTTAGTTCAAAGCATCTTGACCATTCTTCTTATTTTTGTGTAAGAAGAAAATTTTAACCTCAACATGCAATAACCATGAGCAATTCAAATCAAGTATAATCTCCAATCAAAGATAAACTAGAAAGAAAAATAAATGAGGATCAACACCAAATTAAAGCAGCAAAAATTGTGTTATAGTATTTATTGTTCCTCGAACTAGAATGAAATTAGTTATGCGACGAATCTAAATTTCATTTTTACTTTGTTCATATCAAATTCATTACATTACCTTACTACATAATATGTTTGAAATCACAAGCCATTGAATTTAGTAATCGAAACCATTATTGTGTTAAATAAACAAATTTGACCCCTTTATTTCGGAATCTCATAATGCTTTTGTAGGCATTAAACATATTCTTAACGTGATTTATATGGCGAATGAGTGTGTCGATTATAGGTTGAGAGAAGGTGAACCGGGTATTATTTGCAAACTTGATATTGGTAAGGATTATGATGACGTGTATTGGAGTTTTCTTTTATATCGTTTGAAGAGGATGGGCTTTAGGGAGCAGTGGTGCAAGTGGATTAAGAGATGCATTTCTTACGTTAAATTCTTTGTATTCGTAATTGGTGTTCCACAAGGACTGTTCTCTAGTTCTTGGGGGCTTCAAAAAGGTGATTCTCTATCTCCTTTCCTCTTTATATTAGTGATGGAGGATCTTATTCGGATGATTGGATGTAAGATTGATGCAAGTGTATTAGATTTGTGGTAGGCAATCTGAATCCCAGCTCTGTTAGGTCTTTTACCTCCTTTTTGTGGATGACACTATCATTTTCGGTGATGAAGTGGAGGGCCAAGTGAGAAAATTAAGGATGCTACTATTGTTCTTCGAGTCTAAGTCGGGAATGCATATCAATGTCAGGAAAAGTGAGATGATCATAGTTAGGGGATTAGAGAGCGCGGAGTAACTGGTGAAAGTGATAGGTTATGGGGTCGGTTCATTACCTTATACTTATCTTGGCCTCCCGTTATGGGAAAAGTTTAAGTCATCCTCGATTTGGTATCCGATGCTTGAGAGGGTTAAAATGAGGTTGGTGGAATGAAAGAATAGTTTACTTTGAAAATGGGGGAGGATGACTTTGATCAAAAGCATTTTATGGAGTCTTCCAACTTACTTCATGTTTATTTTACCCTTACCAGCTTCTGTGCTCAAGTTATTAGAGAAGATGATGGGGATTTTTTTATGTAGAGGCGATAAGGATAACTCCAAATATTACATAGTGAGTTGGGAAGATGTATGTAAGGCAATGAAGGAAGGGAGTGAAGGAGTCCGGAGGTTAGAGATTTTTAATAAGGTTTTATAAGGAAAATGGTTGTGGAGGTTTAGTATAAAAGATAATACATTGTGAAGGAAAGTTATGGTGGCTCAGAGGGGGTTCTCCCGATACGGGCGGGGCCCTAAAATGGGTTATTTTGCTCATGGGGTGGGGATGTGGAGATATGTAACGAATGGTTAGAAGGAATTCACTTGTCTCATGAGCTTTCAGTTTGGAAGGGGAGAAATATAAATTCAAACTGCCACTGAAACATCAAGTTATATCATCACGTTTTGTATTGGGAAAAGGTGGTTGGAAGAAAAAAAAATCGAATATATGTATATACATAAATAATACACATAATTTACAATTTTAATATTCTCACAAAACACTATTCACCCCTAAAAAACAAAAAAGTTTGCTTTTTCTCTACGATAGTTGACTGAGAGGAAGAGTGTAAGGAAATATATTACATATGGAAAATGGACAAATTGAAAAAATAGGATGTAAATGTCTCTTTCCATATAAATTTGCAAACAAATACGTACAAAACTAAAATGGGCTAGATTGAGAACATAAACGGGCTAGATTTTGCATACCCAGATATTTCAAGCAGTAACACATATAATAAGATAAAAAATGTTGAAAATGTTAAAAGAAATTAAAGAATGAGAATGAGAAGAAAAGAGATATAAATATTGCATACACAATAATAAGATAAAAAATACTGAAGATGATGGAGAATTTTAAAAGAAAAAAAAAAGAACATGCCTATAAATTAAATAAATGGATCTCTTGTTTTTTCTACACCTAAATTATATAGGGCTATTAAAGGAAAAAAATGAGAACAACCCCAGAAATTAAATAAATGTGTCTCTTACTTTTTTCTACCCAAAAATTATACAACTCTCTGTCATTATTGCACCTACTTCCTTCTTATCGTACAGTTGGCACTCCTTACTTTAAAGAATGTGTTGCATTTATCTTCACCATGTGTGTTGTGTTTATCTTGAGCTCTGTGCTCTCTGTCACATAAAAATAAAGAATCGAAAAACACTCAAACATAAAGAATGGAACAAATTTATCTATATTTGATTGCACCTCCCTCTCTACTCTCAGCCACCCCTAAAACTACCAGCCCGATTGCTCTCAAACCAACTCACTTTACACCACAACAAACTCGAATATGAACTATACATTTTGAACCTCCCCTAAAACAAAAAAATAAATCAAACACCACAAAAAAAATAAGTTAAAACGAAAGGCCAAATTAGAAAGTGGGTCATAAAGTCAACAACTTATTTCTTTAATGGCAAAAATCAAGAAAAAAAAACTAAAACCAGTGCAAAGCCTCTTCTATTCCTCCTTGAGTGTGGTTATGAATTGAGCATCCAGATGTGGTTATTAGAGAGAGAGAGTCGGTAGCTTTTAGAGAGAGAGAGAAAGAGAGCTGTGGTGGTATTGTTGGTTTAGAGTGTGAGAAGGTGGGTTGTGAGTTATAGAGTGAGAAATGGGGGATGTTGGTAAAATAGTACGTGGCTCGAGGTCCTGGCTTGAGAAGTGTGTGTTTACCAACACATTTTTTTTAGCCTTGGGTTTAACGGCACATTCAATTGATGGGTGTACTATTTATATTAATTAATGTTCTCTCCTTTGAACCATCTTGAACCCATACATACAAACTATCGTATTGAATCTGAGCCGTGAGTTGATAAAGACCAAACTCACCAACTATCAATCTCATCCATCAGTTGGGAAAGACCAAAAGTCCTTCATCCTACTTTATTATTATTATTATTATTATTATTATTATTATTATTATTATTATTATTATTATTATTATTATTATTATTATTATTATTATTATTATTATTATTATTATTATTATTATAGTTACGAGTAATGTTACGAGTCCAAATTACAACCCCTTAATCACCCCCAAAATAAATTGGCATGCCCTTATAATATTGAATTATATCATAATAATGTAAAAAGGTACAACATTTTAATGTTTTTGTTAACTCATTTAGGAGATAACTTGGAACATTTTATTGAGACTCGAATCATTATTCCTGAATGCAAAAATAACCACAAAGTAATATACAAACTAATAAAAAATAAAATACACTAATAATAATAAACATAGAAGCGTATATACAAATAATAATGATAATAATAATAATAATAATACCAAAAATAATTATATATATAATAAAGTAGAAAACATATGTATGTCATAAGATGAAAAGATGTTGTCATTTATATAAATTTTTCCTGCACTACCTCTTTTGCCCTCAATTTTTTGGTTTCCCCCTCTTTTTTTAATTACCAAATATAGACTTTAATTCAAAATTGGGGGTATTTTTGTCAAAAACCAGTTCATCAATTTGTCCACTCTCTCTTTACCCCACATAAACCTCCCATTCTCTCGTTCTCTCACCAGCAACCCCAAAAAAGCCCTACCTCAAACATCAACCCTCTCCCCACTACTTCGGTCGCCATCGCACTTGCCTCCATGTCGCCGCTCCTCTCTTCATGTCACTATTCCTCTTATGTAAGTTTCAAATATCAACCCTTGGTTTTGATTGGTTTGGATTGGTTTTGATTTCATGTTTAATTTTCGATTTTAGTTTTTTTTTTTTAATTTTGGGTTTAGGTTTTTTATCCAAAATTCATACACCATGTTTTTATTCGAGCTTTACACCATGTTCTTGATGAAATGCCACTACCATTTTGGTTTGAAATTAAAGACTTTGAACCATATCTTTTGTTTTGAACTTCCTTGCAGATCTGGTATATTCGAGGATTTGTTTGACATATATCCAAGTCAGATTTTGAATACGCGTAGGTTGCTTTTGGGATACATATGGATTATTTCATAAGAAGCTGATGTTGGTGAGGATTTATAATTAAATTAGTGGTTTAAAGTTTATCTAATTGTTTGGTTTATGTGCAATCACTAACTTTGTTATTTGTTTGTTGACAGATGATATGGCATTGGCAACAATATAAATATGATAGTCGGATGTTTATATGTGTATCACTCTATATAAGCTCCCAAAACTACTGTTGATGCTATCAATTTGCAATTTCCATTATTCAAGCCCTCTACATTGTAGTTTAGGCTAGTGTTAAGCTTGATTGGAGATGTGATATTTTTTGAGTTTTTATTTTGAAATATTATTCCAGGTGGAGATATGAAGTCTTGCAAGAAATTATGTTTTTTTGTGAGGACTAATATTTCACTGTATTTTTTATGGAAGTATGATTGTTCCTAATTTAAAAGGCCATTGGATTTCCAAGGTAATATTAATTACATCGTATGAATCATTATGTGACGATGTGTGTTTGTTGCAGATTTGGTTATTTTTGTGGTTGTATTTTCGGGTTTGATATGGTGATATATGACATGGGGTCATAATAGATGCAAGAATGCAGTAAAGGTAGGTACATTAGGGGTATAATAAAAAAGTGTGTCAATGGCACATGTATATTTTTATAGGTTCTGGAGGTTTGAGATTCTCTCATTGTACTCGTCTATGTCCTGTTACAAATATGTGCTAGCAAGCTGTTTTTTACTACAACTATTTTATGAGATTGATTAGAATATATAATGAGCTTTAGTGAATCAGGACTCATATATTAGTTTGTAAAAAGACATGGATTTGATTAATTAAGGATGTACTCAATTTATAACCTTTTGGTGAATTAATATTTAGGTATTATGTAATGTTAATATATATGAATTGTTTGGAAACCCCATTCCTTATTTTTACTGTCCTCTATGCCCCCACATGATGTGAGTTTACTAGAGTAATTCTATAATTTCTTCTGATTGAAAATATTATTTTGTAGTGTCTTTATTGTTTCACCCGTGACCTGACCATTAGTTGGTATCAATCCATGGAGAAAACACTAAGAATTGATGTCTAATATCTGTAGTTGTATTGTTGTTGTTATTTTCTTCCCCACTATGACTTCAATTTATATTTATCTGTCTCGTCTTCGTATTTGTATGTATATTGACATGTAAACCATTCATGGTACTTTAATGTCAAATCATGTAATTTGTGTTTCCCGAAATTACCGTTGATGTCAATTTCTCATATTCATTAACAAAGACCCTCTACATTATGTTCATTGGAATGACTTATTATTGAAATGGCAACTTGATTTTTAGATTCATTGGCTCTATAATCCGTTCTCTACAATTTAATAATCATATACCATTTAGTCACTTCACATTTGAGAACCTTAACTAAGCATTAACATCCCAAAAAACTTCTGATTGGAAAAATGAAATTTTATTAATTTTGAAAAGGTGAAAATTTACATAAAAAAATAGAACACCAGTCCAAATAACAAGAAAAAAAACACCGATAATAAGATAATGTATATGTTGGTTTGGGAAAATATGAAAGCACCGAAAGTGATCGCTCTCCTATTTCTTTCATCAATTAATGTATATGTTGGTTTGAGATACCACTACACCAAAATGTGAATTTTGTGACTGCCTTTTTGTGACTCCCAATAGGGGTGACAAACTAGTCACTCCCGGCCATTAGGGGTGATAAAATTAATTGGTTAAAAAAAATTTGAGTCAATTAGTTTGTTACCGCTAATAGGAGTCACAAATGTTACCATATAATTAATTTGTGACTCCTATAAGCAGTCACAAATTTATAACTGTCATAAGCCCTCACAAGTTTATTAGTAGACACAAGTTATGACTCTTATGAGCAGTCACGAAATTATAACTGCTATGAGGAGTCACAAATTTTAGTCTTAGACTTAATTTATGACCGCTATTAGCGGTCACAAATTTGTAACTGCTATTAGCGGTCACAAATTTTGGTCTAAAACTTAATTTATGACTGCTATTGGCAGTCATAAATTTATAACCGCTCCCAGCAGTCACAAATTTTGCTCTTAGACTCAATTTGTGACTGCTATTAGCGGTCACAAATTTTTGACTGCTATTGGCGGTCACAGAATTTTTCACCTTTCCCTCTATACGTGAAGATCGAGCTCCCATCCTCTTCTCTCTCATTCATTTCCCTCTGTACGCATCTCTCTATATGAATCATTTCGATCGGTGAAGGTATTTCCCTCTCTCTACGAATCTTGAAAGCAAACCCTAGATTACAGTTTCATATGCTTTTAATCTCTACGCATACCTCTTCGCAAGTTCCATTTTTCGTTTGTTTGCTTTTAATTTTCATATGCTTTTAATTTTCATATGCTTTTAGTCTTGAAAGCAAACCCTAGATTACAGTTTCGGAACTTATTACCTGAGGTTGTGCTTCGCAAGTTCTATTGTAGGGCTTACTTTTCTTACTTTGATAACAAAAAAAATGAATATTACCCCAAAACAATAAAATGCTTAAATCATTTGGGTTTCAGGTATATTTGCTATTGGGTGAGAGCTGTTCTTCATCAATAACGTCATTTGCTGTTGGGTGTTCCAGAATTAAAGACTTTTTCTTAATTGTGAAGGTATATTTTTGGGTATTTTTGCTGTCTAAAGCCCTAATTTCTGTCTAAAGCCCTAATTTCAATTCTCATTGTGTGTGTGCGCATTTCGATTCTTATTATGTGTGGGTATGTGTGTATATTTGTGTGTATGTAGAAATATCTGTTTATATGTGTGTATGTATGTGTATGTATAGATTTATGTTTACATGTGTGTGTATGTATGTGTATGTATAGATTTCTGTTTATATGTGTGTTTATGAGTGTATCTATATACAAATTGTATTTTATGTTAATAAGCCCTAGAAATTGTATTGAGGTTATTTTTTTGACAAAATATTATTCAAAAACTCTAGACATTATATTTTTTTGACAAAATATAATCAAATGGATTTTTAATATTACGAGTTTTGCCCGAGCTTTGTGATCAACGTTCTCTAGACAAAATATAATCAAATCTGATTGTTTTGGTGTGAGTATATCTACACATCGTTTAACCTCTTTCGTTTTTTGAATATTATCCTGTTTGGGAATATGTTAGATTTTTTTAAATAATCATTTTATACTATTCATATTTATTTTATCTAAAAATTAATTAAATAACCATTGTTTTGTGCTCGTTGAAGTTTTGACGTTTTGTGCTTGGTTGGGTTTTCCTGTGAGTTTTAATGCAATGATAGTATTAATGCAATGATAAGCCAGAGATTATGTTCTAAATATTAGCTCAAACTTCATTTAGTTTTATAATTTACTGAGTTTCTATTTGTTTGTATTGTAGAATTAATGGGGTTTCCACAATATAAAGAGTGGATGGGTGAAAGTTGTAGAGTGGGGCAAGTATACGTTAATGGGGTTAAAGACTTTGTGAATTATGCAACGAAGAATCTCAAAACTGATATTATCCCATGCCCGTGCAATCGTTGTAAAAATGGGAAACGCTTGAAAGGGGTAGATGTAAAAGTACATTTGTTTCATTGGGGTATGCAAGCTGACTACACGTTTTGGCATTTCCATGGGGAGAGGGAATTTAAGTATATTCCAGAAAAAATACTTGTCAATGAAACCATTCACACAAATGGTGACCCGTTAGTACATGCTAGGTTAAACGATCTGATAAATGATACGTATGAAGTGCACACAGCACAAGAAAAGCAAGATAGTATAGGGAATGCTTTAGGATGTGAGGATCATGTTGGCAACGATACGGACCAAGTTAAGGATTATATACGGTTAAAAGCAGCAGCCGCAACACCATTATACCATAACTCCAACCCCGACCACACAAAGTTATATGCCATGGTTGGGTTGCACAACTTAAAGAGCAAATTTGGCTTGTCGGGAAAAAGTGTGACGGCAATACTCCTCTGGGCAAAAGATTTGCTCCCCAAAGAAAATACACTGCCAGTCAATTATCCGATCATGAAGGATAATTTGAAAGGTCTGGGTATGAAATACAAATCAATTCATTGCTGCAAGTATCACTGCATTTTATACTATAAGGAGCATAAGGACAAACGGACTTGTCATGTATGTAAGGAACCTAGATATGAACAAAAGATGATATTACATAATAAACGTTTGTTGAAAGTAGATACGCAAATACCTAAGAAGGTGTTAAAGTATTTCCCTTTAGGTCCTCGATTGAAGAGACTGTACACTATACCTTGGATAGCAGAGGCAATGACTTGGCATGGTCGAGCGGAGGTGGGTGAGAATCTCATGCGACATCCGATTGATTCATCTGTGTGGAAATCTGCAAATCAGCGATACCCGGACTTTGCTACAGAAATACGCAATGTTCGCCTCGGAATATCAACCGATGGGTTTAACCCGTTTGGCAAATTGAGCACAGATAAGAGTATATGGCCTGTGTTTACGGCGCCTTTAAATTTGCCGCCGTCGTTGTGCATGAGAAAGGAGTTTTCAATTTTGTCGTTGTTGATACCAGGTCCAAAAGCACCGGGTAGTGACATTGATGTTTTCTTAGCGCCACTAATAGATGAATTGAATGAGTTATGGGTTGAAGGTGTGAGAGCATTCGACTCATACAAAAAGGAGGAATTCATTTTGAGAGCTATGTTGATATGGGCAATTCATGATTTTCCTGCTTAAGGGACCTTATATGGGTGTAATGTACATGGTTACCTAGGTTGTCCTATATGTGGAGAGGATACTGAAGCCAGCTGGCTTAAGAAAAGTGGTAAACTTTTTTATCATAGTCATCGAAGATTTCTGCCCCAAAGTCACAAATTCAGGTCAATACGAAGCAATTTTCTCCCAGAAGGCACCGAGACGCGACCACCTCCACCAAGACTTTATGGTTTGGAAATTGAAGAAAGGTCATTAAAGGCTGATCAAAAGTTGAGGGGGAAACACCCCATAATTTTGGCCCAAAAGCGTAAAAGAAAGGATCTTGATGTGAAAACGGCGTGGTCGAGGAGATCAATAATGTTTGATTTGCCATACTGGAAGGAACATCATGTGCGACATGTGATAGACATAATGCACGCTGAGAAAAATATCATTGATCATCTCGTAAGCACATGCATTGGTGGTTCTCATTCCAAGGATGGAGAAAAAGCCCGTGAAGATCTTCGTGATTTGAAGATTAAAAGATCATTATGGTTGAAAGAAGATACAAACACTGGAAAAAAGCATATGCCAGTTGCATCTTATACTTTGAGCATTGAAGGAAGAAATATGTTCTTAGAAACATTAAAGGGCTTGAAGGTCCCTTCTAATTTCTCATCCAACTTACGCAGGATTGTCTGCGATGCAACAAAAGATTTGAAAAAGTGCAAGTCCCACGATTGGCATGTGATAATGCAACTTATCCCTCTGTTGTTCGGACACTGTTTTTCAGAACACAAGGATCTTCGAAGGGCCATTCTACAAATTAGCTTATGTTTCTCCCTATTGTGTGAGAAAGTTGTCAACAGGACGCACATAATGGCAGCGAAAGAAACTTTGGTCGAGGCTATATGTGTTTTGAAGAAGCACTTTACTCCCTCATTCTTTGACATAAGCATCCACCTTTTAGTGCATTTGTGCAATGAAGCACTTTTATGTGGACCAGTAAGGTACCGATGGATGTATCCGTTCGAACGATTAATGAAAACTTTTAAAGATTACGTTAAGAATACACGGTACGTTGAGGGGTCCATTGTTGAGGAGTACATTATGGAAGAGGCTTCCTTGTATGCAAAGGAATATATGCCTAACCCAAACGTTGGAGGTCATGAATGCTTTATTGATGAATTAGAAGAGTTTGCTGATGAGGAGGCCCTGGGGAAAGGTAAGGTAGTGAAGCTAACAAGTGCACAATATAACCAGGTGGCTCGATATGTATTCGAGAAGCATGAAGACATAGATAAATGGAAAATGTGAGTTTATTTAAAGTGTTTTGTAAAATAATGTAATATGTTCGATAAGTTTGCTTTTATTGAGGGAAAGCGAAAATAACCTTCTAGGAATGATTGAAAATATGAAGAAGGGGTCCCAAAAATTGGAAGGGTCAACTTGTTTTCTTAAGTAAAAAATTTTGAAGTTGAAAATTGATTTAAAAAACTTGAGTAGTTTGAGTAATGATGGTAATGGATCGTTTTGTTCTAATACTTCAAATGTTAAAGTCAAAACCATAGTTTGTTTTATAGGGTCAACCAAAACCAAGGACCTTAGAAAAGGTAACATTCCTCCGGTTTACACATGTTAACAGTGTGGTAGGAAAGGTCAGCTTAGGCGTGTTTGTTTTGATCTTAGAAAAGACCATACGAAGTTTAAAGTGTAATGTCCCGTCTATTTCCAAAACCCGTTGAGTTAGGTATACACCTGTTTGGGTTAGGAAATCTGTTTTCGAGACGCTAAATATTAGGTTGGTTGATTCTCAAATGCTAGCACACGATGCCTCATACGGTATTTCTTCTGGATGATTGCTTGCATGATCTTGTTTATCATACGCTAGTTATTGCTTCTTGATATATATCTTGCTAGTGTTATGACATGTTTATCTCTTTATAATATATTCTTTTCTTTTTATTTGAGTCTTATTTGGAAAAATACAAAAAGATTTTTGGTTTCATATATTTTTGAAAAAATATAAAAAGATTTTATTTTTTGGGTCAAAAATATTTATAAAAAAAACACAAATAGATTTTCGATTTATTTTTGTGTCGTGAGTTAACATGTTTGAATGACTAAAAGGCATCGCTCAAGATTTCGTTCCAATGAAGTAGTAACCTCGTTTTAACGACACTGTGTAACTTGTTCAAATGACCTATCAAAATTCGTTCTAACGGCCTATCAAGACTCGTTCTAATGAGTTGGCGAGTTTTCAAAAAAAAATTAAAAATCATTTAAAATATTTTGAAAACTTTTAACGCAAACTTTTTTTGAAATATAGCCCCTGGATATTTAAGATCTTTACCAAACCACCTTATAATTCTTCTGAATGTTGTTGTGGCAAATGATCTTTAATCTTTCAAATGACATCAACTGCTTGTCTTAGAATATGTGGAAGTAGTCATGAAGGTGCAGTAAGGTGTAACGAGACAAGCCAAATAAATACTAAATTGAGAAATTATAAAACTTTCTCTTACATGTGTATCTGGGAGGAAGATAATGAGAATTGAAATCTATATTTTGGATGTCATGAATTCTGTAAATTAGATTTGTAAGTGTATACACACACGCACATGCACATTTCTAGCATTGTGTTCCAAAGATTTTATGATATGTTTTCCTCAAACAATTTTATACTTTCTTTTATATTTTCTTGTTTTATAGTCACAGTCCAATTTACACGGCTCGGGTAAGAATGGGATTTTTGGAAAATTTTGTGGTTAAAATTTAATTTATAAAAAAATGAGAGATAAAATTCAATTTTGAAAAATTCAGAGACTAAACTGTTATTTACAAAACTTTGGATCCAAAATAAAGTTTGTATATAATTTAGTGGTTAAACTATTATTTACAGAGAGTTTAGTAGCCAAAATAAAACATCTATAAACTTGAGAAGCAAAAAAATTAGTGGAAAATAAAATTTCACTTTCAATAGAAATTTTAAACACACAAAAAATGTGGTGCTTGCGTAGAAATAAAGTATTGTTCAGTGGTCAAAATACAAGTTATAGTAAATCCAGGGATCAAAATGTAATTTACAAAACATTCAGGGTCAATATGTTATTTAAAAACATAGAGGTTAAACTGTTAAGCTAATGCTTATAGGGAGTTTTGAGCCAAAAATAAAATATGTATAATGTTATAGAAATGGAGGGCCAAACATACAAAAGTCTTTAATTGTGAGGCCAAAACCCAAGCGAATACGACTAATGGGGGCCAAAAACAAAATAACCTTTTAGATAGGTAAAAAAAATGTTTCTTCAAAAGAAACAAAGTATAGCGTAAATTCAATTTACACAAAGCATGTGGCCAAAATATAAATTACATAAACCATGTCATGCTTTCCCAATATATTATGTTTCTAATCAACATTTTAATTTCATTAATTTTTATATAGTTATACAATTGCTTTAAATTATATTAGCTATGCCTTTTATTTTTTTGAATGTCACAAGTATATCATTGACATTAATTGCCTTATTTATTTAAATTAATAATTATTTTTTGCTAGGTATGGGTAAGCATATCAAATTTCATGAAAACAAAATCGGAAGATGTTAAAATATAAAATTTTCAAATGGATATGCATCGCGCATATTTAAAAGGGACTTTGTAAATTTAGTGTCTAATGTAATATGTATTCTGGAAATAAGACAACAAACATTTTATTTATAATTTTAGTCCCTATTTTTCAATAAATCCGTTGACGCATACACACATACATAAAACGTTAACCAATCACAGCATGCCACGTCAATCGATAATTTAAAAATAAAAACAAAATATTTATCGTCCTATATCTATTATTGATATTATTTTAGGGAGGGGTGTACAAAAGAAATGACAACCCAAAGAACCAAAACAACCGACCTTCGTGGGTTGGGGTGGTTCGGATTTTTTTCTCCATGCGTTGGTTCTGGTTCCAAAAAATTGAGAACCGAAGTGTTCGGTTCGGTTCTCGATTTTATACCTGAATCAAACCGAACCGAACCGAACCGAATCAAGAACCGAACCGAAGAGCCAACCCCACGAACCGACCCCAAGCACCAACCCTAGAACCTACCCGCGGACCTGAACCATTAACCAAGCTGCGAACCTGAACTATTAACCAGAACCGCAAACCAGAACCATGAACCAGAATCGCAAACTAGAACTAAGAATCAGAACCGCGAACCGACCCGAATCAAACCGAGAACCGATGATTCGATTCGGTTCGAAACCGACCAATTTTGATTTTGATTCTGGTTCTAAAATGACGGAACCGACCAATTTCGATTCTGATTCTGGTTCGTAGTGGAATCGAACCATGTGCACCCTTAATTTTAGGTACTAAAAATATATAAATTATATTTAGAAACTCTTAAATAGCTCCAACACGCACAATTCTAAAGTGAAAGAGAACATTTAGAGACGGAATCAATTCAAGGAACTTCATTTATTTATGAAATAGAAAGGTCTGAGTCTCTTTCTTTATTCTATAACACATTACATATGAAGATTAAGCGGAAGAAAACCCGAAGAGGGAGATGGAAGATGTGGTGAGAAGAACATAAAACACGCCAATTTGAAAATAAGAAGAAGCATTACATGAAGTCACTGGAAACACAAACATAGGGTCAATACTGAGTAATAGGGTCAATATTGAGTAACATGCAAGTCCCCACCCTCTGGTGGTGCCAAAACCCATTCTCCTTTTTCATTAAGCACCATCCCTTTGTTATTCTCCAACCACCATGACACTGGGATCAAAAACTCATCCTTGAGGTAGTCACCGTGCCTGTTAACCAAACTGAGGCTCCTCTCCACCTTCAGCTCGAACTTTCCATGATTCCCATTCCATCCAGCCACAGTATGCATCATTCCCTGCAAATCATGCGCGTACTTAGCGGTCACACTCTTCAAGCTCGGAGACTTTTTGGAATCAATCGAAAACACAGTCCCTGAATCTACATATCCATGTAACACAGCAGGTGGGTAGTGTGGTACTATATCAGACTTGTTTCTCGTATGCAAAATGTTGGATTAATTCCAATATTTATTGATTTTAATTTTTAGTTGTTAATATTTTATTATATTATTTGTGTTTTATTTTAAACATAGTTTGGGTTTTAATTTAGAAAGTAGAAACATGAGCAAATGGGTGTGAAAGATATGGGGAATGCTCAAAATCCCATATTGTCCCACATTGGAAGAATACTACAAAAGGTAGTGGTATATCAACTAAAGGACAACTAAGATTCTTATTTGACAAGTCAAATAAGAGGCTATGATCCTACGCATCGCGGTGGTGCTTAAGCACCACCAATCGCGACACGCATAAGCGCGTAAGCGCGACACGCGGCGCGCGAAAGGGCGATTGGGTGACTTAGGGCGCATTGCGCGCTTTGACGCGCACTTGGCACTTCGCACGTGCGCATCGTCGCTTGGAGCCTAAAGTTTTGACGAGGTAAAACAGATCAACGGTCGTGATTAAACGATCCGATCAAAGGGTTTAAAATCCGAAACGGCTTGATCTAAACCGTTAGATGAACTCGTAGCGTTTCGTGTAGGGGATGTCCATTCGCTTACGATGGGATGCCTAATCTGAACCGTTAGATCGTAGCTGTTCCAAACAGGCACGATCCAATGGTTGCTGAGTCACTCCATGAAGAGCTGTGACTGTTGAAGAACAGTCACAGAAATGGCTATAAAAAGAGTTCCAGACCTCTGTTTTGGACACCGAAAATTGCTAATTTCTCCTCTCTCCGTCCTCTATACTTTGGCATTATCAAGTTACAAATTCAGAGTGTTATCGGGTTTGATCAAACAGTACATAGTTTGAATCAAACAACTGTTCATACTGCATTGTATCCTGAAGGCAGGTTCTACAAAACCCATTGTGTACTCGCGGTTCTGGTTCTGTCTCAACCGGATTGGGAGAATTTTTTCCT
Source organism: Sambucus nigra (assembly GCA_949130495.1). Classification (NCBI taxonomy): domain Eukaryota; kingdom Viridiplantae; phylum Streptophyta; class Magnoliopsida; order Dipsacales; family Adoxaceae; genus Sambucus; species Sambucus nigra. The sequence continues at coordinate 752,258,263 of OX422209.1, forward strand.
AAAAGAAAGTGTTCCAAGAACGTGCCTTGCAGAAATTAATTATTATATTTCGTTCTTTCCATAAGAAAACTCCAACAGTTTTAGGCAAAAATTTTATTTTATATTCTTATTACTCCACTCAAATGGAAGGAACTGTGGCACAATCTATCCAAGTCATGACTCAAGACTTAATTCGACTCGACCGTTTTGATGGTGGATATTTCACCCGTTGGCAAGAGAAAGTTATGTTCTTCCTCACATCACTAAAACTTGCATACATTCTAGATGATAACCTTGAACAAATTCCCGAGCCCACACCCGAAGACACCGAAGGAATACAGCAAAAACGTGTGAAGAGGAAAGAAGACGAATTTATGTGTCGAGGACACATCCTCAATGCTTTGTCTCAAACTGTTTATAGCGCTCATAGAATGATTCCGACGGCAAAGGAATTATGGAAGGCTTTGGAGATAAAGTATCAAAACGAGGAAGCGAGCAATCGTAAGTTTCTAATTTCAAACTATATGAATTTTAGAATGAATAATGATAAATCTGTCGTTGCACAAGCCCATGAACTCCAACAAATTGTTGGTGACCTTAAAGCCGCTGGTATTAATCTTCAAGATGAATTTCAAGTAGGGGTGATTGTTTCAAAACTTCCATCCTCTTGGAATGGCTTTAAGAAGAAAATTAATCATGATGAAAAGACTTATACTGTGGAATCCCTTCTTCGTCACCTTCGTATTGAAGATGATACTCGTATTCAAGAAAAGAAGGATGAACAAAGTGAGGGTCATTCAAAAGCTAATATGGTTGAGGATCAAAAATCCAAGATTACCAAAGACTCAAAATTTAAAGCAAAGAATGATTCCAAATTCAAGAACCAAGGTGCAAATAAGAAAAAGAAGGGAAAATGTTTCTTCTGTGATAAATCGGGCCATTATTCTCGAGAATGTCGTCATAAAAAGAAGGCATTTAAGGAAAAACAAGGGTCGAAGGAAACCAACAATGTTGAAGATCTTATTGCTACTGTTTGCGAAGCAAATTCAATTGATAATGAAAGTGGATGGTGGCTGGATACCGGCGCAACGGTCCACATATGCAAAGACCGCTCTTCATTCAAAACATATCAAGAAATTGATGGAAAAGAAGTGAAGATGGCAAATAATCTTCGCGCCAATGTAGTTGGAAAAGGCACAGTGGAATTGAAGCTAACTTCTGGAAAGACACTTACTCTAATTGATGTACTTCATGTACCTGATATATGTAAAAATCTTGTGTCTGGGGACCTTCTCAATAAGAGAGGTTTCAAACTAGTGTATGAGTCTGATAAGTTTGTATTGTCTAAGAATGGCCAATTTATTGGCAAAGGGTACTCTTGTAACGGCATGATTAAAATTAATGTAATCAATGATATTAGTTCTGTTTATATGGTTGAGTCTATTTCTTTATGGCATAGTAGATTAGGTCATGTGAATTATAGAAGTATAAAAAATATGACTAATCTCGGCTTAATCTCGGATTGTAAATTTGATAACCTTTCTAAAAATGAAATTTGTGCTCAATCGAAGATAACTAGAAAGTCGTTCAAATCTGTTGAGAGGAAATCCGAAATGCTTGATCTTATTCATAGTGATGTATGTGATATGAAGAGTAATATGACTCGTGGTGGAAATAAATATTTCTTAACTTTCATTGATGATTACTCTAAGTATGCATATACATATTTACTTAAAAGTAAAGATGAAGTTTTCGAGAAATTCCTAATTTTTAAAGCAGAAGTTGAAACTCAACAAAATCGAAAAAATAAAGTCCTAAGATCCGATAGGGGTGGTGAATATTACCCGAGTGAGTTTATACAATTTTGTAATACTCATGGGATAATCCATCAAGTTACGGCGCCATATACGCCACAACAAAATGGAACGGCGGAAAGGAAAAATAGGAGTTTAGTTGAAATGATAAATTCAATGTTAATCAGTTCTGGTTTACCTTTGTCGATGTGGGGAGAAGCGGTTTTATCCGCATGTTATATTTTAAATAGAGTTCCATTGAAAAACAAGGATATTACACCATATGAATTATGGTTTAATCGTAAGCCTAATCTTAGACGTCTTAAAGTTTGGGGATGTCTTGCTTATGTAAGAAAACCCGAACCTAAAAGACCTAAACTAGGAAATAGGACTTACAAATGTGTTTTTATTGGATACTCTAGTAACAGTACGACTTATAGATTTTTAAACCTTGAAACTCAAGAAATCATTGAGTCGGTAGATGTGCAATTTTTTGAACATCTAACAAAGTTTAGTACTTTGAATCAAGGTTTAGAAAATAATAATTCGACTGTTGACTCCTCAAATTTAGAAGAAAATTCACAACCTATATCTTCTTCAGAAACAACGAATGACGTCGAACCACGAAGGAGTAAAAGACAAAGAACTGAAAAAACATTTGGGCCTGACTTTGTTATTTATTTAGTTGAAGGGGATTTAAATGAGACTAAGAACAAAACTAAATTTGTTCTTAATGTAGAAGATGAACCGACCACATTACATGAAGCGGTAACATCTAGGGATGCTGTCTTTTGGAAAGAAGCAATAAATGATGAAATGAACTCAATTTTGTCAAATCAAACTTGGGTTATTTCCGATCTTCCCCATGGGTCTAAACCTATTGGGTACAAATGGATATTTAAAAGAAAATTAAATCCGGATGGTTCTATAAATAAATTTAAGGCAAGACTAGTTGCTAAAGGCTATAAGCAAAAATATGGAATTGATTACTTTGATACATATGCTCCTGTTGCTCGAATCACTTCCATTAGGATATTAATATCTCTTGCTTCTATTCACAATTTAGTTATTCATCAAATGGATGTTAAAACTGCATTTTTAAATGGTGATTTAGAAGAAGAGATTTATATGGAACAACCCGAAGGGTTTGTATTGCCTGGCCAAGAAAAGAAAGTGTGTAAATTGGTTAAATCTCTTTATGGCCTTAAACAAGCTCCTATGCAATGGCATGAGAAGTTTAATAATATTGTTATATCCCATGGATATAAAGTTAATGATGCCGACAAATGTATATATAGTAAATTTGAAAATGGTGTTGGAGTTATTATATGCTTATATGTGGATGACATGTTAATATTTGGGTCTAATCTCAAATATGTTGAAAAAACCAAAAGGTTTCTTTCATCAAAATTTGATATGAAAGATCTTGGAGAAGCTGATGTGATTTTAGGAATCAAAATTGTGAGAAAGGATAATTCTTTAGCGTTATCTCAATCTCATTATATAGAAAAAGTTCTTAAAAGATATAATCATTTTGAACTTAAGCCAGCTGCTACACCAGTGGATCCTAGCATCAAATTAATGAAAAATACTGGGCGTGCCATGGACCAACTTAAATATGCTAGTATTATTGGGAGTCTAATGTATGCCATGCATTGCACTAGACCAGACATTGCTTATGCAGTGAGTGTATTGTGTAGATTTACAAGTAATCCAGGACAAGAGCACTGGAATGCAATTTCTAGGGTGCTTAGATATCTGAAGAGGACTTTGGATTATGGCTGACATTATGTAGGATATCCATCTGTTTTAGAAGGATATAGTGATTCAAGTTGGAATAATCTTAAATCAAAATCCAAGTCAACTACTGGTTGGATTTTTACGCTAGGAGGAGCAACTATCTCTTGGGGATCCAAGAAACAAACATGTGTATCAGATTCAACAATGCAATCTGAATTTATAGCCCTAGCAGATGCATGTAAAGAAGCAGAATGGCTTAGAAATGTGTTGTATGATATTCCTTTATGGAAAAAGCCATCACCTTCTATTATGATAAGTTGTGATAACCAAGCCACAATTTATAAAGTTTCGAACAAAACTTACAATGGAAAATCTAGACACATTAGTCTAAGACATCAAATTATAAGAAAATTACTCAAGGAAGGAGTAATTACAGTCGACTATATTAAAACGAACAAGAATTTAGCAGATCCTCTGACTAAAGGTCTTGTAAGAGAGATGATATATATCACCTCAAAAGGAATGGGACTAAGGACTATTAAATAACACAACTATATTTAATGGGAACCCAACTCATATCTTGAAAATATAGATAGAGTTCAATGTGGTACAAACAAGTTAAATTATAGTTATGGAACACTAGGAATTTATACAAAAAGTTCCATTCCTATATGCCTAGTGTTGGTTTTCTGCATGTTAGAGGATGAAGCTTACTTCTTAATAAATCATATAAGTGTGACTCGCAGAATCACTAAAGTTGATTTACCTATTCGAGTGTCGAAAGTGTGGCCGCTTTCTATGAAATCAAGACCGATCCTAAAGCGCTCGTGAAATCAGGATTAGCACAAGGCCATAAAAGTGCATGCTAGAAGAACACTTATAAACTCAGAAATCGGTATGTGTGATAGTTCCTGCTAGTCTCAAAAGGTCCTTGGTTCAAGATACGTTCACCACAACACCTTGATGAATCTTTTAATTATTTTCACTATATGGAAGTTCAAGTCCGAAAGACTCTTCTCATTTATGTACTAGATTTTAGCGATAATGCCAAAAGTTATTTATTGTCTTTTTGCTTTGCTCTCTTGTGTATATTGAAATTGGTGGGAGAATGTTGGATTAATTCCAATATTTATTGATTTTAATTTTTAGTTGTTAATATTTTATTATATTATTTGTGTTTTATTTTAAACATAGTTTGGGTTTTAATTTAGAAAGTAGAAACATGAGCAAATAGGTGTGAAAGATATGGGGAATGCTCAAAATCCCATATTGTCCCACATTGGAAGAATACTACAAAAGGTAGTGGTATATCAACTAAAGGACAACTAAGATTCTTAGTTGACAAGTCAAATAAGAGGATATGATCCTACGCATCGCGGTGGTGCTTAAGTACCACCAATCGCGACACGCGTAAGCGCGGCTCGCGAAAGGGAGATTGGGTGACTTAGGGCGCATTGCACGCTTTGACGCGCACTTGGCACTTCGCACGTGCGCATCGTCGCTTGGAGCGTGGGAGCCTAAATTTTTGACGAGGTAAAACAGATCAACGGCTGTGATTAAACGATCCGATCTAGCAATTTTCGGTGTCCAAAACAGAGGTCTGGAACTCTTTTTATAGCCATTTCCGTGACTGTTCTTCAACAGTCACAGCTCTTCATGGAGTGACTCAGCAACCGTTGGATCGTGCCTGTTCGCCATAATCCAAAGTCCTCTTCAGATATCTAAGCACCCTAAAAATTGCATTCCAGTACTCTTGTCCTGGATTACTTGTAAATCTACACAATACACTCACTGCATAAGCAATGTCTGGTCTAGTGTAATGCATGGCATACATTAGACTCCCAATAATACTAGCATATTTAAGTTGGTCCATAGGACGCCCAGTATTTTTCATTAATTTGATGCTAGGATCCACTGGTGTAGCAGCTGGCTTAAGTTCAAAATGATTATATCTTTTAAGAACTTTTTCTATATAATGAGATTGAGATAACGCTAAAGAATTATCCTTTCTCACAATTTTGATTCCTAAAATCACATCAGCTTCTCCAAGATCTTTCATATCAAATTTTGATGAAAGAAACCTTTTGGTTTCTTCAACATATTTGAGATTAGACCCAAATATTAACATGTCATCCATATATAATCATATAATAACACCAACACAAAATCTTAAGGTTCGAAAGTTTCTTCAGATAATTATCGAAAGCCTTATTACCGACATGTGGGCAACCAAACACGAAAGATGTGATTGGAATATTTGTAATCCCGTTAACTGCCAGATCGAAAGCGGATAAAATTGAAATACTCCCGCCTAGGCTATGCCCAACAAATATTATGCCTACATTTTCATCCTAGTATTTGTTAATCAACTCATTTATCTTTCCCTTAAGTTGTTCTCTCGCACTTAATTTAGTGATAGGATAACTTGGATTCGCAGTAGTGTAAAGCGAAAGCCATCCTTTCATAACCTTTACTCCATTATGGTTGGCGTGTGGAGGCAACAGCGGTGTCACGGGCACGAGAGTTGTGTTAAAATTGTTCATCCATTCTTCTGACCGTTTTGTCCCTCGCCATGCAACGTAGATCTCGCGCCTGTTTCTTTCTTGGCTAACATCATCAGTTGTGATGGCAATATACCTGTGAAATTTATAATATTTTATGAGAATTTTACACGCTTAATGGTGCATCCCTAGATTTAAAAATGGTTTAGGAAACACAAAAGTGAGAACCCAAGGGGTTGGTCTAGTTGTTGGCTTGGGACAAGCCGTAATTAGAAGGTTATGGGTTAAAGCATTATTCCTTCCATGCATAACTAAATATATCATACTGTTTAAATAAAATATTTTAACCTTACCCCATCTAATTCGTCGCGACGGTGGGGGTGGTGGTGGTGGCGTAGAGAAAGTCGACGATTTGGTAATCGGATGCAGAGTCAAGCATGACATCTTTGAGGAAGGAGGCCTTCCTGTAGCGACAGGTGCCGCGGTTCATGGAGTTTTCATCATTGTTGAAGGCATCATAGGTAGCTTCAGCAAGGTCACCGCACTGAAGAATGAGGCGGCGGAGGCTGAGATTTAAGGGTTCGAGAAGGCCTTCCCAGTTTTTGCTTCCCAAAAGTTCAGCCCATGTTGGGGTTGCTCCCATGATCTCAAACTTGAACAAGATTGTTTAAAAAAGGGCTTTAAGAGGAGAGGCAACGAGAATGGAAGTGTGTTTGGTTGTATGAGGTAAGTAAGATAACACGAGTATGTTGTATTTATAGACTGAATACGTAGGTTTCAAGTCCTAACATGTAAATTTACGTTTCATTTTACTTTTTCCGGGATATCTTCTTGATTAAATATTCTTATTACTCTTCCTTATGCCAAAGTCAGATTATTCCAATAATCGAATTGGTACGGAAAAACCATGCAACTAATCTGTTTCTTTGACGTGAAAGGATTTGTTCTTTGCTTGTCCAAAGCAATACGGATTTTGGACTCCTTTTATAAAGCAGTAAAAATAATGAGAACCATCCTCCAAATGCTTTTATATAGCGATAGCATTTTTTATCCATCCAGTTGGGTTTTATGGATGTTTCCGGAGAGATACTACCTTCCTTTAGAAAAACGATAGGGATATATGCAAGTTCCATGACCCTGCAAGACAACATTTATGAGTGAAAGGTCCTATACTAGGGTTGTAATAAAACTTAAAAACAAATCACACGGATTATACCTGGTTCATCCCTAGGTTTAAAACTCGAACCTAATTAAAACTTGAGTTCGATCATTTGTGAGCTGGTAAGGGAAGATGGTTGGTAGCCTGTAGAATGGATTATTAAATTAGTGGACAAAACCAAATGTAGAACAATTCAGCCGATTCTTGCATCGAAGTAAAGAAAATTCTTAAAAAAAAATTTCTTCAATCTTATGAATTTCATATACATCCACCACTGCCACGTACAACTCGTGTGAAAAGGAGTGTTTTTTTTTATATATTTTAAATTCCACAATGTTACTACAAATTTTTCCATTAAAAAATCAAACATAGCACTCAAAATAGAAAGACCATGTATCCTGTGCGTTTTGGCGAAACCCCTATTAGAAAATATTTTACGACGCCATAATTATCTAAAACAAATATATGCAAAAATTACATGGATTCGATTTTGCAAATGGAATTTTTATCTCATTTTAAAAATAATATTATCTGTTTGGATATCCATAGCATAATCTGAAATTTATTGCTTTCAGTGTTTCTTACTACAAAATATATAGAACCACTGTTTCAAGTGATGAATTTAAGTATAGATGGTGTCTTTTTTTTTTTATCTTCCTATCATGCAAGGATTGACGTTCAAGCCAGTTGTTTATACAAGAGAACCGTATATTCTTTGTGCCCCAAACCACCATCTTTATCACTTCGTTATATCTTAGTTAAAGTGCATATCTTTTTCAACATAATTAAAGAACATGTAATTAATATTTTTATATGAATCTATAAATTTAACTCATGAATATCCAATTTAATATGTTATTTGTTCTTTAACAATACAAAAAATTATACATTATTCATTTAATATTAGGATCTTAGATGAACATGATTATCACATACAATTATTATGCAAAACATAAAATGATATTATAATCATATACCTCGATCACGTCACAAATGACAAGATTGAGGGGGCAGTCGACCTTAACGATGCCCGATTGGAATAAAATTCGAACCACGACTTTCTCTTGTATATGACAAGAACATATTGTAAAATCACAGGTATATATGTGAACTGGACTTTATTATCTTATAATTGTTCTGTATATTTCGATGATGTTTATTCATGAGAATATGCTGCTATATCTACATTACAAGAGGAATACTAATTCAAAGAAAATAGTAGATGTTATCTAGTTTGTTGCTGAACTTGTGGAGCTAACTTGGACTGGGTTTGGTGCTTGTTTGTTGCTGAATTGGAGGAGCTAACTTGGACTCAGTTGTGTTGTTATCTATATCCGAGATTGGAGGAACAAGAGTTGGTGCATGTGGTTTAACATTCACCCGCAAGTGAAGGGTAGAGTGAGGAACGACACCAAGCTTGGATTGCAAATAGGCAAATGGAGTACTGAGTAGTGGCTTTGTAAGAATGTCAGTAGTTTGTGCTTTGAAGGGAACAAAATGAGTAATAAGGGAGCCATTAGCAACTTCTTCATGAACAAAATGGTAGTCCAATTCCACATGCTTAGTTTTGGCATGTAAGACTGGACTAACAGTGAGGTATAGGGCACTGAGATTATCACAAAATAAAATAGGAGCCTGTTGAAGAGAGATGCCAATATCAGTGAGCAAGTGAGTAATCCAACGAAGTTCAGTAGCAGCGGATTCTAGAGCACGATATTCACCTTCACAACTTGACCGAGCAACAGTGGATTGGCGTTTGGAAGACCAAGTGATGAAATTTTGCTCCAAGATACAAGCAATAACCAGAAGTGGAGAGGCGGGGATGAGGACAACTTGCCGAGTTAGCATTAGAGAAGGCATAAAGAGTAAGAGAGGACTGAGATACCAAACGCAAACCATAATTGATAGTGCCTTGCAGATATTGGAGAAACCGTTTGAGGGCAATGTAATGATCAGGTTGAGGGTCATGCATGAATTGGCAAAGTGTGTTGATAGTGTAGGCAATGTCCGACCTAGTTAAAGTAAGATATTGAAGAGCAGCAAGTAGAGACCGAAAAAAAAATGTTGGAGTGAAAGTAAGCTGAGAGTGTGGATCCAAGAGTAGAGAGGATTTATGGACCATGGGTGTAGGAGCTGAGTTAGAAAAAGTCATGCGGGTAAGATCAAGGATTTTGTGAGTGTAGGCCTCTTGACTGAGTATGATACCACCTGAATAATAGTTTAGTGAGATTCCAAGAAAATAACTTAGGATGGCCATATCTTTGGGAGCAAATTCATGGGAGAAATGAGAGATAAGAGTGGTAATCATGGAGGAATTGATGCCAGTAATAATAATATCATCGACATAGACTAGGAGAAGGACAATGCCACGAGATAAGTGAAAAGTGAAAAGAAGAGTCGGCTCTACTGCATAGAAATCCAAGCTGAAGAAGATAAGAGCTAAATCTGTCAAACTAAGATCTGGGAGCTTGTTTTTAGACATAAATAGCTTTATGTAGTCGACACACATGAGTTGGGTAAAGAGAATGGATGAATCCAGGAGGTTGATGCATGTAAACTACTTCATCTAGCACACCATGCAAAAACGCATTCTTCACATCTAACTGTCGCAAGGGTCATTTTTTTTATAAGTAAATGATTCAATAAAACAAACCCGCTTAAGGGGGCGGAATCCTGTATACATAAAGTATACAGAGGAAGGAGGTGAGTGGCATAAACCCAAAACATATTGGACCAACCCTTAAAACTCCTCTAGACACTCAAACAAGAGAGACAATGACGGATCATACCTTTTCTTATGCCAAGTAAGAAGAAGGCTCAGAAAATAGTACCGAATCCTAGAAGGATCAAGCTCGACCCCCTCGAATCATCTCTTGTTCCTCTCCTGCCAGATTGTCCAGAAAATACAATGAGGTACCATCATCCAGACATCCCGCAGGCTCGACCAACCCCTTCGTCTCCTCTAAGATGCCATCACCTCGTACACCGAAATAGGCATAACCCAAACAACCTGACACAAAGAGCAGATCAAGTCCCAAAGGCTCCTAGCCAACTAACAGTGTTGAAGAAGGTTATTAGATGTTTCCTCCTCCTTCTTACATAATCAACGTCTACTGGCCATCCTCATCCCTCTGTGTTGAAACCCCTCAATAGTCAAGATGGCCTGCCAGACAATGGTCCACACAAAGAAGTGAACCTTGGGAGGTGTTTGACTTCTCTAAATGGCCTTCTACAGAAAAAAACACCCACACGACCCCTCAACACCCGATAAAAGATCTTAACTGAAAACCGACCATCCTAAGTGCACAACCACCTCATCCTATCTTCACCCAAAGACGGGACCGGTGCCATCCTCAGCCAAGCAAAGAACTCCTCTGACTCCTCTAACTCCCAGTCCCGGAGTCCCCTCCTAAACTTCAGATCCCACACTGCATGATCCCCAACCCTCCACCAATGGTCCTCAACTAACCCCTCTCTACCCCCCCCCCCCCCCAAGGTGAAACATCCCTGGGAAGAGATCCTCCAAAGAGCCCCCGTAACCAATGTATCCCTCCAGAACATGATACGTCTCCCACTTCCAAGCTGGAAAGAAGTGAGCGAAGAGAACCTCCCCCACCCAAACACAATGAACCTCCACCACCCCACCCCATGAACAGAGCGCCCCACAACAGGACCCCATCCGTACGGTCCCACCCCGTGCCTAGTGACTACTACTTTCCTCTACAATCTGCCACCTTCGGTATTAAAATGCCACAACCACTTCCCCAATAAAGCCTCATAAAAATGGGATAGGCTCCTTACCCCAACCCCACCCTCTCTTAGCGATCTGCACACATCGTCCCAACTCACCCAGCAATATTTGAACTGATCATCATTCCCTCTTCATAGAAAATCTCTCATCAGCTTATCGAGTATTTTTTCGATAGACCCAGGTGAAGGGAGAGCAGAGATAAAATAAGTCGGCAAGCTAGATAGAACACTATTAATCAACGTCAACCGACCCCCTTTGGATAGATATCTATGCTTCCAACCAGCTAACCTCCTCCACGCTCTCTACAGGACCGGATCCCACATCAAAGAAGACTTGAACTTAGCCCTTAACGGAAGGCCAAGATAAGTAGAAGGGAGGGAGACAACCTAACAACCCATAAGACTAGCCAGATGACCCATGTTGCCCACATTACCAGTGGCAATCATCTCACTCTTGCTGATGTTGATCCGTAAACCCGACACAGCCTCAAAACAAATCAATAATAACCGCAAACTCCTCACCTCATTCACAGACGTCCCAGAGAAGATAATAGTGTCATCCGCAAACAACAAGTGAGATACAAAACCATGTTGGGGAGCAGGGCTCTCGGTCAAAAAACTCGAAATCAGACCACCCTCCACTATACGACACATCATTTGGGAGAACGCCTCCATGATCAAAATAAAAAGGAAGGGGGACAACGGATCACCCTACCGAAGACCCTCGAACTCGGAAAGAAACCCTCTGGCACCCCATTGACAAGGACAAATAAATTGACATAGGAAATACACCCCTTCATCCACTTGCACCACCACTCCCCAAACCCCATTCTCTTGAGTAAATAAAGAAGGAACTCCCAGTTCACATGATCGTAATCCTTCTCAATGTTAAGTTTTCATATGATCCCAGGAACCCCATCTCTCAACCTGGAATCAATACACTCATTCGTGACCAGTGCATCATCAAGGATCTGGAAACCACCCACAAATGTTCTCTGAGCATCCAAAATAAGAGGATCAATCACCTTTCTAAGTCTAATCGACAATACCTTAGATATGAGCTTATACACACTGCCTACCAAACTGATAGGCCTGAAATCTCTCACATCCATCACCCCACCTTTATTATGGACTAAGGTAATGAATATGGCGTTCAGACTCCTTAAAATGTATCCCTTATCATATAACTCACTGAAACAACCATCACATCCTCCCTGAGTACCTCCCAACAATGCTGGAAGAAAGCCATAGTGAACCTGTCCGGTCCAGGCTCCTTATCTCCGCACATCAACCTCAAAGTCTGGACAACCTCCTCCTCTTTGAACATCATCTCTAAATGAACCTCCTCGTCCCCAGAAATTCTCTCCACTGGAAGCCCGTCCATTTTCGGATGCCAAGTCTGTTCATATGTATACAAACTCTACGTAGAACTGACTGGTCTCCCTACGAACCTCCCTCTCCTCTGTGAACTCCTCTCCCCCAACCACCACCTTCCCAATATGGTTAAAGCAATGATGGGAGTTAGCCGTTTTATGAAAGAATTTGGTGTTAATGTCCCCTTCCCTAAGCCATAGTTCCCTAGACTTTTTCCTCCAACTCCCCTCCTCCTGAATAAGACGTTTCCCCACCTCCCTTTGTTTCTCTACCCTCGCCAGTCTTTCCTCCCCCAACAAACTGCCCACCCCTTCTTTTTCGTCGAGCGCCCGAATGACCTCCAAGGCTTGCTCTATCACCCCCTCATATACCCGAACTCATCTCTGTTCCACCGAATAATATACCCCTTGAGGCGATACAATTTAGTCTCCAGTCTGAAGCTCGCATTCCTTTCCACCTCATACCACTGCCACCACTCCTGAACCCTCCCAATGAAATACTCCTCCTTTAACCACATATTCTCAAATATAAACGGGGTCCTCCCCCCCCCCTTCCCCACTCCAATAAAATAGGAGAGTGATCAGAGGTCACACGAGGCAGGACTGAGTAGCCACGAAAACTGCTCCTCCCAATCAATAGACAGTAAAAATCGATCCAAATGAGAAAGTGAGGGCTCGTCCCTGATACTGGACCAAGTGAAAGTCCCTCCCACCAAAGGGAGGTCAACCAACTCCAAATCATCGACGAAGTCTGAGAAATCCCGCATGTAAGAACTCATCCTCCCCCTACCGCTCCTCTTGGAGGGGAACCGAACAACATTGTAACCCCCCCCCCCCCCCCCGAGCACCATGGAACACCCCAACCACTCCTAACCCCTACCAATTCCTCCCACAACTCCCATCGAACCGAGTCCTCCACTGGCCAATAAACCCCGAGAAGCTCCAAGTGAAACCATCCTCCACATTCCTGAATAAGCACGAAATGGACCCCCTACTAGGACATCAATTTTTTTCACCACTCTACTATCCCACAAAATAATAATCCCTCCCTACGCCCCTTCCGAATTCAGACAACACCACTCAATCCTTTTCCTTCCCTATAAAGAGCGAGCCAACACCCTATCCATATGCTCCATCTTAGTTTCCTGTAAGCATACAATATCAGTCTTCCACCTCGACAGAGCCCCACTAACCACACCTCTTTTCTCACGGTCATTCAAGCCCCGTACATTCCAAGAAATGAGTCTTATCTTCATTGGACACCATTTTCACTCCCACTCACCCTTCTCTCTACCCCATCTACTCTCTCCCTCCGCCTCTTCTCTATGGAATGAAACAACATAAGTGCCTCCTTCTCATTCCCCTCAAAATTAATCCCTAGGTATTTACTAAAGCCTCCTATTACACTAGATACCCAGTACTCTGTCTCCTTTTCAATTACCCTCTTACCACACATCTTTCCGAACTCCTCTACTTCCCCCTCCAGAGCACCAAGCACCACCCACAGCCCAGAGGACAGGTCCTCCAAACTACACATATTAACCTGCCCACTCAACGAGTCCCCAACGTTGCCAAAAAAATCTTGTGCAAGCTCACCCCCCCTCCATCTCACCTGCACCCTCTTCCCCAATCATGTAGAGGGTACATGACGAAGAAATTGGGTCCCGCCCCTCCGGCGCACAAGAACTCGGTTCTGCACCCACACAGCAAGTTATGCCTCTAGTCAAATTCAAACATTCCTTAGCAACTAATCCTTTGCCCTTTACCCCTCCTCTACGCCTGAGTGTTTTCCTAAACACCCCATGCTTCAACACTTTTCCCGAATTTAGGCAAGGGCCGATTTTATTAAAATGAGTCCAATGCTTGCCATATTTAATAATAGGAACATTGTTTTTAGCCTTGCAAATAGGAACTAGAGCACTGCCAGATTTTGACACGTTGTTCCTATTCCCATTTTTTTCTAACAATAAAGGAGATCCACCCTTATTACTACAAAAATCACTACGTGAGTCAATAGGACTCCTGTGGTCGACAACAGGTTCCACTTAAGCGAAGTGAGGTAACTCCATATGGTTCACTTTCTTAACTAGTTCCTGCCTCCCAATAGTACTAGCTAAAACGTCCTTTTCACCCATTACAACTCCCAACCCAAGGATAGCAGCAGACCCTGACATGTCCTCCAACCTAGTTCCCACCAAACCTCGTACGCTATTCTATGCATGTTCTAGATATATGGGCGACTGTGTCACATTGCCCGCTGCATTCATAACTTCCACACCACTGCCACTGAACACACCCATACACGCCTCACAGCCGGAAGCAGACTCGCCTGAGCTGGAACATGCAGCATGGAGCATTGGACGTGTTAAAACATTGATGCTCCTATGATGTTAGGCCTGAACTGCTGAAGATATTGGATGTTGAACCGACTTGACAACTCCCTTGTGAAGCATTTTTTGTCTACTGCGCTGGGGGAGAGAGTGGTCTGAAAATAGGGCATCCTACTTACCTTTCCCAGCCCTGGAAGGTGTGAGTACCCTTACATTCAACTCAAACGGACCAGGGTTCCCAACACTAGCAGTGACATGAGCCTTATTCTGAGGTTTGTGCGTGGCAGAGACATTAACATTCTTAGTCTGAGCCATCAACTCACACTTCTCTCTAACAAACTCCTCTACAAAGAAACAAGTTCCGAACTCTTCCAGGCAAATGGGTAATACAAAAACCCATCCTCCAACATCAATGCTCACTTTATCTGGAAGAGACCCAGTGCCAGTGACCAATATTCGTGCCCATCTACGTTCCTCGCCAGAGTGCGTCGCCTCATCAATGCGAACAAAATTGACGCATCTATCACCTATGGCCTGGAATACTTCTAACCCCCAAAGGTGTAAAGGTAATCCCATCACCCTTAGCCATCTCATTTTTGTCCTTTTGAAATTCTTAGTACTACATCCTAATGGATGCCTGCCAATGATCCAAACAAAGAGGCTCTCCATTGAAGACCCATTTCTTCATCTGTAAAATCCTTTTTGCTTCAAATTCTGCAGCAAAAATGAAACAAAACAAAGATGCTCCCAAAAGCCTCAGAGTCACCCCTCCAATGGGTCTCCATTTCTCATTCACCCACCCGCTCAATCTCTCCAAAGACGTATAAGCACTCCCATGCTCTCCAACTCGCCCCACCAACGCTCTCCAGAAGAACGCAACTCTAGACAAGCACGAGTCATCCTCAACCCTAAAGTCAACCTTTGAATAGTCACCCTTCTACACATTAATGGGTGAAAATGGCCAGAGCTCCACATAAGAAACTTGTAAATAAGATCTTGCAGTCACCTTATCCATCATAAAGTCGTAGTACAGTTTTTATCAGAAAGTTGTTCTTTATGTTGGTTTACAAGAAAACTCTAAACCGCCTCCGATCAAGAGTTTGGAGAGTGTTGTTTTTCCCTTTATAAGTAATGGTAATTGATAAAATAACTCGAATTGTGGCATGCTTCACAACAGTATTAAATGTATTGAGAAAATCAATTCCTTTAACCCGATTAAAGCCCTTAGCAACTAATCTTGCTTTGTGCTTATCCAGATTCCTTATGAAGTTTGGTGCGAAATACTCACTTAGACCCACTAACATGCATGGAAGGAAAATGAGGCATAAGAGTATAGGTTTTGTTATTGTGTAATGCTTGAAGTTCATCTTTCATTGCGTCTACCCAGTGTGGATGCTTTAGAGCCTGAGAAAGACTGGTAGGATCTAGAATGGTAGGAGAGATGGTGGTGATTAAGGAAGGATGTGTGGTTTTTGATCGAGTATGCATATGATGAATGTTAGTAGGAGATATTGAAGTTGTGGTAGAGAGTGGAGAGGTTAGTAAGGAAATAGGATTTAAATCAATGTACAGTGGGATACCATCTGAATTGTGAATAGTAGGTGGTAAGTCTGAAATGGTTGTTGTTTGTGGAGGAAAAATGGTTGAGGTAGCTTCAGAAGTAAGTTGTGGTATAATATGCAACAATGGGATTGATGTTGAGATAGGTGGCTCTGTTGTAGAGGGTACTGGGTTAAGTTTAGGGCTCCTAGGTGGTAGTTTCAGTAATAGTTTGTGGGCTGGTAGGTGGCAGTATAGGTTCAGTAATGTGTTGGTGGTTGGTGACTTGAGTGTCAGATGTGACTTGGTCATTTTAAAAAAGGAGGAAATGTAGTGGGTCAGAAGTATGTGTGGAAGAGGGAGCTGTTTCAGCATGATTTGGTACACATGGATTAGTAACAGTGGAACTAAATTTTATTTTTTTTGGTGAAAAGGAAACTTAATTAACTAAAATAAAGCGTTAATACAGACAAAATAGTTCCGCACAAATAACCAGTGAGAGCAAAAGAAGCAACAACAAGGCAAGATGCCAACAGTAGGGTACATAATCGGTCAGTCGAGTTATTAGCTCGAGTCATAGTCCTCTATCTGGTTCCTGTTCTTCTCTTCATCGATAATTCGTCGGAGTTGATCAGGTGGGTCTTCCAGAGTATGAAAGTCTTCCGCACGGGATTGGGCATATTTGGCAAGCCAATCGGCGCATTGGTTAGCTTCTCTCGGTATGAAGGTCACATTGGCATTCATGTCTGTCTTCATATCTCTGCAGTCCAAAATGATAGCAGAATGTCGGTGATTAATCCAGTCTCCCTCGTTGATCATATCCACCGCCACCTTGCAATCCAATTCCAGCTTGAACCCGCTCCAGCCCCTGTCTTTAGCGGTCAGCAGCCCGTAGAACATTCCTTCGAACTCAGCACGTAACGGTTCCGCACATATGATTTTTCCGAAGAAACCAGTCATCCATATTCCTCTCCAGTCCCGAACAATTCCTCCAAAAGTACCCGCTTTGGTGTTGACGTCCAACCCACCATCAATATTGATTTTTAGCATACCTGCACATGGAGACTTCCAATTAATCAGAGTATTATTATTCTGCACCTTATACACAACAGGTTTAGTGTAACCTCCAGAGATCTCGCGAGCATAACCAACACTGAACTTGGCAATCATAATGGGCGTAGTCTCTTTATTATCGAAGATACGAAGATTTCTAGCTTTCCATAGTTGCCACACAGTGGTAATAAATAGGGTATCACAAGTGTTCCCCAAAGCAAGCTTCTGGAACCAATCGTCGAAGTAGTCGGTATTCTCTCCCATGGGGTAAGCCCAATTCTTCATGATTTCCCAGGTGTTTCTCGCAATGAGGCAATCTCTGAACACATGTTCCATATCCTCAGTACTGCCACAAATGTCACAGCCGTCCTCGCTAGTCATCTTGCGGGCCAGGCGATGGCAATTAGTGAGCAACTTACCGTGAAGAATAGTCCATATGAAAGTTTTTAACTTTTGAGGTAACTTCTTACTCCATAATTTTTTCCAACTGATGTTACTAGGCAAATTCAAGTCTCTTCCAATAAGCTGGGTGTAGCATGAATTGGTCGAAAATTTTCCATTAGGGGTGTGCGACCAAGTCGAACTGTCCTCCTGCGCCTTAACTCTAGGAAGATCCGTGAGAACGACGGCCGTAAAGTTCTGGGGGTTGACCCAGCGGTTAATGGCATTATGATCCCAATGACCGCGATGGTCCAGAAGCACCTCCACATTACTATTGGTCATGCCCTCCTCGTTGACTTTATATTTAATGAGCTCATCACCACACCACCAATCCTTGAATATGTCAGTTCTCTTCCCATTGCCAATGTTCCACTTTATATTTTTTTGGAGTGTTGGCTTACTCTTGAAAATTCCCCTCCAAATATGGGACGCCCTCTTTTTCTTGGTCCAGGATCTAGGATTTGGGCTCTTTATATATTTTTTCCTCACGACACTAGTCCAAAGTGAATCATCCTCGTTACAGAGTCTCCACCCAAGCTTGGATAACGATGCCAAATTATTAAGCGCGGCTTTTCTAATTCCCAGCCCACCCTGTCCTTTTGGGCGACACACAGTCTCCCAGTTAACAAGGTGAACCTTTTTCTTGTCACCATTGTCTCCCCAGAGGAAGTTACGATTGATCTTGTCGATTTCTTTGCATACACTGGCCGGGAAGGGGATTGTCTGCATGTTATAACTCGGGATAGCAGTGGTTGTAGATTGGATGAGCGTAGCTCTCCCAGCCAAGAACTAAATGTAGTAATTGTTTCGTGATGTGGGTAAAAAAATTCTTTATATGTAGCTAGATGAGGTGAATCACTTTCTACATCAACTTGAGTCTTTACATAAGGTAATAAACCTTCATCAAATACAACATGTCTTGAGATATAAATTTTGCGAGTTAAAGGATCAAGACACTTGTAGCCTTTATGAAGTGGAATGTACCCAATAAAAATGCATGGAATTGTTTTTGGTTGAAATTTGTTTTGAGTTTTCCCTTTGATGTGTGGAGCACCTACAACCAAAAACTTTAAGGGAAGAATAATTTGGGTTAGTATTGTATAATTTAAAAATTGGAGTTTGCATGCCAAGTTTTTTTATGGGCATCATGTGAATGAGAAAAATTACAGTCATGAAGGCTTTAACCCAAAGAAAGAGAGGCAACTTGGTATGAAACATCATGGTTAACCCAGAATCCATAATATGTCTATGTTTTCTCTCCGCAACACCATTTTACTCAGGTGCGTTGGGACAAGAGATATGTCTTAGTGTACCATTTTTGTTTGAAAATTCAATAAACTCAGTTTTGGCAAACTCTCCACCTCCATAATGCTGAAAAATGTTAATTGTCTTTGAGAACTGAGTTTTAATCATTCTAGCAAACTTTAAGTATGTTTCATAGAAGTCTGAGTTGTGTTTCAATGGATAAAGCCAAGTGAATCTTGTGTGATAATCCACAAATATGACATAATATCAAAAATGTTGGGTTGACATAATAGGAGCAGGACGCCATTGATCACAGTGAATTTTATTAAGCTAGGAACATTCTCATTCATCTAAAAAGGAAGTTTACAGTTTTTGCGAGTTCACAACTTGAACTTTGTTTATTCCATTGACTAATGCTAAGACAATTACTACTACTTAAAGTTTGTAGAACTCTAGAATTGGGGTGACTAAGTCTTTGATGCCAAATTGATTGGGAGCCTGGCCTACCTGGAGAGATGTCAAAGCCTTCAAACCATCTTCATAAAATGCATATAATCCCTTGTGCTTACTCCTTTTTGCTAGCAACTTCTGAGTTTTCTTGTCCTTAATCACAAAATCAATGTTAGTGAAGAGTAAATCACATTGATTTTCCTTGTAAGTTTCTGGCCGAATCATCTTCCCCAGCCAATGGAGGTAACCTCATTTTCATGATCGACCCGCGGCTAATGCCCCTTGATGAGCCTATTTGTTTATAACTCCAGCTAACTTCTTCTTTTCTGTTTAGCCTGACATGCATTTCACGACACTTGATTATTTGCGGTTCGGGGTAATGTAATGGTAGGTAATCCGTCATGCTTCCTGAAACTCCTGATTACCAGTTAGTTATGACCGAGATAGAAATGTTTCCCTTATCCTCCTCAAGCAGATGCGGATCCGCGTTGCTCCGGTCAGATTTAACAAGCCATTTGTTAGAACATAGGTAAACTTTCATTTTCCAGCTGGATGTTAGTTCACTGTATTAATGCTCACTGACACAAGATTTTTCTGTAATTTAGGCACAACTAAGATATTTTGAAGTTTTAATGAAAGATCAATAAGTTTGTCTCCCATATGAGTGATATCAAGTTTTGATCCATTTCCGACCATTATACAATCAAAACCATATTAAGGCTATAAATTAGATAGAGTACCTAGATTATGAGTCATGTGGGCACTCGTGCCCGACTCAATATAGAAATCATTATCAACATTAGTAGGAATGGTTGCAGTGATGTGAGCCTCATTTGTAGTGTTGGAGTTATTGGATTGAACAGAGAAATTGCATTTGTAAAAGTAGTTAATAGCGGTGTGTTTTTCTCCTCCATAAATTCAACAAGAGCTTAGATTTGAATCTTTAATATCACGTCTATTAGGGAAGGCCGCAGGTTTCTTACTATTACTTGGACAAAAAAAATTTCTAGAAAAGTTGTTATGTCCATTGTTAGAACTTTAACCTGCAAAATAATTAGAATTTATCCCGTGACTGTAGTGAGAGCTGGGCCGAAACCCTCTCCCCCTAGAGCTGAATTGTTGGGAGTGATTAAAGTGAGATTGATGATTAGTGAAATGCCTTTGATTTGAATAATATCCTCTACCACGATTATTGTAACCTCTTTTTCGGTTGGAATGAGGTGGTCGGTAGGCAACAAATGCCATATCGTGATCTGGTGCATCACTGGTAGTTGGTTGAGTCTGGATCATTTTCTCCCGCATGTCGAAGCTTCTCAACACAGATACTAACTGAGGCATAGTGGGGGGGTTTGCCTAACATTATAGTGCAAATAATTTAGGATTTAGGCCCTAGGACTTTAGCAAAGGCAATAACCTTGTTATCTTCATCAAGGGGCTTGCTAATTGCTGCTAAGTCATCACACAGACCTTTGAAGTCTTTGATGTACTCTTCTAATGATTTACCCTCAATGGAGACATTTTGGATGGAGTCTTTGAGAGATAATTCTTTATATTTGGTTGCTTAAAGGTAGTGCTTTTCCAATCATGTCCAAACCTCTTTTGCAATGTGACAACGAACAATGAGATAACTGGATTCTTCAGTTTTAGTGCTTGACATTCAACTTTGTAGCAAGATATCCTTATCTTACCACTACTCAAGTATTTTCTCATCATCTTCTTTCTTTCCAGTTTGTTTTGGTGGTTATCGTAAGACAAGATGGACAATTTTCATAGATTGCATAGGTTGAAACATTTGTGTTCTACAGACTAAGTAGTTGGAGGGTTTAAACTTTATAGAACATATAGCTATGAGTTGATGAAAAGAATTGAGAGGAAGACTTAGTCCAGCCCTGGATGAGGAGGATTCGGTGTTCGCCATATTAGGCTCTGATACCATGTAAAATCACATATATATATATATATATAAACTGGACTTTATGATCTTATAATTGTTATGTATATTTCTATGATGTACATTCATGAGAATATGTTGCTATATATACATCACAAGTGGAAGACTAATCATAAAAAATAATAGCTATTATCTAGTTTATTGCTAAACTTGTGGATCTAACTTGGACTGAGTTTGGTGCTTGTTTGTTGTTGAATTAGAGGAGCTAACTTGGACTCCGTTGTGCTATTATTTGTATCCAATATTGGAGGAACAAGAGTTGGTGCATGTGGTTTAACACATATTCCAATTTCATCACATTCTAACGCTTGGATCTTTTTTTTGTAGCGAAAATAGTATTTCGAAAATTAACATAAATCTGAGTCTTTAGATTTATCTCCCTTATCCTATTTTTTTCATCTTATTGTCTTTTCATGTGTATGAATGATGGGAAATTAGTCACTTATTTATACGTAGGGATAAGATCCAAATCTCCAATAATCACTTAATCTTAACCATCCATCAAGGTAGATAACTAAGGGTCCTTTTGACTCTTCGTATTTAGAGTACCCTTTCATTAACCAAAGTGACTCTTAGTATTAATATAATTATGGCGAACATTATGCAGAATTTTTTATTTCCAATAATTCTAACATTCTTCCACTTGATCCATAATTATCATAAGGTGCGCAATAATTTTTCAGTCATCCTTAAATATTTTTTGATAAACACCTTAATCAAACAAACTATTAATGTGAGTCATGTCGTTCACATATTAATTCAAGAGCATGACCGATTTCATGTTCCACGACATTAACAATTCATCCCATAAGGTCTATAAATTAGGTTTTCCAATAATGGTCCAATAATGTCCTATATAAAAGACTATTTCTTCCACATTCATCAATTCACATGCACGTAAACTTATATTGCGAGATTGAAATTGAAATGTTCAGAATATATTTTAATTGATATCAAGTATAGTGCTAAAATTTAAGCACCAAATAATCCACTAGCACTTACACTTAATTGGTTACACACAAGATCTTAAGCATGTTTCATGAATGTTCTCTAGCGATAGCCCTTTTATTAGTGAATATGATATTTTAACACTTATATTAATGTGTTCAACTGACACTTGTTGTTTCTGAACTTATGCATTCAGATATATGCATTATATCCTAATGTGCCTAGGTTCTTTAAAATACCTATCAGTTCTTCATAATGAAGATTGCATCGACATTATCATAATATTTTAGTGACTTAGTAATAGTGTCGACAATTTCGAGTTCCAAAATAAATTTTTCGCAGCCATAATCCATAAATTGTAACCTCAAAGTATGATACATAAAATATTTAATTGTGTCTCACTCTTTCATAAAATTGGCTGCTAGGCCAAAACAAACCTATTTAATAAAGAGAGTAAAATTATCATAAGTGTGAGCATATAATATTTGAAGCATCTCATTACTTGATACTCTTAAACTATTTTATTTCTGTAATCTATCATTCATTACTAAGAGAAATTCAAGAAATATATAAATTTCCTCCCACTAACTTCAAGTTATATATCTTCTGATTAAAATAGGTAAAGTATTCTTGAAATATAAGTAATGGGAAACTGACATAAGTTTATAAAGTGATTTTTCAACATATACAATTTTTTTCTTAAACTCCCATAAGTTTTCTCAATAAATGTTACTCTTACTTAAAAGGAGAAACTAAAGTTATAAAATTTTAACATTCTAAGATATAGACGAAAATATTTATTTGCGCCCCTTTCTCTATTCGTAATGAAAACTTTGACGATAAGTCTAGCTTTATATAGTTGATTATCAACATCGAATATTTTCTTGCTCCTTTGTCAAATTCACATTCCTAGGATAAATCTCACAATCATTCAGAATAGAAAACTCGTTCAAGAGCTTTTTAAAACTATTCATATCCACTACGCAAAAGAACAATCACTTTGGATTCTTATGAAATGACATGAGTATATTAACTTCTTTCATAGCCACATTAAGTGATTTGATACTCCCACTAATTTCACCACTCTTTAAAGAATTTAGCATTTCACATTTTCGATTTCGAAAGTAATTAGTGTAACTTTTTCAAGTGTAAACATAATAATAAATTTTAATTCTTTAGTGGATTCTAAATCCATGCATATATTAGACATTCTCAATCATGCGAGCGTGTCAAATTGGGTAAGTAAAGTGGAATTTATATAATACACTTTTAACCACACACACACACACACACACACACACACACACACACATATATATATATATATATATATATATATATATATATTCATTTTTATGTGAATAAATGTTATGGCGATATCGACTTATTGTGTTTGACTTGTTATTTTGTAACGACGTGGTCTATGTAGCTCCATTATCTAAGGAATATAATCTGTCACTTGGGCCACACAGATTCTTCTAAAATTGTAAAGTCTTAAGATCTCAAAAATGAGTGTCATGATTCTTAAGTGACAATCCAAAGATAATCTAATCTATTAAATCATCAAAGTATGTTAGATTTAAAAGAGTCGAGTATTCAATTATACCACAAAATTGAAATGCTACTTTGAACTTCAACATTATAATATAGAATCATAATCATTTTTCTAGTAAACGTTTTATAAAAAATATAATTATACGAACCACGAATGAGAACACCATATTTAAGAAAATATATTCTCATATAAACTTAGAGTTCTTTTGTATACTCAAGAAATATTTCTCACGATACAATTGAGAAAAAATGTTTTAAATGTCATGAAGTTTTTTTTAAATGATTCCAAAATAACATAAGAAAAAGAATCCAAGAATTTATGGTTTGTCTTGTAAGCATCCTCATATTGATTTAGAACTATTTTTCGTAGCACTCTAGTTCTGGAAAATAAAACAAATTATTTCATTCATATCGAATGACACATTATAATTCACACAATATATCTTAAAATATGTATGTTACACAATGGGTACTCAATATTTAATCTCTAACATTATGAGATTTTGCATAAATTTTATGTTTAATCTATTTAATAATTCTTCAAATTTTTAAAAGAATGTCACACACTAATCTAATAAAAGTGGGTTCCTCAAGTAAAACTGAATTATAATGACTTATCATTTTTAAGTGAGACGTAGCTTCTTCATTTCATTCTATGAAATCAGTTTTGAGAACATTAAAACGGTAAAACATGTAATTTTAGAGAAATAAAGTAATATACAACTAATGAGGTAAATAGCTCACTACATTAATGCTATGAGTTGGCAACATGTACATTAATAACATTTTATAAATGTGGACTTTCTTTCGTAATAACTTTGAATATTTATATATGACTTTATTAGCTACCAAGTTATGTAATTTAGATGGACATGTTATCTAGGATAACCTTTCACCACCTAATTTCATAATTCCATGATATTTATTTCAGTTACTCAAAATAAATTTCTTTTGTGAAATTATCTTGCTTGAGGAAATAAATCAAATATAACCCATTAATGTCTTTACATATATAAGCATGATGAGTTATTACGAGCAATTTTATCTTTAAATTTAATATTCAAAAACATTCTAGTTGGGTCACTTTGGTGACTACCAAACTATCCATTATATGAATATTACATTATTTTTTGGATTTTATAATAATTTCAGCAATCATTAATATATTCAGAAGATTATAAATTAAGGAAGGTCACGGAGCAACTGATACCGACCTTAACAAACAAACAAATTGCCCCTTAATATTAACCTCACCATTGCAACCGGACTCTTCGAAGAAGCCAAATCACAACGGCTTAATCATAATGAAATCATTAATAATCTAAACACTCAAAACCATATTCAGACTCTTTGGAGCAACCAAAACATAATATTTAAATATTATCATAAAATTCAGCATTTACAATTTATTACATCAGACCACTTTGGTGGAATCGTAACCTAATCGTTATATAAATACTGAGATGAAATCCTTGGGGAATGCTTTTAATATTGCACTAATAATATTGGACATAATAAGCATATGTACATTAATCTAATATTTACAATTTTGAGTACCGAATTAAACTATATATAAATGTCTTTAGGAAAAATTTAATTCTTTCGACGTTAAGTTGATGGAAAAAATAAATTTACTCATTAATGTTCATTTGATAATTGAAATTGTATCTTTGGGCACTCTTACAATGAACAAGTCACATCATCATTGCATCAACAATCTAACATTCATAATTAAATTTTGACCTATTTAAAGTCAAATTTATACATAGTAATTTAATATTTACAATTATAAACTAGGGCACTTTAATGGGCACCTAATCTAACACAATGTAAATATTAATGTCAAAAACCTTAACCATAACAGTATATGGTGTATACCAAAAATATTATGTCAACCAAATAAAGTAAGACAACGGATGTATACATAAAATGGAGAAATCCTAACTTTTCAATAACGAAAAAATTTGAGTAATCACAACAAAAGAGTTAAGAAAATTCTTATAATACTCTCCAATAAGCGGACTTTAAAAAATTGAGAAAGAAGTAACTGTCCACTTCATTACCAATATAAGGTTTTAAGGCTTAAACGTGCACAAATAGCCAAAACAACGTTCATCACAAGAAAATGTGATTTTTGATCATTAGATTATTTTGAATTGACATAAAAGAATTCATGAAGTCTCGAGAAAATTAGCAACTTTAATTTTAATTATTCCTTATTAGAGGCATAAGAAAAGTGTTACTAGAAATGTCTCAAAATATTCAGATTTACAGTTTAAAAAAATAAGCAACTTTAAGGACATAATTAAAATTGCCACAAAAGGAAATCACAATAAGGGAATGAAAACCAATTATAATTTGGTCATAAAATTTTGGTACCCAAAATCTCATCTTATGAAATTTTCTTTTAGGTTATTATACAAATATACCAATTAATTCAGTTGGTTGCATTGACATATATCCTAAATTGATATATCATTAATTGCGCTTCGATATTTAATTCATAGATTGTGCAAAAAAAATACTTTCATGGATATACATGCACACACATATTACGTAATGTATATAAAAATCAAATTTCAAAACAAAAATATTGTGCGCAAAACTTAATGGATAATCAAAAGTTCAAATATAGATGCATACACAATAATCTAATATTTATAACTATAAATTAAGAGACTTTCTTCGAAATCTAACATCATATAAATATTAGTGTCGAAGCATTAATTCATAATTATAGTAGGACCATTCGGTAACGAAATATCGATTATGCGCAATAATCTAATTTATCAAAAATATTGTCAAACCCCTAATCATACATCTAATATTCAACACTTTATATTAAACCTTTTGGTAAATACCAAATAACACATAACACGAATATCAGAACAACCATTTAATAACAAAAAATTATATGTAGTAATTTATACCATAAAATATGGGGAAAAAATTATTTTTCTGCCCATTTAAACAATATATTTAGTTTATTTTGACGTTTTCAAGTGACCATGTGAATTTTGTAATGTTCCTAACAAAAATACAAAATTTGTCGCTAAAAAAATCAGTAATTCATTATTATTATTTTTTTTACCTAGATTCTTTGGTATGAAAAAAAAAACTCTTAATGGACAATCATGAGATTAGAAACCTAATCTCTGATCATGTAAACATAATTAAAGAACACAAAATTAATATTTTTATGTGGATCTATAAATTTAACGCATGAATATACAATTCAACATGTTATCTATTCTTTAATAATAAAAAACATTATACATTTAACGTTAGGATCTTAGATCAACATGATTATCACATACAATTATTATGCGGAATATAAAATGATATTATAATCACATACCTCCATCATGTCACAAATGAAAAGATTGACGGAGAACCACGACTTTCTCTTATATACGACAAGACTATACTCCAATTTCATCACATTTCAACGGTTGGATCTTCTTTTATAGCCAAAATAGTATTTCGAAAATTAATATAAGATTGTGTCTTTGGATTTATCTCCCTTATCCTATTATTTCATTATGTTGTCTTTTAGTGTGTCTGTGTGATCGAAAATCAGTCACTTATTTATAGGCAAGGACATGACCTAAATCTCCAACAGTCACTTAATCTTAACCGTCCATCAAGGTAGATAACCAAGGGTCCTTTTGACTCTTGGTATTTGGAGTAACCTTTCATTAACTAATGTGAATCTTAGTATTAATATAATTATGGAGCACATTTTGTAGAATTATTTTTTCAATAATTCTAACAATCTTGTCATTCTATTATGAGCATCTTTATCCCTAGGGTTTATTCAAAGTGTATTCAAAGTGTGTGTATATATATATATATATATATATATGAACATAAAAGTGATCGAGCCACTATGAGAGGAGAATACTAGTAATCAAAGGGTTTATTTCTCTTGTTTTAAGTTGGTAATAAAAGAACTACTAAATACAAGGGGACTATAACCCAGAAAAATACAAGGGGAAGAATAATAATCCATCTTGTGATTATTATAGAGGTGAAGATACGAAAAACAAAGACAACCAAATACTTTAAGAAATAAGTAATTTGGCAGAGAACCATAAACACATCGGTGAGGTGATTTATTGGTCGTGACCCGCGAAGTCATCTGATTAATCAAGTAAATAATGGATTCAAAGGCATATTACCAATAATCCTGAGGGACGAAACCTTGAGCAACTAAACTGAGGCGATTCTTAACTATATGTTTGTTGTGACATTCAATTTCATTTCACCCATTATCAAATTACAGATATTATGACAAAGGATCTCCCCATTATGTGATTCCAATTTTTAGGTGACAAGTTGAAGGTTCTCTCTCGACCACCATCACCTTAAGGGGGTGTAAATACCACCTTATCGTCACATCCTTATATCTCAGATATAGTTACCTGGTATATCGTATCATCCTATTGTGATAAAAAGTGTATATGAACTTAAAAGTGGCTGAGCCAATGTGAGAGGCAAATACTACTAGTAATCAACACATTTATCTATTTCTCTTGATTTATGTTCCCCCCCGATATTTTAAATAAACATAGGAGATTTCATTCATAAATAAAACCAGTTACATTTATTAAACCGCAAATGTATTTCATTTTTGGAAAAATTACTTTCAAAATAATATGTATTGTATGGACATAAATGTTGGTTATAAAGGATTGGCAGGCAAGTTTAATATAGAAAAGAACATCCAACGATAGGTTTTACATTAGGTCTTTAGACCATATCTGAGGCCCTAATGTAACTTTAAACTGAGATATAATAAATGGATTTTTTAGGGTTTTCCCCCTATTTATTCATTGTAATTAAATTTAACCCCTCCTATGGGGTCCAACCCAAACTACTAATATATGGAAAACATAATATAATGCATATATAATAAATAATATACGTATGCAAAATTTATGACACATTAATCAAATAATATTAATGGGATATAACCTATTATCCCCTAATACAAGAATCCATACAAATTTAGTCCACATCATAACAGCATACCACATTTAGTTCAAAGCATCTTGACCATTCTTCTTATTTTGTGTAAAAAGAAAATTTTAACCTCAACATGCAATAACCATGAGCAATTCCAACTCAAGTATAATCTCCAATCAAAGATAAACTAGAAAAAAAGATAGATGAGGATCAACACCAAATCAAAGCAGCAAAAATTGTGTTATAGTATTTATTGTTCCTCGAACTAGAATGAAATTAGTTATGCGACGAATCTAAATTTCATTTTTACTTTGTTCATATCAAATTCATTACATTACCTTACTACATAATATGTTTGAAATCACAAGCCATTGAATTTAGTAATCGAAACCGTTATTGTGTTAAATAAACAAATTTGACCCCTTTATTTCGGAATCTCATAATGCTTTTGTAGGCATTAAACATATTCTTAACGCAATTTATATGACGAATGAGTGTGTCGATTATAGGTTGAGAGAAGGTGAACCGGGTATTATTTGCAAACTTGATATTGGTAAGGCTTATGATTACGTGAATTGGAGTTTTCTTTTATATCGTTTTAAGAGGATGGGCGTTAGGGAGCAGTGGTGAAAGTGGATTAAGAGCTGCATTTCTTATGTTAAATTCTTTGTATTCGTAATTGGTGTTCCACAAGGACTGTTCTCTAGTTCTTGGGGGATTCAAAAAGGTGATTCTCTATCTCCTTTCCTCTTTATATTAGTGATGGAGGCTCTTATTCGGATGATTGGATGTAAGATTGATGCAAGTATATTAGATTTATGGCAGGCAAACCGAATCCCATCTCTGTTAGGTCTTTTACCTCCTTTTTGTGGATGACACTATCATTTTCGGTGATGCAGTGGAGGGCCAAGTGAGATAATTGAGGATGCTACTATTGTTTTTCGAGTCTAAGTCGGGAATGCATATCAATGTGAGGAAACGTGAGATGATCATAGTTGGGGGATTAGAGAGCGTGACTTAACTGGTGAAAGTGCTAGGTTATGGGGTCGGTTCATTACCTTATACTTATTTTGGCCTCCCGTTAGGGGAAAAGTTTAAGTCATCCTTGATTTGGTATTCGATGCTTGAGAGGGTTAAAATGAGGTTGGTGGAATGAAAGAATAGTTTACTTTGAAAAGGGGGGAGGCTGACTTTGATCAAAAGCATTTTATGGAGTCTTCCAACTTACTTCATGTTTATTTTACCCCTACCAGCTTCTGTGCTCAAGTTATTAGAGAAGATGATGGGGATTTTTTTATGTAGAGGCAATAAGGATAACTTCAAATATTATATAGTGAGTTGGGAAGATGTATGTAAGGCAATGAAGGAGGGTAGTGAAGGAGTCCGGAGGTTAGAGATTTTTAATAAGGTTTTATAAGGAAAATGGTTGTGGAGGTTTAGTATAAAAGATAATAGATTATGAAGGAAAGTTATGGTGGCTCAGAGGGGGTTCTCCCGATACGGGCGGGGACCTAAAATGGGTTATTTAGCTCATGGGGTGGGGATGTGGAGATATGTAACGCATGGTTAGAAGGAATTCACTTGTCTTATGAGCTTTCAGTTTGGAAGGGGAAATATAAATTCAAACTACCACCGAAACATCAAGTTATATCATCACGTTTTTTATTGGGAAAAGGTGGTTGGAAGAAAAAAAAACTCGAATATATGTATATACATAAATAATACACATAATTTACAATTTTAATATTCACACAAAACACTATTCACCCCTAAAAAACAAAAAAGTTTGCTTTTTCTCTACGATAGTTGACTGAGAGGAAGAGTGTAAGGAAATATATTACATATGGAAAATGGACAAATTGAAAAAATAGGATGTAAATGTCTCTTTCCATATAAATTTGCAAACAAATACGTACAAAACTAAAATGGGCTAGATTGAGAACATAAACGGGCTAGATTTTGCATACCCAGATATTTCAAGCAGTAACACATCTAATAAGATAAAAAATGTTGAAAATGTTACAAAGAAATTAAAGAATTAGAATGAGAAGAAAAGAGATATAAATATTGCATACACAATAATAAGATAAAAAATACTGAAGATGATGGAGAATTTTAAAAGAAAAAAAAAAGAACATGCCTAGAAATTAAATAGATGAATCTCTTGTTTTTTCTACACCTAAATTATATAGGGCTCTTAAAGGAACAAAATGAGAACAAACCCAGAAATTAAATAAATGTATCTCTTACTTTTTTTACCCAAAAATTATACAACTCTCTTTGTCATTATTGCACCTACTTCCTTCTTGTCGTACAATTGGCACTCCTTACTTTAAAGAATGTGTGTTGCATTTATCTTCACCATGTGTGTTGTGTTTATCTTGAGCTCTGTTCTCTCTGTCACATAAAAATAAAGAATGGAAAAACACTCAAACATAAAGAATGGAACAAATTTATCTATGTTTGATTGCACCTCCCTCTCTACTCTCAGCCACACCTAAAACTACCAGCCCGATTGCTCTCAAACCAACTCACTTTACACCACAACAAACTCGAATCTGAACTATACATTTTGAACCTCCCCTAAAAGAAAAAAATAAATCAAACACCAAAAAAAAAACAAGTTAAATAGATAGGACAAATTAGAAAGTGGGTCACAAAGTCAACAACTTATTTCTTCAATTGCAAAAATCAGGAAAAAAAAAACCTAAAACCAGTGCAAAGCCTCTTCTATTCCTCCTCGAGTGTGGTTATGAATTGAGCATCCAGATGTGGTTATTAGAGAGAGAGAGAGAGAGAGAGAGAGAGATGTGGTGGTATTGCTGGTTTAGAGTGGGAGAAGGTGGGTTGTGAGTTATAGAGTGAGAAATGGGGGATGTTGGTAAAATAGTATGTGGCTCGAGGTCCTAGCTTCGGAATTGTGTGTTTACCAACACATTTTTTTGAGCCTTGGGTTTAACGACACATTCAATTGATGGGTGTACTATTTATATTAATTAATGTTCTCTCCTTTGAACCATCTTGAACCCATACATACAAATTATCGTATTGAATATGAGCCGTGAGTTGATAAAGACCAAACTCACCAACTATCAATCTCATCCATCAGTTGGGAAAGACAAAAAGTCCCTCCTCCTTTTTTTTTTTTTTATTATTATTATTATTATTATTATTATTATTATTATTATATATAATAGTTACGAGTAATGTTACGAGTCCCAATTACAACCCCTTAATCACCCCCAAATAAATTGGCATGCCCTTATAATATTGAATTATATCATATTAATGTAAAAAGGTAAAACATTTCAATGTTCTTTTTAACTCGTTTAGGAGATAACTTGGAACATTTTATTGAGACTCGAATCATTATTCTTGAACACAAAAATAACCACAAAGTAATATACAAACTAATAAAAAATAAAATACACTAATAATAATAAACATAGAAGCGTATATACAACTACTACTAATAATAATACCAAAAATAATTATATGTATATATATATATATATATATATATATATATATATATATATAAAATAAAGTAGAAAACTTATGTATATCATAAGATGAAAGGATGATGTCATTTATATAAATTTTTTCCGCACTACCTCTTTTGCCCTCAATTTTTTGGTTTCCCCCTCTTTTTTTACTTACCAAATATAGACTTTAATTCAAAATTGGGGGTATTTTCGTCAAAAAACCAGTTCATCAATTTGTCCACTCTCTCTTTACCCCACACAAACCTCCCATTCTCTCGTTCTCTCACCAGCAAACCCAAAAAAGCCCTACCTCAAACATCAACCCTCTCCCCACTACTTCGGTCGCCACCGCACTTGCCTCCATATCGCCGCTCCTCTCTTTACGTCACTATTCCTCTTATGTAAGTTTCAAATATCAACCCTTGGTTTTTTTTGGTTTGGATTGGTTTTGATTTCAGGTTTAATTTTTAATTTTAGTTTTTGTTTTTTATTTTGGGTTTAGTTTTTTTTATCCAAAATTCATACACCATGTTTTTAGTCGAGCTTTACACCATGTGCTTGATGAAATGCCACTACCATTTTGGTTTGAAATTAAAGACTTTGAACCATATCTTTTGTTGTGAACTTCCTTGCAGATCTGGTATATTCGAGGATTTGGTTCAATTTTGGGGGGGTTTGGTTCAATTTTTTTCATGTTTATTGTGTATATGTTGTTACTTTATGGAACATGAGATTTTATTTTGTTGAAGGTCTCAGTCAAGAATCTTATAAATACATGTCTCAAAGCTTAGTAAGTTGACTGAATCTTACATTTTCAGATTTGTTTGACATATATCCAAGTCAGATTTTGAATACTCGTAGGTTGCTTTTAGGGGAGACATATGGATTATTTCATAAGAATCTGAGGTTGGTGAGGATTTATAATTAAATTAGTGGTTTAAAGTTTATTTAATTGTTTGGTTTATGTGCAATCACTAACTTTGTTATTTGTTTGTTGACATATGATATGGCATTGGCAACAATATAAATATGATAGTTGGATGTCTATATGTGTATCACTCTATATAAGCTCCCAAAACTACTGTTGATGCTATCAATTTGCAATTTCCATTATTCAAGCCCTCTACATTGTAGTTTAGGCTAGTGTTAAGCTTGATTGGAGATGTGATATTTTTTTGAGTTTTTATTTTGAAATATTATTCCAGATGGAGATATGAAGTCTTGCAAGAAATTATGTTTTTTTTCTGAGGACTAATATTTCACTCTGTTTTTTATGGAAGTATGATTGTTTCTAATTTAAAAGGCCATTGGATTGCTAAGGTAATATTAATTACATCGTATGAATCATTATGTGATGATGTGTGTTTGTTGAAGATTTGGTTATTTTTGTGGTTGTCTTTTCAGGTTTGTTATGGTGATATATGACATGGGGTCATAATAGATGCAAGCATGAAGTAAAGGTAGGTACATTAGGGGTATAATAAAAAAGTGTGTCATTGGCACATGTATATTTTTATAGGTTGTGGAGCTTTGAGCTTCTCTCATTGTACTCGTCTATGTCCTGTTACAAATATGTGCTAGCAAGGTGTTTTTTACTACAACTATTTTATGAGATTGATTAGAATATATAATGAGCTTTATTGAATCAGGACTCATATATTAGTTTGTAAAAAGACATGTATTTGATTAATTAAGGATGTACTCAATTTATAACCTTTTGGTGAATTAATATTTAGGTATTATGTAATGTTAATATATATGAATTGTTTGGAAACCCCATTCCTTATTTTTACTTTCCTCTATGCCCCCACATAATGTGAGTTTACTAGAGTCATTCTGTAATTTCTTCTGATTGAAAATATTATTTTGTAGTGTCTTTATTGTTTCACTCGTGACCTCACCATTAGTTGGTATGAATCCATGGAGAAAACACTAAGAATTGATGTCTAATATCTGTAGTTGTATTGTTGTTGTTATTTTCTTCTCAACTATGACTTCAATTTATATTTATCTATCTCGTCTTCGTATTTGTATGTATATTGACATGTAAACCATTCATGGTACTTTATTGTCAAATCATGTAATTTGTGTTTCCCGAAACTACCGTTGATGTCAATTTCTCATATTCATTAACAAAGACCCTCTACATTATGTTCACTGGAATGACTTATTATTGAAATGGCAACTTGATTTTTAGATTCATTGTCTCTCTAATCCGTTCTCTACAATTTAATAATCATATACCATTTAGTCACTTCACATTTGAGAACCTTAACTAAGCATTAACATCCCAAAAAACTTCTGATTGGAAAAATGAAATTTTATTAATTTTCAAAAGGTGAAAATTTACATAAAAAAAAATAGACCACCAGTCCAAATAACAAGAAAAAAACACCGATAATAAGATAATGTATATGTTGGTTTGGGAAAAAATGAAAGCATCGAAAGTGATCGCTCTCCTATTTCTTTCATAAATTAACGTATATGTTGGTTTGAGATACATTTGTTTTCTTAATTTCATGGTTTCTGACCACTGTCCTATTTATTTTGAATGTCCAGTTTACTATGATATAAATGATCAGCATTGCATAGAACATTGATCTGCATAAATCCTGCAAAATTGTACTAAATCAGTTATGGTAATCTTACAGGTACATGTAAGATGATTCCAACCTTTTCCACCTGTTGATCATTAGGTATGACATGATGTCGAAGAATGAGGATGAAGAGCTCTATGAAAAGAGAATTTATTGGACGATGTATTTGTTTAGTGCCACAATGCCACCAACTATGGAGAGGCTTACGATGAACTATTTGAGGAATCCGGTTATGGTGACGATTGGTAAGGTAGGGAAGGAGACTGATTTGATTATGCAACGCATGGTTATGATGAAGGAATCGGAGAAAATGTATAGGCTACAAATATTATTTGATGAGTTAGGTGATAAGAGAACGATTGTCTTTATAAATACGAGTTAGGTGATAGAACAAGATGTTTGCAATATTAAAATCTTGATCCCTGATCGTAAATCCAAAACAGTGATCCCAAGTGTTATTGAGGAGTTTATTGACAAAATCAAATCAGTAAGTGTTGAAAAGGAGGAAGTAAAGGTCACAGACAATTCATGAGTTTATTTTGGTTTTAATACTACTATAGAATTCTACTTTAGTAGCTTTGTTATTTGAGTATTGTTTTGGTTTTAATTTAGATTCTGGATTATTTATTAGCAATTTCATTTCTGATCAGATATGTTCAATTTCATTTCTGATTAGATATCTTCAACTGTAGATTATGCGGGGCTAGAAGAGTGTTAGGTAAGAATCCTCTCAGCATTGTATGGTTCGGAGCGATAATTCGTCTAATTTTACACAGAGTAGGTGTGGAGGAGCAAGTATGTATGTTGAAATAACATAAAACACTTGAATTAGTAGTACTAGCTTTAATAGCTTCTGCATGAGCTTCAGCTATATCTGATGACATCTAAATCAATATAGGAAAGTTTATTACTATCAGTTCTAATTTGTCTTCACATGCGTTGTGTTTGATATTAGTAACGACACAATAATTTTTCCATTAAGAAACAGAGTTACCTGGCAACATCTGATCTTATAAGGTACTGCATTTTACAGTTTGTTCAGTGATTTAATAGGAAACATCTACTCTTACAAGGCAATATCTGCATTTTATAGTGGAAGACCATGAAAGAGGTTTGCCTTTTATCATTATTTATCTTTTGTTTAATGATCTTTTGTTTTTTGATTTCTTTTTATTATTGGTGTGATTTCATTTTACTCTAAAGTGTTTCTTTTTAACCCTTTCTTTTAAGCTTTTATAGACTTCATCTCATTTGGCCTATAGAGGGAACAATTTTATCGATAGAGGAAATGGCAGGTTGAACGGATCCATTCACTAACATCATGCATCAGAAATTTCTATCAGGAGAAGATCATTTAGGTTGATCAAAAATAGAAGAGGACGAGACGTTAGATGACCACTATATCATCTTTGTATCCAAGCAACGAGTGTAAGAAATGGAAGCAAGGACTGATAGCACCACAAACACGAGCACATAACCAATTATGTGTATCTAAATTTTCATAAGCGCAACATAGCTCCTAAAGTAAAAGATGCTGATCAACTGAGTAAGATCGTATTGCATTGTATTGAAATATGCTGATAATAACTTAGTGTATGTTGATAATAATTTAAACATTATATTGTATTAAAATATGAATTATTATGCCTTTAACTGAGTTGGAATGTAATGATCTGGCTTCAATGCCAAAATTTTATTTTCTCTTTAGAATATTTATGGATCTCTTGGTTTGTAATGCATACATTTGATGTTATAATCACCCTAATTAAAGTGAAGTCAATGGTACGTATCAATTGCCCTGTAGTTTATTCTGATGAGATTTTTTTAGCTGTTTTCATTTAGGGGCTGTCCTTTTGTTTTGGCCACAATTGACAACACTCAAGACACTAACAACACGACCATTCAGATGAGTATATTGAGTGTGTCTCTAACTATGTAATTTTAAGTTGAATTCAGTTCATAACTTTTCCCTCTGTGACTTGAGTCTAATCTTTTTTCTTCTGTTATGTTTTCTATGTTTGTGGCTGTTGAAAATTCTTAATAGTAGAGTTAAATATGTTATTTTTGTAAACTTTGTTCCTTTAAGTAACGATTGTCATGTGTTGTATTTGAACTCATGTGGTTTTATTTCTTCGATTTTCATTTGTTGTAATTTGAACTCAATGTCTTCTTGATTGCCACGATCATGGGGAAACTTTCATTAGTTATATTCCACCGACTCTGTTTACTTTTTCAATAATGGTTATTTTTAATTAACTTTTTGATGGTACCTATTTATTTTTTTTACTTTTCCTACAATTATTATCATTTTGTCCTTCTCGATTTATGATTTAGTTAAGTTTTACACAATCTTCTTTTAATATAACGAGCTTTTAAATAGTGTAGGGATATAAATGAAGTTTGAGATAAATACGGTGAAGAGTAACAGTGATGTAAACGACAGTTGTGAAAGGCATTATGTGTATCTATCATTACATGTAGGTACTATATATTTTACCTGATGGTTTTCTATATCCTCCTATGTACAGTACAAGTGTGCTCCAAATTAGTCCACATCATTAAGATTAATTGTAGGTTATGTTTCTCTTTACTGAATTCTATTATTATTTTTGGTTGTTGAATAGATCCCAACATTGCTTTATGAAGTTCTTGTTAAATTCTCTACCTATTAACATATATTGGGAACTTTGGAAGACTAGGAACAATGATTTTCGTGAGGGCATCGAATTCCTATTAGACCTATTCAAAATTTATCTTACTATATGAAATTTGAAAATAGTCTAAACTTCCTTGTCTCTCACATTACTCAGCTATTTGTTATCTAAGTCTCCCAGCCTAAGAATCATTTAAATTCATTTCATTGGATCAAGCCTAAGTATCTTTTACATCTGTGGAACTGTTATGTGGAATAACTATTTTTATCATTATGATTCTTAATTTCTTCTGTAATGATGCATATTTAATTTTACTGAAAAGAATAGGATTCCATTTTCCATTCATTTCATTGCGATTGTTATTTAGTAGCTTTGCAATTTGCAATTAGCAATTAGCATAATAGGCCGCCATTTTCCATTCATTGCTTAAATGAATAGGCTATCATTTACATCATATAGTTTGTTTAAATCTTTTTGTTTAATTGTATTGTTATTCAAGTTGATACAAACATCATTTTATTTATATTATGCTAGAGTAGTTACATTTCCATTTTGAAGTTTTATTTTACAGACTACTTGGATGTCGAGCCGAATGTCATACACCCTGGACGTCAAAATGGAGCCAAATTTAAACCTTACCACTCTTTCAAAATCTAGACCAACATCAGTATCGAAAGTTAAGGTTGCTACGTACACTATGACATAACTCTAATGTAGTTTTGAATTTTGAGTTTAATTATGCGTACGTGTACTTTTGAAATTGTTGGTTTGAGTATTCTTTTTCTTATTAAGTTTTCTATATATTCCACAATAGTTATTCGAAGCACTTATTCAATGCACTGGACAGTCCCCCAGACCAAGAAGAATAAAATTATGTTTCAATGCACTGGACAACCCTAGCAACACTTATCATATTGTATGTGTTTTTATTTGTTTAATTCCATATTATTTGTGTCCATATCATATTAGTTTTAACTTTGCATTACTTATGTTTTTACATCTGATGTAAACAAAGAGCTTTATCAGCTAATTTTAATTTCTATTTGTAAAAGTGGTGATCGCTCAAATATGCTCTGATACCAATTTGTAAAACCGAATAAATGCGGTGTGTGATAATTGATTAAATAGATTCGCAAGTTTCTAATTAAACCTTATTTAATTAAAGTCTATTTTTAAACAAAATTAAATGGGTCCCAAACCATGCAAGTGTGTGCGTGTGTCAAACCATAAATAAATAAAGCATGCGACACAAGTTTAAGAAAAAATCCCCAAAGGGAAAAACCTTTTTATTTCTAGAACTCTGACAAGTTTACAAGACCATTTACTTACATACAATCTTGCTTTCACCCACAAGAGTAACGCACGGTGTCTTCGACAAACCTTCAAAGCAACGGCTAGAAATGTCGTCGGCTGGAATCTCCCGCAAGAACTCCAGATGATCAACAATGAAGAAGAAAACGTATTCTCCACAAGTGTGAACTTTATAAGTACTCCCTCCACAATAACACATAGCTATCAGGTGGTAGAGTTCTCCCCACAAAGAATAAACCACAGCAAAGTGTGTCCTTGAACACCAAAATAATTCACCAAAGCATATGAGATTTTTTGTGAATTGTAATCAAAAAGGGATTAAACCCTAAAAGAAGAAGTCAAAAGGATTCTTCTATTTCGCAGTTTTCTGTCTTTCAAAATGATGGGACTTCTTAATGAAAACGAAATCAGTTAATGAGTATTTATAAAATATCATGATGCCTCGAAAAATGAGTTCATTCGAACGAGATAGTAGTCTCACGCGAACGACGTGCATATGTCATTAAAACGACATCTTGCGACATCCAATGTTGCTCGAACGAGATGGCTATCTCGCTTGAACGACCTGGGCGTCAAAATCGAGGTACGCTCCAACACTTAGAGAAAATTACTCATTCTCAAATTTGACGAAAAAGTCCGCTCCAACACTTAGAAAGTATTTTGTAAAAATATCCCAAAGCTCTAAGTGGAAAGTTAAGGTATTTAAAATATAACCTTACCAAAGTAAACTTCGCGGAGTCTTTTTGATAAAGAACTTGATTTTTGGATCCGTCTTTGATGCTTGAATGTTCTTGAAAGCTCTTCGATGGTGTAGCGGTATATGACATAGTAAATTGATAACGGACTTATAAAAATATGTCCTTACACTATTAACTTATTGCATGGTGGAAATTCAGAGCAACTATAAATACCAGTGCATTCATAGGCAATATCATGAATATTTTAGGTGGCATTATCTTTGGTTTGTGTTAACTAGGGTCATTCGCCTCCTGAAAGAGCCGCAACAGCACTACCCAGAAACCATCATCACCGCCATGGAGTTCGCTAGCATTTTTAACTGAGTTGGAATGTAAAAGCTGCTGGCATTTGTTAAGTATAATTTTCAATATTGTTATATTCTTGCTATTCACTATATTATAATTTAAGATAGCTCTGTTAGTTCACACTGTATGGGTGATTAAATTTGAGATAGCTTTGTTAGTTCAATATTGCCTTGTTGTTCACCATATTATAGTTTGATATTTAGTCTTATTTCATTTGCTATGTTTTCTACGTTTTGGGGATTTCTCGAGATGATTAACATACTGTATGGGTGATTCAACAGGCTCATAATTTAGGATTTATTAGACAAATATATTTAATTCCTTTCCATTGAAATATTCATTGTAAAAGTTATAAAAATGATTTTACTTTCTTTCATTTGTTGAACCAATTTCTTAATTCCTTTACGAGACCAATTTAAATCATTTGTTTTCTTTTTTCCTGAAGGTTCATGTCCCGAAGTGTGCACATTTAGGAACACTGAGAGGTAATTTCTTAAATTTTCATAGTATTTATTTTCATGTTCTCTCCCCATTGTTCAGTTACACTTGACCCGAAATGTGTTATGTCGTCTTTCATGTCAGGCATCAAAGAACTTGAGGATTGTAACGAGGAAGATACAAAGAGGAACTCTCACAATAGATAGAGCGTAGATGCCCAATACTAAGACCTGGGAAGGAACATATGCTCAATAGATTCTAGGGACAAGGAGCATATACGTCTACGCTAATGTGTATGTCACCCCCTAACCCCATTAGGATATATTTAACTAAATAGTTTACAAACCACAATAATAATTTATTTATTATTTAGGTAATACATATTGAAACAACTTCAAGGTTAAAATGCGGAATATTAAAAAAATCCAATCGTTTTAAGGACACATAATTTCAACAGAACTAACATATCATTTAACTTAATTACAACTAGTGCAGTGTATAAAACAAACTAACAAGACCCTACTTCTATGTACTCAACCTCCTAGACCTGGCAGTGGCAGCTGGAAAACCTGAAAATGCAAACATATAAAACCATGAGTTTAAAAACTCACTGAATGTACTGCATCTCTATATAGTAAAAGTACTATATTAACATCTCAACATATTAATATATACATCTCTATGCCAAATTAGGACATATGCATATCCGGAGTTAATAAACCCCATATCTCCTGCCCGTAGGCAATAATCATATCCATAGGTTTTAAAAACCTAACATCTCCTGAATTGCATAGCAACTCAACATATCCTGACTTTTATAAACCCATAACATCTCAACATCTCTTGGATTTTAAATAAGCCATAACATCTCAACATCTCTTGGATTTTAAATAAGCCATAACATCTCAACATCTATTGGCTTTTAAATAAGCCATATCATCTCAACATATAATACACATACATCGTATCAAAAATCAACTCAGTAAGTACGCTAACATTGGGTTGTCAACTATGTATTCACGTTTCCCTCTGGTGGAGCTGAACTTGGTTGATTTGCAACACCTATTAATCCAACTAAATCAGTACTGAATCTCTATCACAAGTATTATCTTAATATAATTATGTACTTTCACTGACTACACAACCATAATATGATTCCACTTAAGTAGAATCCCAAGAAACATGAGTAAAGTCTAAACAATGGTATATATGTTGATAGAGTTATGAACATTCAATTGTAGAACATACCTCATAAGAATTTTACAACTAAAACTAGGTAACTATTAAAGCATACTTCTCAATGTATATAAACATGAAACATGTACTCAAAATACTCTTTGGAAAGAGCGGATACAAACATTCTTTCATGGAGTATCCAATATGGCCTCAAATTATTGTCCTCCATACTTAACCATCCCATATTCATAAATAGTACACATACAGATGTCCAAGCTTATCAATCTGAAAACATATCTGAATCTACTTTCCGTTACAAGTGACGGTGTAATTTTTCAAGCTTCCTAGGGCAAGTTATGGCCATTTCTTTACAACACAAGATATGTGCCCTACAAACTCCTCTCTTGTTCCTTTGACTTCCAAGAATTTTCATAATTTTTATACAAAATAGATTTCCATGATTTTCGACAAACTTTCAGTAGACATACTAAATTGTACAGAATTAAAGTTTCATAATATTTGGACTTCATTTGCTATCTCAAAATCTTGACCAAACTTTGGGCATACCGAAATGAAATATACAAACAACAACTATATACCAACTTGCAACCATCACTAAAGCCTAACCATAAGGAGTTAAATTCTAATTTTCGGATATTATATGAATATATGAGTCTATTTTCATATCCAATTGGAATTTATGAATTCAAGTAAGCAAACAAAGAGATATACAAGTTTGAATACAAAGGGTTTCAATACAAAGCAATATGACCTATAACACCACTTATCTCACATGTGAACCAATACATATTATCACAAAGGAGGATGGAATTTGGATCAATACTTCACGATTTATATACTTTGAAATAAGTATAATAGAAGATTAAAACAATATTAACACATAATATTACCTTGGAAACACCTTAAGGATTTTCTTGGAATTGTTTTCCTAGATTTTCCTTGTAACCCTTTCTTCCTTAACTTTTACCTCTCTTTCCTCAAGATAATAACACCTCAAACTGAACCTAGGGAGTTATTTGCTGAAGAAATAAGGTTAAGGGAGAGTTTTAAGTCGGTCAAGGCTGCCTCCCAAGCCATCCAATCAAATTAAAACATTTGGTTTAATAAAAGATAATTTACCACTTAAGGGAATTGACAGATTTTCCCCTTCTCGTAATTTTGACCTAACTTTTTACTCGAACATCCGTTTGATGCACCGTTTTCTGTGTTACAACCTAAATCACATGTCTACAACTATTTAGTTTTCACCTCAAGTCAATTGTAATGTTACAAGGGTCAAAACTAGTCTTAAACAGGAACATTTCTATCGAAAATAACCAAATCTTGTGTTCGTAAATAATTCGACATTTCATGATTTATGAAAGTAGAATTATTCTAACCATAATCACTTAACATTAGATATACTAATAACACATTATTCATATCACATAAGATAAGTATAATTTAAATATAATTTATCATAATGATATA
Source organism: Sambucus nigra (assembly GCA_949130495.1). Taxonomy (NCBI): domain Eukaryota; kingdom Viridiplantae; phylum Streptophyta; class Magnoliopsida; order Dipsacales; family Adoxaceae; genus Sambucus; species Sambucus nigra. The sequence continues at coordinate 752,301,232 of OX422209.1, forward strand.
CGGGTTGTCACAACCTCCCCCACTTAGAAAATTTCGTCCCCGAAATTTAATACGAATGTCACTTACCAAACAAATGGGGAGATACTGTTTCTTCATGCTATCCTCCATTTCCCAAGTTTATTATTTAATTCCATGGCTCATCCACATAACTTTAACTAAGGGAATAACTTTATTCCTCAATACTTGCTCCTTACGATCAAGAATTTCCACCGGTTCCTCGATGTACGACAAGTCTTCTTTCAGTTCAATAAGCTGGGTTTTCCGTTGATGAGATGGATCTGCCAAATACTTATGAAGCATCGATACATGGAACACTTCATGCAAACGAGATAACTCTGGAGGTAATTCTAATCTATATGCCAAGGTTCCAATTCTTTCCAACACTTCATATGGTCCAATGTATCTTGGACTTAGTTTCCCCTTCTTTCCAAATCTCATAACGCCTTTCCATGGTGAAATACGTAGGAATACAAAATCCCCCTTCTGAAATTCCAATGGATACTTCCTCTTATCTGCATTAAATTTCTGTCTGCTTTGCGCTATCTTTATCCGTTCCCGAATCATTTTGATCTTTTCAGTTGTTATATCTATCAATTCAGGACCCAAAAGTTTCCTTTCACCTACTTCATCCCAATACAAAGGCATTCTACATCTCCTCCTATATAAAGCTTCATACATAGCCATACCAATGGTGGACTGATAACTATTATTATACGAGAATTCCATCAATGGCAAATGATCATCCCAATTGCCCTTGAAGTCAAATACACAAGCTCGTAACATGTCTTCTAATATTTGAATCGTCTTCTCAGATTGCCCATCGGTTTGTGGATGAAATGCAGTGCTGAACTTCAAACTTGTGCCCATGGCATTCTGTAAACGAGGCCAAAACTTAGAAGTGAACGTTGGATCTCTATCTAATACAAATGACACTGGTGACCCATGTAAACGGATAATCTCATCAACGTACATACATGCATACTTGTCAACCGTGTAGGTAGTCTTAACTAGAAGAAAATGGTCCGACTTTGTCAATCGATCTACAATCACCCAAATAGAGTCATTCCCCTTTGGTGATCGTGGTAATCCTGTAACAAAATCCATCGTTATATGCTCCCACTTCCATTCCGGAATAGGCAATGACTGCAATAATCCTGCCGGCTTCTGATGCTCTGCTTTCACTTGCTGGCATACTAAACATTTAACTACAAATTGTGTAATCTCACGTTTCATATTGTTCCACCAGTAATACTCTTACAAATCTCTATACATTTTGGTACCTCTCGGATGCATAAAGTAAATAGAACTATGTGCCTCTTCTAATATATCCTTCTTTAAGGAGGGATCATTCGGTACACAAATTCTGTTTTTATAACACAATGATTCATCCTTCTTAATTTCAAAGTCACTCTCTTTACCATCTAGGATTTCCCGTTTCTTCTTTTCAAGGAATGGATCACTGACTTGCAAATTTCGTATGCGTTCTTCCAGTAAAGGTCTCACTGTAACGTGTGCAAATAACGCCCCCATTTTAGATAAGTTCAACTCGACTCCCATCAGTCTTAATTCCATAATATTTCCAACTCGTGTACATTAAATACAAGATAACCTCCCCAATAACTTTCGACTCAGAGCATCTGCAATAACATTGGCCCTCCCGGGATGATGGTGAATGGTATAATCATAATCTTTAATTAACTCTATCCAACGTCTTTGTCTCAAATTCAAATCTCTCTGTGTAAATAAATACTTCAAACTTTGATGGTCAGTGAAAATTTCACACATCTCTCCATACAAATGATGTCTCCATAATTTCAAGGCAAAAATAATAGCCGCAAGTTCTAAATCGTGCGTAGAGTAATTACGTTCATGCGTCTTCAACTGTCTAGATGCATAAGAAATTACCTTTCCATGTTGCATAAAAACACAACACAGACCCTGATGTGAAGCGTCAGTATAAATCTCTGTTCTAAAAGGCCCGCCTAGGCCCACCTAGGCTTGAGGCTTGAGAGAAACGCATCGCCTGCGCCTTATTACGCCTTATTCTTGGTAAAAGGCTTAAGGCACACTTTTTTTTTAAAAAAACAAAGGATTAGTTGACAAATAATGGTTATGGAGCATGAATATGAGAAAGATGGCTACCAAACATATGGATATATTATCAAAATTCTAGTTATGTACCATTTTATTATATTACTAGCCTTAGAATAATTAAAATAATAAAAAAAAGGAAAAATGCCTTTTTACGCCTAGGCGCGCCTAGGCTCCTAAGGCTTGAGGCTTGACCTCTACGCCTCGACCACGCCTCGCGCCTTTTAGAACCTTGGTATAAATCATAAAAACTTCTCCACTGGATGGAACAGTGAGAACTGGAGCTGATACTAGCCTATTTTTCAACTTTTCAAAGATGTGCTGACATTCATCACTCCACACAAATTTCACTTCCTTTCGGGTCAATTTATTCAATGGCAAGGCTATAGATGAAAACCCCTTTATGAATCTTCTATAATATCCTGCCAATCCTAGGAAACTCCTTATCTTCGTTACATTCCTCGGTCTCTCCCATTGCACAATTGCCTCCACCTTCTTAGGGTCAACATAAATTCCATCTCCCGAAACAACATGCCCTAGAAATACTACCTGATTTAACCAAAACTCAAATTTGCTAAACTTAGCAAACAATTGACTATCTCCCAAAACTTGCAATACAACTCTTAGATGCTTCTCATGTTCCTCTTGGCTAGGTGAGTATATCAAAACATCATCGATAAAGACAATCACGAACGAATCTATGAAAGGATGAAATACTTGATTCATTAAATCCATAAACACCGCATGAGCATTTGTTAACCCAAATGGCATTACCAAAAATTCATAATGACCATAGTGAGAACGAAAACCTGTCTTAGAAATGTCACAATCTCTCACCCTTAATTGATGATAACCCGATCTCAAATCAATTTTTGAAAACACTTTAGCACCCTGTAATTGATTAAATAAATCATCAATACGAGGCAATGGATATTTATTTCGAATAGTCACCTTGTTAAACTGTCGATAATCAATGAAGAGTCGCATGGTGCCATCTTTCTTCTTCACAAATAATACTAGAGCGCCCCATGGTGATACACTGGGTCGAATAAAACCTCTATCTAGCAAATCCTGCAGTTGAACCTTTAACTCCTTTAGTTCCACAGGTGCCATTCTATATGGAGAAATAGAAATTGGAGCTGTACCAGACACTAAATCGATAGTAAACTCTACCTCTCTACTAGGTGGTAATCCTGGTAATTCATCTGGAAAAACATCTGCAAAATCCTTAGCGACTGGGATATCTTCTAATTTTTGCAATTCCCGATATGTATCCACAATATATGCTAAAAATCCTTGACAACCCTTATTTAACAATTTCCTCGCCCAAAGGGCTGAAATAAGACAGTTCGGAACCACATTTCTTTCCCCAGTAAATTTTAATTCTTCGTCCCCCAGCATATTATATGTAACCTCCTTACGAAAATAGTCAATTGATGCATGGTAGGAAGATAGCCAGTCCATACCCAAGATAATATCAAAATCTCGAATATCTAGGGGAATTAAATCAATGGTCCACTCCCTCTCCCCCATATACAATACATAATTTTTATACACAAGCTCGACTAACATCACATCCCCCATAGGTGTAGAAATATATAAACCACAATCTAGATAAGAACATGGTCTACCCAAATGCATGGTAAATGACAGTGCTACAAATGAATGAGTAGAACCTGGATTAGTAAGCACGTAAGCATGTTTGTTCATGACAGAAAATGTACATGTCACCACCTCTGGAGTAGCCTGAGCATCCTGTAAAGTCATAGCAAATATCCTTCCCGGAGCCTTGGATCCACTAGCTTATCCTCTACCTCCTCCTCTCCCTGTGCCTCCAGGTGATGAGCCTCAACTAGTAGTAGCTGATTGAATCCCTCCCAGTAGCATATGACAGTTCTTTTTAGTATGAACAATTTGATGGCAGTGATAACACTCTACCCCCTTTAACTTGGGATAATCTGGACTAATATGGCCCTCAGCTTTGCAAAAATAGCATGTAAAAGACTTGGACTGCCTATTGTCATTCTCCTGTTGTCTATTCTGTTGGACCACCGATCCTGCACCCCTAAAACTACTTGGTGTCCTATTCTGAACATAATTTCCAGTCCCTCTACCGCGCTAAAATCCTTGACTCCCTTATTTTGAGTATTCTACATTGCCTTCCTTTTGCTGAGATGAATCAAATATACTCCTCTTTCCCCTTTGTTCCCTATTATTTATTGCATCGTTAACATCTCCTTCAACCATCATAGCTTTGTTAACTAAGGAAGAATAATCTACCATCTCAAGTGCAGTGAGTCTAGACTTGACAACCAAATTCAACCCATCCTGAAATCTGGTGCATTTATCCTCCTCATCACGTAAGAAATGTAATGAAAATTGAGACAAAGATGTGAATTTAGTTTCATACTCCCTGACCGACATATTCCCCTAAGCCAATGATAAAAATTCTCTCTCCTTTTGCTTCCAGTACGTGCGAGGAAAATACTTTTCATATAAGACTTTAATAAAGGAATCCCAAGTAATTACCTCACCTCCCTCAGGAGTAAGCAATAAATGTTTGGAAGACTCCCACCAATATTTAGCTTCTCAGTTTAACCTGAAAGTAGCCAAAATCACATTCTGCGCGCCAGGTACATTCATCACCCCGAAGATAGTTTCTCTGTCTCTAACCCAAGCCTCAACTTCTAAAGGATCTACAGAACCTGAGAATGCTTGGGGGTTCAATTTGATAAACTTCTCATACAGAGTATTCTTCTCCTCTCGTTGTATTTCCCTTTCTCTTCTTGCCAAAGTCTACTCCTCCAAGTACTTGGCTTGTTGTTCTGCTATTTGCATCATAAACATGTTTTGTTGTTCTGCCATTAAAATCATGGCACGAGCCATCTTCTGCATATCTATAAGTTGTTCAGGAGCCCCCTCCACATTATTTGGATTTTGCTGGTTTACTGTATTTGAAGACTCCTCATCCACCCTCTCATGAACATTTTCTCCTTCCATAGCTTACTATCTATCATAAACCATAATTATAGAAACAAGAATACAACATTTATTTCTAACATAATGGTTAGTATTTCTCATAAATTAATATAAATAACCCACACAACGCTATTTCTGCCACTGCCATATCTAGACTCTCTAACCCCAGAATATAAAAACCTAAAGCTCTGATACCAAGTTGTCACCCCCTAACCCCATTAGTATATAATTAACTAAATAGTTTACAAACCACAATTATAATTTATTTATTATTTAGGTAATACATATTGAAACAACTTCAAGGTTAAAATGCGGAATATTAAAAAAATCCAATCGTTTTAAGGAAACATAATTTCAACAGAACTAACATATCATTTAACTTAATTACAACTAGTGCAGTATATAAAACAAACAAACAAGACCTTACTTCTATGTACTCAACCTCCTAGACCTGTAAGTGGTAGATGGAAAACCTAAAAATGTAAACATATAAAACCATGAGTTTAAAAACTCAGTGAATGTACTGCATCTATATATAGTAAAAGTACTATATTAACATCTCAACATATTAATATATACATCTCTATACCAAATTAGGACATATACATATCCGGAGTTAATAAACCCAACATCTCCTTCCCGTAGGCAATAATCATATCCATAGGTTTTAAAAACCTAACATCTCCTGAATTGCATAGCAACTCAATATATCCTGACTTTTATAAAGCCATAACATCTCAACGTCTCTTGGCTTTTAAATAAGCCATAACATCTCAACATCTCTTGGATTTTAAATAAGACATAACATCTCGACATCTCTTGTCTTTTAAATAAGTCATATCATCTCAACGTATAATACGTATACATCATATCCAAAATCAACTCAGTAAGTACACTCACATTGGGTTGTCAACTATGTATTCACGTTTCCCTCGGGTGGAGCTGAACTTGGTTGATTTGCCCTTACACCTGTTAATCCAACTAAATCAGTACTGAATCTCTATCATAAGTATTATCTTAATATAATTATGTACTTTCACTGACTACACAACCACAATATGATTCCACTTAAGTAGAAACCCAAGAAACATGAGTAAAGTATAAACAATGGTATATATGTTGATAGAGTTATGAACATTCAATCGTAGAACATACCTCATAACAATTTTACAACTAAAACAAAGTAACTATTAAAGCATACTTCTCAATGTATATAAACATGAAACATGTACTCAAAATACTCTTTGGAAAGAGCGGATAAAAACATTCTTTCATGGAGTATCCAATATGGCCTCAAATTATTGTCCTCCATACTTAACCATCCCATATTCATAAATAGTACACATACAGATGTCCAATCTTATCAATATGAAAACATATCTGAATATACTTTCCGTTACAAGTGACGGTGTAGTTTTTCAAGCTTCCTAGGGCAAGTTATGGCCATTTCTTTACAACACAAGAAATGTACCCTACAAACTCCTCTCTTGTTCCTTCGACTTCCAAGAATTTTCATAATTTTTATACAGCATAACTTTCCATGATTTTCAACACACTTTCAGTATAAATACTGAATAGTACAGAATTAAAGTTTCATAATATTTGGACTTCATTTGCTATCTCAAAAGCTTGACCAAACTTAGGGCATACCGAAATGAAATATACAAACAACAACTATATACCAACTTGCAACCATCACTAAAGCCTAACCATAAGGAGTTAAATTATAATTTTCGGATATTATATGAATATATGAGTCTATTTTCATATCCAATTGGAATTTATGAATGCCAATAAGCAAACAAAGAGATATGCAAGTTTGAATACAAAGGGTTTCAATACAAAGCAATATGACCTATAACACCACTTATCTCACATGTGAACCAATACATATTATCACAAAGGAGGATGGAATTTGGATCAATACTTCATGATTTATATACTTTGAAATAATTATAATAGAAGATTAAAACAATATTAAGACATAACATTGCCTTGGAAACACCTTAAGGATTTTCTTGGAATTGTTTTCCTAGATTTTCCTTGTAACCCTTTCTTCCTTAACTTTTACCTCTCTTTCCTCAAGCTAATAACACCTCAAACTGAACCTAGGGACTTATTTACTGAAGAAATAAGGTTAAGGGAGAGTTTTAAGTCGGCCAAGGCTACCTCGCAATCCATCCAATCAAATTAAAACATTTGGTTTAATAAAGGACAATTTACCACTTAAGGGAATTGACAGATTTTCCCCTTCTCGTAATTTCGACCTAACTTTTTACTCGAACATCCGTTTGATGCACCGTTTGTTGTGTTAAAACCCCAACTCACATGTCTACAACTATTTAGTTTTCACCTCAAGTTAATTGTAATGTTACAAGGGTCAAAACTAGTCTTAAATAGGAACATTTCAATCGAAAATAAGGAAATCTTGTGTTCGTAAATAATTCGACATTTCATGATTTATGAAAGTTGAATTATACTAACCATAATCACTTAACATTAGATATACTAATAACACATTATTCATATCACATAAGATAAGTATAATTTAAATATAATTTATCATAATGATATACGGGTCGTCACAGTGTACTTCATCAAACATTGACATGTAACTCAAATACAGGTCTGAGGTCTATTATTATTGAGGTTATAGATGAATTTAAAAAAATGAGGTTATTTAGTTATTCTTATGAAGATACCTTTGAAATGTAATCCATGTTTTTTTTTGTTCTGTTTAGGTACTGCATAATGTTGATTTATATGTTTTTTACATTGATAATATATCTCTATTTTGGTTGTGTTTATACCTTACTCAGTGATCTATTCAAACGAAGGAAATTCTCTCCAATTTTTTTTAATTGTTTATACTTATTTTTGTTTAATTTTTTTAAAGTTAAATTGATAATGATGTTTATGTGAGGTCCAAATTGTTGAAATTGTTCACATTTTTGTTCTAAAAAAACTTGTACGACTTAAATTTACCCGATTCGATACTTTGAAAATTTAAACTTCTAATGTATAAAACATTTATTATTTATATTATACAAGACTTTAAGCTTTTCAAAATTATCAGCATGCCTTCAGGCACGGGTATACCCTAGTGTGTGTGTATATATATACACACACATACACACAACACACGAGATGTTAAGGAAGGCTAGGGACGAGGTTTCAACAGGTATTTAGTTGTCTCGGGTCACATAAAATTCGACTTTGGGGCTTTTGCCCGCATTTTCCCCCAAAATTGACTTGAATTATGTATTTTTAATCCACAACTGTGTGTTGACTTATAAGATAAACAAATACACAGAAAGATCGAATATTAACAAGAACTAACAATTAAAATGAGTCTATTTGGGGGATAAAAATAACAGTTTTTGGTGCTTATCATACCACCCCCAAGCAAAACTTTGCTAGTTCTCGAGCAAAAATAGAGAGAAACCGAAAGACATAACTAAAAGTGTGCCACTTTTGCAGGAAATTTTGATTGTACTTAGCATGTGCAACACGCCATTAAACATATAGGTTACCCTACAAGATGATCATTGGCTGGTGAGGGTTTGTAGTGAATATTCCCATAAAATTTTGAAATGATTTTATTGAAAATAGTTTATTCAAAACCAATGACTCTCTAATTTTATGTAGGAAATATCACACTATCCATATTCAAATAATCGAAGGAATATGAACAACGAAGTCTTAAGTGTATGAAAAGATAATCTTACTTAATGATAAAGGATAAATCTCCCCTAGAACTCAATGTGTTTCGTGTGAACAGTTTCAAATATCATAAGAGTAATTTGTAGAATGCTTTTAGAATCAATGCTTCAACCTTAAATCTCCCCAGATATCTCTCTCTCAAATGAATTCTTTGAGATTTGGGTATAATGTATATCTCTTGTGTGTAAGTATGTGAGTTTATTTAAAAAATATCAAATATCTCATACACATATATAAGAAAGAATGGATACATGAAAGAATCGATCTCATGAAAAAATGCAAATCACTATGTTGAGAACGTCTTGTTATTCACCATATTGACTTCTCATTTACCAGAACACCTCCCTAAGGTGTATGCGTAAAGGACGAGGGGAAATGACATGGGGAATATGGATGATATGACATTTTCTAGGTTTTCAGAAGAGTAGACTACAAATTGAACAATTAATGTCTTCATTTCACAAAATTTAGATGGCATTTTATTTTTATTTCTCTTTTTTCTTTCTTTTTATATATATTTTTTCTTTTCTTACGATGTATTTTTCTATGATAACACGAATGAAGATATTTTTACATTTATAATTTCAAACATAACTTTTTCTCAAAACCAAGGAAAATAATGGGAAAATGACATACGAATGGTGTTTGGGGGTAAATATGGGTAAAAGAGAGTGAATGATGATTTTAGTATGTAAAAAATCAGTATATAGGTGAAAAAGTTTGGTGCCCGAGATAAATTAGAAGTCACATGTTTCTTATAACTAGAAAGTGACGTCATTATTCGTGGTTACACTAAAAATGAAGATTAATGAGATCATACAATGACTTCAATATGGTACCCAAAGATATTTGAATCAACTTATGACTCGGAGATTGAATAACAACCCTCAAAAAGGTGAAAAATATGAAAACTCACGGAATTAAGTCTATATTAGTGATCTTTTAAGGTTATCTTGAAAATCTTTACACTCTCCAACTTTTAACTATTACGACGTGATACGTGTGCAAAAAGGTGTTAACTCATAGGAATTCAAGCTGCCAAATATGCTTCAAGAAGTATTACTTAATATTTGTACGATTCAATTATGACTTCAAATTCGAACACAATTATACCAAACTCTAAAATGAATGGATGATTGATAAATCTCGTCAAAATGATATAAGAACTGCCAAAAAATCACTTATTTTCAACAAAAATCAAATCAGGTATGATTTTGATAAATGTTCTACCCCTAAAAGAAAATAGAACATCGTCCTCGATGTTTAAAATCATATTTTAAATTGAAATCAAAAGTTAGGAAAGAGTTACCATAGCCAATCACTAATGAAGTTTTCCATAAGATGCATCCAGGGAAACCTGAATAAATGTTACAAAACAAAATGTATGAAGGATGTATATAGAAAGATATACAACGGGATACCTCTTGATAGTACTAAGTTTAACGTGTTCCTCTAGATCGATAGAATTTTTCCCCTTAGGGAATCAGAATTTGGGCACAGGTGGCAGATGGAAATATGCTTGAAATATTACCCTCAACAAGACTAAAAAATCAGTTCTCATAAATTGTGTAAATAAGGTCAATCTCTTCCAGAGGACACGATAATTCTAAGAAAAGCTTAAGATGTTGACCATTGACCAGGAAAATACTACCATCGTTGGAATTTAGAATGGTAATGGCACTATAGGGAGTGACTGAATCCATAAGGAATGGACCTGAACACATAGTATTAAGGTATTCGAGAAATATATGGAGATGATAATTATACAATAAGACCTTTTGACTCGGATGGAAATATTTGTGCAAGATGTTTTGGTCGTGGGTCCATTTCATTTTTTCCTTATATTTTTTTTGGAAAAATCACACGCGTCGTTCCACAATTCTTCTAACTTATTAAGTGACAATTTCCTATGAATACCTACCTCGTTGATACCATATTTAAGGGTTTTAATGGCCCAATACATGTGATTCTCAAGCTCAGTGGGAAGGTGTCATTGTTTGACAAAAACTAACCAGTCAAGAGACATAAAAATCAAAGTCTCATGCGCAGTATGGTATGCCCACAGTAAGTCATTTAAGCATAAGGACCAATCTTTTCGATTAGGATTGACTATCTTCTAGAGGATTTACTTAATTTCTCAATTGGACACCTCAATTTGACCACTCGTTTAAGGGTGACAATAGAGACAAACTTTGTGAGTGACACCATACTTTAGAACATGTTGTTCGAATACTTGATTATAGAAATACCTACCCCCATCACTAATGATAGCCTTAGGGGTGCAAAAATGTGCAAAAATATAATCCTTCGGAAAATTAACCACACCACGCTAATCATTGGTACGAAAAGTTATGGCTTCCATCCATTTCAACATGTAATCAATTGTAAGTAAGATATATTGAAAACCATTAGAATAGGGTAACAAATCCATATAAATAAATACCCCACACATCAAAGAGTTCGATGATAAGAATGGGCAAGAGAGGCATCATATGTGAGTGTATATGTGTGTGTGTGTGTGTGTGTGTGTGTGTATTGTCTGAAAAAAGTAACATAATATATATAGATATGCATAAAATACTCACGAGTAATGTTACGAGTCCCAATTACAAAGCCTAAATAACCCTGAATAAATTGACACACCCTTAAAATATTGTATTGTGCATTATTAACGTAAAAAGGTACAAAATTTTAATGTTGTCTTAACTCATTTGGGAGATAACTTAGGACATTTATTGAGACTTGAATCATTATTCTTGAACACAAAAATAAACACAAGGTAATATACAAACTAAAAAAAAATGACATACACCAATAATAATAAACAGAGACGCGTATATACAACAACTAATACTACTACTAATAAAAAAATATAATAATAAAAAATATATATATATACACATAATTAAACACATATACAAAACACACGGGAGATTAAGTAAGGCTAGGGACGGAGTTTTAAAGGTTATTTGGTTGTCACGGGTCACATAAAATCTAATTTTAGCGCTTTTGACAGTATTTTTGCCGCAATTGACTTGAATTGTGTATTTTGAAACCGTAATTGTGTATTGACCTTCAAGAAAACAAATACACATAATTGGACAATATTAATGAGAACAAACTGTAGACACCACATTCAAGGACCCCCCTAAGTCTCCTCAGGTCATACTCCGAGCATTGATCTAGACGCCATCGGGTGCTCCTCGACCCTTTTGACTCCGTTCAACCCTATCATCAGAGAAAAATCTCATTAAATCTTCAAAGGGCTCTAAATTCCCTTTCCAATAGTCCACCCCGTTCACGAATCGACATGATTCGGACGAACATACCATTTTACTATCGAAAATTGATTTGGAGCAGGCCCCAATTTGACCCCAATCAACTTCATCGTTAGAGTGAAAGATCTTTGAATCTTCTAAGGGCACTGAAACCCCTTTCCAACGGTCCATCCCGTGCGTGAAACAACATAAATGTTTGGGCAAACTATCAGTTTCCCCCTAAAAACTAATCTGGAGGCCATAGGGCACTCTCGGGCTCCGTTTGATCAAGGTCAACTCTTAAGCTCAAATGAGACTGAATGAATCTACGAAGGCCACTTAATAACCTTGTAATACCTCGTAAGTTTTAATATTTTTTATTATGAGATAAATTAAAAGTTAATGGGGATTAATTGGAATTATTTAGGAAATATTTAATTGGGATTAATCTGAAATTCATATTACTAGAGATTATAGTAACGTGTAATTTTGAATGTTACTTGGTGATATATAACTAATATATGAATATGATGTTATTTATATTATCGTGAGTTACTAATACGGTAACAATGGATATTAATTCAGGACGCGGTATGAGACATGTCGGGACCAATTTAAATGAATAAAAGGAAACATTATTTTATATCAACCTTATGATCATTTCGAGTGCGCCGCTGCGTCCGAAAGGGTCGAAGTAGTCAGAAAAGTCTAATCGGGTGTTGGATTTGGGTCTCGGGTCAAGAGGGAGATTAAAGGACACCCTCGAAGGGGCATTTTAGTCATTTTACTTGGGAGATGAATAGTAATTTCAGGTTCTGTCTTATTATAAAGGTGTTGGGTTAAAGGAACGTAGGTTCATTCCATTTCATTACAAAATATTTGAGAGGTCTTAGTGTGAGAGAGACTAAAAGTTTCATTGGGAGAAGAAGAGGTTGCTTAGAAAAGGGGAGAGTCTTTCGGGGAAAACCAAAGGGGATTAACCACCTTCTTCCGCGAGTAACACCACCGAAAACTCACCAAAAAATGAGGAAGAAATCCTACACGATCATCACCAAAGGTTCAGACCTACATAACTAAGGAAAGTGCAATTCTTGCTTTATTTTTATGTTTAAAATATCCATGCTAGATAGGATAATTAGGAACTAAGAATTCACATGTTTCAATGATAAACTATAGAGTTTTTAATTTAGTTATGGACATGAGAATTAGATAGGATAAATCTCTTTCTGTACAAAGGTTTTAATCCATGAAATTTTTGTTTCAATTGATGGAGGAAATCTGAGTTCATATAATTTTCTGGAAGAAATATTTAAATATGAGAATTCTGGGAACAATATGATTTAATCCAAGCTAATTGATGAATTTAGGTTGTTTGATTGTAGGAATTTGATCATATACCTTACTATTTCAATTGAGATGGATTAGGAGAAGTTTTGGATTGATTTATGTTGGTTTTGATGAGAAAAAAGTGTTAAACCTGTAGGTTGTAATATGTAGAAACTGGGCTGATATCTGATCGATCGATCGACTCAAGAATGTCGATCGATCGACCCATGACCATCAATCGAACGACTCCCCCTGGAAATGTGAAATGTTTTTCTTTTTAAAGTTTGATTATATCCCAAATTATTAGAAATATTTAGTGATGATTTTTTGAATATGATGGGACTTAAGGGAGGACAGTAGGATATACTTGAGATCCGAGAAATGTATTTTGTGTGGGATTGAATCAGGGAAAGATTAAAGGGGAATTAATTATATATATTTCGATAGAAATAATATTTGAATAATTTTGTACATTAATAAAAGGTGAGGTACTTTGTGAATGTTGGAAAATTATATTTAATCGAGGTAACATTAAGTAAGTGGCATCCACATAATAATATTCGATGAATTAAGTTTGGATAGTTTTAGTACGTTAACGAGGAGCGAAAGACTTGGGTTAATGTTGGATATTTTTTATTAAAGTGAGAAGGACATTATGTGAGTGATAACTACATAATAATAATGTGACAAAGAAAATAATTATAATTAACAAGTACAGATGGTATTAATAAATACAATGGGTACTTGGGGATATTATAAATTCCTAGTATTGTACATTGGGTCAAATGAGTACCTAATTTTTATATAGGTAGATGATAATGCTTATTGATTAATAATTTATGTGAGTCACTATTGATACCAAAATTTACCTTCCTACATGGACCAATTACAAGCCATCACGTGTCATCCTATGTGCCACAAGTCCAACTCAGCATGATAGAAAATCCCAAACAATAAGGAAGCCCGACCAACAGCCGAAAAGTCATTCCATACAGTCAACGAAGCGCCAACAGTCTTACAGCCTGTATTGCCTGTGAAGCGATAGCGTTCATATAGTTAATTCTCATTATGTATTTATGTAAATGCCCAACAAGTAAAGGCATTCAATCCTTTCACATGACAATGATCAAGACCCCCCTTGGGCTATAAATACATTGTATCAGCCGCATCAAGGGATCAAAATATAACTCAAGGCAGTCAATACTCAAAAGTTGACTTAGGCTATTCCATGGAGCTGAACCACTTTAAAAATTGTTGTGTCTTATTTGTTTTACTTAATTTATCTGTGATCAATTAGTTAGGCTTAGTCTAGTTTTTTGCATCAACATATTGGCATCGTCTGTTGGAACGTATTGCAAGCTGGAGTGCCAGCGCAATCTAATCATAGGAATATGCCACCTCCACCAACAAGGAGTATTAGGCATAGCCGTTTCAGAACTTCTAGGGAGACTTCATACCTACGTGGAGAAACTTTTTCTATTAGGGTCACTAATTCCACTAATGGACAATCCCTCATACCAGAAAGATTGAGTGCCTTAGAAAGGCTAAGTAGGTCCTCTCCTTTTGATTATTTGGGACCCTAGGGAAATGCCCTACGAGTTGCGTAGAGAAATACTCGATGACGGAGCGATTTAAGGGAAGGTTCATCCCAATCCAGATTAAATACCCAATGAACTGATAGGTCTAGACAGAGAGAGGGTTAGTAGGAGGAATGTTCAACACGATTTGTTGGTCGGCATAGAAAAGATACCATCCATGGTGCTAGTAGTGATGCCTGGAATGGTTCCATTCAACGTTTGGAGGACATATTGGGAGAAATGGCCAAAGCCAAGAATCCCCTTTAAAGAAATTTTATTAAGTGATCCCCATTTATGCAAACCATCACAGATTTCCCTACGCCGACCAAGTTTAAAGCTCCAGTGGTCACTCCCAAATATGATGGGAAGACTGATCCAGTTCTTCATAAAGAACAGTATCAGGAAAATGCTGATATCTATGTTGTTCCTGATGAGATGAGATATAGGGCCTTCTCGGGAGCAATCACTGCATTTGCTGAAATCTGGTACAACAGCCTTCCTCGGGGGAAATTTTTTTCTTTCAATAATTACCCGAGCTATTCATTGGTAATTTTTGCTTTGGAGCAAAACAAGTGAAGCGAGTAGCTCATTTACTCTGTGTTAGATAGAAAAAAGGAGAAAGAACCATGGATTACATCACTCATTTCAACAATGAGAAACTGGAAGTAATTGATTATGAAGAGTAGACAACAATCACCTCTCTCATGAGTGGTTTACTCCCTAATAAATTATATTATACTCTGGTAAAAGATCCACCAAAGACGATGACAGAATTGATGGCCAAGGCAGCAAAGATTATGAATGCCGAGGAAGCTATGGCTACTAAAAAGAATTCAGACATAAAAGCGAAAGTAAAAGAAGAAGGGAGGTCAGATAAGAATGATCACAAGAATCATAATAAGCTTAGGAGTTCGAAGGGAAAGGAAGGCCTAGATCGGCTCAATAAATTCACTAATTACACTCCTTTAACGGTGGATATACATCATGTGCTAGAGGAAATCAAGCACAACAATGATTTGAGTTGGCCTGAAAAGTTAAGTTCACCTGTTGATAAGAGTGATAAGTCCAGGTATTATGAGTTTCACAAAGATCATGGTCATACTACCAACCGTTTCATTGCTCTCCAGAATGAGATAGAAGCACTCATCCGAAGAGGAAAGCTAGAAAGATTTATTGATCGACGGAATGGTGGAAGAAATGGAGGAAGAGGTCGATAGAGATCTAAATCGCCAGTTAAGCCCAGGGAAGATAAGAAGAGGAACCACGACGATGATCCAGAAGAGGATCCCGATCTTCCCAAGAAATCTAGACAACCGAAACGAGAGGTATTCACACTCAGTTTTGGATCTTTTGACTGTCACATGATTACATGTGGAGATGCCGGAAGAGGAGATCATAAAGATGAAAGGAGGGCTTACCTCAATGAGGCTCAAGCTTGTTCCTATATCCAGCGTATCAACCTCGCCGAGAAGGACCGACCTAGAAAAGTTAACAAGGATAAGATCGTAATTGGATTTTTCAAAAATGATTTATCAGAAGTTTTTCATCCTCATGATGATCCTTTAGTGATCAGAGTCAGGATGAAATACTTATTGGTAGAAAGAACATTGGTAGACAATGGCAGTTTGGCAGACATCTTGTTCGATGCCTGTTTTGATAGTTTGGGTTTCAAACCAGTTAATTGGACCCATACCATAGGCCACTCAGGTCTATCTTGATTAATCCTAAACATGCATCTAGTGATTAAAGCAAGTAAAGTAAAGAATAATCACAACGCCGGATGTACGAGAAAAAAACCCAAAACGGGAAAATAACCTCGGACGGACCAAGCCAAAAAATCACTATGAATATGGTTTTACAAAGACAGATTAGCCTTACACTAAGAATCGATCCCCACGGTTCTTAATGCTCCTTCTGATCTTCAACCGTTCTTCAATAGTGCCCACGCAGAAATTTTATCTTCCGCGATACCTGTCCCCAACACACGCCCCCACATATGTCTCGGTGTCCATCGAATGGCTTTGATTCGTCTACGATGTCGAACCCGAATTCCTTATCTTTTCTTAACCGTAAAACCCTTTGATGTTCAACGTGTAGAACAAACAACTTTGGTGTAGAAAGATCACATAAACATATAAGAATGATAACTCTGATCTTTGCAAACTCTAAGGATGTGTTTAAGACTTTTAAACCTTAGAAAATATGTGCAAACAAGGTTCTGGTTCGTAAAACTGTTTTCCAGAAAGCACACCTACGAAATTATGATGAAAACACTGTTTAAATAGGATTTAAATTCCACCTCAAAAAATGTGTCGTTCGAACGACATGAGGAACTCGTTCGAGCGACATCCCATCTCGTTCGAATGAGATTGGATGACGATTGAACGACAGCACGAAAGTTTGACTTTTTGACTTTTTTGTTTAAAACCTCTCTTCCAATGAGAGATCCAAAAATGTCAAACTCTTTTACGAGCTTATCATCATAAAACGTAGTTTAAATTTTTAAAACACTTTTAATAAATTTAAAAACATTTTTCTTTATAAAAATTATATCCTTATCTTTTATAAAATAATTTCGAGCACCATTAATTGTATGCATTCATACCTGAGTGATCTTCGAATGAATTTATCTTTGAAGACAATTAAAGTTGTACCAATTAAACATCGACATGATTAATTCTTTGAAGATTTGCCGCAACGTTTTCAATTTCTTCAATACGTCATAGACCAAGTGGGATCGTGACAAAATAAAATTCTCCTATGACATATTAGAACCACAGTTTTGTTCACGGAATTAAGTCAAAACAATATAGGGACTCAATTGGAAATTTATGTCCTTACAAATCTCCCCCTTTGACTATTCCGAGATAAAACTAAACCTGTGAAATGCCTAATCGGGCCATCAAGCCGTATGACGCCTAAATCCTATCCCATAAACCCAAAATAAAAAATTACAGGACACGGACTAGAATCTGTAGCACCGGCAAGCATGAAATGTCTTAATGTGATGTAGTCTTGAAATCTCTAATCACTGAAGCATACCTACACACATGAAACAGACAAAACGATACCCAGTGAAGTATGGAGGAACAAATGATACCAATTTATATTTCTAATAACAACAAATCATTTGAAACATGTGAGCAATTATTTGATACCAATTTGAAACAAATATAATCAAACAATATGTAAATCCAGATTTCAATAGTAGCGCTCAACAAATCTCCACCTACATCACATACATCTCTCCCCCTTTTTTGTCTCGAATAGACAATCCGGTGAAAAGATAAACCAATATGAAATATCTAACATGAGAATATGAAACCAATTTGAATCAAGCTAATACCAATTTGAGAATTGAAAACCGCTAGATAATCATGAAATAACCAGCTAAATATGATCAAGCAATGATAAATCAGCTGCTAGTAAACCAAGGAATCACACAAAGTATATCGCAAATTAATCAGGTGTGATAAATAGACTCATATGCAAAATACCAATTTGGAACATAAAAGAATCTGCATATAAACCAAACAGTCCAGAAATGCTTCTCGTAGTACCAAAAATATATCAAATTAAACCAGTGGACTGCAAACCAATCAGAAGAAATTTTTCAGCCTGTCGTTCGAACGAGCCAGGGACTTCGCTCAAACGAGATGAGGAAGTCGCTCGAATGAAGTACAAATGTCGTTCGCGCGAGATGAGTTCTCGTTTGAACGACTTCGCGCGACCTGTAAAAATTTCTCAAATTCCCAGAAATAATATAAAGAATTGCCCAGTGAAAAAAATTCCACAAAAAAATTCCAGGAAGGGCCTGACAGATGTAAAATATATCTAAAACGGTAGGCTTTTAACACAAAACGCAAAAACTCATAAAAATTTAAAATGTGAGTTATATGCAAACATAGTACCGATGTGCTCAAACATGTAGATGGAATGAATGGGCGTTAATCTAAAACAAATGAGTCACAATTCCAACATATCGAAACGAGAAGCTCTAATTGATAGCGATAAATCATCAAAATTTATTATAGCCATATGACGATTAAAGAGTGAGCTTAATGAACTAAACATATTACATTCACACAAATCTAGAATTTTGACGATTCTACAAACAATTGCGTCAAATTGAAATGTTTCAACATTAAGATTAGTTGTGCAAACCCGTTTAAATTTTCTCCAACCAAAATCCCTCATATATATATACTTTTCAAGTTCTTTTGAGGTTTCTAGCATTGTCAACTTAGAGAAAATCTTATTGGCCCTTTTCTTAGCATATTGCATTTTCTTATGGGATCTTTTAAACGGTGGCTTCGCAGCCCTTTCCGGTGAATCACTCATCATTTTTACCAATTTTAAATCCTCAAAGTAAACGATTATTACATGCACACTTCTCCTTAAGTATACTTATGCATGGATGACAAGATTGAGATAAGAACGCCACACCAAATTCAAATAAGCAAGAGAAGTCAAACATCCATATAAACTCGTGCATGTGTGTAATGTTGGCATATATACAAAGTCGAATCAAAATGCATATCAACTTCGAAACAACCCCATATAAACAATGGTTAAGATCATTCTAAGCATCGATAATAATGACCAAATGTCCTAGCCACATGGATAATGAAACGATGGAGGGTCCAAGGACACCAATATGCCACATCAAACATGTAAACTCAAAAACAAAAATTGAAAATCTTTTTGTCTTTTCAAACATATTTTGACTCAAAGAAAAGTAAAATATTTTTGGGTTTTCAAAAGTTTTCTCAAAAATAAAATCTTTTTGTATTTTTCAAATAAGACTCAAACAAATGAAAACTATAATACCAAATGATATACATGTCATAATACTAGCAATGAATATATCATGAAGCAAACTAGCATATGAAAAACATGGCAACACTATCATCCGTTAGATTTAGCATGGGAAGAATCAAGTGCACCCAAGTGAGAATCATGAAGTTTAATTCCTAAAGCCAGTAAATCTGATTTCCTAACTCAAGTAGGTGTAAACCGACGCATGGGGGTTTGGGTAACCGGTGCAACTTTATTCTTAAACTTCCTATGAGCTTGTCTAAGGTCGTAATAATAATGCCTAAGGTGACCTTTCCTACCACAAAATGAGCAAGTATAGCGGTGGTGGGAATGATTACCTTTATGTGAACCTTTTCTAACCATCCTAGTGTTTCTCACACGTGCGAGGGGAATGGGAACAATTCTCTCACCAAAACCTATACCTCCCCTATCTTCCTTAATTTGGACGGTGCCTAGGATCTTATCTAACTTCTCCGACCTAGCCTCTAAATCAAACTTGACTCTAGACGAGTCTATCAATCTCTCCTCCAACTCGTGAATCATAGACTCGAGCAAATGTCTAGACTCCTCAAACACTAAAATCTCTTTTTTCAAGGACTCCATCAAACCACGAAGATTATCTCTCTCTTTATCCATAAACTCTAATTTCTCCCTAAACTTTTTTTCTCGTTCCCTAAGATCCTCAATCAAACTATCATTATTTTCTATGGCACGCTCATTCAACTTAGATTGCAATTCTGAGTTAGCCTTTTTCACCTTCACCGTTTCGGCATACAACTCAGTAAACGCATTTTGTAATTCTTTCACATCAACCTCCTCCTTGTCACTCTCTTTACCCTCACTAACATGGGATACACTCAAAACCTCCTCGAAAGTGTCATGCACATGAGAATCGTCGTCGTTCACATGACATGCCATAAATGCAAAAAAGTTACGATCAATGGGGGAATTCTCTCTCTCTTTCGGATCACTATCACTTAAGGTGGAATTATAGACAATGGGTTGCTTGCCTTCTTTCTTAAGTCTAGTGGGACGCTCCTTAACATTGTGACCGTACCCCTCACACCCAAAACACTTATCCGACTCATCTCTCTTAGGCTTTTCAAACTTATCCTTAGAGGTGGGATCTACTTTGTTGCTCTTGAATTTTTCAAATTTCTTGGCATCTTTCGATTGCTTTTGAAACTTAATAAATTTTTTAAATTTCTTTGCCAAAAAATAAACATCCTCAAAATCGGAATCGGAATCAGAATATGAAACTTTAATTTCCTCCTTCCGGGTTTTCAAAGCAATACCCTTTTCTTTCTTAGGCACTTGCTTGGAGGTAATCATGTCGATTTCATAGGTTTGTAAGTCACCTACAATCTCTTATATTTTCGTTGACTTTAACCTACCCAAGGAGTTTAATATGGTCACTTTCGCATCAAACCTACTAGACAACGACCTAAGGATTTTCGTAATGATACAGTTGTCAGGAATTTTCTCACCTAGGTTAAACGATGAGTTGACAATATTGGACAACCTAGCATAAAACTCATCAAAGGTCTCACTCTCTAACATCCTAATGGTCTCAAACTGTGTAGTGAGATTTTGAAGTTTTAACGCCCTAACCGTGCTAGTGCCCTCGTGAGTGAGTGCCAAAATGTCCCAAGCCTCTTTTGATGTTTCACAAGTCATAATTCTATTATATTCTTCCTGTGTGACATGTGAAGAAATAACGTGCAGACCCTTAGAATTATATTGTGCAAGTCTTTGTTCAGTTTCGGTCCATGACTCAATAGGCTTTAAACTAGTGACCTCACCTACAATAGTGACAGGGGGTGTCCAACCTTTCTCAACTGCAAGCCAAACACGCTCATCAATAGATTTTAAAGCACATCTCATTCTCATCTTCCAATAAGTGTAATTAGTTCCATCAAAAATAGGAGTTCGAGAAAATTCATTATATATAGAATTCATCTTTGAAAACACACGGGATCACAAAATAAATAAACAATGTTTTCTAGCTATGATACCAATTTGAAAACGTGAGTAGACAGATTGTATCAAAAAGTAAGTCCTCAAAAATAAGGATCATGCGATAAATTAGCGTAACCCACTCTGATACCAATTTGAAGATGTGCGTGGCCCGATATGTGTGTTTCAAACAAAACCCTTTTTTCTCCGAAAAAGATCCAACTTTTAATTATGCACCAAACCAAGTTGTGAAAACCGAATTCTTACTTTAAACCACTTTTATCTTGATTAATCCTAAACACACATCTAGTGATTAAAGCAAGTAAAGTAAAGTAAAGAATACTCACAACGCTAGATGTACGAGAAAAAAACCCAAAAAGGGGAAAATAACCTCGGACGGCCCAAGCCAGACAATCACTATGAATATGGTTTTACAAAGACAGATTAGCCTTACACTAAGACTCGATCCCCACGGGTCTTGACGCTCCTTCTGATCTTCAACCGTTCTTCAATAGTGCCCATGAAAAAATTCTGTCTTCCACGATACCTATTCACAACACATGTGTCCATGTATGTCTCGATGTCCACCGAATGGCTTTGATTCGTCTACGATGTCGAATAAGAAGCCCTTCTCTTTTCTTAACCACAAAACCCTTTGATGTTCAATGTGTAGAACAAACAACTTTGGTGCAGCGAGATCACGTAAACATGTACGAATGATAACTCGGATCTTTGCAAACTCTAAGGATGTGCTTAGGACTTTTAAACCTTACAAAACATGTGCAAACAGGGTTCTGGTTCGTAAAACTGTTTTCCAGAAAGCACACCTACGAAATTATGATGAAAACACTATTTAAATAGGATTTAAATGCTGCCTCGAAAAATGTGTCATTCGAACGATATGAGGAATTCGTTCGAGCGACATCACATCTCCTTCGAACGAGATTAGATGACATTTGAACGACAGCGCAAAAGTTTGAGAGTTTGACTTTTTTTTTTAAAGCGTCTCTTCCAATGAGAGATCCAAAAATGTCAAACTCTTTTACGAGCTTATCATCATAAAACGTAGTTTAAATCTTTAAAACACTTTTAATACATTTAAAAACATTTTTCTTTATAAAAATTACATCCTTATCTTTTACAAAATAATTTCGAGCACCATTAATTATACGCATTCATACCTGAGTGATCTCGGAATGAATTTATTTTTGAAGACGATTAAACTTGTAACAATTAAACATCGGCATGATTAATTCTTCGAAGCTTTGCCGTAACGTCTTCAATTTCTTCAATACGTCATAGAACAAGTGGGATCGTGACAAAATAAAATTCTCCCTATGACATATTACAAACACGATTTTGTTCACGGAATTAAGTCAAAACAATACAGGGACTCAATTGGAAATTTATGTCCTTACAGTCCCCTATATAGTGATGAGATATATTGGGACATGATATCAGAGTAATGTAGCACCGCAGTTGTGTCTCGGGGTGCAGTATAGTATATATATAATAGAAGGTAGCACTGCAGTTGTGTCTCGGGGTGCAGTATAGTATATATATATATATATATAATAGAGTGAATGTATATATATACATATGATGATATCTATTGTGTGACTAAAGTAGAATTGAAAGATAATTATATCTCGATTTAATTAAGTTTGAGAACACTTAATTGAATTGAATAAATAAGGGGCTTATCCATGTTGAGTCTAAATGGATATACGTGTTTATATCATTATTACATGTATTATGAGATTGATACGTGGGAATGAATTGGGGTATGATTAGTGGATACATTGGTTTAAACTAGTTAGCATGGGTATTGTAACTAGGATGGCTTAGAGGTACATTAGGTGTGCACTCTAGATGAGAGGTGAGAATCTCAAGAGAGAGTCCGATAATCTAACATGTATATTATAAGTAATAAATATTGCAATTATTCACTTGTTATTTTAAAAACTATTTTACATCGGGCTCTGGCCCGTTTCCTTGTATATTCTCTTGTCTCTCTTGTATCTCCTATATCAGGTGTCCAACCACAGGGACGCCTGCCTTAGAGGATTATGATATTGACGAGTTATGGATGCTATGGAGTTTGGAGCTTTGTTTAGACGCCTTCATATTTGTTGATTCCTACTCTATGGTTGATTTTTATTTAGGGCATGTTGCCCAAGAGCATTATAGTATTTCCCTTCTATTTGAGTCAAGATTTTATACTCATGTCATTATGATACATTTGTTATTATTGGGATTTATGTATCGAGATATTTTGCTGAAAAGTATTATTCCAGTTGCATTTAAATTCTGTTGTAATTCATTTATTGTTGTGGATCGGATTATTATGAAAATTATTCGTAATGGTAAAAAAAATGGAATTTTATTAAATTAAAATTTAAAAAGTAACACCTGCTTAATTGGATATTAGGTGATTAATGTTTTTCGACAGCGATGCTGAGAATTAACCAACTATAAATTATGTTTTAATTAGGTATGGGAATGATCATCCAATATTTAATTGAGTAGGGTGTTACAGGTGGTATCATAGCATCGGGTTTTAGAGTTTTTTAGGATCTGAACAATTTACTATGCTTTTAGCGAAGCGTTCTTTGATGTAGAGCCCTATTCTTAGGACAATTGTATCCTTACATGCATTTATACAATCTTCAGCTATTCTGTGATATCGAATATTGATGATATATTCTCTGTCATTTCAGATGCCTCCTCGACGTGCACCTCAGCCCACCCCAGGTCAGGATACTATGAATGTTGCAGAAGTTGCTACCATTGTTGCTCAAGCAGTCAACACAACTTTAGTTGTTGTTCAACAAACTCCAATTCAGGCGCCAACTATACCACCCACGCTAGGGCAAGTGTTTCCTACTTCTTGGGAACGTGTTAGGGATGCCTTTCAGAAGGCACATCCACCGGAGTTTCAAGGGGGTTCTGATGTCGTGACTGCTAGCCAATGGAAGAAGAATATCTAGAGGAACTTGAGAATGCTTGAATACACGGAGGTTCAGCGTCAGCTACTAGATACGTTTAAGCTAGTTAGAGAACCTATGCAATGGTGGGAATCCATTACCACCCCTGAGGAGAGAGAAACTATGATTATTCAGGATTTCTGGGTGCGGTTCGACCGTAAATATTTCCCGTCCATCATTCAGACAGAGATGAGGCGGAAACTAATTGGCTTGAAATAGGAAGGGAAGACAGTGGTAGAATATGAGGAATTTACTCGATTGACTAACTTGGTGCCGACAGAGGTACCCACTGAAGAAAGGCGAATTCAGATGTTCACTGATGGCCTGAATTATAAGATTCGCCAATACTTATTAGGCAATCTCTCCCTGCATACTTATGCAGATGTTCTTAATGCCCCGATACTTAATTGCTAGGATAACTACTTACATGCCCAGGATGTTAAGCGGGGGATTGAGTCGAGCCAGTAGGGCAAGACTAATGGAAGCAGTTCTAGTGGGACACCGTCAGGTCAAAGTTAGCAGCAATAGGGTGAACAGGGTTCCCAGCTTGGGAACTATGCTAAAAGTTTACCATCTAGAGGATTTTGATTTGGACAGGGAGGCAACAGGCAGGGCCAGCGGGGCTAACAGGGCCAAGGGATAGGAGGTAACGGCCAGCAGGTCCAGGTATAGCAGGGGAAAAATGAGGGGAAGTTCACTGGCAAAATGTTTTGTGTGCGGAAAGCCTGGCCATAAGAGGCATGATTGTCCTGATAAGAGCAAGAATCCTACGCAGGGAGAACGACAGGAACCACATAGACCAGTATTTCCACCACCCTCCCTCCCAGCACTAGCTCAATTTCCAGCACTACCTCCCATTCCAGCAGCTCCAGAACAACAGGGACAATATGGGCGTATGTATAACGTCCATCAGGTAGCATTTTAGTAGCCATCACCCACGATTGAGGGTATGTTTTCTATCTATGGGGCTATGAGGCACATTCTTTTTGACACAGAGGCCTCATATTCATTTATAGAAACTAAATTTGTGTGGGCCACAAGGTTACTAGACTTGGCCGATATCACCGTTACTTATGTAGACTCACCAATGGGTAGTGGGATGCCTATTTTATTTATATGTCGTAATATGAGTATAAAGATTCAGAGTCTGATATTATAGGTGGATTTACTTATTTTGGACAAGTCTGAGTATGATGTGATTATCGGTGTGGATTGGCTTGTTGTATCTAGAGCCGTGATTGATTGTTATAGTTGGTGTATTATTTTTGCTATTCTGGGTTATGAGATGTTACTTATAGCGGTGCCTCATTCTGAGGGAGTGTGATATACTCATTTGTATTATATAGATGAGGAGACTTCTACGAGAGTATTTATTATCGGTTGATTTGATACCGATAGTTTATGAGTTTGCAGATGTATTCTAAGAGATACCTGGATTACCTCCCTGCAGGGAGATTGAGTTTGTGATTGATTTAGCGTCGGACACTCGTCTTATTGCTCGTGAACCTTACTGTATGGCTCTAGCAGAGATGAGGGAGCTCAGGGATCAAATAGAATAACTTTTGCGGTATGGGTTTATCCGTGGGAGTACATCACCTTGGGATGCCCCTGTATTATTTGTTAAGAAGAAAGACGGTTCTTTAAGGTTATGCATAGATTATTGAGAGCTTAATAAAGTCACGATACGAAACAAGTATTCGTTGCCTAAAATTGATGAATTGTTTGATCAACTGGGAGGAGAAACCTACTTCTAAAAGATAGACTTAAGGTCTGGTTATCATTAGTTGCGAATTAGGGATAAGGACATTCAAGACTTCCTTCTTGACTATATATGGATCATATGAGTTCTGGGTCATGCCGTTTTGGGTTCACTAATGCGTTGAAAATATTCATGGACTTTATGAATAGGGTGTTCCGTGAGTTCTTAGATCAGTTTGTCATTATTTTCATAGATGACATCCTGATTTATTCTCAGACTGAAGAGGAGCATGCCGAGCATTTGCGGCAGGTTCTACAGACCCTACGTAAACATTAGTTGTATGTTAAATATAAAAAGTGTGGGTTCTAGCTTCGAGAAGTTTTTGGGGCATGTTGTGTCTGAAATGGGGATATCAGTGGATCCTAGTAAGGTATCAGTGGTGAGGGAGTGGGGATAGCCCATGACACCAATAGAAGTGCATAGTTTCTTGGGACTAGCTGTCTATTACAGACGTTTTATCCAGGGTTTCTCAAAGATTGTGGGTCCAGTGA
The DNA here is from genome assembly GCA_949130495.1 of Sambucus nigra. Lineage (NCBI taxonomy): Eukaryota > Viridiplantae > Streptophyta > Magnoliopsida > Dipsacales > Adoxaceae > Sambucus > Sambucus nigra. Next base: position 752,328,196 of record OX422209.1, read on the forward strand.
CATGTAAGTTAGCATTCGACGAGCTGAAATATAAGTTGACCTCAGCACCAGTATTAGCACTGCTTAAGCCAAGGGTGGATTACTTTGTTTACATTGATGCTTCCTTACAAGGTCTTGGTGGAGTACTACAATGGGAAGAAAATGTCATAGCTTATGACTCTAGAAAGCATAAGTCTCATGAAAAGAATTACCCCACTCACGACTAGAGCTTGCGGAAGTCGTGTTTTTTCTTCGGATATGGAGACACTTTTTATAGGGGAAAAGTTTAATCTATTCAGGGATCATAAGTCACTACAATATATATTTACTCAACGGGAGTTGAACATGCACCAGCATAGGTGGCTTGAGTTCATGAAAGACTATCAGTTTGAGATACATTATCACTTGTGAAAGGCTAACGTGGTAGCAGATGCGTTGAGCAGAAGGCCAGTAAGTGAGTTGGTCACAGTGTGGAAGGCGAAATGGAAGCAACTAGGATACCAGGATGCAGTTCCCCGATCATTTATGTTAGTTATGACTGTTACACCTCAGATTGTGACAAGGGTGGTTCAGGCTCAGACAACTGATTTGTGTTAGGAGAAAATTCAATAACTTTTAGCCGGGGGAGCAGAGTCTTACTTTGTGAGTTCAGATGGGGGCTTACGATTCAACGATAGATTGATTATACCAGATGGTGTGGATTTGTGGCATGCTGTGATGACAGATTCATATGGATCCAGATTTACGATACATCCCAGTGGGGATCAGATGTACCAAGATATGCGACGACAGTATTGGTGGAGCGGGATGAAAAGAGACATCATTGAGTTCATTTCTAAGTGTACCACTTGTCAGTTAGTGAAATCAGAAGCCTGCTGGGTTTCTTCAGCCATTAGAGATCACACTGTTGAAATGGGAGAGCATCTCCATGGACTTCATCACAGGGTTAGCTACTTCTCAGAGGGGTCACGATTCCATATGGGTGATTGCGGATCGTCTCTAAGTGTACCACTTTTCAGTTAGTGAACATCAAAAGCCTGCTAGGTTTCTTCAGCCATTAGAGATCCCACTGTGGAAATTGGATAGCATCTCCATGGAATTCATCAGAGGGTTACCTACTTCTCAGAAGAGTCACGATTCCATATGGGTGATTATGGATCGGTTGGCAAAGGTAGCTCACTTCTTGCCTGTTTAGACTGATTAAACTACAGGATAATATGCCCAGTTATTTATTGTCGAGATAGTGAAGTTGAATTGGGTGCCCCTACATATCGTGTTCGACAGAGATAATATTTTTGTGTCACGTTTCTGAGAGAACTTTCAAGAGGCTATGGGCGCCGAATTGAGATTGAGTATAGCTTATCATCCACATATGGATGGGCAGATAGAACGTACAAACCAAATGTTAGAAGACACGTTATGCATGTGTATCCTGGACTTTGGGGGAAGTTGGAGCAATACCTTCCGCTTGTGGAGTTCGCATATTACAACTCCTGTAAGTTCACTATTGGTATGGCTCCATTTGAGGCACTTCATGGTATACCTTATCCTTTTCTTGCATGTTGTCTAGAAGTGGGGGAAAGCAAACTACTGGGGCCAGAGGTGATAGAGTATAAGTCCATCAGGATTGAGATGATTCGTAGTCATATTTGGGTAGCCCAGGATGGACAGGAAATCTATGCCGATGCGAAACGGTCCTTCCGTGAATTCAATGTGGGGGACCAAGTATTATTGCAGGTATCACCTATGAAAGGGATTATGAGATTTGGTAAGAAAGGGAAATTGACACCCAGATATGTAGGACTATTTCCTATCATTGAGAGAGTTGGATCGGTTGCTTATAGATTGGGGCTGCCGGAGCACTTGCATAGGATACATAATGTGTTACATATTTCTTCGCTGAGGCGATATCTTTGGGATAAGTTGGCCACTCATGTTGCATTAGAGGAGATCGACTTGCAGCCACAAAGCTCTTACGAGGAGAGACCGGTAGCGATCTTGGACCATAGCGAAAGACGATTGAGATCCAAAGTAGTTCCATTGGTGCGTGTGCAGTGGAAACACCATAACATTGAGGAATCTACTTGGGAGCGCGAGGATGATATGCGTGACAAATATCCGGAGTTATTTTTAATAGGTATTCTTTTATTTTCTGAATTTCGGGACGAAATTACGCTATAAGGGGGGAAGTACGTAATACCCCGTAATTTTTAGTAACTTTTATTATGTGATAAATTAAAAGTTAATGTGTGAATTAATTAGGAAATAATTAATTAGGATTAATTTGGATTTAATATTACTAGAGATTATAGTAACGTGTGATTCTAAATATTAATTGGAGATAGATAAGTAATATATGAATATGATGTTATTTATATTGCCGTGATTTACCAATACGGTAATAATGGAAATTAAGTCGGCACGCGATATGGGACGTGTTGGTACCAATTTAAATGAATAAAATGGAAAAATTATTTTATATCAACCTCATGGTCGTTTCGAGTGCTCTGTTGCGTCCGGAAGGGTCGAAATAGTCAGAAAAGTCTAATTGGGTGTTGGATTTGGGTTCGAGTTAAGCGGGAGATTAAAGGACACCCTCGAAGGGGCATTTTAGTCATTTTACTTGGGAGGTGAATAATAATTTTAGGTTTTGTCTTACTATAAAGGTTTTGGGTTAAAGGAACGTAGGTTCACTCCATTTCATTACAAAATATTTGAGAGGTCTTAGTGTGAGAGAGACTGAAACGTTCATTGGGAGAAGAAGAGGTTGCTTAGAAAAGGGGAGAGTCTTTTGGGGGAAAAGAAAGGGGATTAATCACCTTTTGCCCCCAGTACCACCACCAGAAAGTCACCGGAAAATGAGGAAGAAATCCTAGACCATCGTCACTAAAGGTTCAGACCTACATAACTAAGGAAAGTGCAATTCGTGCTTTATTTTTATGCTTAAAATATCCATGTTAGATAGGATAATTAGGAACTAAGAATTTGCATGTTTCAATGATAAACTATAGAGTTTTTAATTTAGTTTTGAACATGAGAATTAGATAGGATAAATCTCTTTCTGTACAAAGGTTTTAATCCATGAAATTTTGGTTTCAATTGATGGAGGAAATCTGAGTTCATATAATTTTCGGGAAGAAATATTTAAATATGAGAATTCTGGGAACAATATGATTTAATCCAAGCTAATTGATGAATGTAGGTTGTTTGATTGTAAGAATTTGATCATATACCTTACTATGTCAATTGAGATGAATTAGGAGAAGTTATGGATTGATTTATGTTGGTTTTGATGAGAAAGAAGTGTTAAACCCGTAGGTTGTAATATTCAGAAACTGGGCTGATATCTGATCGATCGATCGACTCAAGAATGTCGATCAATCGACCCAAGACCATCGATCGAACGAATGCCCCTAGAAATGTGAAATGTTTTTCTTTTTAAAGTTTGATTATATCTTAAATTGTTAGAAATCTTTAATGTTGATTTTTTGAATATGATGGGACTTAAGGGAGGACAGTAGGATATACTTGAGATCTGGGAAATATATTTTGTGTGGGATTGAATCGGGGAAAGATTAAAGGGAAATTAATTATATAAATTTCGATAGAAATAATATTTGAATAATTTTGTACATTAACAAAAGGTGAGGGACTTTGTGAATGTTGGAAAATTATATTTAATCGAGAATAACATTATGTAAGTGGTATCCACATAATAATATTTGATGAATTAAGTTTGGATAGTTTTAGTATGTTAACGAGGAGCGAAAGATTTGGGATAATGTTGGATATTTTTTATTAAAGTGAGAAGGACATTATGTGAGAGATAACTACATAATAATAATGTGACAAAGAAAATAATTATAATTAACAAGTACAGATGGTATTGATAAATACAATGGGTACTTGGGGATATTATAAATTCCTAGTATTATACATTGGGTCGAATGAGTACCTAATTTTTATATTGGTAGATGATAATGCCTATTGATTGATAATTTATGTGTGCCACTGTTGATACCAAAATTTACCTTCCTACATGGACCAATTACAAGTCATCACGTGTCAACCTATGTGGCACAAGTCCAAGTCAGCATGATAGAAAATCCTAAACAATAAGGAAGCCCAACCAACAGCCGAAAAGTCATTCCGTACAGCCAACCAAGCGCCAACAGTCTTACAGCCTGTATTGCCTATGAAGCGATAGCGTTCATATAGTTAATTCTCATTATGTATTGATGTAGATGCCTAACAAGTAAATGCATTCAATCCTTTCACATGACAATGATCAAGACCCCCCTTGGGCTATAAATACATTGTATTAGCCTCATTCAAGGGATCAAAATATAACTCAAGGCAGTCAATACATAATAGTTGACTTAGGCTATTCATTGAGCTGAACCACTTTAAAAATTGCTTGTGTATTATTTGTTTTACTTAATTTATCTATGATCAATTAATTTGGCTTAGCCTAGTTTTTTACATCAACAGATTAGCGTCATCTGTGGGAATGTATTGCTAAACGTTCTCACTCATTCATCATTCATCAGCCATGGCCGAAATTCTAGAATTAAGCACTAGAAATGAGGGAATCCTGCCTAATCCCTATGCCCCTACTAACAATAATTATTTGACATGAATTTTGGCTAGCCTTGCTAAGGGTCAAGAGGCCATGTAGGATACTATACGATAGTTGGCCCAAACCCTGCAAGCTGGAGTGCCGGCGCAATCTAATCACAGGAATATGCCACTGCCGCCAACAAGGAGTATTGGGTATATCCGTTCCTGAACTTCTAGGGATACTTCATACCTACTTGGAGAAACTTCTTCTATTAGGGTCACTAATTCCACTGATGGACAATCCCTCATACCAGAAAGATTGGGTGCCTTAGAAAGGCTAAGTAGGTCCTCTCCTTTCAATTATTTAGGACCCTAGGGGAATGCCCTATAAGTTGCGTAGAGAAATACTCGATGACCAAGCAATTTAAGGGATGGTTCATCCCAATCCAGATTAAATACCCAACGAACTGATAGGTCTAGCCAGACAGAGGGTTTGTAGGAGGAAAGTTCAGCATGATTTGTTGGTCGGCATAGAAAAGCTTCCATCCATGGTGGTAGCAGTGATACCTAGAAAGGTTCCATTCAACATTTGGAGGACAGATTGGGATAAATGTCTAAAGCCAAGAATCCCCTTTAAAGAATTTTTATAAAGTGATCCCCCTTTGTGCAAACCATCATAGATTTCCCTACGCCGACCAAGTTTAAAGCTCCAGTGGTCACTCCAAAATATGATGGGAAGACTGATCCAGTTCTTTATATATAACAGTATCAGGCAACTGCTGATCTCTATGTTATTCCTGATGAGATGAGATATAGGGCCTTCTTGGGAATAATCACTGGATCTGCTCAAATCTGGTACAACAGCCTTCCCCGAGGGAAAATTTCTTGCTTTCAATAACTAACCGAGCTATTCATTGGTAATTTTTGCTTTGGAGCAAAACAAGTGAAGCGAGTAGCTCATTTACTCTATATAAGATAGAAAGAAGGAGAAAGAACCATGGATTACATCACTCGTTTCCATAATGAGAAAATGGAAGCAATTGATTATGAAGAGTAGACAGCAATCAGCACTCTCATAAGTGGTTTACTCCTTGACAAATTATATTATACTCTAGCAAAAGATCCACCACAGACGATGACATAATTGATGTCCAAGGCAGCGAAGATTATGAATGCCGAGAAAACTATGGCTACTAAAAAGAATTCAGACATAAAAGCGAAAGTAAAAGCAGAAGGGAAGTCAGATAAGAATGATTACAAGAATCATAATAAGCCCAGGAGTTCGAAGGGAAAGGAAGGCCTAGATCGGCTCAAGAAATTCACTAATTACACTCCTTTAACGGTGGATATAAATCATATGCTAGAGGAAATCAAGCACAACAATTATTTGAGTTGGCCTGAAAAGTTAAGTTCACCTGCTGATAAGAGTGATAAGTCCAGGTATTATGAGTTTCACAAAGATCATGGTCATACTACCAACTGTTGCATTGCCCTCCAGAATGAGATAGAAGCACTCATCCGAAGAGGAAAGATGGAAAGATTTGTTGATTGACGGAATGGTGGAAGAAATGGAGGAAGAGGTCGATAGAGACCTAAATTGCCAGTTAAGCCCAGGGAAGATAAAAAGAGGAACCACAATGATGATCCAGAAGAGGATCCCGATATTCCCAAGAAATCTAGACAATCGAAACGAGAGGTATTAACACTAAGTTTTGGATATTTTGACTATCACATGATTACATGTGGAGATGCTGGAGGAGGAGATCATAAAGCTGAAAGGAGGGCTTACCTCAATGAGGCTCAAGCTTATTCCTATATCCAGCGTATCAACCTCGCCGAGGAGGACCGACCAAGAAAAGTTAACAAGGATAAGATCGTAATTGGATTTTTCAAAAATGATTTATGAGGAGTTTTATATCCTCATGATGATCCTTTAGTGATCAGAGTCAGGATGAAAGGTGTACTGGTAGCAAGAACATTTGTAGATAATGGAAGTTTGGTAGACATCATGTTCTATGCATGTTTTGATAGTTTGGGTTTAAAACTCAGTCAATTGGAGCCATATTATAGGCCACTCATTGGATTCTCAGGTGAAAAGGTGTTTCCCATGGGAACTATCAAGTTGTATGTGTTTATAGGGACTTGGTCGGTGAGCAGGACAGGGAAGGTAAGATTCTTTATAATGGACAAAAATATTCATTTTGCTTATAATATGATCATATGAGAGTTGGTCTGAAAAAGTTTGAAGCTGTACCCTCCATTGTTCACCAATGCTTGAAGTTCCCAACCAACTTTGGAGTTGGAGTAGTGAAATGATACTAGAAAGTAGCTCGGGAGTGCTACTATTCATCTACTGAGGAAGAAGATATGTTTGAGGCCAAACAGAAAACAACCACTTATCAAGTGGATATATCTGAGCCAAGCAGTGAATCTGAGGTTGAAACCATAGATCTACGAGATGAATATGAGCTTGCAAAAGGTCAATTGATTGAGGTTACAGAAAGCATTATTCTGGATGACGATAAACTAGAATGAATAACTCAAATAGGAGCATTGTTGGAACCAGTTCTTAAGTAGGAGTTGACAACTTTCCTGAGACAAAGAAAATAAGTATTTGCGTGGAGTCATGAAGATAGCCAAGCATAGACCTAAATTTCTTATGCTACGAGCTTAATGTGAATAAAGAGTTTAAACCTGTGAAGTAGCGAAGAAGAGTTTTTAGCTCGGAGAAGAACCAAGCTATACAGGAAGAAGTGGATAAGCTTAAAAAAGATTCCTTTATTGAAGATATGAATTACCCTGATTGGTTGTCCAATGTAGTTATGGTCAAAAAGAAGAAGAATAAGTGGAGGATATGTGTGGATTTTACTGACTTGAACAAAGCGTGCCCGAAGGATCACTTTCCTTTGCCACAAATTGATGAATGGGTAGATGCTACTTCAGGGAATGAATTGCTGAGTTTCATGGATGCATATTGAGGTTATAACCAGATCAAAATGAATCCAAAAGATAAAGAAAGTACTTCCTTTATCACTACCCGAGGAACTTATTGCTATAGTGTTATGCCGTTTGGATTGAAAAATGCAGGTGCTACTTTTCAGAGACATTTGAACAAAGTATTTGAGGAGTAGATAGGCAAGAATATGGAGGTGTATGTTGATGATATGCTCACTAAAAGCAAAAAGTTATCGATCATATTGCCGACCTCAACTAAACGTTTGATCAATTGGAAAACTACCAAATGAAGTTAAACCCCACCAAACACGTCTTCAGAGTGAATGAGGAAATATTCCTCGGGTATATAGTGAATCAAAGGGTAATTGAAGCCAATCTAGACCTGATTAAATCTCTTATCGAAAGGAAGTCCCCGACCTGTAAATAAGTTGTTCAAAGACTAATTGGGTGCGTAGCAACACTCAATAGGTTTATATCAAGAGCAACAGACAAATGTTTGCCATTATTTAAGGTACTCAGAAAAACCTTTGAATAGAATGATGAATGTGAAAAGGCATGTCTGGAGTTGAAGAAGTACCTAAGAGCACCACCATTACTTTCTCGACAAATGTTGGGAGAAAAGATGCATATGTATCTCACTGTATCTGAGTCAGTAGTTAGCTCTACCTTGATCAGGGAGTAAAATGGAGTTCAAAAGCCAGTCTACTACACCAGCAAAGCTTTTCGAGGAGAAAAAGTAAGATATCCCAGACTGGAGAAATTGGCACTGGCTTTAATTAAAGTTTGTATACGAATGAAGTCCTACTTTCAAGCCCACGCTATAGTGATCTACATTGATATGCCATTAAGGCAGGCTTTTTATAAGCTGAAGAAATCTGAAAGACTGATGTATTGGGCTGTGGAGTTAGGGGAATATGACCTTGTGTATAAACCAAGGACTGCTTTAAAAGGCCAAGTTGTAGATGATTTTATTGTAGAATTCACTTATCCAGAGGTCCCCGAGCAGGATGGTACTGTAGCCGAGCAACATGAAGAAGTCATCAAACCTACTGAGGATACGCCTGACCAACTCCAAGCAAGGGAGACTGTAGAAAAAGACCAACCAGAGCCGCCTAGTGGAGTACAAGAGATGAAAAAGAAATATGAGGAGGTGAAGGATAAAAATTTTCATCAAGGGACTCTAACAAACCAAGCGTTTGACAACAGTATCCCCCTATGGAGTCTGTATATTGATTGGTCATTTTGTGTAACCGGATGTGGAGTTGGAATCATTCTCAATACTCCAGATGAGTTAGACATAGAGTATGCTCTACGTTTCTAATTTTAGACCTCTAATAATGAAGCGGAGTATGAAGCTATGATTATTGGATTAAATATATCCAAATCATTGAACGTCGAGCAAGTTATGGTGTACAGTGATTCACAGTTAGTTGTAATCAAGTGTTGAGTTTATATGCAGTGAAAGGAGAACTGGTGACCAGATATTTGGCTAAAACTTTGGAAGTAATTTCCACCTTGCTAGCAGTTCAGATGGTCAGGATTCTAAGATTGGATAACGCTCGAGCAGATGAACTTGCTCGGTTAGCTTCAGCAACCAGAACGGATATACAAAGAACTATTCATATTGAGCTACTTGCTAATAGGAGCATTGATGAAGATCCGATGGTCAACTTTATTGCGATCGATATGGGTCCATCTTGGATGGACCCCATAAAAGCATATATTAAAGATGGGATTCTTCTAATTAATATACTTGAAGCTAAGAGGCTGAAATACAAAGCTGCAAGATATGTGCTAGATGATCGTGTGTTATATAGAAGAGGATGAACTACTGGTCTACAATGGTGTGCACATCCATCTGAGGTAAAGGGTTTAATTGAAGAAGTACATGAAGGATCCTGTGGAGCCCATACAGCAGGAAGAACGGTGTTACGAAGAATACATGCGCAAGGGTACTACCAGACAACCATGTGAGCAAATTGTGTAGATTTTGCTAAGAAATGTGAGAAGTGTCAGAGGTTTTCCAGTATACGCAAGGCTCCACAAGCTCTCTTAACACCAATCACTTCAAACTAACCTTTTTCTATGTGGGGAATTGATTTGGTCGGGCCCCTGCCAACCACCCGAGGAAGGTTCAAGTACCTGGTTGTAGTTGTTGATTATTTTACAAAATGGGTAGAAGCTTAACCATTGATTCATATGTCTTATGAAAAGGTTTATCAGTTCATCTGAAAAAGTACCATATGCAGGTATGGCTTACCATATGCCTTTATAACTGATCATGGTACACAGTTTGACAATGACGAATTCGCTGCTTACTACACCCAATATAATGTCCAAAAAATCCACTATGTTCCTCGCCATCCTCAAATCAACAGCCAAACAGAAGTAAGTAATAGAAATTTGCCGAACGTGCTGAAGAAAAGGTCAGAGAGCGCAAAACAAAATTAGATCAATGAGCTACATTCAGTCATTTGGGCTTACAGAACAACTTCCAAAACATCTACTGGAGAAACTCCCTACCTATTGGCGTTCGTTACTGAAGCAGTAATCCCTGTTGAGCTAAGTTTACCTACACATACAGTTCTTAACTTTAATACCCCAGTCAGCAATTTGATGAGAAGATTGGGTTTAGATATGCTGGAAGAAGTCGATGAAGATGCATCTCTAAGAAATGTAACTTATCAACAAATGACTGCACATTTTTACAACAAAAGGTTCATGCCGAGCAACTTAAAGGAGGGAGATTATGTTTTGAAAAAAGTTATTCAGAATAATAATAAGATGGAAGACAATTGGCATGGGCCTTATCGTGTTACTGCAGTTATCCAACCAGACACATATAGGATTGAGACTTTAGAAGGGTAAGAGTTCAAGAACCCATGAAATGCAGAGCACTTGAAGAAGTACTATCAGTAAACGTACTTGTGTTGTACTTAGTTAACTTCAATATTAAGTTGGTCGGTATCCACCAAGGCCACCAACAAAGTTGGTTGGTAACATTATGAAGACACTAATAAAGTTGGTCTGCATCAACAAATACCACCAATAAAGTTGGTCGGTATCCACAAAGTCCACTAATAAAGTTGGTTGGTAACATTATAAAGCCACCAACAAATCTAGTTGGCATTAACAAAAACCACCAACAAAGTTGGTCGACATCGATGAAGGCCACCAACAAACTAGGTTAGAATCAATAAAACCACCAACAAAGTTAGTCGGTATCAAACTTATAAAACCATGTCAGGAAAAATCGTAAGTCCCAAATTCTTGGTTAATGAAGACCGGGATGACAAATGTTCATTTAAACTGGGCTAAAAGATGGACAAATGTTCCACTCACGCATAGGAACCAAGGCAACTAGTGAAATTACCATAAAATTCAGGTACATTAGTATAACCATGGTGAATCATTGGTAATTGGTATAAAACTTAGTGTTGATGTAAAAAAACTAAATTTGATCTAATTAATTAATCATAGATAAATATGAGTAAAGAAATAAGACAAGAGATTTTTAAAGTGGTTCAACCTTAATGAATTGGCCTACGTCCACTATTTTGTATTACTAGGTGTCTTGCCTTGATCTCGATTATGTTTGCTTATGATTGCTTACCCTGCTATGAGGGTAGTACAATGTATTTATATCCCTTGGTCTATCAGTGTGAATGGATAATATGCCTTTATCGAATAGGCATATACATCTGTACATGGCAAGGAATGATTGTAATACAATAAACATTAAATCTGTCTTGGTCGTTTGGTCTTCTTAATAAGTTTCTCGGTACACTGAGTAGCTCGGTACTCTAAGTAGCTTAAAAAATTAAGTAGCTCGGTACTATACTCTTGTGCCATATTGGATGAAGAGTGTCTTAATATAATTGGTCCACATCAGCTGACTAATTTTTGTATCAACACTTAGGATAATCCTAAAAATATCAATAGAATCGGTGAAAAATAGAGATTAACTAAAACAGTTGATCCATTCATAGTCAAAGACTAGAAAAACATTCATAAACATTGAAAGATTAAATAAAAGTTGATTCATTCATAAAATAAGCTTTTCATTAAAATTAAATGATTAGATATTGTTGCTTAAATATGAAGAAACAAAATATAAAAATTTATTCTACAGGATGCTTTCCTTCAGCTTTAGAAACGGGATCCATGACACTTGGAGAATCATCCAAAGTAAAAGGAGAGTTGATGAAGTTAAGATCCTGAAGCATCCTGGTATTGCTGCTACTAGGAAAATCAAGCAAATGAGGAGGACGAATGATTTTGAGGTCGTCATGAAGTTCTTAATCCCCCAAGTACTTAAAAGTCAAACATTGTTGAACACGGTGAATAGGTACCCAATTAACATCCAACTTAAATGGAGGATTGTCAAGATGCAGCAGGCCTGGATCATACTAATCCCATATAAAATTATTCATATCCACCTTTAGCATAGTTAAAGCCTTAATATAACCCCAATTATAGGAGTCATTTTGGGCCTGTTGGAGTCTATCATCATAATGTCCCAAAGCTTGATTATAACCACGTATCCAAAATTCTCTGGGATCCTTATGGAATTGGAAAGTTAATCTATCAACTTGTGATTGTAGCTTCTTCAATATCCCATCCTTAGCCTCCAATTGAGAAGATTGAGTAGATAACTGCCTAGATGAAGTCTGTAGCTTTTGAGACATCTTAACAATAACTCGGTCCTTTGCTTTTAACTGTACATATTGGTTGGCAAGGGCCTATTAGATCCTAAGTTCCTCTGTAGTTCCTCGGCCAACCCTATTTCTAGCTCGGGAAGAATAAGCGGACTTAATGATTTTCAAGGCCTCCAATTCATCTCTCAAGGTGGCATTCTCAACTTCTAAAAAGGAATGTCCTTCATCGGTAGTAGCAACAACAGCTCCAGAGGAAGATTTCAGAAGATTCAATTCATTCCTCAAATTACTATTCTTCTCTTCAAGGAGTTTGCCAATGGTCCTAGTTCTTTCAATTTCCAGCTTAAGTAACGATTCTTTTTTATTATAATTGGAGACAAACTTATTAAACCCCCGACCTACACTCAAACTTTGATACTTCTGCTCATAGCTCTGCTGCAGCAGCGTAGTGGATTACTTATACTATTCTTAAAGTTATTATATCATTACATAATAGGTAACATTATTCTCTACTGCTCGATCAAGTAAGTTCTTCAAATATTTGTAAGATTATCTAACTTTCTCTGAAGCATCATCATCGAGCAACTAAGTAACATCTTCATCGGACAAGTCCATATGGACAGCTTTGAAAAAAGCATAACTGCATTTCCTCAGTAGATCGGTATCATGGGAAGACAGTTGTTCCATCTTTGCAATAAACTAGCAAGAAGAAATAATCACTAATCAACAACAAGAATGGAGAACATGTATAATCAACAGAAGATAGAAAGGAACAACAAAAGGTTCTTTTATTGATAACAGAAAGTTTAAGTACAATCAAAACAAAAGTAAAAAAAATTCCAAACATCATTACACCTTCTCCCTATCACTTTCAACCTTCTTGCTTTGCTCGGAAGACTCATGGACGAATAGTTATACGGATAGAAGACTCATGGACTTTAGGTTGTTTGACAGCAGACTCAACCACAACTGAAGTCTCATCAGAAGAAGCTTTATCTTCAACCTCTTCCTCAATGACTGGAGGGGGCCCATGAATATACCTTTAAAAAAGTTCAGAGTCTCCGTTTGTGTTCAACTCTTAAAGGGAAGCAACTCAACCATCTCTGAAATATTTTTGCTTCGCATACTCAATCTGAGCAGAAGCAACAGAAATGGCTTTGTTCCAACCCTTGTCCCAACCAGCACTGAAGGAGGCCTTCATAGAAGCCCTTTTTTAGCTCTAGCAAAGGACACAAGATCTTTAGTAGCCTTTTCCCTGTACTCAGCTTCTTCTGCCCTGCACTCAACTTCCTCTTTCTGGAACTCAACTTCCTTTTTCTTGTACACAGCTTCATCCTTCTAGAGCCCAGCCTCCTTAGCCCTGTGCTCAGCTTCAAGGGCATTTGTAGCATATTATTAAAGTGTACCAAGAACTGTAAAAAATTCAGATTAAAGTCAACATATAAAGAATGTAAATGACAACCGAACCAAGATAATGGAAATTACTTACTGATATAAGGTTTTGAGCAGCCAATTCAGAGACCTTGTCTTGGGGAGCTTAGCATCCACCCCGTGTGGTCTGGAAGAGTACCAAACTTGATCAACCTCCTAGGCAAACCAGGAGTAATAGCTGTTGGAAGAAAAACATCAGATGAGGGAAAATCAACCAAGGATAGTTGTTCGATCACTTAATCAACTTGCTTCTCTGTAAGCCCTCTCCTAAGTCTTTTCAGAGGAACTTTAACCTCTTTGGGATATATACCCTTAGGAACCAGGTCTTTGGGGGTTGGATCTTTGGGGACTTGACTTTTGGGGGCTGGGGGATTCATAACATCCCCTGTTTTATTCTTAACTCCTTCAACAGATGATTGGGAGCCAGAAGAAACACGACTGCAGAGATCAGGAAACTTCCTCTTCTTCATAAATTTATACAGAGGAGTGTCAGAATCAAAAGTAACCTCTTGATCAAGATCAATTACCAGAGCAGGAGATGCAATAGGTCTAGCAATAAAAGAGAAAATGGTGTTTTTGTACTAGAGCAGATAGGAAGAAGACCTAACGTGCTCTTTAGCAACTACCTTATGAAGATTCCATATAAACTTCAACTCCTTCAAATTTACTTCTCTCTCTTTGGAGCACTTTCTTTTTTGCTCAACTAAAAAATAATTTATAAAACAATAGTCAGTATGACATTTTATCAAATATAAACAGGGCAAATTTACTAAAACATAAAATAACCTATTCCATTGCCAAAGAGTGGACATCTAGGTCCCTGGAATTTAGCACCTCCAACTAAAGGGACATGTTGCCAATTTTTTACAACTACCCCATGATCAAAATAATCCCTATTATAATAAGAGAGATTAACTACCAAAGCTTTACTAATAGCCCTAGTTTTCAAATAAAAAGTCGTATCACTAGTTACCCACTTATAACAAAACATAATTTCTGAAATCCATAGATGGGTTCCATAAATTTCATTTAACTTATAAACTCCATTAACAACTCTCCATGTGTTAGGAGCCACTCTTGTCGGTACAATGTCAAAATATTGACAAAACTCTAAACACAAGGGATTGGGAGGAAACGTGAAGCCACATTCAGCAACAAAGATAGAGGGGAACCAATGACCCTCAGCAAGACAGAAAAAATCATAAGGAAAAGTGGGATATTATAATACAACCCAAGATGGAATGCTTAAATCAGTTCTAAACTTATCAAGTGAATCGATAAAGTAAACCATTATTAGGAAAACAAAGAAGAAGAGAAGAAGGATTATTACAAATATTTAAGAATTCAGCAAGAACTGAAGATAGAAAAGAAAACAATCGCACGAAATAAAAGAACACAGCATCAAAATCAGGAGTAAGAGGTAAAAAAAATGATCGATGTTTTTATCGCCCTTTTTATAAGACGCATTAAAAACTGGGCCAAGTAATGATTAAAGTGAACGACGGTTGGATTTACGACGGCTAATAGATGAAAATCAAAAGATACCCAAGAAGTATTCGCTGAAATTTCAAATATTTACAAAATTTCCATTCGCGCTAAAAAACTGTCAATTAAGTGAATAAATTTCACAAGTCTGGAAGCTCTGTAGCCAACCAAATAGCCCGATATACTTCCAAAGCATAATATTCCACACTTTCGCATAAACCTTAAGTATAAAACATTGGGGTCTTCTGTTGATACCAAAATTTACCATCAGACCAATTACAAGCCAGCATGTGT
This sequence comes from Sambucus nigra, assembly GCA_949130495.1. NCBI lineage: Eukaryota > Viridiplantae > Streptophyta > Magnoliopsida > Dipsacales > Adoxaceae > Sambucus > Sambucus nigra. Next base: position 752,343,558 of record OX422209.1, read on the forward strand.
CATCTTATGTGGCACAAGTCCAAGTCACCATGATAGAAAAGCCCGACCAACAAGGAAGCCCAACCAATATAGTTACCCAGCTAACTAGGAAGCCCGACCAATGTTGTTGATCGACCAACTAGGAAGCCCGATAAACAACCAAAAAGTCATTATGTACAGCCAACCAAGCACCAATAATCATACAGCCTGTATTGCCTGTGAAGTGACAGCGTTCATATAGTTAGTTCTCATTCTATATTGATGTAAATGCCTAACAAGTAAAGGCCTTCCATCCTTTCGCATGACAACGATCAAGACCCCCCTTAGGCTATAAATACATTGTATCACCCTCATTGCAAGGGATCGAAAAATAACTCAAGGCAGTCAATACATAACAGTGGACTTAGGCTATTCCATTGAGCTGAACCACTTTAAAAATTATTTGTGTCTTATTTCTTTTACTTAATTTATCTGTTATCAATTAATTAGGCTTAGTATAGTTTTTTTCATCGATATTGACATAACTAGCTTACTTGTTATCGACGAGAGGTTTACGCGTGAGGGCAGCCACATCCTGATGAATCTTTGAGATTTTTTACTTATCACTCGAGAACATAGGACTTAGGTCAATTACTATTAGTGAGAAGAATGGTATAGAACGGTCATTTGGGTGCGTATGTATGTCCGTAGACCAAAGTCTTAGGACTATGTTCGCCTTCATTATTTTTTATTTAATATTCGTGGTTTGAGGGATCTTTACCGAACCTATAGTCCCCTATAAAATGACGAGATGTATTGAGACATGATAGTAGAGTAATGCAGCACCGCAACTATGTCTCGGGGTGCAGTATAGTATATATATAATAGAGTGAATGTATATATATATATACATATGATGATATCTACTATGTGACTGAAGTAGAATTGAAAGATAATGATTTATAGAATTAATTAAGCATGAGAACACTTAATTGATTGAATTAATAAGGGGCTTATCCATGTTTAATATAAATGGATATATATGTTTATATCATTATTACATGTATTATGAGATTTATACGTGGGAATGAATTGGCCTATGATTAGTGGCTACACTGGTTTAAACTAGTTAACATGGGAACTATAACTAGGATGGCTTAGAGGTCCGTTAGGTGTGCACTCTAGATGAGAGGTGAGAATCTCAAGAAAGTGTCCGATAATCCAACATGTATATTATAAGTGATAAATATTATGACTATTCACTTGCTATTTTAAAAACTATTTTACATCGGACTCTGAACCATTTCCTTGCATATTCTCTTGTCTCTCTTGTATCTCCTATTTTAGGTGTCCAGCCATGGGGACCCCAGCCTTAGAGGATTATGATGTTGACGAGTAATGGATGCTATGGAGTCTGGAGCTTTGTTCAGAAACCTTTATATTTGTTGATTCGAACTCTGTAGTTGATTTTTATTTAGGGCATGTCGCCCAAGAGGATCATAGTATTTCCCTTCTATTCGAGTCAGGATTTTATACTCATGTCATTATGATACATTTGTTATTATTGGGATTTATGTATTAAGATATTTGGTGGAAAGTATTATTCTAGATGGATTTAAATTCTATTGTTATTCCTTTATTGTTGTGGATTGTATTATTATGAAAATTGTTCGTAATGGTAAAAAAATGGAATTTTATTAAATTAAAATTTAAAAAGTTTAACACCTGCTAAATTGGATATGAGGTGATTAATGTTTTTTGACAGTGATGCTAAGAATTAACCAACTGTAAATTCGGTTTTAATTGGGCATGGGACTGATCACTCGATATTTAATTGAGTGGGGTGTTACAAACCTTTCCAACGGTCCACCTCGTGCACAATTATGACTTACGGTGCAGGCGAACGATCTGTTTTAATCCGAGAGGTTAGCGGGTTCTTTCGAGCCCCGATTGACCAGGGTCAACTTTCTGAAGCGAGAAAAACTCTTAAGAATTTTAAGTACATCGCATATCCTTTCCAACGGTTCACTCCGTACGCGATTCATACTTACCATGCGGATGAACGATCTGTTTTTGCCCAACGATCTTCTGTCCAAATGATCGATGTGCGTTGTTAACGCAAAAATTCTCCATCTACGAGGACCAATCAGAAAAGGACACATATCATCCTACGTGTCAATATTCGACACTCGAGGAAAGTTGGTCGGCATCCGAGGAGAGTTGGTCAGTACCCGAGGAGAATTAGTCTGCCCCGGGAAGAGAATTGAGAGACACCATTCACAAGATACACAATATTTCTCTCTCTAATGGTATACCCCATGCGCAATTGGAATCAACGAATTATGTTTATGATAATTTTTTAGGAAAATCTGCACGAGACTGTCAATTGATAGGTCCATTTCCCTACCTATCGGCAGTGTGCCTAGGGTTATCTGATGATTGGTAGGGCTGGGGAATTATCGATCTGCACCTCCCCTGACCCTATAAATAGAGGGCATGACCTCATTTCCAAGGCACATCTCAAATCTATCAGCATCAGTGATCTATGCAACATTCTCTCAAAATCAGTGAAATTCCTCAATGTGAATTTCCATTCAAGCTTACATTCCTATCCTTTTCATACCCAATTTAGCAAAATCTCATTCTCTCTAATCCAACTTTCATCTCACACTCAAGGGAGTTCATCCAAGATCAAAGATCAATCTTCAAAGAAGGTCCAAATTGATTCGTATCGAATATTACATATTTTTGCCCTTTATCTTTATGAACTCTAGACTTTTACGGTCCTAAATGCCTATATTTATGCTCATTAACCAAACAACCTGGGATTTGGATATATATGTGCTTTGGAGGGGTTAATTGTGCTTTTGTAGGCATTGGAACTCTAAAAGTGAGGATCCGTTGCATTTTGGAGAAGTTATGTTGCCGGATGCTACTTCAAGGGCATTTTAGTCAATTCACTTTTCAACTCTAGCTCATGTAAATTCCACGGATGCGTAGTTTGTTTAGTTATCATCGCGTGGCCAAAAATTACACGTCGTTTCGAGTTCGGATTGTGAAGTTATGGCCATTTCCGTTTGCAACCTTTTCCCCCTTTTCATGGACCAAAAAAGGCTGTGAAACAGAGTACCGGTCGACCGTGGTTTTGGATTTTGTCATGGAAAGGACTGGGCTTTTACTTAAAGACGCAGTCGACCACCCCCCTGGCCGCGGTCGACCGCGGTCACCAGATATTTGTTACCTTTCTCCGTTTCTTTTCTTATTCCTTTATTTCTTTTCCAACATACTATATAAACCAAGTTTTGGTTTCTATTTTGGGGATCTTACATTTTACATTAGGTTTAGGGCTTGTAAGGATATTTTCCCCTTGTCCATTTCCTTTGGGTGTTTTACCCACTTTTATGTATGTAAGTTTATTAATTTAGTTGTATTTCCTTTAATTCTTGCTTTGTTAATGCTTTCTTTACTTGGTTGCTTTCAATACATGCTATTTACCATGCTTTTTAGCTAAGTTAGTCTAGGTTGTGTCGGATTGAACTCATCCCAGGTTGACATTTTTCTTTGCTTTGGTGATGGAGTTTATGGGTCTATTTCGAATGAGTTGTCCTAGTTATTTCACCTTCGAGATTTGATGGGGCATATCATGTATGCTCCGTGCTTACGACCTTACGTGCATAATTTTTGGGGTGTTTGTTGACGCAAAAATCATATTAGGATTTTATACGAATTTAAGGGTGTGAAAAATCTTGATTCAATTAACTATCGAAACGAGATTCATTCTTAATAACTCGTCGACCCATGTAACCATTTTATACTGATTAACTCAGGTGAGGGATATTCGACGCAACTTATAGTTTTTACCGCTTTGTTAATCTAGTTTAAATACACTCGCTTAGATTAATCTTTTCCTTTTTGTGTATAATCATCTTTTACACTTTTATTTAGGAATATTAAACCTTATAAATTCTAGCAACTCATCTTTGTGGATTTCGATACCCGGTCTTGGCCGCTATACTCACCTGTTGAGTGTAGTCATAAGTTTAGGTTTTTGTATAGAGTTGGTGAGCCGAATTCAAAACGACCGACGCGTAGGTGACACTCACACCGTGAAGAAACCCTGCCTATCAAATGGCGCCGTTGCCGGGGATGAGTTTGTTTTAGAATTTATTTGATTTAGTATTTCGTAGTATTTTCTTTATATTTGTATTTTTGCCTAACATTTTTGTTGTACTTCAACATTTGAGTGCCAAGAAACGCTAGAATCTCTCGCGCGCATCTACTTTGTGGAATTCGCCACTTCGAGCCATTTTTGGGGTTAAGCATGTCTTATTCCAATTCTTTCAGTAATCATTGTTATAATTCTCAAAATTCCCATAATCCTATGACTTTCAGTAAATACTTAAAGTCCCAAAAATTTACAAAGTCAAAAATGACTTTGGGCGAGTATAATGATAGTCAAAACTCGGGTTATTGGAATTTTGATGGTGATGATAATGATTTTGGTCCTCTAATTACTTATAATAGGAATTTTAAAACGAATTGCAATAGTTTTCAAAATTCCTATAATAATGAGTTTAAGTTTAAGTCCAATGGTAATTTTCCAAGTTCGCATTTTCAAGAATCTTCACCTCGACCTATGATATTCAGTGAGGGCTTACGTATGCTTGAGAATGAGAAACTTAAAAATCATTATCGGGAAGAAAATTATTGTTGGGAGGAGCATGAATTGGATTTATTATTTGAATCTGACGACGATTTTTCTTCCGAGACTTTCGAAGTCGAGGAATGTTTTGAACCAAATGAGGACTTTGTGCCTACTTTAGAACAAATCATTGTTGACTTTGCCCATTGCATAATAGATATTGAAAGTGAGGATGAAATGGAAGTAATATCCATTTTCAATGAAATGATTTCTTCTTTGGCCCCCAAATAAGAACATTTCATTGAAAATGATCTTATTTCCTTCGAAACTCAATCTTCAAGCGATGATGACTCATCTCGTGAGTTTGAATTTCTTTCCTCCCCATTTTCATTCATTGTTATCACACCATTACATGTACCCGATGAATCTGTTTCAAACTTTAATGTGTTAAACCTTCTTGCCAATGAGGAGTACTCTCTCGAGTCGCCTTCCACGATCGTATTTTTGGCTTCGTGTTCACCCCCTCCGATTTCAATTTCAAAATCATTGGGAGGATATTCTGATTTTCTCAGCCCCACATGTTTTTGTCACCCGTCCAATCCAAATCACCCATCGTCCCTCCAAAACTTCTAATTGGCAATGGTTCATTTATTTCTCCTTAAACATTCCTTCTATTTCAAACGAAATTCATATTTTTCGGAAGGCATGCTCGAGAGTGAGGGTACATCGGTCACCCTCCAAAGTCAAATAGTTTTCATAGTGGACCCTCAGCTATTTAGACTTCTAGTGTACAGTTAGTGTGAAGCCTAAATAGTAGGTTGTATATAGTTACCTTTTTTTTCTTTCTTTCTTTTAATTTAGTCTCTTGTAATTAGTTGAATTTTTGTTATTTGCTTTTGCTATGCTCGGTACTAACTTGTTTTGTAGATTATTTGGACTTGTTCTTATGGGGATCGCTACAATTTTGGGTAATATCGCTATTTTCCTCTCTTTAACTTGGTTCTTAATTCACATTGAGGACAAGGTCAGGTTTTAAGTTAGGGGGTGTGGGATATTCTATTCATTTCTTTATTTAGTCCATGTTTTTGCTCATATGTTAGTTACTTAGTATGCTTTTCTTTATTGGGAATTTTGCCTTTGTTTTCGATGATAAATTTCAATAATTGCCCGATCCAATAGACAAATCAATGATGTATGTTCTTGATTTTAGATGTTATTAGACTTTGGTCCTCAATCATTAATATTATGAATAACTTCATGAATTAAACTTTAAGCCCCAGAGCACATGCACTTTTCTTGGTTTATTGATTTGGTTTAAGATTTTTATAACTTGGTAATATTTTGTTGGATTGTATATACTTACACCGAGTAAGCTTTGTACCTTTCGTCGTTTGTGAGTGTATACATTATTCTTTCCTCTTTGAAAACTTTACAGTCGTTGGTAATCTCTCTATTCTTTCATTTGATCGTTCATTAATTGAGTTCATATATGAAATGTATTACTTGAGCATGATTTTCATAGTTTATTTTTGTGGCCATCCCAGATCCTCGCGGCGGGCGAGCGCATGAGGGAGGATCCTAGGTCCCGCGCGTCCCTCTCGGGAGCACTTTGGTCGGAGTCATTTGGGTGAGGTGAAAAATGTAGAGAGATAGAGTCGCCAGTCTATTTTACTCCAAACAAACAAAAGAAAGGGAGCCATCCCGAAGGACATCATCCAAGGACATACTGATGCATACGAAACCAAAATGATTCGAAAAGGGTGCGGAGGATAAGTTACGAAATGGGAAGGTGTTAGGCACCCATTCGGCCCTTACGGTCTCTCATGGGACTTTGATATTTTCCTTTATTTTCCCCATGATATATGTGCATGTGTATATGTAGTGGAGATATGAATCATCGACTTGTACCCTGGAAGAGGTAAAGCGAGTCATCCGTAGGAAGGTATAAAAATATTATAAAATAGGATTTACGCAATTATCCTTACGTTGATCGTTATGATCAAACGATAACGCATGTGGAATAATACGCCACTAAGGACAAATATATGTGTATATATGTAATCTAAGAGAATTGAATTTAAAGAGAATATGAGATGAGAGAAAAAGTAAAAATAGGATTCGAATCTCGGATTTTACCCCGAGACGCCTACGTAGCCTATAGAGGCATCAAAGTCCACGTAGTTCACATGTAAAATGAGGGGTGGGGTTTATCCCATAAATCCAACCGGGGATTCTCTTATTTGTGTGTGTGTGTGTGTGTGTGTGTGTGTGTAGCTAAAGGTATTTTAGTTGTGAGAGAAGTGTAAGAATTTCCGTTTGGAATTTATGAGCAAACCCTATTTTTCTTATTTTTTGGGTTTTTTATTTGTATGAAGATAAGAGATGTGCAATAATACTAAATAAAAATAATATTAAGATATGTGAGATGAGATAATAGAAGTGCTAAGTAATAAAACAAGTTAATGAAAATTTATGAGAATTTCAAGGGAGAATTGATAAAATTGGACGTTCTTGAAGATCTTGAGCTTGATCTTGAATTTTGGAGAGCAGACCTTGCGCTTGGATGATGATGGAGAGTGGTTAATTCACCAAGTTTGAAGAAAAGGATGATGAAAAGTGAAGGTTCGAAAGGGATTTGGATGTGGAAATTGCGCTGACTTTGAGAGAGGTTTTCTGGATTTATTGAGAGTGATATGTTTCTGATCTGGGCTCCCTTACAAATGAGGTCAGACCCTCCTTTTTATAGGCCTGGGTCATTGTCGATCGACATAACCCTGGTCCTGCTAATCGATAGGTGCATTTAGGAACATTCTCGATAGGCAGGGTCTGGGACCCACCGTTTGGCAGTGTCTTTCAGGCCTTTTCAGAAAATCGGCCGCAGAACGCAAACTGTTGATCAGAATCGTGCATGGGGTGGATCTTTGGAAAGTTAATTCAGAGACTTTCAAAATCCTTGGACTACTCCCGAGTTTGGGAGTTGACTTTGTGTCAAATGTGGCTCGAAAGTATTCGTCGGTCCATTGGACGGGGGATTATTCGTCCGCATGGTAAGTCCAAATCGCGCCCGGGATGAACCGTTGGAAAGGTTAGGAGATGTATTTTGACATTACAAAGAGTTTGACCTGGTTTGGGGAGTTGACTTTGGTCAGTCGGGCCCTGGAAGCATTCAGTGGCCTTTCAGAGTAAAGCAGAATGTTCGTTCGTACCGTAAGTCATAATCTTGCATGGGGCATACCGTTGGAAAGGGGTTTTGGTTCCCTTTAAGGATTCATTCAGTCTCGGTCGAGCTAAAAATTTAACTTAGGTCAAACGGAGCCCGGGAGCGTCCGGTGGCCTTTAGATCAGGTATTGGGGGAAATGGGTCATTCGTTCGCATGGTAAGTCTGAAATTGTGCATGGGATAGACCATTGGAAAGGGGATTCAGGGCCGTTCAAAGATTCATTTAGTCTCGATTGAGCTGAAGACTCCGAATTTTGGTCAAACGGAGCCTGGGAGTTCCCGATGGCTTCTAGGCCGATACTCAGGGTATGACCTGGGTTTATTGTGATGAAGGGAGGTGCTAGGCACCTAAGGAGATTTTATGGGGTAACAAAATGGGATGTCTACAGTTTTGACTCGAGAATTGCATAAACTTTAGGAAATGATCATAGGCCATCTTTGTTGTATCACCCATATTAGCCTTGACCTCACCTTATATGTTTCCCCTAGTCAACCCCTTTGAGCCTAAATATTAGCCATTCATTTCATAACCCAAAAATCCCATAACCAACTCCAAATTGGAGTTAAAACCATACAAACACCTTCCATACCTTTATTTGGAATGTTACATGGGATTGAATGATGTCGGTTGCAATTCAGGCATGTCAGAGTGTGAAAAGTAAAGCAAGAGTACTGAAAAAGAGAAAAAGAGAAAGTAAAAAGAAAAATAAAACAAAAGAAACATGAGAAAAATAAGAAAAGAAAAAGAAAGAGAAAGTTTTATATGTTGTATATAGTTCAATAAGCTTTGATTGCTCTCTAATTGTTATATCAAATGCATATTTGGAACTTGTTTTCCAATTTTAATTTTGCCCGCATTTTACCATTATTCCAAGTTTTCATTCTGAACACTTTGAATCCGTATATACACATCCTTCGTTTCGTAACCTAGCCTAGCCTACATTACAACCCTATTAAAGTCCTATGTGATATTAAGGTGCATTTAATTTAAAAGTCATAATAGTTTTGATAATCTTTGAAAATGCATTTCGCCTCCTTTAATGAGCGATATCTTTCATTGAGATTACAATTTTTAATTTTCTATACAGTGTTCTTCATTTGCGACATGTGTGCGGCCTAGTTTCCCTTTACATGTACTATTTATGATCGCATGTTCCGTGTGTTAACTCCCTGTTTCGAGTGAATTCACTTAATGAGTGTAATGCCCGTGAGGATTGAATTTATGCTTGCTTTATTTAGTATCCGATTTATATAAGTTTTTTCCAAATCACACTTTTCATGTGCTCGCTCCCCTCCCACGTTTTAAGGTTTCAATTATATGAGGTGCATTCTATTATGTTAATAATACGGACTTTCGTTTGAATTCGTTCATTGTGCTAATAATGCGTATGAAATCTTTTTCGTTGTTATTGGGCTTGTCACATGTTGGTTTGGGCATATTTTGAGGAAACCATATGATGTTTGTGGGTTTCGTCCCTGAAAACCCTCACAAAACGACTCTCGTCCACTAAGGTAACCTAGGGGTTTAACGACTTATTGCATATGCTAAATGCAATCGTACTCCCTATGAAAGTGGAATTTATATTTTGATGCATATATACATCCTGTACTACCTTCTGTGGACTGGTTTTGTTTGTTTCATTACTAGGGACTAGCAATGTCTAAGTTAGGGGGTGTGATTTGTATCGAATATTGCATATTTCTGCACTTTGTCTTTATGAATTCTAGCACTTTTACAGTCCTAAATGCCTATAGTTAAGCTCATTAACCAGACAACCTTGTATTTTGATATATATACATGCTTTGTAGGGGTTAATTATGCTTTTGTAGGTATTAGAACGCTAAAATTGAGGATCCGTTGCATTTCAGAGAAGTTTTGTCATCGGACGCTACTTCAAGGGCATTTTAGTCAATTGATTTTTCATCTCCGGCTCATGGAAATTCCATGGATATGTAGTGCATTGAGTTAGCATAATGTGGACACAAATGGCACGTCATTTCGAGTTCAGATGGTGAAGTTATGGCCATTTTGTTTGCAACCTTTTCTCCCTCTTCATGGACCGAACAAGGCTAAGAAATCGTGGCTAAAGGCCCGGTCGACTGGGGTTTTGGATTTTGCTGTGGAAAGTAGACAATGGGCTTTTACTTGAAGGTGCGGTCAACCGCCCCTGGCCGCGGTCGACTGCAGTCACCAGATATTTGTTACCTTTCTCCTTTTCTTTCTTGTTCCTTTATTTCTTTTCCAACTTACTATATAAACCAAGTTTTGGTTTCTATTTTGGGGATCTTACATTTTACATTAGGTTTAGGGTTTGTAAGAAGATTTTTCCCTTTTCCATTTCCTTTGGTTGTTTACCCACTTTGATGTATGTAAGTTTATTGATTTAGTTGTATTTCCTTTACTTCTTGCTTTGTTAATGCTTTCTTTACTTGCCTTCTTTCAATTCATGCTATTTACCATGCTTTCTAGCTAAGTTAGTCTAGGTTGTGTCGGATTGACCTCACCCTGAGTTCACGTGTTGCTTTGCTTTGGTGATGGAGTTTACGGGTCTATTTCGAGTGCGTTGTCCTAGTTATTATGACTAGGAGATTTGACGAGGCATATCATGTATGCTCCCTGCTTACAACCTTACATGCATAATTTTCAGGGTATTTGTTGACGCCAAAATCATATTAGGCTTTTATGTGAATTTAGGGGTGTGATAACTCTTGATTCAATTAACTCTCGAAACGAGACGCAGTCTTAATAACTCGTCGACCCATGTAACCATTTTATACTAATTAACTAGGGTGAGAGATATTCGACGCAACCTATAGTTTTTAACTCTTTGTTAATCTAGTTTAAATACACTCACCTAAATTAATCTTTCTCTTTTGTGCATCTTTTCCTTTTTGTGTATAATCATCTTTTATACTTTTATTTAGGAATATTAAACCTTATAAATTCTAGCAACTCGTCTTTGTGGATTTCGATACCAGGACTTGGCCGCTATACTCATTCGTTGAGTGTAGTCATAAGTTTATATTTTTTTATAGAGTTGGTGAGCCGAATTCAAAACAACTGGCGCGTAGGTGACGCTCGCGCCTCGACGAAACCCTGCCTATCACAAATCCTTCCCCCTCTCTTTAAAATTCTTATTTTTGCATTAAATACAGTAGATTCATAATCTAGTTCTTATTTTAGTTCATACATATTAACACCTTACATTTTTTTATTAGTATATTGTACATTATTTATTTTCTATAAAAAATAAATAAAACAAATAAAAAGAGGGTTATATCCATAAATTCCGAACGAGATTATCGATCACACTTTTTCCAAACTAAAGCACATTTTTCTACACACACGCCTATAATAAAATCCCATTTGAATCTATGGGATAAACCCCACCCCCATGTTGTATGTGAACTACGTAGACTTTGATGCCTTTATATGCTACATAACCGTTTTGGATTAAAACCCCGAGACTCGAGTCTAATTTTCCAAATTTCGAACTTTCTAATGTTCCAATTTTTCAATTTTTCCATTTCCCAATTTTGCCAATTTTCATATTTATCACATTATTGCATTAGTATACATATTATGTTTGTAATTCTTATTATCGTTTCATCCAACACATAATATCGTTTCATCATAACGATCAATATCATGATAAATGCATAAATAATATTTTCTATATATTATTTTGGGAGCATTCCTATAGATAACCTCACTCTACCTCTTCAATGGTATGAGCTGAATGATTCTGAACTCCATTATATATACACGCGCACACACGTCATGGAGAAATAAAGAAAAATAATAATAGAAGCCCATGAGAGACCAAAAGGGAGGTATGGGTGCCTAACACCTTCCCATTACGAAACATAGCCCCCGAACCTTCGAACTATTGGTTTCATATGCATCATTTTGTCTTCAATGCTTCTCTCTCGAGGTGGTAACATGCTCTTCTTCATGTTTTGTGCAAAATAGGCTGGCGAATCCATCTCTTTACATTTTACTCCACACCGACAACGGCCGAAGTGTTCCTAAGAAAGGGCGTGAGACCTTTCAATCCCCCTTCCTTCACCATCCCCCCTCTAGGAGGCAGAATAGAGGAAGCAATGCACATCTTGATCGGGATGGCCATAGTGGCGACTCTGCTGGGGAATACTTTTCATATGAGGGCTAGATTCTATTGCATGGGTGTTTTGATTTCTTGTATGCATATGCATCTATCTTTATGTTCCCTTTTCCCCTCTATTATATCTTGTACATATATACATCATGCTTATATCACTACTCACTCACACACTTGTAGATACTCTCCATATACACTTCACACCACATGATCCTAGGATCACTTATATCCACCTGTTGCACATACCACTCAGAAATCCATGCTTAGGTGTCAATAACACACCTTCACTTATCGCACTTGTATATATCCATCCTCACTCATACTTTTCACACACCACTTGTAGTTGTAACATGATTAGGTTCACTACCACACACTCAGCTGTAAATATCCACACATCATCACTCTCACATATTCATGTTTAGTATAGATTTACTTTTTATATTTGTATATTATCCCTTGCTTGGCATGATGCTCATTAAAGATACTCTCTCCATAATGTACTAATCAAGGAGCATGCATTTTGCACACTACATCACCAAATAACATTGCTATTGACCAAATTTTGTCCCGTCACTGGGGGTCACTTTTTGATGGGCACTGGTCCAGTAGGTCGCAGTTAGCGTAAGAAATATGACTCTCACCTTCCATTGGACAAGTACATTCGACGTATATCAAACGGTTCCCCCCGCATCGTACTTCGTGACCTAAGTTACTACGAGAGGTATATCATAGGGAACTCGTTCACGTATGTTGATTATATATAATTGTCTCACACATGTAATGTTCCCATAAGGTATATAGTGAGGCAATTCACGTACACTCAAGTATATCAAATGTCTTGTCCACAGGTGTCAATTTCCCTCAAAAGCAAGACGTATATCGTGAAAGTCATGCCAAATGGGGGGAACCCTTCTAATTAACCTAACAATTGCATACCTGCATATAGGTGTTAAACCTAGGCCACTCATGTTTAGTTTGCCGATTTTTATCCGAAACTCTGTCGAAATGACGGGTCGGCATGCGATCTAAATTTTCACACAATTTTTAAAGACGAGACTCTACCCATGAGCTTGGTAACAAGTCCAACCATAATTTTTACATATTTTTCAAAGCCAATTTTTTTAGGATCGGGTCCCGTTCGACATTTCTTTTTACATTTAGGTGAACCTAATACAAGTGGGAACATAATAAACATAATAATAATCATGTTGAGACCCATCTCTCGTCTTTTCTTTCTTTCTTGTCCAAAAAGTTTCAAAAACATTTTTCCTTACCTTATACCAAAAATATTTTTCCTCCCTTTTATCCAAAAAACATTTTACCCCCCTCTTTTACAAAAGATGTCAAAAAAATATTTTCCTCCATGTTCAATATAACCGTTTTCCTTCCTCTCTTTTAAAAATAAATTTGTATTTTTCTCCTCCTTAGGTCGATCGCATACCCTTGCCCTCGCTCCCTATTGGCTTCTATTTTCAGTCAAACCACCCTGAAGCCACGTCAGTTCCCTTGTTAATTCCTCTAAGTTCGAAATTCACACACTTTCCATAGAGAACACATATCAGGCACCAAATGTACAATCAGATCTAATGATGATTCTATCTCAACTCACTGCCAAGATTAACAACCTTAAAATTGAGGTTCATTTGATACAACGAAATTGGGCCCCTATTCCTGAAGAGCCTGAGGTCCTCTTCCCCTCGCGCTATGGGTTTGCCCGCACCCAAGACTATTTGGTTCCCCGAGGAATACCACCATGATCCATGTGTTCCTCCTTATAATGGGCCACCGCTAGCCCAAATCCCTACCGAATCTTGCCTAATCAGGAGCTAACTTACTAGTGATCGTTGATCCAAATGAGGAAGAATTGAACAAGGTTAAGGAAGACCTCAAGAAGTTGACCAAGAAGTTCGACCAAGTTAGAATATCTGGGAATTACATGAACTACACCTACATGTTTCCCTATCCTAAAACAAGGTTGTCAAAAAAGTTCAAGATGCCCAACATCAAGAAATTCTGGGGCAGTGGACCCCTAATTGTCTATCTCCGCAGTTACCACCAAGCCATAACTCTCCTAGGTGACTCCGAGGAAACAATGGCCCAAATGTTCCAATACTTTGAAGGACAACGCTCTCCACTGGTTCTTATCCCTTGAAGAGTCCAGAATTCGCAGTTGGGATGATGGTTCCCGCTAGTTCATGTCATAGTACAAGTACAATGAAAAATTATACTTTTCTAAAAATATTAAAGGTGGGCTGCCATCCACCTTATAATCTCACTTTTTTCACTTAACTTTAAGTGTAAAATGACCCTCCTACCCTTACATGAGTCATGTTATGTTTAAAAAGTTCCCGAAACCCAATCATAATACCCCTCTCGGATCACCACTGCACTTAAAATCCAATATCTCATTAACCGGGCCCGACACGTGCATACCCTATGCGTTGCCCCTAAATTATACCGATCCGCCGATGTAACACTTTATCGACATATAATAATAAACCATCGCTTTCACTCATACGTGACATATAACAACTGACATATCAATTTGATTATCACACACATGTAAATAATATAATAATAATAATAATAATAATAATAATAATAATAATAATAATAATAATAATAATAATAATAATAATAATAATAATAATAATAATAAATATTAATCTTGTATCTCACTAATTAATATTTACTAACATTCAATTTAATTTTCCCAAATTAAATTAATAATATTAGGAATATGGAAATTAATTAGTAGTAAAATTATGGGGTATTATAGTTACGGGGTTGGTTTAAGGTGGGTTTGGAAGTTCTTCGTTATGGTGGATATGGAAGATGAAGAAGATGAGAGAGAAAAAATCTGATTTTTATTTTTATTTTAAAACATGTGAGGTGTGGGGGTTTATTTGGTGTATAGGAGTTTATGTTAATAGGGTGTAAGGTGAGAGATGTTATTTGGTGTGTGTGAGTGTATGGAAATGGTGTGTAGGTGAGTGGGATGTATAATTATATATATATATATGATTATAAAATAGTAAAAATATGTATTTACAACAAAAAAATAATAAAATCAATATATACTAATATTAAAAACTGAAACACATCATAAAAATAAAAACACACAAATAAACAAATTAAAATTTAAACTAAACAAATAACACTATATATATATATATACAGACACACAATGACACATACTTATATATACACACACACACACACACACACATAAGACACATACTAATATAAAACACCTAAACACTACTATATATAAAATGATACGGACATAAATAAATTTTGAAAAAATATGTAAAAGACCTCAAAATAATATGTATAAAATAGTAATACAAATACAATATGCATGCAGAGAATTACGAAGGGCTAGAGAAATGGTTTTGGCTCGGGTGTTTGATAACGAGATTGAGTTTAGTCATGTTGGACTGTAGCATTTCTACATTTTACTTTATATTACACGTTTGAAATTGCAAATGCAAATTAACCTATGCTATAAACATATACTGGCATACGAACTATTTTATCGAGAGCTATCAATCAAAACACGTCCTTCTGAGGTAAATTTTAACACTTTTGGGTGCTTATCACACCACCGCCCAACAAAATGTTACTAGTCCTAGAGTAAAAATAGAGAGAAAGAGAGTTAAGTAACCAAAAGTGCACCACTTTCGCAGGCACATGGGATTACCCAACAGAACATGTGTTG
This sequence comes from Sambucus nigra, assembly GCA_949130495.1. NCBI lineage: Eukaryota > Viridiplantae > Streptophyta > Magnoliopsida > Dipsacales > Adoxaceae > Sambucus > Sambucus nigra. The sequence goes on from OX422209.1 coordinate 752,359,220, forward strand.
CCTCATGAGGATTTGCAGTGTATATGCCCACAAATCTATAATATATATATATATATGTGTGTGTATGTGTGTGTGTGTGTGTGTGTGTGTGTGTGTGTGTGTTTAAATTTGATTTATTGAAAAGTAGTCTCTTATTCGAGGATGAAAAATTACACAGCCCATCTAAAAAGGCTTCAAGGAATACAACGTTAACCTATCAATGTAAGGAATAAAATTACTTAATACCCAAGGCATAATCGTTCCTAAAAACTCAGCATGTGTTGTGTGAAACATGTTAAGTATCACAAAAATTATTCTTAAATTGCTAAAATGTAATTTATAGAAAAGTTATAGAAAGTTAATGGAATGAAATGTTATTTACAAAAGGTTTAGCAGATAAATGTAATTAACGTAAAATAAGTTCCAAAATCAAGAATTTGCCAAAAAATGGGGGTTCGGTTCAATTAAATTGGTATCTCAGATGTTGAGAATGATCTCAAAGAGGAAATGGCAGGGCCAACTAATCAAAGGAAAGTTGTGGGTATGGTGTTCCATGATATTAAATGTGCTGGATTTTTTGTTTCTAATGCTAACAAGCTGCTGGTTTTGGGGTTGAGATAGGGTCGTGTATTTTTGGGTGGAAGATAAGGAGAATTGAAAGCTGTATTTTGGACGTGACGAATTTTTTAAATCAGATTTGTAAGTGTATACACACACACACATACACACACAAACACACACACATACACACACACACACACACACGCGCGCGTTTCTAGCATTATGTTCCCAAGATTTTATGTAATGCTTCGTTTAAACAATTTTATGTTCTCTTGTTTTCTTGTCACGGTGCAATTTACACAACTGGGGGAGAATGGAATTTTTGGAAAATTTTGGGGTTAAAATTTAATTTATAAAAAGATGTGAGATAAAATTCGATTTAGAAAAATTTAGAGACTAAACTGGTATTTACGAAAACTTTGGAGATAAAATAAAGTGTGTATAAAGTTTAGTGGTTAAACTGTTGTTTATGGAAAGTTTAGTAGCCAATATAAAAACTTGTATAAACTTTAGAAGTAAAAATAAAATTAGTGGAAAATAACTTTTCACTTTCAGTAGTAATTTTTAAGACACAAGAAAATGTGTTTCTTTCATAGAAATAAACTATTGTTCAGGGGTCAAAATGCAATTTATAGAAAATCCACCGGTCAAAATGTAATTTATAAAATATTTAGGGTCAATATGTGATTTAACAAACATAGAGGTCAAAGTGTTAAACTAATGCTTATAGGATGTTTTGAGCCAAAAATAAAATATGTATAATGTTTTAGAATTGGAAGGTCAAACGTACTAAAGTTTTTAAATAAGGGCCAAAACCCATGCGAATATAACTAAGGGGGTAAAAAACAAAATGACCTTTTAGATAGGTAAAAAATATTTCTTCGAAAGAAACAAAGTATAGTGTAAATTTAATTTACACAGAGCATTGTGCCAAAATTTAAATTACATAAACCTTGTCATGCTTTTCCAATTTATTATGTTTCTAATGAACATTTTGATTTTATTAATTTTTATATAGTTATATAATTACTTTAAATTATATTAGTTAGTGGTATATTTTTTTCGAATGTTATTAGAGTATCATTGACATTAATCTCTTTATTTATTTAAAATAAAAATTATATCACTCTACGTATAGAAATGTTTCAAATTTGATTAAAAAAAAAGGTGGTCACGTGTTAAAATATAAAATTTTCAAATGGTTACAAACTTGTGTTTCCTACAGACACGATTTTAATATAAATAGTAACATTAAGAGATGGAATCAATTCAAGCAACTTAATTTATTTATTTAGTTGAAAGGTATGGGTTGCTTTATTAAGTAAGACATTACATAGGATGATTAAGTGGGCGATAAAAGGCGTTGTAGTGGAAGAGGGAGATGGATGATATTAAGTTATATTAAATCACGTGCAAAAGAGGGTTCAGTTAAGTTAGTTGGTCTATTATTAGTCTGTTAGTTGGATTGTATATAAATAGACGTGGACAAAATGTAAATATAAGATCATTCGTTCAGTAGTACAAGTCCACACATTTTTCTTCTCTTCCATTGTCTGATATTTAGATATTCTGATTTCTTCAAAGACTTTTCTTCCCTTCCATAATCTGATATTTAGATATTCAGATATTCTGATATGGTATCAGAAGATGAAAACTCTATTTTAGCAAACTCTAATTGTTCCAGTTCTTTTGTTGAAGATTTCTCGAATCCTTATATTCTTCATCATAGAGAAAATCCTGGATCGATTTTAATTTCTCAACCTCTGAATGGTGAAAACTACTATACTTGGAGTCGTTCGATGATAATGGCTCTAAATGCTAAGAACAAGACGAGTTTTATTGATGGAACCTTTTCTTGTCCTGCGAATCGATTTGATCCTCTTTATGTTCAATGATTTAGATGCAACAATATGGTTTTTTCTTGGATCTTAAACTCTCTTATGCAAAATATTGATGCAAGTGTTATCAGTTCCTCTATTGTTGCAGAGGTTTGGAACAACTTGAAGACTAGGTTTACGCAAGGTAATGACCCGAGTATTTTCAACTCAAGAAAGATCTTTCATCCTTAGTTCAATATCAAAGTCTTGTTAGTGTGTACTACACAAAAATTAAAACATTACGGGACGGATTCTCAAATGTAAAGCCGATTCCATGTTGTACTTGTAAGTCGGGTTGTTCGTGTGAAGCTTTGCTGAAAGTAATTAATCAACATAATAATAAATATGTTGTTCAATTTTTAATGGGACTTAATGATTCTTTTACAACATTAGTGATCAAATTCTCCTAATGGACCAATTTTATCCATTGATAGAGTCTTGTATCTTACTCTCTAAGGATAGAAGCATAGGAAAGTCGTTAGATCTTTAATCTTCTCCAAATCTGTTGCTTTGTTTAGCAAAAAAGTGGCACCTGCATCAACTTCTTCAAATAATGCCAAGAATCATCAAAAATAAAAATCACAACCAGTTTGTACACATTGTGGTCTCGTTGGACATACGATCGGCAAGTGCTACAATTTTCATGGATATCCTCCATGGTATCGCCAAAATGTAAAAACAAGAACACTTTCTATTAATCAAGTTTCAACATCTTCGAATGGCTTTGATGAAGCATCTCATGGTAAAAAATCCACTCCTCAATTTCCTTTTACTCAAGAACAATGTATGCAACTTCAATCCCCTCTTCACAACTCTTCACAACAACCAACAACAATGAATGTTGTAGAAAATTAATTGAGTCAATCAGGTATAGTTAATCCTCCTGATTATGTTTTTAAAAAGTTAAAATCTTGGATAGTTGATAGTGGTTCTAATGGTCATATGGTCAGCTCACTTTCTTTTTTTTCTACAACTATCTCGGTTGCAAACACTTCAATAAAATTACCTAATGGCATTTGTGTTCCAGTAACACACATTGGGACAATCAAATTATCAGAATATTTGATTCTTGATAATGTTCTATATGTACCTTCTTTTTCCTTTAATCTCATATCAGTAAAAAAACTTACTGATTGATCATGTTGTTTTATTTTTCTTGCTGATTTTTTCTTCATACATGACCAATACTCTTGGAAGACGATTGGAGTGGCTAAATTGTTAAATGTCTAGTTTTGAATTAGTCTTGGTGTGCCCTTATTTTTAAGGGTAGTGGTTTAGTTACTGGCCAATCTTTTTGGATTTGGTTGTATACTAGTCGTTAAATAAGTATGCTACAGATGTGGCATAGTGGGTTCAGTAGGGTTAGTTCCTTATTTTGTGGAAGTTTAGTTGTGTATATCCCTATTTATGATTCTAAATACAATGAATAAAATAGACTTTCGTTTTGCTCTCTGTTTCTTGAGTATTCTCATTTAAGTTTAACATTTGATATCAGAGCCACAAAGGAAAAGCAACAACTTTTGACTATAGTAGCAGTTAAGAAAAATATCCAGCGATAACTATGTTCAACCCGTAATCCCTCTCTTTGATGGACACTACGATCATTGGAGCATGTTAATGGAAAATTTTATGTGATCCAAGGAGTATTGGACCATTGTGCAAACCGATGTGACTAAACCAGCTAGTGGAGAAGTGTTGACAGAAGCTCAACAAAAGAAATTGGAAGAATAGAGGCTAAAGGATCTTAAGGCAAAAAAATATCCGTTTTACATAATAGATCGTTCTATTTTGGAGACTATTATCCCAAAGGATACTTGCAAACAAATTTGGGATTCAATGAAGAAGAAATACCACAGCTCTTTTAGAATGAAACGTGCATAACTTCAAGCCCTGAGAAGGGATTTTAAGACACTGCACATGAAAGATGGTGAGTCTATTACTGATTATTGTGCAAGAACAATGAGGATAGTGTGACGACCCCAACTCAATAGTAGTAGGGAATGAGTGTCTTGACATGCCACCAAGGCATTCAATGTTATGGACTTAAAATATTTCTTAAAATAAATGCAACGTAAATACATTCACATGGTCATGAATCGTAAATTATTGAAAAAAATGGAATTACGTCATTAGAGCTTTCTAAAAGGGAACTTCGTATATATTAAAGTATGAACGAATTATAACTTATGCCAAAATTAAAAACTTATTAATAAAGAGCCAAACATGCTCTATCTCCTAAAAATAAACGTTATATTTAAAAGTATAACAAAATAGCTCCTTAAGCAGGATCTTCAACATAGTCCTTCTACACTTCATCCTCCAGTCTAATTATTTCCTGAAAACTCGTTATTTATACAACGTCAGCTAAAAGCTGAATAAGATTTAATCTCCCGACATTCCAAGGTTTTCAGAAAATAGATACCTATTCAAGTCAAAAGAGAAGGCATATACATATATGGATAGGAACTTGCAGTAAATAGATATATATTTTGAAATGAAAGTATATATATCACAATTGGATAGCTCAGAATAAGAAGAATGCAACAAAATCAAATGTGATATTTTTTTCTTTAAATCATATTATTATAATGGCTAAGTACACTTTAATACCGCGTTCTTCTACCGTATTATACCCCGGTAGTTGAGGGTCAATCGAACTAGTTCGTCACAACGCCTTATTTAGGGCACACCAACGATAACCCAGTTGGGAAGGTCAGTCAGTAAAGAGGTCCCTTAGGCCGAATCTTATTTTCAATGTTCAATATCATTTTCAATAATCATTTTAATAGGTATGTTTATATGGACAAATATAAACATATCACAATGGATCAATCATCGGTATCAGATGCATTTTGAGAATAAAAGCAGTTCACACAAAATATATAGTTTGCGTAATATCATAAAATTAAAATTCACAAGGAATGTCATAGAGTACTCACCTAAAATAGAGGCTAGAAAATATAGATATTGAGTCTTGGATCACACGTTAATCTAATAAATACAATAAAGGTTTAATTATGTATTCTAAATAAAACCCAATTCTAAATATTGTGTTTTAATCCTAAAATATCTTACTGAAAAAGGTTACTAAAACCATTTTCTCAATTTTTAATATCCATTCATCGTATTTGAAGAATTCAATTCATAGTTCTTCCTAATCAGTCGGTTCCTAGTAAAGATGGAGGGTCACAGGGGCACCACTTAAATACCATCTCATCTAGACAGAACATTTCCGGATTTATTCCCAGTAGAGATGGAGGGTCATAGGGGCACCACTTAAATACCATCTCAACTAGACAGAGTTTCATCGGGACTGACTTTGGAATTACTTAAATGAGATTCCATAATACGAGCAATTGCTTACAAAAATCATTTTAAAAAGCGTATATATATATTTTTTTCAAACAAGTTGACATATTTTGAAAATAAAGTCAATTTATATTGTTTCCAAATTTTAAGTTTTGATTAGTAAAGTCTTTAGTGTCTTTTACCGCATAACTACTAAGTAAAGCTATAAAATACGAAATTAAAAATACAAAAATAAATTATAACATTTAAATAAAATCATACCTACGAAATGAATTCTGTCTTCGAAATTATAAAAATCCTTCTTAAGATATTTCCCAAGCTTACTATCACTCTTTCTTACTATAATTCTCAAGGAATTGGTGTGAGTTTCAAATGAACCCTAAGGCCCTATTTATAGGTTTCCAAAAGTATTACGGTGTTGACATGTGTCTAGGTGATCAAGCATGTCATTGTTTGGGTGTCGCATTCTGGGGTGGTCTTGCAGTCTTAACATCACCAAATGATGACAAGTGTATTAGCTTTCTCTCTGAAGACGACATGTGTAAGGTGGAGGTGACAAGCACATGGTGGAAAGGTGATAAGGGTATAAGGGTCATTTCACACATGAAGGGTATTTTTGTTATTTCACACTATATATTTTCAATATTTCTTAGAGGTCCTTGAAAATATTTTATTTACAAAATGTCCCTTTTTATATTTTTATTTTAGTCCCTAATGTTTCATAAAATTATATTTTCTATCCCAAAACTTATTATATACCTTAAGATATGTCATAAGACTTCGATTTGATCCTATTTACGATTTATTCTTCATATTTAAAAATGGGATTTGTTATATTGATAGCCAATAATACCACATATCTAATAATACAACATTTATAAGATAGTAAGTAACACATGAGTGTAAAAACAAACTATATACATATGAGCACATAAAAGTGGGGTCATTACAGATAGTAAAAAGAATGAGATTTTATGGTGAAAAGATGGTGAATGTTGCTATCGTTGAGAAGATTTTGCGTTTATTGGTCCCAAAATACGATTTTGTGGTCTGCTCAAAGAATTCAAAGATATAGATTAACTTCCATTTTATGAACTCTAAAGCTCTTTACTGGTTCTTGAACAGAAGATGAATCAAAATTCAACTAGCGATGTTCAAGCTCTAAAGGCTTCTACCTTTGCGCAATCATCAAATTTGATAGCAATGGGTAGAGGGAGAGGTAGAGGAAGGGGAGGTAGAGGCAATAGAGATGGATACAAGCAATATCAGAATTACAAAGCTGATAAAGGTTACTCAAATTACAGAGGACACGATAAACAAGTGGACAAATCCAAGATAAAATGCTATAAGTGGCATAAGTTTGGTCATTACCGATCTGAATGTTATACCACACTTCCAAACGACAAATAGAAGGTGGAAAAATCGAATTTTACAACAGAAAAGAATGAATCAGAGACCTTGTTGATGACCTATCATGTCAATGAGGAACTCCAATCATATGTTTAGTATGTGGATATAGGTTGTAGAAACCACTTGTGTGGAGGTAAGTCTTCTTTTTCTAATTTAAATGAAGGCTTTCACTCTACTGTGAGTTTTGGTGATTGTTCTACTATGAAAGTAATGGGAAAAAGTGATATTAATATCTTGGTTTTGTGGAAATAATTTCCAATCTTTTTTATGTCCCTGACTTGAGAAGTAATTTATTAAGTGTTGGTCAGTTGCAAGAAAAGGGTTATGTGATAACTATTCAAAAAGGTGCTTGTGAGATTTATGATCCTTCAAGATGAGAAATTGACATTGTTCATATGAGTTCAAATAAGTTGTTTCCCTTGAAGATAAAAGCATCTTAGCCTTGCTTTATGGCTGAATTAAAGGATCCCTTATGGCTTTGGCATTTTTTCTATGGTCACTTGAATTTTGGCGGATTAAAGACTCTCTAACAGAAAGATATGGTGATAGGCCTCCTTCAAATTACGATTCCTTCTCAAGTTTGTGAAAAATGTGTTGTTAGAAAACAACATCGTTCTAACTTCCCTCAAGGAAAGTCCTAGAGAGCAAAAAATGTCCTGGAGCTAGTTCATTAAGGCATTTGTGGCCCAATAAATCCATCTTCAAATTGATGTAAAAGATATTTAATTACATTCATTTATGATTGTACTCGAAAAACTTGGGTTTATTTTTTTAGGAGAAATCATAAGATTTTAGTGCATTTAAAAGCTTCAAGGCGCGTGTGGAGAATGAAAAAGAAAGAGTCATTAAAACTCTTCGCACTGATTATGGAGGAGAATATTGCTCAAAGGAATTTGATGCTTTTTATAATGAGCAGGGTAATCGAAGGGAACTTATAGATACCTATACACCACAACAAAATGGTGTATCGGAGAGAGAAAATAGAACCATCCTCAACATGGTGAGAAGCTTACTGGCAAGAGGAAAAATTCCAAAAAGTTTTTTGCCTGAGGAAGTAAACTAGAGCATTCATGTGTTGAACAGATGTCCTATTTTTTCTGTTCAAAACATGACACCCGAGGAGGCTTGGAGTGGGCGTAAACCAGCTGTAGATCACTTCAGGATTTTTGGGTGCATAGCATATGCACTTGTTCTAGATGAAAAAATAGAGAAGCTTGAGGATAAAGGTAAAAAGTGTGTTTTTCTCGGGGTTAGTGAACACTCCAAAGCAGATAAGTTGTATAATCCCATCACAAAGAAGATTGTCATCAGTCGTGATGTAATCTTTGATGAAGAAAAGATATGGACAAATGCTCTAAATGGTTTGGACCAAAGAATTCCAGTGAACTTTGATGATGGGGAAGAAGAAAGACAACCTCAGCTTTTCCTTAATGAGCAGCAACCAGCAGTAGTATATGATGTAGATCAATCTGAACATTTGACGACATCCCGATCTCACCGTACCAAAAGAAGACTAGCATGGATGGAAGATTATGAGGTAACTGGAATTGAGCAATTTTATGATCCAATTTCTCATTTGGCTTTATTTTTAGATTGTGATCCAGTGACATTTAACGATGCGGTCCAAGTTCCAAAATGGCAGTAAGAAATGGACAATAAGATCCATTCTATTGAGAAAAATGACATTTCGATGTTGATTGATCTTCCCAAAGGACAAAAATGAATTAGTGCCAAATGGGTGTATAAGCAAAAGTTGAATGCACATGAAAAAGTTGAAAAATATAAAGCACATTTGGTTGCCAAAGGTTATAAGTAGCAACTTGGAATCTACTATAATGAGGTCTTTGCCCCAGTTGCACGACATGATACGATCAGATTGGTAATTACATTGGCAGCACAAAACTCATGGCCTATATTTTAATTCGTTGAGAAATTATAATTTCTTCAAGATGATCAACAAGAATGAGTGCATTTTGATCAACCCCCGGGATATGTAAAAATGGGGAATTAACACAAGGTGTACATGTTAAGGAAGGCTACATATGGACCAAAAAAAGAACCTAGAGCTTGGTATAGTCGTATAGATGCCTACTTCTCCAAATTTGGCTTTCAGAAATGTCCTTATGAGCCTACTTTATTCATAAAGTTCAAAAAAGATGGAAGACTATTGATTGCATGCTTGTATGTTGATGATTTGATCTACACCAAAAATGATAGTTCCATGTTTGAAGCTTTTAGGCACTCTATGATGACAGAGTTCGACATGACTGATCTTGGCATGTTTCACTACTTCCTAGGCATAGAAGTAGTCCAATCTTCAGATGGTATTTTCCTCTCGCATCAGAAGTATGTTCAAGACATTTTCACCAAATTTTAGATGGAGAACTACAACTCAGTTGGTACACCGGTTGATATTGGGTTGAAGCTCAACAAAGATCTTGAAGGGAAGAAGGTTGACAGCACTCTGTACAAACAGATTGTTGGTAGTTTAATGTACTTGACAAAAACTAGTCCAGATATATTGAACAGAGTAAGTCTGATCAGTCGATACGTGGAATGCCCTACTGACTTGCATCTCTTAGCTGCCAAGAGGATTTTTTTATACTTGCAAGGAAAGAAATCTTATCTAATTGGCTTCACCGATAGTGATTATCGGGTGATCCAGTTGATATAAGAAGTACTTTAGGTTATGCTTTTATGATGGGATCAGGTGTCGTCTCATAGTCATAAAAAAAGTAACAAATTGTCACCTTATCCACCACTGAAGCATAATTTGTTGCCGCAGCTTCATGTGCTTGTCAAGCAATCTGGTTGAGGAGACTACTTGAAGAACTGTCATGTCATTAGCAAGGTCCAACCATAGTCTACTGTGATAGCAGTTCAGCAATCAAGCTCTCAAAAAATCCTATTTTACATGGGAGAAGCAAACATATTGATGTCCGATATCATTTCTTACGTGATCTCACGATAAATGGAATCATTGATCTGATATATTGTAGGAATGAAGATTAAGATGCAGATATATTCCCCAATCCCTCAAATTTTCCACGATTGTGAAGTTGAGAAGCTCACTCGGTGTTTGTTCAACGGAGGATACAATTTGAGGGAGGGATCTGCAAGAAAAGTACTCAGATTCACAAGCTGTGAGGGATTGCTTGCCGGAGTGGATGGGTTAGTGAAGGACCCCTATAAACTGGATGTCTGAAGAACACTCAGTTTAAGGGATGGTGTTAAATGTCTAGTTTTGAATTAGTCTTGGTGTGTCCTTATTTTTAGGAGTAGTGGTTTAGTTGCCGGCCAATTTATTTGGATTTGGTCGTAGACTAGTAGTTAAATAAGTATGCTACAAATATGGCATAGTGGCTCAAGTTTGTTTCTTATTTTCAGTAGAGTTAGTTCCTTATTTTGTGGAAGTTTAGTTGTGTATCTCCCTATTTATGCTTGTAAATACAATGAATAAAATAGACTTTTTTTTGCTCTCTGTTTCTTGAGTATATTCATTTAAGTTTAACGTAAACAAGTGTCTGGGCTATATCTGTTTCAAACATCTAATATACATTCTATTAATAATTCTAGTAAAATTTATGTTGTTAATTCTCCTGTAAATAGTTCTCCTTTTGATCTTGGCTTTTTAGGTTAGGTCATCCTTCCTTAAAAAGGATTCTAATTATTCAGAAATATTTTCTTGATGTTACTAATTCTTCCACTTTTGATTGTAATACATGTCCATTGGTAAAACATAAAAGATTTCCATTTAATACCAGTGATTCTATGTGTATTAAAATTTTCAATTTGATTCATGATGACATTTAGGGTCCCTATTCTATTGAGCCTATCACCGATTTCAGATATTTCCTTTCAATTCTTAATGATTACTCACGATGTACTTGGGTCTATCTCTTGAAAAATAAATCTGAGACTCAATTTCTTCTTTAGTCTTTTTTTTAATGTCAATGAGAGTCATTAGAACTGATAGAGGAAATGAGTTTCATATGTTAGAATTTTTATGCTTCTGATAGAGTAATTCATCAACAAACTTGTAGAGCTACACCCTAACAAAATGGTGTAGTTGAGCATAGACACCAACATCTTCTCAATAGGGCATGTTCTCTCCGATTTCATGCTAATCTACCTCTAAAATTCTAGAGTGAATGTTTTGATAACAACTCATTTTATTAATATTACTCCATCACTTCTGTTATCAAATAAAACACCATATGAAATTTTATTTTCTATGGAACCAAATTACGCAAATTTTAGAGTATTTGGTTGCTTATGTTTTGCATCCATCCTATCTCATAATTGCTCAAAGTTTTCACCTATAACTCATCCTTGTGTATTCATTGGTTATCCATATGGCACAAAAGGATATAAACTCTATGATTTGGAAACCAATGTTATATTTATGTCCAGAGATGTTATCTTTTGAGAATCTATTTTTCCTTTCAAAACAGGTTACGATCTTCCTACAAAATCAATTGTCCTACCTATAACAAAAACTAGTAATGTTACTGTAACACCCAGAAATTTTAAGGATTTAATATCTAATTATTTTGGGAGTTATAAAAATATTTAAATTGGAGAAACTTAAATTCATGACTTGGAGACTTTATTTGAGTGAGCCAAATTATTTATAATTGGCAACTTTTAAGTTTAATGGTTCGAAATCTCATGTGTCGCATTTTGAGGTAGTAATTTGGAAATGACAAAAAGTATTTCGGATGACAATTCTGAGTGCGCGGTTGCGTCCGAATGGGTCGAGATAGTCAGAAAAGAGTACCCGGGGGTAGTAATTGGGTCTCGGGTATTTTTGGGCATAGTCGGGCCCACACGGGGTGAGTTGGGCCTTTTTAATTAGGCCCACATGGCAAAAAACGGGATTTAGTATTTTTAACCTAATTGAGAGATTAGGGAATGACAGTCAACTCAACTCTAAGCCTAGGACTTGAGAGGGAAATTGGGAGAAAGCAAATCAAGAGCCAAATTGGGGATTTTGGAGCCAAATTAAGCGACTACACCAACGGATCAGACACTACGAACAATTCTAGGCAAGTGGTTAACTTGATGTAATGTGTAAATAGTGATATCCAATACATATTTTAGTGATGTGTAAACTAAAATTCGTTTTTGGGGATAAATGGGTACAAAATGGGGTTTCGTTAATGGAATACTTGGCTAAGATTCAAAGTAAGAAATAGGTGTATTATATATCCCTAAGTAAAGATAAAATGAAATTTGAATATATTTGATGATTAAAATGGAAGCTTTATGAGTTCTTAGATGAAGAACATGAATCTTGAATGACTTAGGGTTTATTTGATGAACACAAGAGGTTAATCTGTCAGAATTTTTGACACAACTTTAAACGTATTCCATTTGAGTTTTGCTTTCAATTAGAGTATTAACCATACATTTCTGGAAAGGTATTTCTCTTAGCTATCCAATTAACTTTGAATCAGGTCAATCGGAGTTCTGTAGAGGGAGTAATCGACATTTTACTACTTGGTGTTTGATCTGTCAACTCAGTAATCTGGTAGAATTTTGACGTGACTTTAAACGTGTGAGATTTGAATTTTACATCGAATTAGAGTGTGAACCATACATTAATGGAAAGGTATTTCTCTTAGCTATTCAATGAATTTGGAATCAGGTCAATCGGAGTTCTGTAGAGGGAGAAATCAAAATTTTACTAGAGGATGTTTAATCTGCAAGAAAATTTAAGATTTTTCTTTTTAAGCCTCAAATGTCTAAAATTTTATCGGGGAAGTATTTGGGACCTTGATGAAATATATTGATGGAATAATGATATGGAATTAGGTCTATGATTGAGTGTTGGACTAATTTTGTGAGAGAGTTAAACTAGAGATTCATAGGCTTGATTGTGACGTACTCTAATTCGAGATGATAAGAATATAATTACGGAAAAGCGTGAGCGAGCTTAAATTCGTTAGGTTAGTGGGTTAACAAGGGTAACTAATTAATTGATATAATAAGGGGTAACTAGGACCCTTAGAGTTGTGTGAATACTTGAATTAATACGAGAGTGAAATAAATTCATAAAGTAAACAAGTACGGTGAATATTATAAAGAAATATATTACGTATAAGTATGAATAATTGGGTTGTGTAAATACCTACTGTTTTATAGGATTACTTGGGTTATGAATGCCTATTGTGTGTTTGCTTGTGATAGGAACATAGACTCAGGAAATATTAAGTTATGAGCCAAGTGAGCGAGTCCGGGGATAATGGTTGAGTGACCCCAAGTTATTAAATTAATGGATGTGTTGATTAATGAAGGTAGAGTCGGAAGGTAGACTCGAAAAATTATTAAATTAATTATTGAGAGAGTAATTAATCTAGAGTCGAAACATAGATTCGGGAAATATTAAGTTATGGACCAAGTGAGCGAGTCCGGGTAGGATGGTTGGGCGATGCCAAGTAATCAAATTAATTGAGGTGTTAATTAATTTAATTAGAGTCGGATTGTAGACTCGGGTAGGTATTAAATTAATAGGTGTGATAATTAATTTAATTAGAGTCGGATTGTAGACTTAGGTAGGTAATAAATTAATAGGTGTGATAATTAATTTAATTAGAGTTGGATTGTAGACTCAGGTAGGTACTAAATTAATAGGTGTGATAATTAATTTAATTAGATTCGGATTGTAGACTCTGGTAGGTATTAAATTAATAGGTGTGATAATTAATTTAATTAGAGTCGGATTGTAGACTCGGGTAGGTATTAAATTAATAAGTGTTTTAATTAATTTAATTAGAGTCGGACGATAGACTCGGGGAGGTATTAAATTAATAGGTGTGTTAATTAATTTAATTAGAGTCAGACGATAGACTCGGGTAGGTATTAAATTAATGGATGTGTTAATTAATTTAATTTGAGTCGGACCATAGACTCGGGGAAAGTATTATATTAATTGAGGTGTGAATTAATTATATTAGAGCCGGACCACAGACTCGGAAAGATTATAAATTATTGAGTGAGAAAATTAATTATATTAGAGTCGGACCATAGACTCGGGAAGATGATAAATTATTAAGTGAGAAAATTAATTATGTTGAGTCGGGCCACAAACTCAGGAAATTACCGGCTAGTGTACGGGATTTTGAGTACATAGTAAAGCCGGGGTTTATATTATATATATATATACGGTGTAGTGATAATATATATATATATATATATATATATATATATATATATATATATATATATATATATATATATATATATATATATATATATATATATATATATATACGTGTATATATATTGCGTGTGATATTAAATATCAGTGACTAGATATTTATTCAATTTATATACTCTAGTGCTATCAAGGGAGGTTGCGCGATGTGGGTGAATCCCCTAGCTTGATGAGTAGGGCAAGCATATCCCCAGGTCATAGCGTCCGGTATATGGGTGAGGGGATTATCTCACTTTCAGGGAAGGAATATGACCGCCTCCACTACGATTATAGTTTGGGCCAAGTTGGTGAGCGCTTTCCAACTTGGGGAACTAGGTTTTGTGAGCACACCTAGTGAGATAGCACTTTAGAGGGAATCATCCGGCGAGGTTATACTCGGAGGGATGGATATATGTATGTTATATGTGTGGATGTTTTAGTAAAGGTACGTATATAATGGTATTCAATATTATATGCGGGTAATAATACAGTGTGTGATGTATTTACTTTATATAACTTGTGACACGGTTATATGCTACTATTTAAGTAAGAATTAATTAAGTTAATTATGACATAACTTATAATTCAAGAATCATTGTACTCGGGTTAGAGTAGTATGGCAAGGGGGAAGTTATACCAGGACTAGTTGGACGGGGTAGTACAACTAGGTGAGGGGTCAAGGTAATCGATAGGTGTGCACAATAGTGGAGGGGTGAGAATGTCCACAAGGGAGTGTGACACTAACTTATATATGCAGCGCATCCATGCATTTTAATTACTGCAGTTAATTCACTTGCAAAATATTTTCAAAATGTTTTGGGTTCTAACCCTTGCTATAAAACTATTTTCAAAACCTTTTAGGTGTCCATCCACAGGGACGCCAGAATTGATATTCTATTCCAGGGACACGGAGCTGCGGCATATGTGGATGCTAGCAGGAGTTTCATTTAGGGCATGTCGCCTAGACTTCTTAGTGCAGTTTTCAGATTGTATTTATTCAGGTGTTGGATATTTGTATTGGATTTCACTTTGGTGGCTGATGGTTTATGCGGCAAATTTGTTTAATTAATTATTCAGTTGTGTGAATGGTTTATATTTAATTCCGCATGTACTGTTTTGTTTAATCAAAAAAGTTACAATTGGCATAACTTTTGGAATACTAGGTTGTTAGTAAGTTTTAAAAAGTTTTTGACAGTGATGCTAAGGATGATCCAACTGAGATTCCTGTTTTAATTTGGTATAGGACTGATCACCCGGTATTTTATTACGCGGGGTGTCATAGTTTCCTTTACTTATCCTTTGACTCAAGACTCTTTACATTCAATTCCAGAAAATATTGAGTCAGTTTCTACTTTTCTTCCAGTTTAAAATCCAGTTTCACTTTCAGAAAATCCATCATCAAATCCTGAGATGATTCCTTCTCAATCATCCATTAGAAAGTCTACTAGAATACATAAGAAGCCATCTTATCTTGCAGATTATCATTATAGCTTAGCCAAAATTGCATATTCCATTCCACCATCTCACTCGAGTGAAGGTCCATCCTCAGCTATTCCATATCCAATTTTTTCTTTTATATCATATTCAAATTTGTTCACCTTGCATAGAGCCTCTACACTTTCTATATCCTCACATAAAGAACAAATTCTTCTAGAAAATCCATTCAACACAATTGGTGTGATACCATGGCTACTGAAATCAAAGCCTTACAAGATAATAAAACTTGGACAATTACTTATTTACCTCCTAACAAACATGCTATTGGGTGTAAATCGATTTACAAGGAGAAATACAACTCTAATGGGTTTGTTGAAATATATAAAGCTCGATTAGTTGCTAAGGGTTATACACAACAAGAGGGATTGGATTATATGGGGCCTTTTTCACGAGTTACAAAACTGGTCACTGCCAGGGTACTCTTAGGTATAGCCGCATCTAAAAACTTGTCATTATACCAATTAGATGTCAACAATGAATTTTTTCACGGGGACTTAGAAAAGGAAGTTTATATGTCCCTTCCACAAGGTTTTCACTGCAATTCAATTCAGATGATGCTGCAGACAAGGGGAGTCTATGCCAACTGTTAAGTCTAAATCTGCAAATCAACTTATATGAAAATTAAACTAGTCTTTGTATGGCCTAAAATAGGAATCACGATAGCGGTTCTCTAAGTTCTCTAATGCTTTGTCGAGTCATGGATTTATTCACTCTTCAACTGATCCAACTTTGTTTACAAGATAGAAAATAACTCTTTTATTGCTTTGTTGTTGTATGTTGATGATATTATCATCACCGACAATGAGTATTTACTAGTAAGTGATTTAAATATCTTTCTTCATTCTCAATTAAATCTCAAAGATCTTTGAGCTTTGAAGTACTTTGTTGGTCTTGAAATTGCAAGACCAACGAAAACGATAGTTGTGTCACAAAGGAAATATGCATTGGAGATATTACCTGATGCAGGCTACTTGGCTTCTAAACTTTCCTTATTTCCAATGGATCAGAATCTTAGACTCTTAAAAATATGAGGTACTCCACTTACAGATCCACTCTGTTACAGAATATTAGTGGGCATACTTCTTTATTTGACTATAACGAGACCAGATTTTCCATTTACAGTTCATATTTTAAGTCAATATGTACCAGAACCTACTGAGGTTCATCTGGAAGCAGCTCATCGAGTGTTAAGATACATCAAACATAACCCTAGCCAAGGGATATTTTTCTCTTCCTCAAGTGACTAACAACTCAAATCTTTTTGTTATGCAAATTGGGCTACCTGCAAGGACAACAGGATGTCAATTACTAGATTTTTCATTTTCCTTGGACAACCACTTGTTTCATGGAAATATAAGAAAGAAAACACGGTGTCAAGATCCACAGCAGAGGATGAATGTCGTGTAATGTCAACTACTACGTGTGAAATCACATGGCTACAACACTCAATCAGGGATTTATCTATTCTTCAAACCAAACGAGCTTTGTTTTTCTGTGATAATGAGGTTACTGTCCACATATCCTCCAACCCTATTTTTCACGAACTTACCAAATATATTGACATTGATTGTCACATTGTTCTGAAAAAACTCTTGGCAGGAATCATCAAGACATTGCATATTTCATCCACTCATCAAGTAGCAGATATACTAACTAAGCCCCTCGGCTTCAATTCTTTTTTGATAATTCTCTCTAAGATGGGTGTCATTAACATTTACACTCCATCTTGAGGGGGAGCATTAATTTATATTAAGTCATGTGTAGAAGAGGGTTCAGTTAAGTTAGTTAGTCTGTTATTAGTGTGTTAGTTTGTTAGTCTGTTAGTTGTATTGTATGTCAATAAACATGGACCGATTGTAAATATAAGTTCATTCATTCAGTAATACAAGTTTATGCACTTTTCTTCCCTTCCATACTTTGATATTCAGATATCTTCATACACTTTTTTTCCCTTCCATAGTTTGATATTCAGATATTCTGATGATGTGGGGAGAAGCGCATAAAAAATGAATATTGGAAAATAAAAAGAAGTGTCGTCATGAAGTTACTCAAAACACAAACATAGGATCAATACTGAGTAACATGCAAGTCCACACACTCCGATGTTGCCAAATCCCATTACCCATTTTCATTAAGAACCATCCATGTGTTCTTTTCCACCGCATAACTCTGGAATAAAAAACTTAATAACGAGGTAGTTATTAGGTTTCTTAACCAAACTGAAACTCCTCTTAACCTTCAGATCGAACTCCCCATCATTCCCATTCCATCTAGCCACAGTATGCAACATTCCCTTCAATTCATGTGCATACTCAGCAGTCACATTCTTTAGCAAAAGTGACTTTTGGGAATCAATCAAAAACAAAATCCCAGAGTATACATATCCAGGTACATCATATGGGTACAGTGGTACGATATCATGCTTGTTCCTCATATGCAAAATCTGAAGGTTCGAAAATTGCTTCAAATAATGATCAAATGCCTCGTCATCAATATGTGGGAAACCAAACACGAAAGATGTGATTGGAATATCCCTAATCCCATTAACTACCAGATCGAAAGAAGATAAAATTGAAACACTTTCGCCTAGGCTATGCCCAAAAAATATTATATCTTACATTTTCATCCTTGTATCTGTTTACCAACTCATCTATCTCTCTATTAAGTTATTCTCTCATGCTTAATTTAGTGATAGGATAACTTCGATTCATAATAGTGCAAATCGAAAGCCATCCTTTCATGACATTTGCTTCATTTTGGGCGGCTTCTTGAGGCAACAAAGGAGTCACGGGCATAAGAGTTTTGTCATAATCGTTCCTCAATTCTTCGAACCTTTTTGTCCCCCGCCATGCGATATATTTCTTGCTCCTTTCTCCTTCTTGGCTAACATCATCATTGGTGATGGCAATATACCTATGAAAAAGATGTCGTTAAGTTATATTACTGTATTTTATGGGATATCACATGCTTCAAGGTGTATCCATTACTTTATAAAAATGTTGAGATAAAACACAAATTCAAAATAAAAGTGAGAACCCCAAGGGGTTAGTGCAGTGGTTGGCTGGGCACAAGCCGCGACTTAAGGTCTTGGGTTAAAAGATATAACATATATCATATTCTTCAAGTAGCCCTCTCCTAAAGTCATTATTCTTTTCGTGCATCACTAAATATATCATATTGTTTAATTAAAATATTTTAACCTTACCCCATCCAATTCGTCATGATCGGGGTGGTTGTGGGGTTGGTGGCATAGAGAAAGTCAACGACTTAGTACTCGGAGGCCGAGTCAAGTATGACATATTTGAAGAAGGAGGCCTTGCTGTAGCGATAGGTGTCGTGGTACTTGGAGTTTTTTTCATTATTGAAGGCATCATAGGTAGCCTCAGGAAGGTCACCACACTTAATAAAGAGACGGTGGAGGCTGAGATTTAAAGGTTCGAAAAATCCTTCCCAGTTATTGCTTCCCATAAGTTCTTCCAATGTTGGGGTTGCTACCATAATCTCAACCATGAACAAGATTGTTTAAAATAAGGCTTAAGAGGAAAGGTAACCATATTCGAAGTGTTCTTGTTTGAATGAGGTAATTAGGATAGCACGAGTACAGTGTATTTATAGACTTAATATGTTGCATGCTTGTGCTGATGTAGGTCTCAAGTCCCAACTTGTAAATTTTTGCATAGATTATCTTGCGCTACTTTTTACTTTTTCCTTGATATCTTCCAAATTAAATATTCTTTTTACTTTTGTGTATTCCCAAGTCAGATGATACCAATGATCGAATTGGTATGGAAACAATATGCAAGTAATAGTGTTTGATTGATGTGAAAGCATTTGTTCTTAGCTTATCTCAACCAAGGAGTTAAACTCCTTTTATAAAGCAGTGAAAGTTGTGGTAATCCATCCTCCAAATGATTTTTATTCAAATAGCATTCTAGTTGGGTTTTCATGGAAGTATCTGGAGAGGTGTAGTTCGTTACTTTAGAAAAAAACGTTAGGTATATATGCAAAAGAAAAATTCAATAGATAGTATGGACATTGGATGCAAGTACCATGACCCCACCAAACAAGATTAATGTGTGGAAGGTAGTATACTAGGGTTGTAGTAAATTTGGAGGCATGTGTGCATTTAAATGCATAAATTACAAATAAATGATTGTTCCTTTTAACCTACAAGAATGCATAGTAAAATTGATTTAAATGATTATCAAACAGTAAATCCCAAACTGATAAACAACATGCATACGTTTAATAGTTAAAATCTACAAACACCTAGAACGAAAGGAGAAATTCAACACCAATCGATCTAACAAAATAATTGAGAATATATTTTTTCATATACCAAATAAATAAATTCTTCATACTTAAGTTCATATTGACGATTAACAATTGTGCAATCCATTTTAAATAGAGCTTTCATATATCAATGGGATAAAGGTTCTCGGCTTTGGAACAACGGAAACCCCTAGAGCTAGAGCACCATGGTTTCTATGTAATGATGAATATTATTATTTTAAAACATATTGACAATAAGTTTCAATGTGATTGAGTTGGAATTCCCTTAAAGAGATTTAATTGTTATTCTCTTAAACATGGTACTCTGTCTCTCATTGTCAGCCTACAGATCAAAATGAATTATCAATATATATAATCAACCATCTAATGCTAATTGAACGTGGGAGAAATAAAATGTATACCAATTAGGTCTGCAAGTTTCACATCTAAGTGATACCCTATCCGATAGTTTTTGTATTGACCTAAGTTTGTAACATGAAATTTTGAAGTAAATGT
Organism: Sambucus nigra; assembly: GCA_949130495.1. NCBI lineage: Eukaryota > Viridiplantae > Streptophyta > Magnoliopsida > Dipsacales > Adoxaceae > Sambucus > Sambucus nigra. The sequence goes on from OX422209.1 coordinate 752,379,839, forward strand.
TCAAATTCATGTTATAACATGAAATCATGAGTTGAAAATACTAGAAGCTTGTTTTAATAATCGTTCAAACACAACAAAATTTTAGTCCCCAAATTTAACAAACATGTTTGTTTGTGTAGTTAAGAAAGTATCATATTAATACAAATTTAAATTAAAATTTGATTGAAGAAATGATGAGTAGCAATGTTAATACCAACAAGACATAAAAAAAACTAACAAATTTCATATACATCCATAAAAATTTCATATGAAAACTCACAGTGGCCTACTAATGTGAATACCATTGAACTCTAAAGTAAAAAATAAACACCAAAGCATCTGCAAATATCAAATAAACATAAAAAATAAACAATAATAATTTATTGAACTAATAAATCATAAAAGTTAAAACACAAATGGTGGAGGTTATACTCGAGACATCTTAAAAAAAATCCAAACCAACAACAATTTAGAGGGCCACCAAATTAGTACTTGGAAAAACAAAGGCCAAACAAACCCATATTCATTTCATTTAAATTTGGGTCATGTTACCCTTCAATTAATAGGGGCAGTTACTTCTTTGCACTAAAGAAAAACTCATAATAATAATAATTATTATAAATTTCTAGTAAAAATCTCTCTCTCTCTCTCTCTCTCTCTCTCTCTCACACACACACACACACACACACACACACACACACATAATTGTATGTGTGTGTTGCTTATATGGCCCAAAATTTTTTAACCCTTATTAACATATCTAGACACAAAACATGTGTGCAATATTATTTCTCTGTATAAAATTTTTGATGTTGATAATGAAAAAAGGAAGACCACACAAATTAAGCCATATTATTTACTGATATCGATAAAATTGAAGAATTCCCAGGTGTACATGCAAGCTCAAGTGGATATCGCAAAAAATTATTTGCAAAAAACCGAAGTAACTATAAAACTTCAACAAATAAAGAGAGAACATATTGGAGAAAATTTAGAGATATAAACCTTAGCAAATTTATAGAATGAACTTTCCTGCATTTTCTTCTATGGAAACCGTAGAAAAAATGGAATATGAGTGGAGGAAGACGGATAAACCTTGAAAACACAATCCAGTGTTGGAATGTGGATCTATAGAACTGTCGGTGTTAGGGTAATAGATAATAAGAGATGGAAGAGAGAGTCGTAGAGTTGGGGTGTGAGAGAGTTGAAGAAAGGTAAGAAGAACCCGCTTTTTTTCTTTCACTAGGTGACTTTTTCATTCAATTTTTTAGTGTAGCGGGAAGGTGCACGCCTCTTGTTTTTCACTTATCTCAGTTTTGGATTTGAGATGATAAAACTAAAGAGGATAAATCACGGTTCTAAATAAATGTGGCATAAATAATTTTTTTATAGCAAAATTTATTATAACTGAAATAAAAACTAGGCAGTAAATTAGAACTGCCATAAATATAAATATTTATGCAATTTAAACTTTAATTAACATAATGTTAATTTCAAAACTGACATAAATGAGTGTTTTTCTTGTAATGGAAAACTCTTGTTTGATGTCCACTCCATCACAATAGCTATCCACTCCGACTTCTTTAAATTCAGTGTCTTTGTCACTATACATTCGATTAATAGTGACACCATGTTGGTTTTATAAGACACGACACTTGGTTGTTAGGAACTTAACCACAACTGAGTTTTCTCTAAGAAATCCAATAATAAAGTATCTAAAAAATTCATCGACTATCACAAGAATGTATCTTTTACCACCTAAACTCTCCGAGTGACTAGGTCCCATAAGATCCATGCGAATGAACTCCAAAACACGTGTGGTGCTAATGGCATTAAACTTTTGATAGGGACTTCAAATTTGATTTCCTTGTTGGCAAGGTCCACAAACCTAGGAAGTTGGTTTCCCAAGTGACAGTAAGCAGCGCACTAGGTCCTTTTTCATTAATCTCTCAAGATCTGTAAAGTTCACATAGCCTATTCGTTCATGCCACAGGTCCACAGAGGAGATCGTGGCATTATTGAACATAAAGGAGGACTTTGGAATGATCCCAAAACAATTATATTTGGTCCTCATTCCTTGTAGTAAAACTTCACAGGATTGATCATATACATTATATTAGAACCGATCAAACTTTACCGTAAAGTTTGCATCACACAATTAACATATGCTAATTAAGTGAAGTCGCTTTTAACCCTTTAATGTACAACAAATTTTGTAGTTTAGGAAATCTTGGCATCTAAACACATCCACGTCCTAATATATTAAACCTACTCCCATCTCGAAAGGTGAGTTTGCCTTCCTTGCGATTCTCCAGGTTCGAAAAAATGATATGTCACTAGTCATGTGCTAAGAGCAACCACTATAAAAATGCCATTGGGAAGTGTTTTGAACATTGAGAGAAACGTTAACAATAAGGGATTTGTCGTATTTATTAGGTACCCAAGTGGAGGTAACCTTTTGTTTGCCCTTATCTTTGTTGGCTTTAGTCGGAGTATTAGAATCATTCTCAAACGGCATAGGCATCCGTTGAAATTATTCCATTACGATGTGTGAAGTAATGACTAGGAATTTTAACTTTCTCTCTAAGACTAGAAAATTCATTATAGGGGTGTGCGGGAGTACGTACATTGAGTTCTTCCTAACTTATAAAAAAACTCTATAAGGTGACCTCTCTTTTTGCAATAGGTGCAAACATAGACTTTTTGGATCTACCTTGGATGGCTTTCTTAGTTTAATTTTGTGGTTTATATTAAGTCCCATAAAGATCTACCACAAATTTAGTAATCGATTCCGGTGTGGTATGGGAAATGGATGCACAGTCGTAACCTATTCCTTACCTTTCCCTAAAACCTAAAGCATGACCGATAAGCATCTTTCTAATCTTCTTCGATGTATCATTTATAGTAACCTTGACCTCCCGGGTACATTTGAGATCTTTCTTGAGTTTGATACAAGGGCTCCAAGTTTTCCAAGAGTCTCCACGGATGCTTGAAGATCTCTCGCAAAACTAGCCATATTGTTGATCAAGTCACCATTTTTTCTTTTTACTAAAACGACTATTTTTTCAAAGAAACTCTCATCGAGGACTCACTTTATGTTGCCTCTATCAACTCCTTCTCTAAAGATAAAAATCTAAACGCTAAACCTTTATTTTGATTTTTCATTTTAAAGGACTCAGCGTAAAGTTTAGAGTAAGCACGTTGAAGGTCGCTCTCTCCCTTACTCAAAGCATGATATCCCTCACTCTCTACGGAATGACTAGACTCATTATCGAGATCATCATGTTTATAAACTTTCTCATCGGTTTGAGTCGCACTAGATGTACTAATATGACTAGTCATGAACGCGGTGAAGTTACATCAATAAGATGATTCGTCTTTGAAATCCATCGACCCTACATCGCTATCATTAAACGTGCCATTGAAGGCATCTTGGCCTTTGTATTATCACTTTAATCTCCTAGCATACTCGTGAGCTTTTTGATCCGTACCCTCTTACCCATAACATCTTCGTTCACCTTTCTTAGGGCCAGTTTCAAGTTCTCCTACGAGTTCTTCTAACCTAAGTGTATGTAAAATTCCCAATGAATTCAAAATAATAACCTTAAGATAAAACGGACTGTAAGTGATCTCAAAATATTTTTAACTACACTCACCTTAGGAATCTTCTCACCTAAATTAAAAATGGAGTTAACGATATTAGACAATCATGCATAAAATTCATCAAATGGATCGTACTCTAGCATGGTAATAGCCTCAAACTGTCTGGAGATATTTTTAAGCTTAGGACCTTTCACAACGTTGGTATCCTCGTGAGTGAGTTGTAGGATATCCCACGTGTTCCATATAAGTGGTGCACGTCATGATGCGGCATAAGTCGTCGGGATGACGACTCCAGAAAATATTCTTAAACATAGTGAGTTAAAATTCCTCCATTTAAATTCATCTTATGTCCAATCAATGATAAGTTTTTTACCTATGACATCTCCATTGGTCACTGTAGGTGGTGTCCACCCTCTTTCATAAAGAAACCAGACTCTTTCATCCATAAATTTAAGGCAGGCCTCATCCTGGATTTCCAGTATGCATAATTCAACCGATAAAAAATAGGTAAACTATTATAAAAATTATCCAATTAAACCCAAAGTTCTAAAGATCATAAATTTAAAAAATTGATATCCAAAAATTATCGTAAAAAGGATCACACAATATTTTAGTGAAAGCTGCTCTGATACCAATTTTAGAAAACAAGATGGGATATTCTATGGATTTATTTGTATCTTAGGCTAAACACACACAAATTTAGATCATTACCAAATTTATATAGATTTAATTTAGTGTGCATGCAATGATGAAGTTCAAATTAAATAAGCCAAACCACAATAACAAACCAATCTAAACATGTGAAGAATTAAGGAAAAATACGTTTCAGACAAAACCTAATATTCAACACTGTATCAGAATTGATAGACACTTGACGACTTATACATTACTTAGCTCCACTAAGTATAAACTGTAGTTTTTCAAGTCTTCTACATTTACAACATAATCTAACAACATCCATAAGAAGCAATCTTCCATCGGTATCCACCGATCAGCCTTCTTCTTCAGTAGTAAAGCCTTTTCTCCACAAATCAGCAGAAGAGAAAATATCTACAAGCTTGAGCTTTTAGCTTGATTTGGAAAAGTGATCCTTAAATATCTAAGGGGTTCGAATGGAAAAATAATAGAATTTGATCTCTACAAGAACTATAAAAAGGCTTATTGAATGTCTAAAATGTGTTGTTCAAAACTTTAATCCCCCATCTCTATTTATAAGAAAAGTTGTTGCAAACTATAAGCATTAGAGATTTGTTTTTGAAAACCTCATTTGAATGACCTGGTAACTCGTTCGAATGACATACCATTTTTCGTTCGAACTTGTTTCCAATGAAACTTCGAACGACATTCCAGAGCTTGCCAAAAAGCATCACTTCAGATCTCGTTCGAATATGAAAAACTTATTCTAAGGACATAGTCAATCTCGTTCGAATGACATCCAAAAAATTGATTCCATAACTGACTAAAATGTGTCATTTGATTAGGCATAAATTCTTCCCATTTATCCCCTTAATTTAGTGGCTTTTATCGCTCCACAAAGTGTAATTCTAGTAAATTTATATCATATCATTGCTCTTGACAAGTTTCTAATGAGTACGCTAAGTTTCATGTATTTTCCACCCATTTTGTATGTATTAAGTGTTTAGGAAGGTTCGGCATCCCAATCCGAGTTCCGTATCAAAAGCTTCACAGAAATATAAGGAGGAAAAGTTCTCTAAAAAGAGGGAACTGAACCAAAGGGAAGAAAAAAAGAACCGATCCCATCCTGGGAAAGCTTCTGTAAAGCACAAAAATATGGAACCAAATCGGAGGGAAGAAAAAAAGAACCGATCCCATCCTGGAAAACTTCTTGTAAGGGCTGTCAAAGATGGAACCGAACCGAAGAAGAGGAAAAAAGAACCGATCCTATACTTGAAGAACCTCCTGTAAAGGCTGTCAAAGATGGAACTGAACCGAACCCTCTTAGTAGGATCGGTTCTGATATCATAAATTCGAACTTATTTGATGTAAAATTAGAATCCTGCATGGTTCAAACTCTTAGAATTCGTAGATCATAAATTGTAAAATCCTCCCAGACATGAGGAGGCTTCTGATTCGTTAGGGAGGCTTTGTAATCAGTCTAGAGAAGAAGAATAATAAGAAACCCTAGTTTGCTTCAAGTTTTTCAGTTCAACTAATATTATTCCAATTCTTATTTTCATATATGTAGCATTTATTTCTATAGTGAGAAATTTCATTCTTCTTCACTTTCAAATGTCCGTAAAAATGTTTCCTTTCATCCAAAAAACGTTTTCTTCCAGTTTTCATATGTCTGGCTAAATTTTCAAGGTTTGGGGGTGCATGAACCCTACCCGATGTCATTCACGATAGTGGAAATAGAAGTTGTAATCAAAATATTAGATGAATTTTATCGTAATTCATACGATACTACTTTATTTCAGCCTTTGCTTACATACTATGCGGGCTACGATCCCTCATATGTGTAATTCTTAGGAGAAATAAAGACGGAATTTTAATTCAACCTTTGCTTACGTACTGTGCGGGCTACGATCCCTCATATATGTAATACTTAGGAGTATTAAAAATAGGATTCATTAAAAGTTTTAATTCTGAATCTAGTATCCTACGAAGTGAATTACTAGTGTGTGGGGGAGTGTAACCCGACCTATCTTTCTCTATTCATGTTGCAGTTTTAGTGAAGTTGTTCAAAATTCTGCAGTAGAAAAATTTCATTCATAATTTCATTAGTTAATCATTTTCAAAAGTGCATACAGTTGTAGTTGTTTCACAAATCAAATCACGTTTTCCTTTTCTTTAGAGTCAAAGTTAGGTTTCCTTCGTCTGTCCAACGTCGTTACGACTCCGTTCGTCCTATTTCCCTGAGGATCGATACCCGACTTATCGTATTATTACTTGAGTGACAAGCTTGCACTTCAGCCTAAATAGCATGCACACTAGACACATTCTTAGTCACGTAAAGTTTTTGGCACCGTTTCCGGGGATTTAGGTAGACTTAGGATTATATCAAGTCAATCTAAAACTTTGAACAAAAAATTCCAAAAATCCAAAAAACATAAAAAATTTGAAAATACACAAAAAAAATCTTCATCATCTCTCATAAGCCTGTTAATGCAAAATCTTGAACTCACTCGAACTCCCTAAAATACTCCAACCAGCATTCACGAAAACTCATTAGTTGAGTATGACCCCGACAGGCCTCACACTCCAAACATTCCATAATTCTGGGTCCCACCTCCCACGCCTCCACACTCAATTGCAAGTAACACTTCGACATCCCTCTTAGGACACACCACAGAGCACGCTTCGAGTATACCAAGTGAGGATACAGAGTCGTCAAGTGAGAGATCCATGTCACAACATGGTATTATAGCCACCGATGAGGAAGAGGTCACGTACCTCCCTTTGAGAGAAATCTTATATCCCGAGCGAACTATCACTTCGGGATGCATTTTACTCCCGTATAATGCAGGGGAATTTCCCTTTAGGAATGGGATGATCCAGATACTTCCCAATTACCATGGAGTGGAGTTAGAAAAGCCATATCTCCATATTCAGGAATTTGAGGAGGCGTGCAAGACCCTCAGCGATCAAACTTGCACAAAAGATGTCATCCGCCTCAAACTCTTCCCATTCTCGCTAAAGGACAAGGCTAAGACCTGGTTATAGTCTTTACCTCCAAACACGATTTTATCATTGAACGAGTTGCAATATAAATTTCACAAGAAGTTATTTCCTCCACATCGAACGAACTCTATCAAAGCTCAAATTCAAACCTTCCGACAATTAGAAAATGAGCCATTCGATCCATGTTACGAGCATTTTAATGAGTTAATCACTTCGTGCCCTCATCATGGACTTGATAAACTGCAAATCATTTCCTTCTTCCATAATGGGCTGAATATAGATTCCAAACAACTCTTTGAAACCATGCGTGATTGTCCCTTTATCTACCTAGACACCAACGGTACTGAGCTTCACCTAAGGTATGTCACCGAGACTACCTAAGCATGGGATACATCTGACCCTAGAACTCATAATAGAACTCACCAAACGACCATCACTCCATCAGCGTCTGACCTATTTCACGTAGAAAAGAATACTATAACGGACAGTCGACTCGATCTACTTGAGAAAGGAATGCGAGAAATACTTGAGATATGTGCAAAAGGACCAACTGGCTCCAACCCATACCCCATTGAGAAGGTGTGTGATATTTGTGAGGCGGGACATTCAATAGAGGAATGCCCGACGATTCCCGCCTACAAAGTTATGCTTCAAGAGCAAGTGAGTGGTGTAGGAAGATTTAAGGGTAATTTCGGTGCACCGCACGGAAATTCTTACGACCCTTCATGGAAAAACCATCTTGGTTTTATCTATGGGCAACAAAATGCTGCGATGAATCCTTATTCACATGTTTCCCCTCCTCCACCATCACACTTTCAACAAGCACCACACATGCAAGGACATGTGCAGGCACCACCACCTCCAGGGCCATATATCACTCCATCGTGGAGAAATATCAAGGATACAATAAACCAATTCATCACTCCCCAGAATGAAACCAATGCTAGACATGAGCACATGATCAATGGCATAAATGCAAATATTTTAAAGATACAATCATCGTTGAGTATCCAAGAGAAGGGCAAGTTTCCTGCCCAGGGCCAAAGACCTCCCTAAGGTCAAACTAGTGTTAGCTCCACCTCTACAGAACATTAGGAGCAATGTCAAGTTGTGACCACTCTTCGTAGTGGGAGAGTCATTGATTTATCACCTCCTCCACACGACGCAACCAAAGATAAGGAGATTTTACCCGGCATGAAAGAGGTCGAAGATGTCCCCTTAAAAGAGAGTGATAAAGAAGACACTAGTGAGCTCGAGGTAGTAGTGAAACCACCCTTCGCGGAACCGTTTCCTCAAAGATTAGTTCCTGCCCATAATAGGACCATAAGTGAAGAATTGATAGAAGTGCTTAAGAACGTAAAGTTGAACTTATCTTTCCTCGATGCAATAAGGAAAATTCCACCCTAATCAAAAGTCATAAAAGACTTATTGACAATAAAGAGGAGGATGAAGGTCAAGAAGAACGTGTTTCTAGCACAAAATGTGAGCTCAGTCCTTCTTAACGATCTCCCCCCTAAATATAAAGATCCCGGTGCCCCCATAATTTCCTGCACCATTGGAGAAAACAAATTCTAAAAAGCCTTACTCGATTTGGGAGCAAGTGTCAACGTTCTCCCTTACTCGATTTATAGGAAACTTGATATGGGTGATCTTAAGACCAAAAGGATCACTCTCCAGTTAGTGGATCAAACCGTGAAGATACCAAGGGGTATAGTTGAGGACGTGATAGTCCAAGTGGACACTTTCTACTTCCCGGTAGATTTTGTTATTTGGGACACGAATCCCTCCTTCGCCTCGAAAAATCATGTTGTCATCATCCTTGGACGCCTATTCTTAGCCACGGCTAACGCAGTCATCAATACTAAAAATGGGCAGATGGAAATCACTTTTGGGAATATTACTTTGGAAACAAACATATTCAACATAGCCCAACAACTAGGGGAAGAAGATGATCTTCATGCAGTAAGTTTAATTGAGGAGATCGTAAAAGAACACTTAGAGGAAAATTTCTATGGAGACGCCTTAGAAGTTTTCCTATCTTCTAATCATGAGAGTGAGGGATCCTACAAAGAGTTTGAGAGGGAGATAGAGGACCTGAGAGGCTTACTCGATGAGAGAGCGTTGGACGAGGATGCAAGAGATGTTAATTGGATTTCTCGATTCGAAGAGTTACTGCCAAGGAAAGCACTCATGGTTCCAACTAGTGACACATTTATGACTCTCGAATTGGAAAAACTACCCTCCAATGTCAAATATGCTTTCCTAGGTGAAAGTGAGACATTTCCTGTTATTGTCTCCTCTAGCTTAGATGAAGAGAAGGAGGGTAAATCATTAAATATTTTGAGGAATCACCAAGATGCTTTTGGTTGGTGTATAGCTGATCTAAAAGGGATAATCCCCCTAATTTGCACCCATAAGATTAATCTCGAAGAGGATGTTCATCCCTCGAGAGAAATGCAAAGATGACTAAACCCCACAATAAAAGATATGGTGAGGACTAAAATTATAAAGCTGTTAGATGTCGAGATTATCTACCCAATCTCGGATAGCAAGTGGGTGAGCCCCATTCAAGTCATCCTGAAGAAGTCGGGCATGACTGTGATTGAAAATGACAAGGGAGAGATAGTACCCCAACGTACCACCACTAGATGGCGCATTTGCATTGATTATCGGAAACTCAATGCGAGAACTAGGAAAGATCATTTTCCCTTGCCATTTATCGATCAAATTCTTGAAAGAGTAGCGGGCCACCCTTATTATTACTTCCTATATGGTTATTCCGGATATAACCAAATTGAGGTAGATTTACTTGATCAAGAGAAAACAACATTCACTTGCCGTTTGGAACATTTTCCTAAAAACGTATGCCATTTGGTTTGTGTAATGCACCAGAGACCTTTCAAAGGTGCATGTTGAGATTATTCAGTGACATGGTTGAGAGAGGACTAGAGGTATTTATGGACGACTTTAGTGTTTTTGGCACCTCCTTCGACCTATGTTTAGCCAATCTTGAAAAGTACTAGACCGATGTGTGGAAAAGAACTTAGTGCTGAATTGGGAAAAATGCCACTTCATGGTAATCGAGGGTATAGTTCTTGGCCACATAGTGTCATCCAAAGGGATCGAAGTCGATTGTGCAAAAATAGATGTCATAGATGACCTACCCCCACATAAATTGCTGAAAGATGTGCACTCCTTCTTAGGCCACGCGGGTTTTTATAGATGGCTCATTAAGGATTTTAGCGCCATCGCTAGACCCTTAAGCAATCTCCTCATGATGGACACCCCATTTGAGTGGACGAAAGCATGCCAAATTGCATTTGAAAAACTGAAAAACATGCTTGTGTCCACTTCCATTATGCTAGCTCCGGATTGGTCCTTTCCATTCGAGATTATGTATGATGCTAGCAATTATGCGATAGGGGGGGTTGTTTTGGGCCAAAGAAAAGATAATAAGGCTTATGTCATATACTACGCTAACTGGACCCTTACCGTACCAGAACTCAATTACTCCACCACGGAGAAAGAGTTTCTAGCATTAGTATTCACTCTCGACAAATTTTGGTCCTATCTTATCGGTTCCCCCATCATTTGTTTCACTGACCACACGACTTTAAGATTTCTACTTGCGAAGAAGAATGCAAAGTCGCTCCTCATAAGGTGGACCCTACTCCTACAGGAGTTTAATTTATCCATTAAAGACAAAAAAGGAGTAGAAAATGTCGTTGCCAATCACTTATCACAACTTTCGTCCGACGTACCTAGTGATCCTACACCCATAGACGAATATTTTCCAGATGAGGAACTCTTTGCCACCTCTTATTTGCCCTGGTTTGCGGATATAGTGAACTATCTTATCACGGGAGTCGTCCCTCCCGATTGGACATCGCAAGATAAGAAGAGGTTCATCACTTGGTCGCGCATGTTTTTCTGTGATGATCCATTTCTTTTTAAATATTGCGCCGATCAGATTATCCGACGATGCGTATCGGATGATGAAATCCCAAAAGTCATCCAATTCTATCATTCGAAAGCATGTGGAGGCCACTCTTTCATCAAAAAGATAGCCGCTAACATTCTTCAATGCGGTTTGTATTAGCCTATAATATTCTGAGATGTGAGCAATTATTGCAAATCTTGTGATAGGTGTTAAAGGATGGGAGTAATTACCCAAAAATACATGATGCCATTAACCCCGATACTCATTTTGAGATCTTTGACTGTTGGGATATTGACTCCATGGGCCCTTTTCCCCCATCTTTTGGTTTCCTATACATCCTTATCGCAGTAGACTACATTTCTAAATGGGTGGAAGCTATAGCTACCAAAACTAGTGACAATAAAGTGGTGATAAAATGCCTACACGAACACATACTTTCTCGCTTCGGTGCTTCGAAAGCGATAATTAGTGACAATGGCATGCACTTTTGCAACATGCCATTCGAGAAGCTCATGAGATTGTATGTCGTTGTTCATAAGGTTAGAACGACCTATCACCCACAGACGAATGGACATGTTGGATTGGTAAATCGTGAAATCAAGCACATACTAGAGAAGACCGTCCATCCCGACCAAAAAGATTGGTCCCTTCGATTGAATGATTCACTATGGGCCTACCGTACCGCATACAAGAACCCACTTGGAATGTACCCATTCCACTTTATGTATGGAAAGACTTATCATCTTCCTGTTGAGTTGGAGCACAAAGCATATTGGGCTATTAAGAGATTAAATTACGATATGGACAAAGCCGATGAAGCTCGCAATCTTCAACTGAACGAGTTAGAGGAGATACGAAATGATACGTATGAGAAAGACAATATTTCAAAAGCCCAAATGAAACTATCACATGATAAGATTATCCGACGAAAAGAGTTTCAACTGGGACATAAATTACTCCTCTATAACTCCCAGCTTCATCTATTTCCAGGTAAATTTCGGTCCCGATGGACTGTACATTCGTTGTGAGAAGTGTATTCCCCCACGGAGCAGTAGATTTGGAAGATCCAAAAGGGGAAACACGTTCAAAGTTAATGGACAGTGCCTAAAGATATATGTTGAGGTGTGCGTAGAAGATATCGACACCATCTGGTTGTCGGACCCCGTTTACGGGGTAGAATGATCTTGAGTTGAGAGGTCGTCGCACCCCCGACACGTATGGGATGAATTCTTGTGTATAGTAGTTATGCTTTAGTAGATTAGCTTGAGTCCATAGATAGGTTTTGTAAGGTTAGGGTTAGGATCACGCGCACCAACACGCACTTCGTGAGGGCATCGGGAAATCCAAGAGGGGGAATAAGTGAGAAAGTGTCCAGAAATTTGAGGGTGTGAGATTCTAGTTCAGAATGCTAAGTAAGAGGATTATGCCTGAGATGAAACGGAACCGAATCCCCTTAACCAGATCGGTTCGGTTTTGATAAATCGTAAAATCAAAAATTCCAGGACCGAATCGATTCTCCTTTGAATCGGATCGGTTCGGGTTCTGTAATTTTTGTTCTTCCCGAGGTGACCCCCCTTCCCCCTATCCCCTCCTTTCCCTCCATTCTTTCTCATATTTCCCCCCAAACATTCATTCCCCTTTTCCCTCCAAATTCCTTCCCCCAACCCTCTCCACCACCTATAAATTGACCTTATCCCCTACCATTCCATCCACATCTCCATCTCATCTCACCTCTCTAAAGCCTATCTCTCATTCCCAACTCCCAGATATTTTTCATAGCAAATCCCGCTCTTCCCTCGAAATATATGTCCACCGAGATTATGCCCAATGGCAATGGGGAATACCACTCCCACATGGAGCGCCTATGGTGCGAAAAAAATTTCAGCTTCTCCCGCCAACTTCACATTGAGAGCATTGTTAAATGGGACGAGCTGCCCCGCTCAGTCACCACTCTTTTCAGCCGGAGGGGGTGGATGCAATACCCCCAAGAACCCCACAATGTAGTGTGGGAAGACGAAGTCCGATCTTCCTATGGATCTCTCGTCTGCACGGGGGATTTTAAGAGCCAAGCTCTTATCGACGGCCGCCCCATCCCGTTTTCCTTGGCCATTCTAGCTCACAAACTTGCAACCAAGGGCGTCCCCCACCCGGACATCTATGACTACCCAACCAATGCCCCCATCATCCCAAAACAGCAATGCATTGATCGTCTCTCACCCAACGATATTTGGGAAAGGGGAACCTTCCCCTTAGAATTCCTAAACGATAAGGCGTGCATTACCTTCCATATTGTGTGCGCCATTATGCTTCAAACCACAAATGACTCGGTGATGCGCCCTCGCCAAGCTACCCTCGTGTACCAACTTTTCGATCCAAACTTCACTCTCAATCTCGCCTTCATGCTTTACATCGATATTCTTTACGCGGCCTTGGAGCAAAAAGGTGCGGTGCCCCTCCCTTATGCACGTCTCATAACCACTTTCCTTGTCGATGCCGGTATCTAGCCACCTCACGCTTTCCCCCGTCTCCCAGAACCCATTGGGAAAGTGTCACGTACCAGGAGTTCCCAGCAGAGAGCTGCCCATCGAGCAATCCGAGTGGTGGTTGATGTAGATGTCGAGGAGTAGATCCATGTTGAAGATCCCGAGGGTGAGGATGTCGAGATGGGCGGGGCATTAGAGGAAGAATACAACGAGGATGATGACTCGAACTTTGAGCCACCGGGTGCAGACTTTGATAGGCGCCTTTCAGCTGTAGAAACTCGTTTTGACGGGTTCATCACACAATACAACAGGAACCAAGAGGCCTATCAACGGGATCAATAGACCTACCGAAGGGACACGAGAATGATGCATCGTCTCCAAGCGCACTTATACGAGCTCAACTCCCCCCCCCCCCCTCTGCACAAACACACACTTTCTTCTATGATCCCTATGATCCTAGCGCACTCGGACCCTCAAATCCGCCTCCCCAATGAAGCCTTTATCAGTTGTTTGTTGTTTGTGATTGTTGGTGATTGTTTTAAAATGTTGGTTATATGTTTTCTCCCCCCCCCCCCCCCCCGGGTAACACAGATTTTTAGGTATCCAATATAAAAATTCTGCATTTCTGTCTCATTTGTTTGTTTTATTTTTCCGCACTTATAATTCGCTTTGAGTTAGATTTTAGTCCTTTTTGCTTGAGGACAATGAAAAAGTCTAAGTTGGGGGGGTCACAAGTGCGTCTTTCTAAAACTTCACAAATTTTCAAAAATGCCCAGAAATTTCAAAAAAAATCATAAACTCTTGAAAAATCCAAAAATATTTTTCTTCAAAATAAATAAAAATTGGAATTCAAATTTTTCGAAAATATCATTAAAAGACGGTTTAAAGTCTCAAATTGTAAAAACATAATACACAAAGTCGAAATTGACCAAAGATGGAAATTGAGCGAACATAGATGACTTAGCGACTAAATGTGGAGATTAACAACCCCAGTGAGATTTCGAACCTAGCATTCTTGTGAGTCTAAAAATCAATCCGAGTTAATTGTTAACTCAAAGTTCTTTTGAGCGTTCTCATAAGTCGTCAAGGATCTCAATTTTTTAACTTTGATCGGTTATGAAAAATGTGTGTGATATTGCCTTGAAAAATATGCCAAAATAGATCTCTAAACTTAATTCATCTCGAGACGCATATGGTAACGAAATTAGTATTTCGGACAATGAAGTAGGCCCTCGTTTGTCACCCAAAAATATTGGCAGAAAAAAGTAGGGAAAAATTATCCTTTTTGTAACCCCAAATTGAGCCAAATAATTTTTCCTTTCATTTGACAACCCGAAAAACCCCAAATGGCCCGGAATTGTGAAAACTGATAATCCCAAAAAGTAAGGCCGGAAAGTGCAAAAAAGATAGCTACGCTCAGCAAAAACAGCAAGAAAATAGAAGCGTGAAAAACAGAAAAAAAATAGAAAAATCAAAAGAACAAATGAGAGAAAGCCCGAAAAAACATTAACGGACATTATACGAAAATTTTCCAATTCCAGATTCCCCCCCACCACCTTTAACCTGAAAAAATCCTAACCGAGTCCTTTATGCGAAATTGGTTACCGCGTGGAGAGAAAAAACACAAAAAGATAATAAAAGAGATAAAAAAATATGAATTAGAGGCAATGTTCCCGCTTTCTTATAACCGTAATCCGATAATGAGATCCAGTTACCATAAAATTTCCATCTTTCTACATGTGTGCGTGAACTTGGTTCCAATACATTTACTCTTATGAATCACGCATACCGAGAGAATAAGCCACATTCCGAGTGATTTTTGTGTGAGAGCATTCCGTGAGATTTTGAAATCAAAACAAATTTTCGAATAAGTAACGTAATGGTCAATCGGTGGAAATTCTCGATTAAATTTCTAGCTTCACACACGCGCACTATGACTCGAGACTCTTGAACATGAATGGATGATGACTATTTTTGTAAAAGTTTGAATTATACGATTTTTGCATATTTTGAGTTTTCTTTGAGTCGAATTTTGTGGGTATATTAACTGCAAACCCTCATGAAACACCACTCGTCCTAGTAGGGTAACCTAGGGGTTTAATGGCTTGTTACATACGCTAAATGAAATCGCTCGCCTGCGAAAAAGGTATTCTATCCCATTTTAGAGTTAGATCATGTTTTGATTCTTTTACATTACTCGGGATGATCAAAGTTCTAAGTTAGGGGGGTTTGATTAGGCATAAATTCTTCCCATTTATCCCCTTAATTTAGAGGTTTTTATCGCTCCGCAAAGTGTAATTAGAGCGGATTTATATCATATCATTACTCTTGACAAGTTTCTAATGAGTACGCCGAGTTTCGTATATTTTCCATCCATTTCACAGGTATTCAGTGTTTAGGAAGGTTCGGCATCCCAATCCGAGTTTTGTATCAAAAGCTTCAAAGAAATACAAGGAGGAAAAGTTCATAAAAAGAGGGAATTGAACCGAAGGGAAGAAAAAAATAACCGATCCCATCCTGGGAAAGCTTCTGTAAAGCACGAAAATATGGAACCGAACCGGAGGGAAGAAAAAAAGAACCTATCCCATCCTGAAAAACTTCTTGTAAAGGCTGTCAAAGATTGAACCGAACCGAAGAAGAGGAAAAATGAACCGATCCTATGCTTGAAGAACCTCCTGTAAAGGATGTCAAAGATGGAACCGAACCAAACCCTCTTAGTAGGATCGATTCTGATATCGGAAATTCGAACTTATCTGATGTAAATTTAGAATCCTGCATGGTTCAAACTCTAAGAATTCGTAGATTATAAATCGTAAACTCCTCCCAGCATGAGGAGGCTTCTGATTCGTTAGGGACGATTTGTAATCAGTTTATAGAAGAAGAATAATAAGAAACCCTAGTTTGCTTCCAGTTTTGCAATTCAAGTAATATTATTTCAATTCTTATTTTCATATATGCAGTAGTTATTTCTATAGTGAGCAATTTCATTCTTCTTCATTTTTAAATGTTTGTCAAAATGTTTCCTTTCATCCAAAAAATGTTTTCTTCCAGTTTTCATATGTCTGGATAAATTTTCAAGGGTTAAGGTGCATGAACCCGACCCGATGTAATTCATGATAATGGAAATAGAAGTTGATATCAAAACATTAGATGAATTGTATCGTAATTCATATGATACTACTTTATTTCAGACTTTGCTTACATACTGTGCGGGCTACGATCCCTCATATGTGTAATACTTTGGAGAAATAAAGTCCGAATTTTAATTCAACCTTTTCTTACGTACTGTACGGGCTACGATCCCTCATATATCTAATACTTAGGAGTATTAAAAGACGGATTCATTTAAAGTTTTAATTCTGAATCTAGTATCCTACGAAGTGAATTACTAGTGTGTCGGGGAGTGTAAACTGACCTATCTTTCAACATTCATAGTTACAGTTTTAGTCAAGTAGTTCAAAATTCTGCAGTAGAAAAATTGCATTCATAATTTCATTAGTTAATCATTTTCAAAAGTGCATACAGTTGTAGTTATTTCACAAATCAAATCTCCTTTTTCCTTTTCTTTAGAGTTAAAGTTAGGTTTCCTTCGTCTGTCCAACATCGTTACGAATCCGATCATCCTATTTCCTGAGGATCGATACCCAACTTGTCGGATTATTAATTAAGCGATAGGCTTGCACTTGAGCCTAAATAGCATGCACACTAGACACATTCTTAGTCACGACATCATTCTAGATTTTGTTCGAACGAAGGAACCTCATTTTAATGAGATTGTGTAACTCATTCGTACGACCTATCAAAACCCGTTCTAACTACCTATCAAAACTCATTCTAATGAGCTAGAGAGTTTTTAAAAGAAAACTTTAAAAATTATTTTAAACATTTTGAAAACTTTTAATGCAAACTCTTTTCGAAATATAACCTATGGATGTTACAAGTCTTTACAAAACCACCTCATAATTCTTATGAATGTTGTTTTGATGAACGATTTTCAACCTTCCAAATGTCATCTACTTCCTGTCTTCGAATACGTGGAAGTAGTCATGAAGGTGCAGTGGGGTGTAACGAGATAAGTCAAATAAAAACAAAATTGAACAATTATAAAACTTATTCTTACATGCGTATTTAGATGGAAGATAATGAGAATTGAAAGTTATATTTTGGATGTCGTAAATTTTGTAAATCAGATTTGTAAGTCTATACACACATACACACACACACACACACACACACACACACAAAATTCTACCATTGCGTTCCCTAGATTTTATTCGATGTTTTCCTGATATAATTCTATATTTTCTTTTTTATTTTCTTGTTTTCTAGTCACAATGCAATTTACACAGCTAGGGGTGAGAATGGAATTATTGGAGTAAAATTTTAAATTATAAGAAGATGAGAGATAAAATTCAATTTAGAAAAATTCAGATACTAAATTGTTATTTATGAAAACTTTCGATCAAAAATAAAGTTTGTATAAAATTTAGTGGTTAAACTATTGTTTACAAAATGTTTAGTAGCCAAAATAAAACTTGTATAAACTTCAGGTGCAAAAATAAAATTAGTGGAAAATAAACTTTCACTTTCAATAGAAATTTTGAAAACACAAGAAAAGGTCTTTCTTGCGTAGATATAAATTATTGTTCAGAGGTCAAAATGAAATTTATTAAAAATCCAAGGGTCAAAATGTAATTTACAAAACATTCAAGGTCAATATGTAATTCAAAAAACATAGAGGTTAAAGTGTTAAACTAATGCTTATAGGAAGTTTAGAGTCAAACATAAAATATGTATAAACTTTTAGAAATGGAGGGCCAAACATACAAAAGTTTTAATTGAGGGTTGAAACCCAAGTGAATATAACTAAGGGGGCCAAAAATAAAATAACCTTTTAGATAGGTAAAAAATAATATTTCTTCGAATGAACCAAAGTATAGTTTAAATTTAATTTACACAAAGCATTGGGCCAAAACATCATGCTTTTCCAATATGTTATTTTTCTAATCAACATTTTAATTTTAATATAGTTATATAATTACTTTAAATTATATTACTTAATGTTTATGTTTTTTTGAGTGTTACGAGAGTATCATTGACATTAATCACTTTATTTATTTAAAATAATAATTTTATCCCTTTACGTATCTATAAATATTTCAAATTTCATATAACATGTTAAAATATAAAATTTTGAATTGGTTACGCATTGTACCGGTTTAAAAACTTGTATTATGCAGCTCCTACAGCCATGAGTCTAAAGTAAATAATAACAGTAAGATGGAATCAATTCAAGCAACTTCATTTATTTATCCAATGGAGATGCCTGGATCTCTTTCTTTGTTAAGTAAGACATTACATAGGATGATTAAGCGGGATAAAAGGCGTTGAAGTGGAAGAGGGAGATGGAAGATGTGGTTAGAAGCGTGTAAAATACAACAATTTGAAAGTAAAAGAAGCATCGCCATGAAGTTGCTCATAGCACAAACACAGGGTTAATACTGAGTAACATGAAATTCCCCACCTTCTGGTGGTGCCAAAACCCATTCCCCCTTTTCATTAAGCACCATCCCTGTGTTCATCTCCACGTACAATGACTCTGGGATCAAAAACTTATCCATGAGGTAGTTACCATGTTTGTTAACCAAACTGTGGCTCCTTTGGACCTTCAGCTCGAACTCCCCATCATTCCCATTCCATCTAGCCACAGTATGCAACATTCCCTGCAATTCATGCGCATACTCAGCTGTCACATTCTTCAAGAAAGGTGACTTTTGGGAATCAATTGAAAACACATTCCCCGAGTCTACGTATCCAGGTACATCAGATGGGTACAGTGGTACGATATCGGACTTGTTCCTTGTATGCAAAATCTTAAGGTTCGGAAATTGCTTCAAATAATTATCAAATGCCTCGTCACCGACATGTGGGCAACCAAATACGAAAGATGTGATTAGAATATACCTAATCCCATTAAATGCCAGATCGAAAGAAGATAAAATTGAAATACTGCCACCTATGTTATGCCCAATAAATGTTATGCTTAGATTTTAATCCTTGTATTTGTTTATCAACCCATTTATATTTCTCTGAAGTTGTTCTCTCGCGCTTAATGTATTGATAGGATAACTTGGATTCGTTGTACTGTAAACCGAAAGCCATCCCTTCATAACCTTCACTTCATTTTGGGCAGTTTCTTGAGGCAACAAAGGTGTCACGGGCACAAGAGTTGTGTCATAACCGTTTCTCCATTCTTCGAACCCTTTTGTGCCTCGCCATGCGACGTAGATCTCGCGCCTTTCTCTTTATTGGCTAACATAATCATTCATGATGGCAATATACCTATGAAAAATATGTCGTTAAGTTATATGGTGATATTTTATGGGATTTCACACGCTTCATGGTGTATCCTTTGATTTATAAAATGTTGAGATAAAACACAAAATTCAAAATAAAAGTGCGAACCCCAAGGGGTTTGTGTAGAGGTTGTCTTGGCACAAGACGCCACCTTAGGTCTTGGGTTATCCATCTCCTAAAGCCATTATTCCTTCCGTCCATTGCTAAATATATCATATTTTTTAATTGAAATATTTGATCCTTACCCTATCCAATTCATTGTAACATGGGTGGCGGTGGGGTTGGTGGCATAGAGAAAGTCAATAACTTGGTACTCGGAGGCCGAGTCGAGCATGAAATCTTTAAATAAGGATACCTTGCCTTAGCGATGGGTGCTAAAATACTTGGAGTTTTTATCATTCTTGAATGCATCATAGGTAACCTCAGTAAGAACACCGCACTGAAGAATGAGGCGGCGGAGGCTGAGATTTAAGGGTTCGAGAAGGCCTTCCCAGTTGTTACTTCCCATAAGTTCTTCCCATGTTGGGGTTGCTGCCATGATCTCAAACTTGAACAAGATTTTTTAAAATAAAGCTTAAGAGGAAAGGTAACCAGATTGGAAGTGTGCTTGTTTGTATGAGGGAAGTAGGTTTGCACGAGTATTGTGTATTTATAGACTGAATATGTGGCATGCTTGTGTTGGATCTTTGTAATGGAAAGAAGGAAATAATAATTAATTTCTACAAGCCATGTTATGGGAACGCTTTCTTTTAGGAAAAAAATTTCCCAATCCGTTTGAGACAGAACCGCGAGTACACTATGGGTTTTATAGAATCTTCCTTAAGGATACAATGCAGTGTATAAACAGTTATTTAATTCAAACTATGTACTGTTTGATCAAACCTAGAACACTCTGAATTTTTAATCTGATAATGCCAAAATATAGAGGACGGAGAGAGGAGAAATTAACAATTTTTGGTGTCCAAAACAAAGACCTGGAACTCTTTTTATAGCCATTTCTGTAACTATTCTACAACAGTCACAACTCTTCATGTAGCGACTCAGCAGTCGTTGGATCGTACCTGTTTGGAACAACTTTGATCTAACGGTTCAGATTGGGCATCCCATCGTAAGCGAATGTACATCCCCTTCACGAAACACTACGAGTTCATCTAAAGGTTCTAATCAAGTCATTTCGGATTTTAAACCCTTTGATCGGATCGTTTAATCACAACCGTTGATCTATTTTACCTCGTCAAAACTTTAGACTCCCAGGCTCCAAGTGACGATGCGCACGTGCGAAGTGCCAAGTGCGCATTAAAGTGCGTAATGCGCCCTAAGTCGCCTAATCGCACTTTCGCGTGCCGCGTGTCGTGCTTACGCGTGTCGCGATTGGTGGTGCTTAATCACCACCGCGATGCGTAGGATCATAGCCTCTTATTTGACTTGTCAACTAAGAATCTTAGTTGTCCTTTATGTGACATACCACTACTTTTTGTAGTATTCTTCCAATGTGGGACAATATGGGATTTTGATCACTCCCATATCTTTCACACCCATTTTCTCATGTTTCTACCTTCTAAAATAAAACCCTAACTATGTTTAAATTAAAACACCAATGATATAATAAAATATTAACAACTAAAAAATAAAACATCAATAATATAATTAAAATACTATATTATAGTGGAATTTATCCAACAGCTTGTGCTGAAGTAGGTCTCAAGTCCCAACATGTAAATTTTTGTATAGATTATCTTACACTTCTTTTTGCTTTTTCCTTATTATCTTCTTGATTAAATATTCTTTTTACTTTTGTTTATGACCAAGTCAGATGATACCAATGATCCAATTGGTATGGAAACACTATGCAAGTAATCGTGTTTCATTTAGGGAAAGCATTTATTCTTAGCTTGTCTCATGCAAGGACTTAAACTCCTTTTTATAAAGCAGTAAAAATTATGGGAACCCATCCTCCAAATGCTTTTTATTCAAATAGCATTCCAGTCGGGTTTTCATTGAAGTATATGGAGAGGTGTATTTCGTTACTTTAAAAAAAGGTTAGGGACATATGAAAAAGCAAGATTCAGGTAGGCCATGACCCTTTGGAGCCCCAAAGATGCACTGATGTGCCGAATCTTCCCATTGAGCTTGCACGACGTGGCCCAAAAGTGGTTCGAGAAACTCCCCCATAGATCTATTAGGAACTTCGAGTCCCTGACAGATCTCTTCACAGCTCTCTTCATTACCAGTAGTTCACATCCGAAAAGGATGGATGCTTTGTTTACAATGAAGAAAAACCCCCAGGAGAACCTCAAAGAGTAATCAAAGCAGTACTGGGAGTTGTTCAATGAGGTCGAGGACTACACGAAGCAGGTCACCGTAACATCATTTAAGAATGGTTTATCCAGCTCCTGCCTCTTGCACCAGTCCCTCACTAAGAAGGAGGGCGTAACCATCGATGAATTGACGGCTCGTACTGAAAAATATACCAAAGTCAAAGATGTGACTTATCTCAGTGTAGGATAAAATGGTTGCTCCAAGGTCGGCGACAATGGGAGTGACAAGAACGAGGTTCAGAAGAAAGGAAGTAAGAATGGGGACAAGAATGGCCCTAAGAATGGGAACAAGAGTGATGACTCGAAGGCATTTCAACCAGTAAATACAATTTTTAGAGAAGCGATCTATAAGATTCTGGCAAAGATCATGAATGAACAGTTTATTAAGTGGCCTAAGAAAATGAGTGGAGACCCTTCCAAGCAGAATAATGAACTGAGATGTGATTTCCACAAGGAGGGTGGTCACAAAACCGAGAACTACAAAGACCTCAAGTCTCACCTTGAATAGCTATCTCAAGCTTGGCACTTGAGCGAATTCATGGAGAAAAAGGCAGAGAAGGTAGCTGCCAATAGAGGTCGGAGGCCCGATAATGTGCTCGAGGAAGACATCGGCCATGAGTCGCTGTAATTCATGAGGAGTCTGACCTCAAACAGATTCAGGGAAATATGTCTCGAATGGATGTGAAAAACATTACAACAGTAATGCAATATTTCCGTATCGATCCATCCAAAACCCAAGCTGGGAAGCATCGACGAGCAGAAGATGTCGACTATAGTAAGCATATTGTGTTCACAGATGAGGAACTAGTGGGAGTAAGAACCCCACATCATGACGCGCTGATCATTACACCCTGGATAAATAACTATGACGTTGACAGGTAGCTCATCTGAAGTTGTGTATCTCGACCTATTCAGGAAGTTAAAACTAAGTGTCGCCGACTTACAGGAAGCCACCGTTCCTCTAGTTGGCTTCGCTGGAACAGTAACCATCCCCTTGGGAAAAAAATTCCATCCAGTAAGGGCAGAAAACATCTCGAAAATGATGGAATTTCTCGTAGTCGATATTAATTCGCCCTACTAAGCGATCCTCGACAGAGGATGGCTGCACGCGATGAAGGTCGTCCCCTCTACCTACCATCAGAAGCTCAAATGTGTGACTGAACGAGGAGTGGTGGAGATCCACAGAGATCGAGCGATGGCGAGAATGTTATTCATAGCATCCATCCATACCAAACCAGAGAAGAAAGTTGAAGAAGTTAGAAGAAAGAACGAAGAGCACGAGAGCAGGAGATGTTAATGCCCTCCAAATAGAAACTAAGGTATGGGAGACCAGGAGTGGAGGAAACCAGGATCCTCACCTCTGAAAGAGTCATCGAGGACCTAGAGGAAGTCACAGCCAGTAGCAGTTCGGATGAAAGAAAGTTCTTTATTGGAACCTCACTTACCGACCACAAAAGTGGGAGTTGGTCACCCTTCTTCGAAGTAGCCTAGATGTTTTTGCATGGGAGCCTTATGAGCTACCCGAGATTGATCTTAACATCACTCATCATCGACTACATGTTGACCTAGATTTTAAACCAATAGCACATAAATCTTGCCAAACCGCTCCAGAAAAAGCCAAGGTAGTGGAAAAAGAAGTTGAAAAACTGTTGGATGCAAGATCCATATGGGAAGTCTAGTTCCCCAAGTGGCTGTCCACCCCAGTGGTTGTCCCTAAGAGTAATGAAAAGTGGAGAGTCTGCATCGATTTCACTGATCTCAACAAGGCATGCCCTAAAGACAACTTCCCCCTCCTAAAGATTGATCAGTTGGTTGATGCCACGACAACACATGAAAGGATGAGCTTCCTGGACGCATACTCTGGGTATCACCAGATCCCTCTACACGAGCTGGATCAAGACAAAACAACATTTATAACCACAGTTGGGTTATATTTCTATAAGGTTATGCCCTTCGGGCTAAAAAATGTAGGGGCAACTTACCAGTCATTGGTCACCAAGATGTTCAAAGACCAAATGGGAAGCCTTATGGAGGTCTACATCGATGACATGCTCGTCAAGAGCAAGCTCAAAGATAACCACCTATATGACGTATCAAGAACCTTTTAAATACTCAGTAAGTACCGAATGAAGCTCAACGCAAGTAAGTGTTCATTTGGTGTCCAGTCAGGAAAATTCCTTGCATACTTGGTCAGCAAGAGAGGTATTAAAGCCAACCCAGACCAAATTGATGCTATCAATAGGGTCCAGGCCCCCAAACCATGAGAGATGTGCAGAAACGAACGGGAATGCTCGCCGCCTTAAATCGATTCATCTCAAAGTCTTCCGAAAGTTGCCAACCGTTCTTCTAGTTGTTAAAAAAAATCAAGGATGTGGAGTGGGACGAGGATTGCTCGAGGGAACTGGAGGGGATTAAAGCTTACCTCAGCAAAGCACCCTTGCTCATAATCCCTCAATAGAATGATTCTTTATACCTTTACCTTGAAGTATCTAGTCATACTGTAAGTTCTTCACTAGTATGCAAAAAAATGAGGATCCAACACCTAGTCTATTACGCAAGCAAGACTCTTTTGGATGCCTAACAATGATACCTACAACTAGAGAAACTCTCCTTTACGATAATGGTAGCCTCAAGGAAATTAAAATAC
Source organism: Sambucus nigra (assembly GCA_949130495.1). Taxonomy (NCBI): domain Eukaryota; kingdom Viridiplantae; phylum Streptophyta; class Magnoliopsida; order Dipsacales; family Adoxaceae; genus Sambucus; species Sambucus nigra. The sequence continues at coordinate 752,404,808 of OX422209.1, forward strand.
TACTTCAAAGCCCACTCCATCATCGTACTTACATCCGACCCTTTTAAAGTAGTCCTGAGAAAAGCAGACCTCTCAGGTAGACTATCAAAGTGGTCAGTTGAACTTAGGCGATTTAACATTCAGTTCCAGCCAAGGAATGCCATCAAAGGGAAGGTCCTCGATGAATTTATAGGAGAACAACCTTGAGACCAGCCCCAAACTATTCAACAAAGTGAAGTTACCCTAGTGTGAGGAGTTTGAAGACTATTTGTTGATGGAGCCTCTAATTATAAAGGGGCAGGAGTAGGCATCGTGTTGATTACCCCTGAAGATGCAATACAGGATCAAGGAATCAGGCTTGGATTTGAAGCCTTTAAAAATAAAGCAAAGTATGAGGCACTGATCGCGGGCCTACAAAAGGAACCAACGCTCGGAGCAAAGAGACTCCAAGTTTATGACGACTCACAATTGGTTTCCAACCAGATAAGTGGATATTTCAACACAAGAGATGAGAGGATGGCAGCCTATCTCGTCACTGTGAAAGAATTAATGGCCAACTTTGAACACATCAGCGTTCAACCGTTTCCCACAGGATAGAACAACCATATTGATTCCCTAGAAGCCTTAATCTCAATGATCAACTTCGACTTGAAAAGGACAATTTAGATTGATTTCCTTTCCCAGTCAAATATCAACCAGATCAACGAGCTGCCGAGTGTAGGGCATGTTCTGTAGATTAAGACAGCCCCTAGTTGGATGGACCTTATAAGGGATTATTTGAATAATGGTGCACTACCCACAGATAAGAAGATCTCTCATCAGATAAGAGTCAAAGCTTCTCGCTTTCACTTATCTCCTGAGGGCAAGCTGTACAAGAGATCTTTCATTGGCCCTTACCTCCAGTGCATTCATCCACAGGACGTCGACAAAGACCTGCATGAAATCCATGAGGGAATCTATGGGAGTCACATTGGGGGAAGGTCTCTAGCTTTTCGAGAAAGAAATAAGGGTTCTAGTGTCCTTACATGTAGAAAGACGCTGGAATCTATGCTCAAGAATGAAAAAAGTGCCAACTTCATGCACCTATGGTTCACTAGCCTGCCAGCGACCTAAAGTCACTAACTAGCCCATGGATTTTTGCCCAATGGGGTATAGACATCGTGGGCCCCCTACCTATCGCAGCCGATAATCATAAATATTTGTTAGTCGCAACAAACTACTTCACCAAATGGATAGAGGCAGAGCCACTAGTAAACATTAGAGACGCGAACATGATAAGATTCATATGGGGGAACATCATCACTCTCTTGGGGATCCCTAGGTCTATCATCACTGACAATGAAACCTAGTTCGAGAGTGGCCTCTTTCAGGGCTTCTGTAGTGACCATGGGATCAGGCACTACTTCAGCTCTATGGCAGACCCTCAGAGCAACGAATAGGCTGAAGCTTCCAATAAAATAGTAATTGATGGATTAAAAAAGCATTTGGAGTGAGCCAAGGGCATGGGTAAAAGAACTACCCCACATCCTGTGGTCTTACCTCACCACCCCAAGGCGAGCAACTAGAGAGGCACCATTCACACTTACGTATGGGATGAAGGCAATTATCCTCTTAGAAGTTGGCCTCCTACCATGAGGTCCACTCTGATCGATCAAGGCCGGAACGATGCAGAATTACTCGCTGAAGTTGACCTAGCTGAGGAACGAAGGGAATTGTCTCTAGTAAAACTAGCAGCTTACCAACAATAACTAGCAAAGCACTATAACAAAAAGGTCAATCCAAGAGCACTCCAGGTTGGGGACTACGTCTTGAGGAAAGTTCTTAGCAGTGCTGTAAAACCATCAGATCGCAAGCTATGAACAAACTGGGAGGGGCCATTCAAGGTGATAAAAGATGACCTACAAGGATCCTATCACTTAGAAACGCTGGAGGGAAGGGAGATACCGAAAGCTTGGAACGCACTAATTTGAAGAAATTCTACTTCTAGTTTTCTTTTTTTGAATTTAGTGTTGAATTTTTAATTCATCTCTTGATTAATAAGATTTGTTTGGCAATGGCATTTTATGAAGTGTTGGTTTTTACTCAACTACATTATAATACATGCACCCTTTTTATGTTACAGGATCCCCTCCTAACATGCAAAACTAAGATCACAAGAAAATTATTAAAGCAGGGTTAGTGTGTAATGACGCTCCTCAGGCATTTGGCAATTAACACGAATGACCTCCTAGCTTTCCCCTGACAATATATGAAGCTCTACAGAGGAACCTTAGGCAACATGGCCAAACCAGATTGGTTGCCAACATTGTCTGGCACAAAAATTCTGCTCGGGTTGAATATTCGATACCAGATGTATCCTCGCCATTTCCTCAATTAGGCCTAAGGAAGTGTGACGAAACAACCTAAAAGGTAAAGTAAGGCATAATGGTACACTAAAAGTGTAATGGACTCGGGGGATACTCACTCGATAACTAACACTGCCTGAGTCATATCTAGTCGACTAGAAGAGACCAAGATAACTGAATGAAAGACTAATGGACTAAGAAATAACACAACACATGTTTAGTCGGAAAATTTCCCAAAACATAAATATTTCATTACATCATTACATGTATAAAGAGTTAAATAGGCTAAGTAATTCAAGCACTAATGAGGACCAGGTCTTTGAGCGAGGTAGTCAGTTACTCGCGATCTTCGTCCATCATTTGGATGAGGAGTGAATTCCTACTCAACTTCATCTGAACTCGATTCCAGGAGTTGTCTTGGGGAATCATCTATAGGAACCCATTGATCATCCATTCTGAATGGGTTCGGCATCAAAGTTGAGGGAGAGATCTCATGCCTATACCAGAGAACAGAGTTACGGGGAACTTGCAACTCCCCGAGGGCACTCAACCACCTTCTTATGAAGCCTAAGTCCTCAACCTCCTTCAACTTCGTGGGAGCATCAGTACAACCCTGGTCATAGCCATCAGCCCACACCCGTCGAGGAACTTTCTTGAACAATTGCCTCAGTAGGGTGACATCTCTTTGAAGACCAGCGGCTATCACATACGCCCTGCGAACATCCCCCCGCAGCTCGGAAATCTCCTTTTATGAATCACTATCACTAGTCCCAGCTCATCGCCCAGTCGTTGAAGAGGAACCATGTAAAACTTTAATTCTAATGCTCGGTGCATTCTCCCTAAGACGCGAGACTTACCTCCTTAAAGCATCATTCTCCTACTGTAGAATCTCTACAACTTGATTGATCTCAACAGCATCTAGAAGCTTAGCCTTCAAAGCATCCATTTCTTCTTGAACGAAAGCGCCGACCTTCTCCATCTCCTCAAGCCCATCTTTCATCTTGGCAATAAGATCTGACTGGTCTTTATAATCTTAATTCCTCAATCTAAGAGACTTGCAGATTCATACAAAGGCATGATGAACTTGGTTGCTAACGTCAGCACCAAGAAATTTGCCTAGGCGAGAGGTATCAGTAATATCTTCCTCAATATCGATAAGCTACAAACCATACAAGCGTCGAGAATAAATAAATTAGTACACGAAAGGGGACAAAACTTCATTTCATTAAATCAAAAATAGTTCAAGTACATCAACGCAAGAAAAAGAGAATAATAGATATACAAGAAATAAAAAGGCCCCCTAAGAAGACTAGCTGGCGACCTTAGTCTGCTTCGAGGATGTTGATTGCTTCCCCTTATCCACAATAGCCTCACGTGCATCTCCCTCAAATGGAACAACCACCATTCCTTGGTCAAGGGGAACATCAACAATAGTAGATGGAATAGCTGGGGCACTTTCATTGGCAGTAGGAGGATGTACGCCATCCACAATGGGCTTGGGGCTAAGGTCATTCTCGTTAAAGAGGGGGGGTTCCACATCCACTTTAGCAGCGAGTAAAGCCCTGTCCCAACCCTTCTTAAAGTTGAAATGGTTGATGTAGCCAATCTGAGCCTCAACATCCTCATATGATGAAATCCACCCAGTATTGTAAGAGCTCTCCTTGAGAATGGAAGCCTCAGATTCCAGATTCTTTGTCTTCTAAACAAGCTCTTTATTCTCCTCAACCACCGCCAGCTTGCTCGTACAGACCAATTAATAAGACTATTTCAGCTCCTCCATCTCCTTAGATGTTGCCTCTTTTAATTTTTTAGCTTCTGCCAAGGTAAGGTCGGAAGACTTCTAAGCAGCACTGGTAGCCTTTAGACTCACCTCTAACTCAGTATTTTTCATCACTAGCTCATAGCGACTGCGATAGAGGACGGTGAAATCAGACAAAAACTGTAGAGAGAGAAAATATTAGCAAAAAATGTATTGAAAAGAAAACTACAAGAGTAGAAAAGTAAGAACAGACTTACCAAGGCTAGCCCCTGACTCGCTTTTAGGGATAACTGGTATGTCCCTATACTTAACGACTTCTGGTGATCAGTTGGAAAAACTGCTCTCTCGAGCACCGCCGAAGCCATTTGAGGGGCAAGAGAAATAGAATCCCCCTCAACTAGGGCAGACACGGGCACCAAAGACTACATCGTCTTTGTCCTCGCTTCTTTTATCATCCTGTCTTCTTCTCTCTCCTTCTTCTCCCTCTCGACCCTCTTCCTCTCTTCTTCCTTCTTCCTCTCTCTCTCTCTCACTAACTCCTCCTCCTCCTTATTCTTCATCTCCCTTTCATGGGCCACAATTTAGGAGCCAGTGGTAGTATCCCCGCTCCTAGACTTATGCTTCTTCAGCCTGTGAGCAAGAGCCACATTATCCTCATCATCATCCTGGATTAAATTATGTCTAGGAGGAGTTATAGTCTCTTCGCTGGAGCTATCTGAATACTCTGAACTCTCTGAATTCTTCGAGTCCTCCTCCAAATTGGAAGATCCCTCTTCACTCAAACTCTCCTCACTAGAGTCACCCTCAACTCCACCTCTGTCAGCCCCCGCAATGTCTTCACCAGAGCTACTCTCCTCCTCATCTAGTTCAATTGGCTCAATAGCGACCTCCTCTATGATATCGAGGTGAGGAATGATATCAGTAGGTTGGTTGATAAAATTGGTCCCGATGTTATTGTAATCTAAAAGTAACGCAGCTGATCATGAATGTTCGCCCTCAGCCAAAGATTCCCTTATCTTCCAAGCTTTTATCATCTCAGCAGTTCAGATTTCGTGAAGACCAAATTTTGAGTTCTTCGTCTTCGCTGAGAAAGAAACAAAGGGGATATGAGAGAAGGAATGCACTAACAATATATCAATAAATAGAACAAGAAAAATATCTACCTATATACTCCTCCCCATATAAGGGAATCGTAGGTCCCCTGTACCTAGTCCCCTCAATCTGGGGAAGGAACTGCCAGTTCTTAACAATAAATCTCTCGTGCTAATAATTTTTATGGGAATCAAGTAAATTAACTACTAACATCCTATCAGGACTCCTAGCTTTCAGATAGAGGAGACCAGAACTCGTTCGAGAAAAAGTATAGCAGTAACAAATTTTAGCTAGACCTAAATTGGTGCCATTGAGCTGATTGATTCTATATATGCCATTAACAATTTTCTAAACATTTGGAGAATATTGGGTAGGAACTATATAGAAATAACTAAAGAAATGCAAAAACAAACGATTTGGGGGAAAGGTCAGACCCCCCTGAGATAACAAAAGAACATGAATCCAATGCCCATTCTTAATGTCTCAAACATTGCGAGGAATAGGGGCACATTCAATGTCCACCCAGTTAGGGATGTTGAAAATCTCCCTAAACTAAACTATTAACCTATTACATATCCTTGCCATAAGAAGAAAAAAATCCTAGCAGTGATAGAGAAGAAATTTAAACAGAAAAAAGGAGAAGAAGTATGGAAAACTTACGAAGTAAAAATCAGCTTGAGATGACGCAAGGCCATAAGCAATGACGATGGAAAGATAAGGAAAAGCTCTAAGACGAAGGATGAAACCTGGAAGTGCAAAGATGAAGTAAGAAGCAGAACATATCTTGAGAGTGCAAAAACTTGTGAAGCAATGTCCAATAGCTTCTTCAAACAGTTTTAAACCCTCTCAATGATGATGCACGAATAACGAAGTTGATATGCCACCTAAATCATTGCTCAATCCACAAAAATTCCATCAGAGTTAGTATTTAAAATTATTGAGCCCGAATTGTGACCCAAAAATTTTAGGAGCAATTGTGGGTACCTCGTCAGTCTTCATAGGGCCCAAAGAAGTAGTCGGACTAAGTCCTATTGAAAATAGGGAGAACCCATCCCAAACTTCAAAGTCTCATAAGAAATTAGTTAGTAACAACCCATCCTATTCCTAAAATCTCTCATGGAATATTCTAGGGATAGTGGGCTAGCATGGGAGTGCCTAGTACTCCCACTCTCCAAAGTTTAACTGTATATATGTAATCCCTAGCGCAGGTCAAAGGGTATGTAATCATAAATACTCCCCTGGAGAAAAGAATAATATAAATAAAGAGCACCACTGTGGACGTAGGTAATTTACCGAACCACCTATATCTTGTGCCGTGTGTGATTGTGACCATTCTTGTTCTTTATTTCTTCTGGTGATTGCATTTACTTATAATTTGTGCTGATATTTATTATCACCATAATATATATATTAAAAATGATTTATTGAAAGGTAGTCTCTTATTAGAGGATCAAAATTTACCCAACCCATCTAAAAAGACTTCAAGCAATACAATGTTAACCTATCAGTGTACGGATTAAAATTACTTAATACCCAAGGCATAATCCTTCCTAAAAACTCAATGTGTGTTGTGTGAAACATCTTAAGTATCCCAAAAATTATTCTTAAATTGCTAAAATGTAATTTATAGAAAGTTATAGAAAGTTAATGGATTAAAATGTTATTTACAAAAAAAAATTAGCAGATAAATGTAATATACGAAAAGTAAGTTCCAAAATCAAGAATCTGCCAAAAATTGGGGGCTCATATCAATTAAATTGGTATCTCAGATGTTAAGGATGATCTCAAAGAAGAAATGGCGCGGAACAACTCATCAAAGGAAAGTTGTGGGTATGGTGTTCCATGCTATTAAATGTGTTGGAGTTTTTGGAGTTTTGTTTCTAGTGATGACAAGCTAGGGGGTTAGGGTTTGAGATAGGGTCGTGTATTTCTGGGCGAAAGATAATGATAATTGAAAGTTGTATTTTGGATGTGAAGAATTTTGTAAATCAGATTATTAAGTGTACACGCGCACACACACATATTTCTAGCATTGTGTTCCCAAGATTTTATGCAATGCTTCATTGAAAGAGACATATGTTTTCTTTTAGGTTTTCTTATTTTCTAGTCACCATGCAATTTAGACATCTGGGGGGAGAATGGAATTTCTGGAAAATTTTATGGTTAAAATTTAATTCATAAAAAGATGAGAGATAAAATTTTGGTGCCAAAATAAAGTTTGTATAAAGTTTAGTGGTTAAACTGTTATTTACAGAAAGTTTACACTTAATAAACTTTTTAACAAGGCTCTGATACCAATAACAAAAGGATGCGAAAGATGAAGTAGTATGGATGGATTTGTGTGTTAGGTGGGTTAGGTAGGAAGTTAGGCAAAAGTTAAGCAAGGTTACACTACACCAAAAACAGCAATCTGGCACGGTTTAAAACTGTGCCAGATCAAATCTAGCACAATTTTGAGTTATGCCAATCAGATGTTCCAAAATGGCCAATTTTTTCTGGAATAACTCAAAAGTATGTTAGATTTGACCAAACAGGAACACTCATGGCACACTTTAAAACTGTACGAGAATTTGATATTTCTGGCACACTTTTGGCACACTTTATAATTGTGCCAGATCAAGTACATTTTGATTCTCTTTTATCATAGTTAAAAATCGTGCCGAAAATTGATACACTTTTGGCATGGTTTTGAAGTGTGCCAAATTTTTTGGATCAAAGAAATAAAATAATTATTTGAAAATAAGAAAATTCACAAATTTCGAATCTCGAAAGCTGTTGATAAACTCATGTACATACAAACTTCAAAATATTACAAGTAATAATAGTTCACAGACCAAAAAAAATGGGGCAGAGTTTCCTCTATTTTCTGGACATTCTAAAACTTGTTAATATAATACCTGCGTAATGTAAAGCCCTCACGACCATAAAATATAACAATAAAATTACAAAAGTTCTCACGGCCATAAAAGGTAATAATAAAACTACAAAAGGTTGCACGACCATAACACAAAAAATAGAATCCTTAATATTAACGACATTAAGTAAATAATCCCCTTGTTGTAGACCATTGACTTCATGTGTTCCACATGAATAAAAGCTAACAACAAAATGTTATCCTGCAAAAAATAAGATACAAAAGGAGATGATATTAATAACCGAGTAATTTAAAAAGAATCACATTCAAGTTGAAAATTTGCAAATACCAATTAAAATTATTATTGTATTCACAAATCAAAATTCTTGTGACTATGTTGTCATCTCCTACGAGTTACATTAGTCCAATGCGAGGTGTTAGTGACTCTTAAAGGGCCGTTTGGGGCCTGGTTTAAGTCTTCACCCTTTAACGTCTTGTTTTTAAGCCTAATCTAGATATTTTCAAATTATCGTAATTTTCTCACACTGAGAGAGCCGTGATGCAGTCCATTCCTACGAGTTACATTAGTCACGTACAAGGTGATCGTGCCTCTTACGGGGCCATTTGGGGGATGGTTTAGGTTTTCACCCTTAAACGACATGTTTTTAAGAATAATCTAGATATTTTCAAATTATCGTCATACTCTCAAACTGGGAGAACCGTGACTACGCAGTCAGTTACCACAAGTTACATTGGTCCCGTATGATGTGTCCATGCCTCTTATGAGGCTGTTTGGGGCTGGTTTAGGTTTTCACCCTCAAACAGCGTGTTTTTAAGAATAATCTAGATATTTTCAAATTATTGTCATATTCTCAAACCAAGAGAACCGTGACTACACAGTCAGTTACTACAAGTTACATTAGTCCCGTGCAAGGTGTCCGTTCCTCTCACGAAGCCGTTTGGGGGCTGGTTTGGGTTTTCACCCTTTAACGGCTTATTTTTAAGCCTAATCTAGATATTTTTAAATTATCATCAAATTCTCAAACTGAGAGACCCACGACTACATGGTCAGCTCCTACAAGTTACATTGGTCCCGTGCGAGGTGTTCCTGCCTCTTACGGGGACGCTTGGGAATTGGTTTGGGTTTTCACCCTTTAACGACTTGTTTTTAAGATTAATCTTCAAATTATTGTCATCTTCTCAAACCAAGAGAACCGTGACTATGCGGTTAGTTTCTACAAGTTACATTAGTCCCGTGTGAGGTGTTCGTGTCTCTTACGGGCCCGTTTAGTGGCTTGTTTGGATTTTCACCCTTTAACGGCTTATTTCTAAGCCTAATCTAAATGTTTTTAATTTATCATCATATTCTCAAACCGGGAGACCCTCGACTACGCAGTCAATTCCTACTAGTTACATTGGTCCCCTGCGAGGTGTTCGTGCCTCTTACGAGGCCGTTTGGGTGCTGGTTTAGGTTTTCACCCTTTAATGGATTGTTTTCAAGCCTAATCTAGATATTTTCAAATTATCGTCATATTCTCAAACCGGGAGACCCGTGACCACGCGGTCAGTTCCTACAAGTTACATTGGTCCCGTGCGAGGTGATCATGCCTCTTACGGGCCCGTTTGGGAGCTAGTTTGGATTTTCACCATTTAACAACTTATTTTTAAGTCGAATCTAAACAATTTCAAATTACCATCATATTCTCAAACCGAGAGGCCCGTAACTACATGGTCAGTTCCTACAAGTTACATTGGTCCCCTACGAGGTGTTCGTGCCTCTTATAGGGCCATTTGGGGGATGGTTTAGGTTTTGACCCTTTAACCACTTGTTTTTAAGCCTAATATAGATATTTTCAAATTATCGTCATATTCTGAAACCGGGACACTCGTGAGTAAGCGATCGGTTCCTACAAGTTACATTGGTCTCATGCGAGCTGTCCGTGCCTCTTACGAGACCGTTTGGGAGCTGGTTTTGGTTTTTACCCTTTAACGACTTGTTTTAAGCCCAATCTAGATATTTTCAAATACCCTCATATTCTCAAACCGAGAGACCCGTGACTACACGGTCAGTTTCTATAAGTTACATTGGTCCTGTGCGAGGTGTCCGCGCCTCTTATGGGGCCGTTTGGGAGATGGTTTGGGGTTTCATGCTTTAACATATTGTTTTTATGCCTAATCTAGATATTTTCTAATTATCATCATATTCTCAAACCGGGAGAATCGTGACTACGAGGTCAGTTCCTACATGTTATATTGGTCCCGTGAGAGGTGTTCGTGTCTCTTATAAGTTAAAAAGTGTGTTGCAACCTAAAGTCAGATAGAAGATCGAGCTGATAGGCGTTGCCCACATCTCGTCATATCTTTCCATTACTTTGAAAGAAAATTCACCATCATCAAATCACTCAGCTACAATGCAGTAGATCATGGGTGAGGATCCACTTACATGTTGTAACAGACATACATACACCCAAAACAAGAACTAAAGGCGACATAAGTTAACCCCCCCCATTTAACCTGCCCAGCGGCTAACCCACCAAATGTAAAACAGATCCAAGTGGTGATTTGACTCATCACATAGTTTTAATACCATGATAATGAAGTAAAAAGATAACACATATCTAGAATTGACTAAAGAAAATTTAAAAATTGACGATAGTCCCTTGGATATATTAACACATTTTTTTAGATTCTTTTAGTGTCATTTAGTAATGAAGCTATATATATTCTTAAATTTTCATATTATTATTCTTAGAATTTATAAAAAAAAAATTGAAGAGATGTATACCTTCATAAATTCCCGTGAAGAAATGCATAATGTGTAGTAGCACTGTCATAGCATCTGTAAAAAAATAATAGCGTTAATGAATTGTTTATAACCCAGTTCAAGTCCTGATTCACAGTGGTAAACTAAAGCATCTATCATAGTATTAGTGCCGATTCATAGTGGGTGACATTAAGGTAAACTCTAGCTTCAGTATTCTCTCATTATCTTATGAAAATTCATTTATGGATTCCATATTTGTCCGCTTCCTATGCGATATGTTTTTCCATTCCACGCTGAACATATCATACATCTAAATACTATTATCACTTCTGTTATATATATATATATATGATGCTATATGATGCATATAGCATACTGTTATATATATAACAACATATATATACCTTAGTGCAGGTACATTAACATAAGAGATGCTCTGCTTTGAAAAGTCTGCATCAAAATAATGATGTTCCTACTGGACATTTTTTTATCAACGAAGATGGACCCAATGATGGTCTGTAGCCACTGTCAATGCTGCACATATTTTGTTATGAATTTTCATTTTGGTTTTAATTTCAGTGGTTGTTGATACCAAATTTAGTCCGCTGACGTAGATCAATTAAGTGGAGACATGTGTCAATCTACATGGCACCTACAAACATTTCTGAGCAACACCTTGACTTCGAGGAACTCGACCTCCCCGACCAACTATGACACTCCGAGCAACAAGTGCTCTGTGAGGAACTTCACTGTACCGGGCAACTCATGAAGACCTAGCTACTTAGGCGATCCGACCAGCTCAGGCGGTCCGAGCTGCATCTCGTATAGAGCATTAATGACCGAGCTGCATCTCGGACAGAGCATTAATGTCAGGATAATCACAAGAGATATCGCGCATTAAATGCTCTTTATTATCACACAGACACATACGCCTATTGGACAGTTGTGTGTTATTCTTTCATTTGTACAGCCTCAAGGCTATAAATACATTGTAACCTCCTTATTAGCAGGGGACTCGGAATTTCTTGGTAAAACTACTATCGAGAATTCTGGGCAAACAATTATCAATACAAAAACAGTGGATGTAGGCCATTCTCACAAGGCTGAACCACTTTAAAAATCATTATCTAAATATTTCTTTATTATTATTATTATTATTATTATTATTATCTGTGATTAAAAGAATTAGGTCAAATCTAATTTTTTACATCAACAGATTGGCGCCGTCTCTGGGAAACGACTGTAATTTTCGTTTCTCACCAAAAATAATTCATCCCCAATGGCTGACAATCCTGAATCCAGCAATCGAAACGCTGGAAACCCCCCAAATCCATCCGCTCCTCCAAATATCCAAGATCTGGCTGGAATCATGGCCAGTTTGGCTCAAGGTCAGACAACCATGCAAGAAACAATGCGACAACTCATGCAAACTATCTAGTGCATGAGTTGCCTAGTGCATGAGTTGAAATCACAATGGCTGACAACTCATGCACAAATATGGTACAATAATCTTCCTCGGGGAAAGATTTCAACTTTCGTTCAACTGGCCGAGCTCTTCATTGGAAACTTCTTCTTTAGAGAAAAACCTGTTAAACGAGTAGCACACTTGTTAAGTGTTAGACAAAAGGAAGGTGAAAGCACCAGGGATTATATAGCTCATTTCAATAACGAGAAACTCGAAGTTATTGATTATGAGGAAAAGACAGCGATTACTGCTCTGATGAGTGGGTTGTTGCCCAACAAGTTGAATTACACTTTGGCTAAAGATCCACCCAGAACCATGTCAAAATTGATGGCAAAAGCGGCCAAGATTATGAATGCCGAGGAGGCTATGGCTGCAAAGAAAAATATGGATACCAAAGAGACCAAGGTGGAGGTTAATAAGGCAAAAAAGAAAGAGCATAAGAACAATGGTGGTGACAAGCACTCAAAAACAAAGCCATCATGGGAGGTATTAAAGAAATTTGAAAATTATACTCCTTTGAAGGTAGACATCAACTATGTTCTAGAAGAAATCAAGAACAGCGAGGAGTTAAACTGGGCAGAGAAAATGAAGTCAGACCCTGACAAGAGGAATAAGGCCAAATATTACGAGTTCCACAAGGATCATGGCCACACGACCAAAAATTGCATAGCTCTTCAGAATGAAATCGAAGCACTCATTAGACGAGGAAAGCTAGCAAAGTATGTTGATCGTAGAAATGAAAGAAGAAACAACGACCGAGCAAGAGAAAGGTCTATATCTCCTCATCGAGCAGAGGAGAATAAGAAAAGAGACCATGAAGATGATCCAGAAGACGACCCCGATCTTCCCAAAAGACCAAGGTAGCCAGAACGTGAGGTATTTTCAATACATTTTGGATCATTTGATTGCAATGTTATTACAGGTGGAGATGCAGGAGGTGGAGACCTTACTGCAGAAAGAAAAGCTTACCTCAATGAGGCTCAAGCTTGTTCATATATTCAACGAATAAACTTAACTGAAGATGATCGCCCGAGGAAGGTCAATAAAGAAAAACTGGTCATCGGTTTCTCAAAAAATGACCTCGCAGGTGTGTTGTATCCTCATGATGACCCATTGGTGATCGAAATGAGAATAAAGGAAGTGATGATCTCGAGAGTACTGGTTGATAATGGTAGCTTGGTTGATATTATGTTCTACTCGTGCTTCGACAGCTTAAATCTAAAGTTATCTCAGTTGGAGCTTTACCATAGGCCCCTCCTCGGTTTTGCTGGCGAGAAAGTTTTTCCACTTGGGAAGATCAAGTTGGATATGTTCATTGGTACATCGCCTGCTTGTCGAACATAAAGAGTAAGCTTCTTTGTGATGGATAAGAATGTTCAATCAACCTACAATATCATCATGGGAAGGGTAGGATTGAAGAAGTTCGAAGCAGTACCATCTACGGTACATCAATGCCTAAAATTTCCAATCAATTTTGGAGTAGGAGTGGTGAAGGGTGATCAAAAGGTAGCTCGGGAATACTACTATTCATCTACTGAGCAGGAGGAACTGGAGGAATATAGGAAAAAGACTACTACCTATCAGGTGGATTAGGGTGCAGAAATTGAAACATTGGATCCTAGAGACGAGTCTCAACTCGTGAAAGGTTAGGTGGTGGAAGCTACTGAAAACATCATTCTGGATGACGAGAACCCTGAACGAACAACTCAGATAGGTTCGTCGTTAGATGCCTCACTAAAATAGGAGTTGATAGTTTTCTTAAAAAGAAGAAAACAAACTTTTGCTTGGAGTCATGAGGATATGCCCGGAATAGACCCAAATTTCTTATGTCACGTGCTCAATGTGAATAAGGAGATCAAGCCAGTGAAGCAAAGAAGAATAGTGTTCAGCCCCGAGAAGAACCAAGCTATACAGAAGGAGGTCGAGAAGCTCCAGAAAGCTTGCTTTATTGAAGATGTTAAATATCCAGACTGGTTAGGAAATGTAGTGATGGTGAAAAAGAAGAACAACAAATGGAGGATGTGTGTAGACTTCATCGACCTCAACAAGGCATGTCCAAAGGATCATTTTCCCTTGCCCCAAATTGATCAATTAGTGGATGCTACCTTGGAACACGAGCTGTTGAGCTTCATGGATGCTTATTCTGGTTACAACCAGATTAAAATGAAACCTGAAGACAGGGAGAGTACTTCTTTCATTACCCCTAGGGGAACTTATTGTTATAATGTTATGCCTTTTGGTTTGAAAAATGCAGGTGCAACATATCAGCGGCTGATGAACAAGGTGTTTGCAGAGCAAATCAGTTGCAATATGGAAGTTTATGTTGATGATATGCTGACAAAGAGCAAGAAAGTTGTTGACCATCTAGTTGACTTATGCCAGACCTTTGATCAATTTAATAAATATCAAATGAAGTTGAACCCGACTAAGTGCATATTTGGAGTACGAGAAGGCATGTTTCTCTGGTATATTGTCAATCAACGAGGCATTGAAGCAAACCCTGGAAATATCAAAGCTCTATTAGGACTACGATCTCCAACGATGAAGAAAGAAGTGCAAAGTCTCACAGGGCGAGTAGCAGCGCTTAACAGATTTATACCGCGAGCAACTGATAGATGCCTCCCATTCTTCAAAACGCTTCGAAAGACTTTTGAATGGAATGAAGAATGCGAGAAAGCTTTTCAAGAATTGAAGAAATATTTGGGAGCACCTCCATTGTTGTCCAGACCGATAATGGGAGAAAGGTTGTACTTGTATCTGGCAGTTTCAGAAAATGCAGTTAGCTCGGTATTAATAAGAGTAGAGGATGGAGTACAAAAATCAATTTTTTACACTAGTAAGGCCTTCCGAGGAGCAGAGATCAGATATCCAAAACTGGAAAAGTTAGCATTGGCGCTGATCGAAGAGAGTAGAAGAATGAAGCCATACTTCCAGGCTCATACCATCGTCGTATATACCGATATGACATTGAGGCAAGCTCTTCATAAAACAGAAAAATCAGGGAGATTGATGTATTGAGCAATAGAACTCGATGAGTATGATATAATTTATGAACCTAGATCGTCACTAAAAGGGCAAGCAGTGGCAGATTTTATGGCAGAGTTCACCTATCCTGATACCTCCGAGGAGCAAAAGATGGATACCGACCAACCTGTGGATATTACAGGATCATCGAATTTGAACCTCGATCAACTTACATTGGTCGATGAACAAAATAAGTTGATCGACGAGCCAGAGAAGATGGTCAATGAGCAGCAAAAAGTGCTAGAGGAGGACAAAAGAAAGTAGCAAATATTCCACCGAGGAACTATATCTGATAAAAAATTTGAAGAAGAGATACCTATATGGAACCTATATATGGATGGCTCATCTTGCACTATAGGCTGTGGAGCAGGGATTATTTTGAACAGTCTGGATGAGGTAGATATGGAGTATTCTCTGCGATTCCAATTCAAGGCTTCTAATAATGAGGCTGAATATGAAGCTATGATTGCAGATCTTAATCTGGCAAAAACCATCGGGGCAGAGCAAGTTATTGTATTCAGTAACTCGCAGTTGATCGTAAATCAAATATTGGGAGCATATGCAGCCAAAGGAGAATTAATGATCAGGTATCATGCAAAAACGATGGAGATTTTATCAAGTCTGATGGAAGTACAGGTAATTAGAATACTAAGATTAGGAAATGCCAAAGCAGATGTCTTAGTTCGGTTAGCTTCAGCCACATGCACCGAGCTACGAAGAATAATCCCAATAGAAGTCTTGGTTAGTCGGAGCATAGATGAAGATCTGATGATGAGCTTTATTACCCTTGATTTAGGACTATCTTGGATGGATCCTATCGGGGTATATATTGAAGAAGGGTATTTTCCAACTGATAAACTCGTAGCCAAGAAACTAAAGTTTAAAGCTGCTCGTTATGTATTGACCAATGGTGTTCTATATAGACAAGGAATTATAGCTGGTTTGCAGAGGTGTGTACATCCCACCGAGGTGAAAGACTTGATCGAAGAAGTCCATGAAGGGTCTTGTGGAGCCCATGTAGCAGGTCGGAAACTTTTGCAAAGGATAATGATGCAGGGATACTATTGGCCGATAATGAGGACTGATTGCATAGCCTATGCCAAAAAATGTGACAAGTGTCAACACTTCTCCACTATCTGAAGAACTCCCCAAGCATTGTTGATACCCATTACTTCACCTTGGCCATTTTCCATGTGGCGAATTGACTTGGTCGGGACACTTCCAACGACCAGAGGAAGGTTTAAATATCTCGTCGTCGTAGTGGATTACTTTACTAAATGGGTGGAGGCCGAGCCCCTTGTCGACATGACGTACGAAAAGGTGTACCAATTTATTTGGAAGAATATCATCTGTAGATATGGTCTTCCTCATGCATTTATCACAGACCATGGAACCCAATTCGACAATGAGGAGTTCGCTGCCTATTGTTATCAGTCGAATATATTAAAAATCCACTCTGCACCAGGCCATCCTCAAAGCAATGGGCAAACTGAAGTAACAAATAGAACACTGTTGAATGGCTTAAAGAAAAGATTAAATGATGCAATGGCAAATTGGATCAACGAGCCGCATTCTTTACTATGGGCTTATCGTACTACTCCTCGAGTAGCCATAGGAAAATCTCCTTATATGATAGCATTTGGAAGTGAAGCTGTTATACCTGCCGAGCTGGGCCTCCCCACACACAGGGTGCTGAATTTAAACTCTCCTATCCGTGTCTTGATGAGGAGATTAGATTTGGATATGCTCGAGGAAGTTAGAGAAGAAAAAGCAATCAGAAACGCAGAGCATCTGCGCAGATATTATCAGTAATGTAATCTCCATGTAATGCAGTTTTTCTAGGATATGAATAAAGTCTTGGATATTTCACCCAATTCTCTCCTTTTGCTGAAATTTATTCAGAGTACTAGTGCTACACACTACGCATCAAGCTCAGAAATACCAACTACGGTTGGTTGGGAAGAAAATCCACCAGCTAATGCTGGTCGGGAATAAAAATTTCCCAGAAATACCAACTAATGTTGGTTGGGAAGAAAATCCACCAGCTAATGCTGGTCGAGAATAAAAATTTCCCAGAAATACCAGCTAAAGTTGGTTGGGAAGAAAATCCACCAGCTAATGCTGGTCGGGAATAAAAATTTCCCAGAAATATCAACTAAGGTTGGTTGGGAAGAAAATCCACCAACTAATGCTGTCCGGGAATAAAAAATTCCCAGAAATACCAACTAAGGTTGGTTGGGAAGAAAATCCACCAGCTAATGCTGGCCGGGAATAAAAATTTCCCAGAAATACCAACTAAGGTTGGTTCGGAAGAAAAGCTAATGCTGGCCAGGAATAAAAATTTCCCAGAAATACCAACTAAGGTTGGTTGGGAAGAAAATCCACCAGCTAACACTTGTCGGGAATAAAAAATTCCCAGAAATATCAACTAAGGTTGGTTGGGAAGAAAATCCACTAGCTAATGCTGGTCGGGAATAAAAATTTCCCAGAAATACCAACTAAGGTTGGTTGGGAAGAAAATCCACCAGCTAATGCTGGTCGGGAACAAAAATTTCCCAGAAATACCAACTAAGGTTGGTTGGGAAGAAAATCCACCAGCTAATGCTGGTCGGGAATAAAAATTTCCCAGAAATACCAACTACGGTTGGTTGGGAAGAAAATCCACCAACTATAGTTGGTCGGAAATGAAAAATTTCAGAAAAACCACCAACTCTGGTTGGTCGGAAATGAAAATCTACCGACTAAGGTTGGTCGGGAACAAAAACCAACAACTTCGGTTGGTCGGAAACAGTTGGGTAAACATATGAAAGTCATTTCAGGGCTTAAAATTAAAAAGTGATAAATTTTTTACTTATGACATTTTAGATTACCACCGAATTTGGTCGAGAAACAAAAATATCACCAATTCTGCTTGGTCGTCAGAATAATTATTGTTATCTTTTTAACAGATATACATAGTTGGTCGAGAAATAAAATAACACAATATTGTTATCTATTTATACATGCACAATCATTAGAAAATGTCTTACAAAATATTTCCAAGGACAGTGACAATTAAGATGGCAAAAAAGCTAGAAGTTTTTCATTAAATCTAAAACAAAATACATTGAGAATGAAATACATAAAAAAAATTATTACATCAAGAATCCTATTCTATGGGTTTCTTCCCCTCTGCCTTTGAAATAGGTTCTTCACCAGCTGGAGGATCGTCTAAGGCATAGGGGGAATTGATGAAATTTATATCTTTCAGCATCCTGACATTCATTATTAATTGACGAGCAAGTAGGTGTTCAGGGCGAGATATCTGGAAATTGGAATGAAGACTGTAGTCACTAAGATATTTTGAAATCAGGCATCAAGGAATGGCCCGAGCAGGAATCCAGCTCATATCCAGTTTAAAAGGTGGCACTGGCAACTCGAGCAACCCAGGGTCATGGTAATCCCATAAGTAGTGACCCTGTTCCAACTGCAGCATGCCTAAGGCATTCAGCCATCCCTGTTTGTAACCCTCATTATTTGTATTTTGGATCAGATCATCTAAATAGTAGAGGGCTTCATTATAACCCGCCATCCAGAACTCTCTGGGTTGCTTGGGGAATTGATAGGTTAACCTCTCCAGTTGCTCGTGGAGGTTCTTCGTTAAAAGTTCTTTACTCTCCAAGGCAGACTTTTGTGCAGAGAGCTACTCGCCCAAATTCAAAATTTTCTTGGACATCTCTGCCAGAGCCTTATTCTTCACAACCAACTGAACTTCTTGATTTTCTAGAGAAGCTTGAGTTCTTGCCTCTTCAATGGTAAGCTGAGCAGCCCTTGCTCGTCCCCGAGCAGAAGTAGAAGACCCAGACCTTTTTAAAGTTTCCAATTCATCACTCAGATTGGCATTCTCGATTTCTAAGAAAGAGAAACCCTCGTCGTTGACAGGGACCAAAGCATTCGAGGAGGACGCTGCAGATTTCAACTCAGATATCTCTCCTCGCAGATTATTGTTTTCCTGCTCTAACAAATTGGCGATCTGCCTATGATCTTCAACCTCTGTCTTCAAAGTCCTCTCCTTAATATCATAAGCAGCAATGAGCTTATCATGTCCTTTATCAGCATTTAGCTGCTGATACTTTTTCTCATACCCCTGATGCAAAAGGGCAGAAGACTCCTTATATTGCTGTTGAAGGTCTGCGATAGTTCCTTAAAGATATTCAATCATCTTATAATAAGCTACATTATTACCTACAGCTCGGTCGAGCAAAAACTTCAGATATTGGTAAGCCTCCACTGCTTGTTCGGAGGCATCTGATCCCAGGATACCAAAACTTTGTGCTTCATCCAAGCTTGTATGGCCAGCTTTGAAATATTCATTACATTTTTTCATCAACTCTGTATCGTGAGCTGACAAGAGTTCCATCCTGGCCATAAACTAGCAAAGAGATAGAAAGAATTAATAAAATGCAGACATAACAAGAAGAATGAAAGCAGAGCAAGAGGAGAAGAATCAACAATATGAACAACAAAAGTTTCAAATTTTATTACATCATAAGAGAGAAGTATATAGTTCAGAGTTACATTTGACAAAAATAAGCAAAGAGAAAAAGTTCGAACAACGCTACACCTTCTCCTTGTCTCCTAAAACTTTCTCGAGAGGCTGGGACGAGGAGGAAGGTTGCTCGGATGGCATAGAAGGTTGCTCGGTGGGTGTTGGAAGCTGCTCGGCTGAAATGTTGGTTGACTGAAATTTCTCAGTAGGAGTAATAGTTTGTTGGAGCTGTTCATAGCAAAGTTCAACAGTAGGGACCTGATCCCCAACCATCATAGAAGATTCCTTAGAAGCAGCTTCGTCTTCTTCTTCTTCCCCGGGAGTAGGAGGGGATCCAGGAATGTGTTGCTGAAATAGGTCGGAGCTCTCAGCGACATTCATCTCTTTCAGAGCAGCCACCCAACCATCTCTGAAATATTTAAGGCTGCCATATTCCATTTGAGAAACCATGGCAGCCAAACCCTTATTCCATCCCTTATCCCAGCCAGCGCTGAAGGATTTCTTAACAGCCTTTCTTCTTTTTTCTCTCTCCGAGGAGGTCCTCTCCTTGAGTTGCTCCTCGACAAACTTCAACTTATTTTCAGTTTCTTTTTTTTTATGACCAATGTCACGAAGCCTGTTTAACTCTTCCTCATCAGACTTGAGCTTACTTTCAAGCTCTCCAGCATTTTGGAGCTTCCCTTCAAGCTCTTTATTCCTACTCTCTAAATCTTTTATCTTCTCCTCCAAACTCTTGGAGACTTCAACAGCCTGATCTCTTTCTTGCTCAGTGGAATTAAGCTGCTTCTCCTAAGCAGCTTTATCATCAACGTACTTTTGACGAGAATCTTTTAAAGACTGTGTCAGACCTATAAAAGCCTCTTCTACACCACCAGAGGAAATGGACGCCTTGATGGCTTCGTCCTTCTTCAGAATTGTATTAAAACAAGTTACCAACTGGAAAAAGGAAATAACTATAAGTCAGTGCTAGCACCTAACATGGAAAAATGAAAGTTTAGATTAGCAATACTTACTGAGGCAATGTGCTGAGCTGCCAAAGTGGTAACCCTATCCCTGGAAAGAATTTCTTCAAAACCTTGGATCTCGGGGATGATCCAAGACTTCACCGAGCTCATGGCAGAGCTCGGAGCAACAAAAGTGGGAACACCACTTCCAGTAGTCGGGGGATGAGAGATGGATTCAACCAAATTAACCGAGGAGCTCTTCTTCAGCTTCCTCGTGGGAACGGGAACATTCTAGACCAAGGATGTCGTCTTGGTCGGTGATATAACTATAACCTCGCTTGGAGAGGAAATAACGATAACCTTGCTCGGAGCCACAGGGGGCTTCTCGGCAACCTTCACAGTAACAGCTGGAGGAGCTGCATCAAGTTGTTTTGTCCATTCTGGGACATACTGCTTGCTTTTCTTTACCTCTCCAGCAGCAGAGGCAGATTTCTCAAAGAGGGCAGCAGCTCTTCTTCTCTTCATTCTTTCGCCAAGAGGAATATGTGATTCAGCTGAAGAACTTTCAGAAGCTGGTACTGGTTCTACGCCACTTATCACTGGACGAGCAGTAAAAGATGAGGTGTAACTCTTGTACTGCAACAAGTATGAAGCTGATCTGATGTGTTCGTCGGCAACAGTTTAATGCAAACCCCAGATAAGTTTCAGTTGCTTTAAATTAACTTTTGTCTCTTTAGGAGACCTTCTCTTGCTGTCAACTGCAAATAAATCAAAATTGAAATATCAATGACACATTTTATCAAACACAAAGAAAGCATAGTTTCAAAAATAAAGTAAAATGAAAACAACCTATCCCATTGACATAGGGAGGGCATCTGGGACCCTGATACACATAGTTTCCAGTTAGGGGAGCATGTTGCCAATTTTTTTATAACAACACCATGCTCGAAGTAATCCCTATTGGCATCTGGGAGATTGACTACTAAAGCCCTATTTAAAAACCTAGTCTTCAAATAAAAAGTACTGTCACTAACAGCCCATCTATAGCAAAACATAATCTCTGGAATTCCTAAACGGGTTCCAAGAATCTGGTTTAATCTATGGACTCCATTAACTATTCTCCATGTATTGGGGGCTATTTTTGCAGGTACTACATCAAAATACTGATAAAATTCCAAACACAAGGGGTTTGGAGGAAAAGAAAAGCCACATTCGGCTACAAAGAGACTGGGGAACCAATGTCCCTCAGCCAAATGAAAATAATCAAGAGGACTAGAAAGCTCCTCCAAAATGACCCAAGAAGGAATTGAGAACTCAGAACGAAATTTGTCAAGAGACTCAACGACGTAAACCATGATGAATAAAAGAAATAAAAAGAGAAGGAAGAAAAGCTTACAGGAAAAAAAGGTAGACCAGTTGATAACGAACGATGGAAGGGAGGAACGCACAAGATGGAGAAGAAAATGGAGAGATCAAAGATATAGATTTGAAAATGCAAGAGACGATAGGATTTTCTGCAACGCTTAAATACCTTACCTTGGGAATGGGTAAAAATAATGATTACGAAGAAAGACGTTTGCGCTACCGACGGCTAAAAGGACAAAAAGGCACGGAGACCAAAGCAATGGGAAACATTCAAAAAGTCTGAATTCGAAAGGAAAATTAAATACAAGGAAAACACTCCTAAAATTCAGGATAGCTATTTAATCCCGCCATATTTCAAGAAGAATGTTCCACACTCCTCAACCTCAAACTGTGAAATATTGGGGGCTTCTGTTGATACCAAATTTAGTCCGCTGACGTAGATCAATTAAGTGGAGACACGTGTCAATCTACATGGCACCTACAAACATTTCTGAGCAACACCTTGACTTTGAGGAACTCGACCTCCCCGACCAACTATGGCACTCCGAAAAATAAGTGCTCTGCGAGGAACTTCATTGTACCGAGCAACTCATGAAGACCGAGCTACTTAGGCGGTCCGAGCAGCTCAGGCGATCCGAGCTGTATCTCGTACAAAGCATTAATGACCGAGCTGCATCTCAGACAGAGCATTAATGTCAGGATAATCACAAGAGATATTACACATTAAATGCTCTTTATTATCACATAGACACGTACGCTTATTGGACAGTTGTGTGTTATTCTTTCATTTGTACAACCTCAAGGCTATAAATACATTGTAACCTCCTTATTAGCAGGGGACTCGGAATTTCTTGGTAAAACTACTATCGAGAATTCTGGGCAAACAATCATCAATACAAAAACAATGGATAAAGGCCATTCTCACAAGGCTGAACCACTTTAAAAATCATTGTCTAAATATTTCTTTATTATTATTATTATTATCTGTGATTAAAAGAATTAGGTCAAATCTAATTTTTTACATCAACAGTGGTGTTGGTGGTTACTTCGTCAATCGTGGTCATTATCGGTTCTTGATTTTATTCGGTTCTTGAGTTCCCAAGGGTTTATATGTTTCATATTACGAATCCTTTATATGTTTCAAGGTTAGTTAGTTCAATAATAATTATTTTTTTACATTTTCTTCGTTTATTGATTGTTGTTTGATAAAATGCTTAACTCAGTTATTTTATGATTTTAGTGGTGTTTATATATCGAACCTTCTCCTGCATCTTTAATACAGGTGCTGAGATTGTGGGAGATTTCGTAACAAAATAAGAGAACATAGAGGTCGAACATGGGGTTCTATTGACTCAGCGACGGATATACCAGGTGATCCATTTTCTGATTAATAGATCCTTGAGCTCCATTTTCTGAACAAGGTGTTTCACACCCTTCACTACTTATTGATACATTTCATAGAAATAAGTCAAGTTGCTTTCTCTATGCTGAAGCCATACATTAATTAGGTACTCATAGTATTTGGCATTGAATTTAAATCACTACTTAGACACGACACGAACCACAAACAAGCCAATTTAAATCATCACCGTGTTATTTAGTTACGGGCATTAAATTAATGGATGAATAATGAGAGGTTTGTTTTTATGTTTATAGTAGTTGTTAAGCATCTTTGAGTTCTTAACCCTCAGTTGTATTATAAATAAACTCATGTCAATGCATTTTTCTTCCCTTAATAATCACAAGGAAGGATAATGGACATCGTAAAGGGTTTTCAAACAAAAACTTTATGTTTAATTGCCTAATGTTTATGAGATTCAAGTTTACTTGGAGGATCATACTGAATGGATAATGTCCCAATGATTCTATTATGAAATGAAAGTAAATCGGTGTGTGCATGTTACATAGGTTTCATTTATATAATAGTAGATGAAGGATTGATATTACTTACAGAAGGTTGTGATCCAAGAAAACTGTGTATCTAATATCTTAATAAACTATTTTCTGACACTATATTTATCATTTGTTATTCTATTTGTAATTAAAGATCTGATTTGAATTTGAAGGATGTAAATCGTGAATCTAACACATCTGGGGGGGGGGGGGAGTTTATAAGACATATAATGCAATACAATGAGTTCTTTGTTCTTTTTAATTTCATTGTTAATCAATACTTCATTTTATCTTCATCTTGATTTGTGAAAGCGTGTCTTATGATAGTACATTAGATAAAACCAAATCAAATTTAGAGTTGGAATTAGCTGCTACAAGGTCCACGCGGGAGTCTATTATCAGCGGTTCTCCTCAATCTGAAGATCTAAAGATGACAGACTCATCTGGAATGAGAAAACATCTTATGGTTATATAGGGATGCATACTTCTTTTAGCAGCCGAAGGTTCATGGCGAACCCCTGTATTTTTTTCCTTTAGATTACGGATTATTCTTAGGCTATGTCAGTTTTTATAGAACATATATCTCATTATTGTTTCTTCTGAATTTGCAAAAATAGGATGTCGATGTCGATGATGCTGCCGCTGCTGTGACAACAACACAGCCACTGCTGCTCTTATAACAATCGACTAACAGTCGGCGTCGAGTTACTGACATGTTTGAGTTTTTTGAGCTACCGACATTTTTGGGTTTTCCCTTTTATGTGAAGGTTCATTACTTTTCTTTTCAATAACTAATATTTATTATACTATTTGTCTTTTATATCGATAATGTGGCCACACACAGTCCACACACTCGACTGGAGCTATAAATGCAAGCAGATAATCGCATTATGTGGGCAACATTTTAGATGGTAATTTTTTTCGTATGTTTGATTTTACGTCTATGCTCATATGCAAGAATTATTTTTTCATTCATTGAACCCACATATTCATATAAATAATCTGAAGCTAATTTTTGACAATATAATGCTTGCGTGTGTGCAAATTGTGAAGGGTTGTATGTTGGCTGGAGTTTGTTACGCTGATCTAAATGGCTTTTTGTGTTTGTATTGTATTTGTAAGCATCTCATAATATCATGTCACTATAAATTTGTTTGGATAGTATTCTTAGATGTCACGTGCATCACATTTTAGTAATTCAACACTTATTTTCATGACTTTTTCATTAGCCAAGGTTAGTAACTACCAAGTGTGATTATTACCACGCCTCAACATATGATATAGATGCTATTGCATTAGTTCAATCATTTCTTGAGATATGTTTAAAACACACTATCTGATGTTTTTACAGTTTAATCGTTCTTTTAATGTGTGATCGTTAATTTTGTGTTCTTATAGTATGTTTGACATTTGATGTTTAATCTTTACTTTTTTAGAAAATTATGTTTGGTGAATTGATCTAATTATGTTGGGTATGACTTGAACTGATGATTATAGATTGACAATGGCCAATTCTGTTTTGGATCTTAATTGCATTCTATTTGAAGTGAATGTGAAAAGAAAACTTATATTGTGTTTGTGTTATTTTGATTTGGATTTGGTCTGTTTAGTACCTATCAATGGGGTTTCACTTGATTTGAGAATGGGATGGATTTGAGGAGCTTCCTTTTGTCCCCATACCAAATTGAACTCAATTGGTTAGACTAGTGACATTGTCAATTATATATATGCATATTTGATTACATTTTTGTAGCCAATTTCATTTATGTATGTATCGTCATCGACAATTTATTGTCCCCTGCGTTGGAGCTTTCGAATTATGTTTCTCAAGTGTTGTTACTTTTTAATGCAAAAATTATCCAATCTTATAAGGTCACGAGTTTGTAAATCTACACGTGTGATTAGCTACTTTTAGCTTCATTGTAAATGAATGTTTACTGGAAATATTGCTACAAGATTCAGGTCATGATTCGAGTTCAATGTTACATTTTTATGTATAAAGTGAGATTTATGTTGCATACATATTTTGAAATCTCAACACTACTATGGCAAGACCATTTGTAGCATGGAGATTTTTTTTTTATTATGGGTATATTTGATGACAATTTTTGAAACTTTTATGTTGGTTATTATATTGAATGAAGAGCTGGAATTGAGGGATTGCCAAACACATTTTATTAGAGAAAATTTTGAAACTTTTATGTTCCTTTCACTCCAGACTTTTACTTATGTGTGTGTGAGGATTTTTAGTTTGGTTCCGGAAGCTCACTTGATTAGTGAGGTGAACTATATCGAGTTTCTCCATTATTTGTATTTTTAATTTTTGACGTGCCTTTAGAAACGGGCATTCCGCTAGTATATATATATATATATATATATATATATATATATCAGGAATGTCAACAAAGTGCGGGGAAAGGGTAATATTTCATATGCTCGGCAAGCAAATGGTACTCGTTACCAGCAAGCAATAACATAAAAAATTAAAAGAAAATTGAAAATGCGAATAATGGAGAAATAAATTCAATACTTTTATTTTCAAATAAGCAATACATACTTGTAATACGGTGAGATCAAATATGCGTCCGACCATCATCCCCATTTCTTAAATGTGGGTCCGTGTTTACCTTTCATAAAACAAGCATACCATGTCTTCAATCCATCTCCATAGTCACTATAGCATGACAAAATGAGTACATATAAATTGACAAAATAACAAAACCATGATACACATTAGAAAAGTCTTAAAATGTCAAAAAATTAACAGTCAACCCAACATTGTACAATGACAGCACAACCTATTTCATTGAGTAATCTTCCACAACTTCAAATTAGCTTCCTAACCCCATGCTTGACATCTCACTATATGCGAACCTGTAGACTAAATGATGAAATATAAGTTTACATAGTGATGTCATTCAACTTCATATGGCACATATTTCTCCGTTCATTAGAAAGCATCCAAGCAGCGATACATAATCTAGTTAGACATAGAAAACCAAGTTAATGATACAAAATCTAGTTGCATAAATGCACCTTCTTCTGACTACGAAATTTTTATTTTTCTAAATTGAGTTTATTTACATGACATTCATGTAAGATCAACCCTGACAAAACAAAAAAGTATATCAAGTGTGATAAAGATGTTAACTGCAGTTATCCAGTTTGTTGTGGATTCCACTGCTATGGATCTTGTTTCTTCTCACAATCAAGAAAGATGCTTGAAATTTACACTTGAATAAACACAATTCATGAGCTCGAATTTATATGTATGTATGTATGTATGTATGTATGTATGTATGTATGTATGTATGTATATATGTATGTATGTATGTATGTATGTATTTACCCTAAATCAGAGCAAAAATAAATCACAACTAAACGGTTGTGATTTATCATAGCTTGAAATGAATAACAACAATGAACACGTTCTAGTTGACTCAATTACATCAATCTAGTATGCATCCAAAGAACATAAAGAGATACCATTGGATTTTTCAAAATAGGACATGCATAAACATTATGTACAATACAGACATTTGCATTTCTCAATTGTCCAAAAATGGGACAATTCAAGAGTTTTCACCATAGTCGTAGTGAGACCTGTTGAACGGGTCTAGGGTTTTTATACATGTGTAACATTATTATTAAATGTTTAGACTTAATGTCTACTTACTATTTAAATAGTTTTTTTTCTTTATCTTAATTTTCAACAAAAAATCTCATTCATCTAGAATTTAATTGGTGGGGTGTCCACTTACTATTTAAATAGGATATTTTTACATTATTATTGAATTTTGTGCTCTTAATTTTTTTAAAACTCCATAATCTATATAAATCAGAACAAATATGCCTTTTAAATAAAAGGGTAAGAACATAAAAACACATATTACCACTAAAAGATCCCAAGATTCATCCAGAAATCAATGATTTGTCTTTTTTCATTATCAACATTGAATATCTACAAAAAAATCATACAACACAATAAATGTTTAGAAATGTATTAATAAAACCCAAAAAGTGCAAAAATGAGGAATCCATTAAGTAAAAATTTGATGAATACCTAGTCACATACCTATTTTAGTAGTGATAGGTCCTTAATAGAAGCTACACCACCGGAGAAGGAGATGACCACCAGCTACACCACTAGAGAGTGAGAGAGAGAAAGATCTGAGCGGGAAGGAGAGACCACCAGCTACACCACCAAAACCTAACCAAAATGTGGGAGAGAGAGATGAACGACAACCGATTTGTGACCAAAATGTGGGAGAGAGAGAGAGACGAGCGGGAGACTCCAAAGCTCCAAAGTGGGAGTGAGCAGGAGACTTCAAATGACTAAGTCTAATTTTTTTAAGGTTTTTATATTTTAGTAAGTGTACTCAATTTTGGCACACTTAAAAATAGTGGCAAATTTTGGCACTGTTTTAAATGCCAGATTATCATTAAACCGTCCTAGAATTTGGCACTGTTTAAAGCTGTGCCAGATTTTTAATATTAGGGTTTGCCAAATTGCTGTTTTTGGTGTAGTGTTATGTGGTTGAACAGGAAATGAAGAAAAAGACTTATAAGGAAGAAGGTTTTATTATAAAGAGTTGTATAGGTTACAAGATGAGAAGAAGATGGGGAGCAAATGTAATGGTTTGTCCGTTCTATAGTAGCCGGATGCCAAATTACAATTCAATTTAGAAAGATAAATGTTAAGAAGAAATAATAAACATGTTTCGTTTCTTTTTTAAAAAGAAACTTTAATAGAGTAACAATGTATAAAGATTCGTCTGTATTTAGACGTCTTTTTATTCGTCGCCTTTTCTTTTTCTTTTCTTTGGCTACGTGTCGTGTGCTGGATAATTTTTGCAGTCATCCATTATAGTGCAGAAAACATAGAATTATCATTCCATTGCATTGGCTATGTTAGTTTCTCCGATGGAATTTAATGAGATGCTATCAATTGGACTATGGTTATGGTGATGTAGAAGTCCTTCTTCCTATTCCCCTATATCACTTAATAATTCATAGCAAACATCCAAATTATTTTTCTTCTTGAGGTTTTCAATGAATTCAGTCACCTCAAATTTTTGTTCAGGAGATACAAAATAATTGATAGGGAGGTCCGTGATAAACAGTCTTTGTCCATCTGTGACCATAAATTTGATCTCTTGTTGAGAATACAAATATTTGGTTATATTGGAAGTATTGATTAGACTTCTTATCCAGTACTATTTGTACATATGTAATCAATATGATGATCATAATTATTTTGATCAATCTCATCCTATTTATACTCCTCAGTTGCTTTGAGGTGCCATATCTGATATGGTTGCTAAAATCTTTCTCTAACTCTCCATTCAATGGTGCTGAAAATATGGAAAGCTAAGTACCTGGTATATTTATATTTATAAACCACATGATTAATCATTGTTTTGATCATCATAGGTAATTTAAAAAAATATTTCAGTAAAGTACTTAGGAATATTAGTTTGTTTACTAATCCCCATTCAATTGGTTCAATATCCAAATTATCTTTTGCAAAGAACTGTAATTTTGGTACATCATCATACAGATTGATTTCATCAGCATGATTGATTTTGTCAGCAAACTGGATTAAAAAACTTTTTATTTTTTCATCCTGATTGTCAATTTTTTAAAAGATTTCTAATTGAAATACTGGTCAGGGAAAAAGTTGTTTTTATTTTTCAAATAGAAAATCCTCCAATTAGTATTAAATATTATATCAAAATAATCATTTTCTAACAGCTCTGCTACTGCTAAAAAGGTATTAATTTTTTCTAAAGAAAAGTTTTCATTTTCATAATTTAATTGCTTCAGTACTTGAAGACTAAGGACTTTGAGTTGATTAAGAACTGTTGTTTGTTTAGTAATTTTGTGAACTAAAATACTCATATTCTTCTAAAGCCCCTATTTTTGTTTAAAATATGGGATTTCCATAATTCATTTAAAGGTTCATATAATTCATGAGGAATTCATGGATTAAAAAATCTTTTACTTCCACTACAGGAGTTTTTCCTGTGTTTGAAGTTTAGCAAATTAGTGGATTAAGTTTTGGGGTACCAATTATTGTATACATTGTTCCTATCCATCTATTGCTTCTTGAATGTTGTCATATCTTTAATGGCATGCTCCAGGATACCCATTTATTTGGGCATGGCATTTAAACCAACTATAGTAGATGCCTGTATGGCACCCACTAAAGACAACATACACATATCTTGGTTTAGATTGTGTAGAAGATGATATAGTATTTTGGGTTCTTGATTTTTTAGCAATTGTTATCCATTCTCCTCATATTTCTTCCCTTTTGTTAGGGCCTGTCATCCTGAAATAGAGAAATTTGATTTGTTAGACCACTTGTTTAGTGGTCTTCCACAAAATTTCGGCTAAGATAATCTGCAAGAAAATTCTTAGTTACTTTTAAATGTTCAACTTCAAAGGTATAATTTCCAATTTGATTATACCATTTAAGTCTTCTTCCTTCTAAAATATTTATTTTATTTACAAGGAAGTCCTTGACTACTTAGTTATCAGTTCTTACAATAAAATCTTTCGGGGCTAAGATGATATGAAATTTTTTAATAGCAAGTTTTATTGCTAGTAATTCTTTTTCAAAAAAGATATAGTTTATTTCATTGGGTTTGAATTTACCTGAATTATATTAACATATTAATTCTTTTGTTTGAATGTTTTTAGGTATTGGGTGTTTTCTTCCTTAGAAACCTAATATATTGGAATTGATTTCTTTATAATATTGAGACGAGATTACTTTGAGAACACATCCCCAACAATGATCAGAAGCGTCTGTTTTTAATATTAATTTGTCCTCTAGTTGAGGGAAATAGAATTTTGGACAATTTGTAATTATGTCTTGTTTTATTGTCCTTACTAACATTGTATCTTGTTAATTCCATATAAATATATCACTCTTTTTCAATTTTTCAAGAAGAGGTCATTCTTTTTGGGATAACCCTTGAATGAAATTTCTTCTATAATTTAAGATTCCCAAAAAACTTTGTAATTATTTTTTATCTTGAATATTTTCATCAAAATCTCTTGTTTTAGAAATTATATTATCTTTTAGTTGTAATCCATCTTGCTTAAGGATTAAGCTAAGAAAATCAATTTTTGTTTTTTCAACTTCGATTTTTTGGGGGGGATAGAATGATTCCGTGCTTTTGGAATTTTTCATGTAATATTTTTAGATGTTTTTTATGTTCTTCAATCAAATTCCAATTGTTCATTTAATCTTTTGTAATTTATGATCATTCTAGCCTTTTCTCTTTTGAGTTCACTGTGTTTTCTCACCATGAATCCAGGACTAGAGTGAGGAATTATTGTTTCTTCAATAAGTTTTGTTTCTAATAATTCTTTGATTTGGTTATCAAATTAATCCATATCTTTCCTGGTATAAATCATGGGTTCGACTCGTATGATAATGTTGGGATCTCTTAGTTTGAGATTATAATATCTCGGGCTTTTATCCTATAATTTTAGTTGGTTTTCACTAAAATTTTATTTTAAGATAGTATATAGACAATGAGTTTCTTTTAAGGCCTTAATTATTGGGGTTATATCTCCCTTTCTTATAGGAGAAAAATATTTTTCACATTTATATTAATGTTCTTGAAGTAAATGGATTTCTACTAATTCTTTGTTTAAAGTTAGACTAATTGTTCCAGAATTGATATTCATTAGTAAATATTCTGAAATAAAATTATTTTCTAAAATGAAATCACCATGAATTTCAAGAAAGCATAAATTTTTTGGAACAATAAATTTCTTTTCATTAAACCAAATAACTATTCTTTTAACTTTTATAGAAATATAATTTTGTGTCCCATTGATTCCTGTTACAACAATTGAATTTTTCATTTTTATCCACTTTTCTGGTGGTAAAGCATTAGGTGTACAAGAACATATTGTTCCTCCTGTGTCTATAAGAGTGCATAGGTTATATTATTTATAACCAACAAAATTAAAATATCATAATACATAAGTATATTTTTTCTTTCCATGGCTTGGAGATATGATTTCTTCTCTTCCTACTTGGAAGTGATACTAGATTTAATATTTTCACCTTTTTTGTAATTTGTTGTAGGTAATATAAGAACTTGCACATTTTTCATAGCAATTGTTTTCCTAGATTCTCCTTTTGAGAAATTTATAGAATTTTTACCTTTTAATTTTTTTTAATCATTCTCAGGAAAATTCTTTTGCCAGTCAGAGTGTTTATATTTAAAATAAACATTATTTCCAGAAACTTAAAGTTCAACATTATTTTGTTATTTTTCAGGTTCTTTTGTAATTTGTGGTAGTATCCATTGTTTTGGTACTTCTAAATCTTCCCAATTCATTAATCTTAGTTGGATTGCTGAATCAAATGATCTTGGTTCAAATATTTCTATTATATTTCCGTCCACAAAATGTGTTCTTGTTTGTGATAGTGTAGTCAATTCACGAATTATTTTCCAAATGATTGACATATTCCTATAAGTGTCTTTCATTCATATTCCTTTGGTTTATATATTTATTTTAACAGAATCCTCAATATTAGGATCATCAATTGAGAAAAAGAAATTTGGTTTTATATTAAACTAGATAACTCCATTAACTAAATTGTATTGTACTCCCCCTATGATTGCAATAAGCGGATTATTGAATCTTTTATCTAAGACCAAAACCGCTACTGGTGTATCCATACCTTGTCTAAATAAGGCAGTGATACATATTTGAATTAATCCAATATGAATATATAATATTTCAGGATGTTTTTTTTATTCCAGCGCTTTATTTTCTTTTTATCAAATAATGTAATTTCTGTTGTTTCTTCATCAGTTGATCCAGCTGTGGTGTTTTCATTAAATAGCTCAAATATTATTTGTGAGAATATTTTGAATTTTGATAATTTATAGACATCTTCCTTTTTTATAAGTTGTCTTTGATTTTCTAATCTTGTAATTGTTCATTAATAAAAGTTATTTCTCCACCAACGACATCTCTAAGAGTCAGTGTTTGTAACTCATTTTCGTTACTGTCTCGTATTTTTGTCGTATTATACATAAATATAACTTCATCATCAGATGATTCTGAATCTGATTCTAGTTCATATAATATTTCTTCATTATCAGAAATATCTGTAAATTCATTTCTAAAACACACTTCAAATTCTTGTTCTTCAAGAAATTTTATCAATTTTTTGCACTTTTCCCTTTCTTTGGGCATTCTGGTGCATAATGTCCTTCTTCATTACATATGTAACATTTACATTTCTTTTTAATATTTCTTTTTGTATATTTATTAGAAAAATTCTTTTTTCCAATGTATTTCCTATTTTTCGAAAAAGAAGATTTCTTTTTCCAAGGTTTCCATTTGAATTTTCGTTTTCTAGATGTTTTAAAAGATCTTGGTGGATTACATTCTATTTTCCAGTTTTGTTTTAAAATTTGGTCACAACATTTATATCCAGATTTGGAATTTGTGATTTGGTTTTTTACTTGATTTTTGGCTTTTACATCTACGCATTTTTCGGATATTTGTCTTAATGCCCAGTTAATATAGAAACAAATATTATCTTCCTTATTGATTTGTTTTAACCAATCAGGATAAAGCTTTAAGGATATTTCATCCCATGGGTTTGGAAATTTATGAAAAAATTGGTCTAGCCAGTATTTATTATCTCGTGGATTGACTTTGAAATAATATTTTTTATATAGTTCAAAAAATTCTTCAAATTGATATATATTACATAATTCTAGTTTAGATAATATGTAATGTGCATCCTCTTGGATTCTAGGTTCTCCAGTATATCCTATTATACTTTCTTTTATTAGTTAGACAAAATCTTTTGATATTTCATCAAAAGTCTTGAAAATTTATAGAAGTTCAACTTTTTGTTGTTTTCCTTCTTCCGATTTTTTCCATTGTTGTAGCCACTGTAACACATCTCCTTGAAGTGTTGCAGCTACGTAATCTAAAAGTTTTTCTTTAGACCATGTATTTTTATAGTTTGTGATGAGTATAAACATGGATTGTGCCCATTCATCAATAGTTTGTTCTTGATCCTTAAAAGGTATATGCCTTAGATCAAGATAAATTCCATTTTGTGATACGTTATATTTATTTAGATCATATCTTCTTAAGAAAAAAAAAAAGATTTGGTTCTTCTTCTTTAATTCCACTTGTAGAAGTATTACTTCCACTTGTAGAAGTATTGTTGACTTTAACAAAATCTTATTTTTCTATTGCATGGTTTTGCATAAATTGTTCAAAGTCCTCCAAGTTATGGAATTCTTTTAGTGGTTCTTCACCCTTTCGTTTTTCATGACTTATAGTGTTTACTACATGTGGTGAATCATTTTCTTCTTTATCAAATGAATATTAGTTTATTTCATACTGAAAATGTTGTAATAATTTTTCATGTTCCAAATACGTGGTTTGTATTTGTTCAATTAGTTTACTACGTTCAGAAATATTTAATTTTGGGTCTTTATACAAATTTCTCCAATAGTCTAATATTTCTCTAATGTTTAGATATTCAGTGTAATTAAATTCTTCTATACCATAACATAATCTAGGGATTTCATTATCGCCTGAATGATTCATTCTAGTTTGTTCTGGTTGATTATGATTATCTAATTTTTATTAATCGAATTTTAATTTTTTGTTTTGTTTATTCTTTTAAGCCTAGATCAGAGACTAATCCTAGTTGGCTAATTTTTTGATCAACTTCGTTTAAGTTAAATTCTATATAGTCTAGTTTTTTCTCTATATAGTTTTGGTTTATGATTTGATATTTTTCAATTCTCTTAACCCATCCAAACATAATATCGGTTAAACTATTTAAAGTAGACTAACTTTACTAATATTATATTTTGATTTTTTCTCAATATGTAAATCATGATTATACATATATTCGTCGTTATCTAACCATGGAGCTAAACATTGTAAAGAAATGTCAACATTTTGTTCTTCCATTTTAGTTTTCATTGGTACCTAAGACCTCCTATTATTTTGTTTCAAGTGCATAAACCCAGATTCCTAAACGCCAATTGCTAATCAAATAGCTTTCACGACAAACGGAAATATGAGCTTTGAAACAATAATAGGTATATGGGTTTTATGAAAAGTAAATAAAAGCCCAAATTACCAGTGTTTCAATTCCTAGTAGCATACAATAATTATACAAGAACTAAATTAACAAACATATATATATAACACATATTTAATTTAACAACACATATACTAAACTTAAAGAAACAAAGTAACACACATAAATATATTTTTTTACAAAAGTAAAATAACACACAGACATAAACTTCAGAAGCGAAAATAAATTAGTGGAAAATAACTTTTCACTTTCAGTAGAAATTTTAAAAACACAAGAAAATGTGTTGGTTGCATAGAAATAGAGTATTGTTCAGGGTTCAAAATGCAATTTATAAAAAATCTAGTGGTCAAAATGTAATTTACAAAACATTCGGGGTCAATATGTAATTTAAAAAATATAGAGGTCAAAGAGTTAAATTAATGCTTATAGGAAGTTTTGAGCCGAAAATAAAATATGTTTAATGTTTTAGAATTGGAGGGCCAAACATGCACAAGTTTTTAATTAGGGGGTCAAAACTCAAGCGTATAAAACTATGGGGGCCAAAAACAAAAATGACTTTTTAAATAGTTAACAAAACATTTCTTTGAAAGAAACAAAGTATAGCGTAAATTTAATTTACACAAAGGATTGAGCCAAAATGTGAATTAAATAAACCTTGACCTTGTCATGCTTTTCCAATATATTATGTTTCTAATCAGCATTTTCATTTTATTAATTTTTATATAGTTATAAAATTACTTAAATTATATTAGTTAGTGTTATATATTTTTTTGAATGTTACGAGAGTATCATTGACATTAATTGCATTATTATTTAAAATAATAATTATAGCGCTCTACGTATGTTTAAATATTTAAAATTTCATAAAAAAAAATAGTAACATGTTAAAATATAAAATTTTTAAATGATTACACATTGAGCGGGTTTAAAAACTTGTATTATATAGCTCCTACATGCACGAGTCTAAAATAAACAATAACATCAAGAGATGGAATCAATTCAAGCAACTTCATTTATTTATTCAATAGAAAGGTCTGGGTCTCTTTCTTTATTAAGTAAGACATTACATAGGATGATTAAGCGCATAAAATACGACAATTTGAAAATAAAAAGAAGCATTACCATGAAGTTGATCATAGCACAAACACAGGGTTAATACTGAGTAACATGCAATTCCCCACCCTCTGGTGGTGCCAAAACCCATTCTCCCTTTTCATTAAGCACCATCCCAGTGTTTTTCTCCACGTCCCATGACTCTGGGATCAAAAACTTATCCATGAGGTAATTACCAGATTTGTTAACCAAACTGAGGCTCCTCTCCACCTTCAGCTCGAACTCCCCATCATTCCCATTCCATCCAGCCACAGTATGCAACATTCCCTGCAATTCATGCGCATACTCAGCTGTCACATTCTTCAAGAAAGGTGACTTTTGGGAATCAATCGAAAACACAATCCCTGAGTCTACATATCCTGGTACATCAGATGGGTACAGTGGTACGATATCGGACTTGTTCCGCGTATGCAAAATCTTAAGGTTCGGAAATTGCTTCGAATAATTATCAAATGCCTCGTCACCGACACGTGGGCAACCAAACACGAAAGATGTGATTGGAATATCCCGAATCCCGTTAACTGCCAGATCGAAAGCGGATAAAATTGAAATACTGCCACCTATGTTATGCCCAATAAATGTTATGCTTAGATTTTCATTCTTGTATTTGTTAATCAACTCATTTATCTTTCCCTTAAGTTGTTCTCTCGCGCTTAATGTAGTGATAGGATAACTTGGATTCGCTGTAGTGTAAATCGAAAGCCATCCTTTCATAACCTTCGCTTCATTTTGGGCGGCTTCTTTAGGCAACAAAGGTGTCACGGGCACAAGAGTTGTGTCATAATTGTTCCTCCACTCTTCGAACCGTTTTGTCCCTCGCCATGCGACGTAGATCTCGCGCCTTTCTCTTTCTTGGCTAACATCATCATTCGTGATGGCAATATACCTATGAAAAAGATGTCGTTAAGTTACATTGTGATATTTTATGGGATTTCACACGCTTCATGATGTATCCTTTGATTTAAAAAATGTTGAGATAAAACACAAAATTCGAAATAAAAGTGAGAACCCCAAGGGGTTTGTGTAGTGGTTGGCTTGGTACAAGCCGCGACCTTAGGTAGCCATCTGCTAAAGTCATTATTCATTCCGTGCATCACTAAATATATCAGATTGTTTAATTGAAATATTTTAACCTTACCCCATCCAATTCGTCGTGACGGGGTTGGCGGTGGGGTTGGTGGCATAGAGTAAGTCAACGACTTGGTACTCGGAGGCCGAGTCGAGCATGACATCTTTGAAGAAGGAGTCCTTGCCGTAGCGACAGGTGCCGCGGTACTTGGAATTTTTGTCATTGTTGAAGGCATCATAGGTAGCCTCAGCAAGGTCACCGCACTGAAGAATGAGGCGGCGGAGGTTGAGATTTAAGGGTTCGAGAAGGCCTTCCCAGTTGTTGCTTCCCATAAGTTCTGCCCATGTTGGGGTTGCTGCCATGATCTCAAACTTGAACAAGGTTGTTTAAAATAAGGCTTAAGAGGAAAGGTAACCAGATTGGAAGTGTGCTAGTTTGTACGAGGGAAGTAGGATAGCACGAGTATAGAGTATTTATAGACTGAATATGTGGCATGCTTGTGCTGAAGTAGGTCTCAAGTCCCAACATGTAAATTTCTGTATAGATTATCTTACACTTCTTTTTACTTTTTCCTTGTTATCTTCTTGATTAAATATTCTTTTTACTTTTGTTTATGCCCAAGTCATATGATACCAATGATCGAATTGGTATGGAAACACTATGCAAGTAATCGTGTCTCATTGATGTGAAATCATTTGTTCTTTAGCTTGTCTCAAGCAAGGACAACTCGTTTTATAAAGCAGTACAAAATTGTGGGAACCCATCCTCCAAATGCTTTTTATTCAAATAGCATTCCAGTAGGGTTTTCATGGAAGTATCTGGAGAGGTGTAGTTCGTTACTTTAAAAAAACGTTAGGGATATATGCAAAAGCAAAATTCAGTAGATAGTATGGGCATTGGATGCAAGTACCATGACCCCACCAGACAACATTCATGCGATTGAAATAGCATTTTTATCTATAATGTCCGTGTGCATTTGGAGGCCCGTGTGCATTCAAGGCTCAAAACCATCAGCTAAAAGCTTATTCCCCTATGGGAACTATAACGTCCCAAGCAAGGACTCAAGACTCCTTATATAAAGCAGTCAAATTTGTGGGAACCCATCCTCCAAACGCTTTTTATCTAGAAATAGCATTTTTATCCATCCAGTTCGGTTTTCATGGGGGGGTTTCGAGAGGTATTTCCTTACTTAAAAACAACGATAGGATATATGCTATTTATATAATGCAAACTTCAGTACATAGTATGGACAGTTGATGCAAGTACCATGACCCCCAGCAGACAACATTTATGAGCGAAAGGCAATATTTGAGGGTTGTAGTAAATTTGGAGGCCCGTGTGCATTTAGTAGAATAAGTCTTATGTAGGTATCAAGTCTTGCATTATTACTATGCAGATGCAAGATCGGTTTTAGATAAAGGAAAATGCTATGTGTCCTAAACAATTTTTTCATATCATTCCTCGAATAGCTTTAAGTGTTATACCTTATAATCTGGTCCCGTCAGGGTATAACTCATCAATGCTATTTGGGGGAGTTATTTGGTACCCATAGCACCATTCTTAGATAAATTGTTAAAATATATACTATAATATCAAATAGTGTTTTTCAAATCATAAAAACAGATTTGAATTCGTATAGGTGTATTAGAATGCGAATTTTTTGAACTAAAGTATTCAAAATTTGTAATTATATGGATTGCAAAAAAGATTTAGGGGATTAACTTAATTTGAGTCATTAAAATTGTACACGTATCTTCTTGTGAAAGTGGTAAATGTCGACACCTGGTTCCATCGTCAACTTTAGTTATATACTATAACTAGCATGAAGACCACGCGATGCGTGACCGAGTATATATATATATATATATATTTGATTATAAAAACTGTTGAACTATATTTTTATTAAAGCAGTTTATAATCTGATGTTTAGAATAAATACAAATAATCAATAAGTAAAACAAAGTATTAAGCAGATTTGACGAATGTCATTTATTTAGATTATTGATACTAACACCAACTTACAAAATAATTCTTCGACATCGAATTCCAATTATGTCAGCAGTTCAATGACATAATCAGCAATTCAAATTTGAGTTCACTAATATATGCATATAATAGTTCCATGAATCAATATCACTTAGAATGATTTTTCAACTGACATGATTTTGTAAGTATTGTATATTACAAAAATAATTTCAATTTTTGATCTCAAATAAAATATCAATATTTTCAATTAATAAAAACCATAGGAGATTAGTCAAACAACTATTTATGAGAAGTTAAATGTCTATAAGAGCAAAACTTGTATTTCATTTACTAAGAAATATAAATCTCAAAGTGCATATATATACCGTACATATCAATGGAGGTTCATAGTGGTATTGTAAACTCTTGGATTGAATTAGTTCTTTACAAAATATTGAATATTGTCGGGGAAACAACTATCCATGTTGATGACTGTTTTTTTTTCCTTATTTAAGATTTTTTACATTTTTATTAATGATAAGAAATTCAGGAATAGTTTATGTTTTGCTTATGCTTTATTCGCTGTTTATTCTAATTCAACTCATTGATTTTATATTTTTTGAAAAAATAGGCTATGTTGCCGAGAATAATAAACAGTTTTTGGCTTTAACATTTTAACAAACGCCTAATTAGCACCCAAAAAATTAAAAATTCTAAACCAAAGTAAATAATAAACCCATACAAATTACATTGAATGAGATGAATAACAACGGAAATACTATAAACAATCTCACATAACAAAAGAAAACAAATGTACCTTTCAATTGAGACCTCAGATAGTTGAAGGAAACCAATAAATTTTTTGCAAAATTAAAAATTATAATTAAATTAAAACCAAGATATTTTAAGGTAAAGAAGCATAAATCGAGTGGAAATACAACATTAGGATTGAAGTGATAATGCATTGCTAGATGGCTACGGTGGTTTATATACAAACATGTATGTATAGGGGGATCGTTTTGGGAAGCCGAATAAGTGAGATAATATGGATAGATGCAAGGTACTTACGGATATTGACATTTTTGTGGGCAAAACCAGAACTCTTCACCTCGTTTTGGGGAATCGAAGAAAATGTAGAAAACATATGGAAATCATAACATACAAACACATCAGGATTTTGGATTAACTGACACCAAATGGAGATGCCAAGATGGGGAGTGGAAGAAGTGAGAGAAGGAGATGCACAATGGTTGGAAATCCAAGATGGGGAATTGAAGAAGTGAGAGAAGAAGAAGATACCAAATGCTGGAAATCGAAGAAGAGAGCCATTTTCGAATAACTTACATATATGTCAACGCCTTGTGTCAGCCTCACATAATTTGGAGCAACAATTTTTATATAATTATATAGATGTGCAAATCAAATTTTGCACGATTATAGGTCCTAGCAATGCACTATAGTAGCAATTGTTTATAATGAGTCTTATGTGCATATCAAGCCTTGCATAATTCTAAGTCCTAGAAACTGTTTCCATAACAACAGCGTATTATATATATGAACAGATATCCGAACTGTAGGTGTGCAAAAATTTGAACACCAAAAATATATTCTTCCATTCTATTTATTAGCATTTAGCGCTCAAACCCATCACCGTAAGCCTTAATCCCTATGGGAAGGATTATGAATTGAAGGGAGCAAAATGCAAACATATCACATGAATTTAAGGCTCAAAACCATCACCTTAAACCTTAATCCCAATGATTTAAATAAATTAAATTGCAAAATGCAAACATATCACACGGATGTATGTAGAATGCTTATTATAATACAAGTATGCACAAAACAACCTTTTACATATCTTAAGATCTGGTACCAACACACACGAGTCTAAAATGAAAAATAAAATACTACATGTCTCGAGCTAGTCGCTCACCTTATTCCCTGTCTCAATTTTGTCTCTTACTTTGTATTAGTCTCAATTTCGTTCTCCATCTTTCAATTTGTTTCAATTTAATTCTTAGATTAACTTTTCATCAAAATCAAACCTAACTTGAATACAAATTGTCTAATTTACTCCTCATGTTTACCCATCTTTGACTTTATTAAATTAATATAAATATTAATATATTATAAACATTAATTTATATACATATATAAATGTTCGTTTATATGTTTTTGGACTAATATAAAGGGTTATTTGCGTACATACTAATATTCTGGAAATTAAAAATAAAGGTTATTTGCATCTAGCGATTATGTTTATTTTTAAATTATTTATGGGAGGCTACTAATTTATATAATTTTGAAAACTTTAAAAAATGTAAAATTCTGGAAAATAAAAAATAATACTCTAGAAATAAACATATGTAAATATTTGTTTATATATATATGGATTAATACAAAAAATATTTTGTAAGTAGAAAGTAGCTTATTTATTACAAAAATTGAACGTTATATTTATTAAAAAAATAAAAAAAAATGTATTTGTATTTCATTATTTAATAGTTCTTATTTTTTTTAAAAAATCCATGAATTAAAAGCTATATTTTTAAAAAGATGAATTTTCGTAAAAAATAACAGTAATATTAAAGGAACTTTTTAAAATCAGTAATAATAAAATTGGACAAAATTTTTAAAACAGTAAAAGATAAATGTCCAGTTTTTTAATAAAAATAACGTTCGATTTATTTTTTAATAAATAAATGTCCAGTTTTTGTAATAACTAACCTGTTTTTTATATAGAAGACTTTTTTTTGTATTCGTTTAAAATGTTATAAATAACTTCCAAATGTTATGAACTTTTTAGAAAAAAATCTTTTTGTTATCTGTTTTTCTTATATATAAATGAAACTGATTTTTTATAACTTTTTAGCGAAACAATTTTTTATAAATTAAAAAAATATTTAAAATAACCCTTTCTATTTCTATAATGTTATTTTTTATTCTAGAATTTTACGATTTTTTAAGTTTTCAAAACGATATAAATTAATAGCTAGAAGCAAATATTTTAAAAATAAACGTAATAGGTAGACATATATAATATGTTTAGCTTCCAAAAGATTAATGTTTACAAAAATAACCATTTATACTAATCAACATATATATATATTAACGTGTATACTCACTACACAAAAACTGGCGATTGGTCAAGGCCAAAATCCCTGACCAAAACTGTGGGTCGCGGACTTGGGCCTTGACCATTTCGGGCATGACCATTTTCGTGGGTCGCGGCTCAAGCCCGTGATCAAAAAATGGTCACGACCGAGAGGGGTCACGGCAGATGACCGCGGACTTGGACCATGACCTATGCCGTGACGGGTCGCGACCCTCATCCGTGACCCACAACCGTGACAAATTGGTCTTGGCCAAAGTCCGCAACCCACGTCTATGACAAAAAAATAATAAAAAAAATGTTCGCGGCCCTCATCCGTGACCCACAACCGTGACAAATTGGTCGCGGCCAAAGTTCGCGACCCACGGCCGTGACAAAAAAATAAAAATAAAAATTCGCGGCCCTCATCCGTGACCCACAACCGTAACAAATTGGTCGCGGCCAAAGTCTGCGACCCACGACCGTGAAAAAAAAAATTGGTCACGGTCCAAGTCCGTGACCCACAATCGTGACGAAAAAAAGAAAAAAAATGGTTGCGGACTTTGGCCGCGACCATTTTTATGCTCGACGAAAAAAATTAAAATGGTCATGGACTAAGTCCATGACCATATTTAACTATAATTTTAAAAAAAATGTATTTTTTCCATCCAATCCTAAAATTGGTGTTCCTGTGAGTGCACCGTCGGTTGCTACGTGTAACGTTGGACGCGTACGAGGTGTTACAAATATTTATTATTGGCAAAACAATAAAAAAAATCACAAATTGCGAATCGAGAACATTGTTAATAAACAAATATATATAGAAACTTAAAAATATTACACGTCTTAATAATTCATATACCAAAAAAAATTGGGCAGATTTTCCTCTATTTTCTTGACATTCCATACCCTGTAAATGTAAAACCTGCTTATTATAATTCCCGCACGGCCATAAAATTCAACAATCAAATTATAAAGCCCGCACGGCCAGAAAACTAAACAATAAAAGTCCGCACGGCCGTAACACATAAAAAACAAAATCCTGAATGTCCACAACATATAAACAATCTTCATGTTGTAAACCATTGCCTCTTTCATTTGTTCCGCGTGCACAAATCCTACAAATGATAGGATACATAAAAACAAATATCAGTAACCAAGTAGTTTTATAAAAAATTTAATCA
Source organism: Sambucus nigra (assembly GCA_949130495.1). Classification (NCBI taxonomy): domain Eukaryota; kingdom Viridiplantae; phylum Streptophyta; class Magnoliopsida; order Dipsacales; family Adoxaceae; genus Sambucus; species Sambucus nigra. The sequence goes on from OX422209.1 coordinate 752,448,361, forward strand.
AGCTGAAAAGTTGCATATATGAGTTAAAATTATCAACATATCAATATTTTTATGCCTAAGTCTAAAAATATATAAATTACCATCGAATTCTCAAATCGGAAGTCCCGCGGCTGCGTGGTTAGTTCCTATGAGTTACATTGGTCCCGTGGGAGGCGTTGGTGTCACCCACGAGGCCGTTCGAGGGCTGTTTCGAGTTTTCACCCTCTAACGCCATGTTTTTAAGCCAAAGTCTAGAAATATGCAAATTACCATCGTATTCTCAAATCGGGAGACCCACGGCTTCGGGGTCAGTTCCTACGAGTTACATTGGTCCCGTGAGAGGTGTTAGTGCCACCCACGGGGCCGTTCGGGGGTTGTTTCGAGTTTTCACCCTCTAACGCCATGTTTTGCTTAAGTCTAGAAATATGCAAATTATCGTCGTCTTCTCAAATCGGGAGTCTCGCGGCTGCGCGATCAGTTCCTACGAGTTACATTGGTCCTGTGGGAGGTGTTGGTGCCACCCATGGGGCCGTTTGGGGGTTGTTTTAGGTTTTCACCCTCTAACGCCATGTTTTTAAGCCTAAGTCTAAAAATATGCAAATTACCATCGTATTCTCAAACTGGGAGTCCCGCGACTGCGTGGTCAGTTCCTACGAGTTACATTGGTTTCGTGGGAGGTGATGGTGCCACCCACGGGGCCGTTCGGGGGTTGTCTCGAGTTTTCACCCTCTAACGCCATGTTTTTAAGCTTGAGTCTAGAAATATATAAATTATCATCGTATTCTCAAACCAAAAGACCTGAGACTGCGGGGTCAGTTCCTACGAGTTACATTGGTCCCGTGGGAGGTGTTGGTGCCACCCACGGGGCCGTTCGGGGGCTGTTTTGATTTTTCACCCTCGAACGCCATGTTTTTAAGACTAAGTCTAGAAATAAGCAATTTTTTGTCGTATTCTAAAACCAGGAGACCCGCGACTGCGGGGGTCAGTTCCTACGAGTTACATTGGTCCTGTGGGAGGTGTTGGTGCCACCCACAAGGCCGTTCGGGGTTTGTTTCGAGTTTTCACCCTTTAACGCCATGTTTTGCTTAAATCTAGAAATATGCAAATTATCATCGTATTCTCAAATCGGGAGTCTCGCGGCTACGCGGTCAGTTTCTACGAGTTACATTGGTCCCGTGGGAGGTGTTGGCGCCACCCACGGGGCCGTTCGGGGGCTGTTTTGGGTTTTCACCCTCTAACACCATATTTTGAAGTCTAAGTCTAGAAATATGCAAATTACTGTCGTATTCTCAAATCGGGAGTCCCGCGGCTGCGTGGTCAGTTCCTACGAGTTACATTGGTCCCGTGGGAGGTGTTGATGCCACCCACGGGGACGTTCGGGGGCTGTTTCGATTTTTCATCCTCTAATGCCATGTTTTTAAGCCTAAGTCTAGAAAAATGCAAATTATCGTTGAATTCTCAAATTGGGAAACCCACGGCTGCGGGTTTAGTTCTTACGAGTTACATTGGTCCCATGGGAGGTGTTGGTGCCACCCACGGGCCCGTTCGGGGGTTGTTTCGTGTTTTCACCCACTAACGCCGTGTTTTTAAGCCTAAGTCTAGAAATATGCAAATTACCATTGTATTCTCAAACCGGGAGTCCCGCGACTGCGTGGTCAGTTCCTACGAGTTGTGTGGGTCCCGTGGGAGGTGTTGTGGCCACTCCCGGGGCCATTCGGGGGCTGTTTCGAGTTTTCACCCTCTAACGCCATGTTTTTAAGCATAAGCCTAGAAATATGCAAATTATCATCGTTTTCTCAAACCGGGAGACCCGCGGCTACGGGCTTAGTTCCTACGAGTTACATTGGACCCATGGGAGGTGTTGGTGCCACCCACCGGACCGTTCGGGGGTTATTTCGAGTTTTCACCCTCTAACGCCATGTTTTGCTTAAATATAAAAATATGCAAATTATCGTCATATTCTAAAACCGGGAGTCTCGCCGATGCGCGGTCAGTTACTACTAGTTACATTGGTCCCGTGGGAGGTGTTGGCGCCACCCACGGGGCTGTTCGGGGGCTATTTTGAGTTTTCACCCTCTAATGCCATGTGTTTTAAGTATAAGTCCAGAAATATACAAATTATCGTTGTATTCTCAAACCGAGAGTCCCGGGGCTACGCGGCCAGTTCCTACGAGTTACGTTAGTCCCGTGGGAGGTGTTGGTGTAACCCACGGGGCCGTTCGGGGGCTGTTTCGAGTTTTAACCCACTACTGCCTTATTTTTAAGCCTAAGAATAAAATTATGCAAATTACCGTCGTATTCTCAAATCGGGAGTCCCGCGGCTTCGCGAGCAGTTCCTACGAGTCACATTGGTCTCGTGGGAGGTGTTGGTGCCACCCACGGGGCCGTTCGGGGGTTGTTTCGGGTTTTCACCGACTAATGTCGTGTTTTTAAGCCTAAGTTTACAAATACGCAAATTACCGTCGAATTCTCAAACCGGGAGTTCCGCGGCTGCGTGGTTAGTTCCTACGAGTTATATTGGTCCCGTGGGAGGTGTTGATGCCACTCACGGGGCCGTTCGGGATTGTTTCGAGTTTCCACCCTCTAACGCCGTGTTTTTAAGCCTAAGTCTAGAAATATACAAATTATCGTCGTATTCTCAAACCGGGAGACCCACGGCTGCGGGGTTAGTTCCTACGAGTTACATTGGTCCCATAGGAGGTGTTGGTGCCACCCACGGGGCCGTTCGGGGGTTATTTCGAGTTTTCACCCTCTAATGCCATGTTTTGCTTAAATCTAAAAATATGCAAATTATCGTCGTATTCTCAAAACAGGAGTCTCGCGGATGCGCGGTCAGTTCCTACTACTTACATTGGTCCCGTGGGAGGTGTTGGTACCACCCACGGGGCCGTTTGGGGTTTGTTTCGAGTTTTCACCCTCTAACGCCATGTTTTTAAGTACAAGTCTAAAAATATGCAAATTATCATCGTATTCTCAAACCGGGAGTCCCGGGTATGCGCGGTCAGTTACGACGAGTTACGTTAGTCCCGTGGGAGGTGTTGGTGCCACCCACGGGACCGTTCGGGGACTGTTTCGAGTTTTCAACCACTATCGCCATGTTTTTAAGCCTAAGTCTAGAATTATGCAAATTACTGTCGTATTCTCAAACCGGGAGTCCCGCGACTGCGCGACCAGTTCCTACGAGTCACATTGGTCCCATGGGAGGTGTTGGTGCCACCCACGGGGCCGTTCAGGGGTTGTTTCGAGTTTCCACCCACTAACACCGTATTTTTAAGCCTTAGTCTAGAAATGTGCAAATTACCGTCGTATTCTCAAACCAGGAGTCCCGCGGCTGCGTGGTCAGTTCCTACGAGTTATATTGGTTCCGTGGGAGGTGTTGATGCCACTCACGGGGCCATTCGGGGGATGTTTCGAGTTTTCACCCTCTAACGCCATGTTTTTAAGCCTAAGTCTAGAAATATGCAAATTACCGTCGTAGTCTCAAACTAGGAGCCCCGCGGTTGCGTGGTCAGTTCCTACGAGTTACGTTGGTCCCGTGGGAGGTGTTGATGCCACCCTGGGGGCCATTCGGGGGCTGTTTCGAGTTTTCACCCTCTAACGCCATGGTTTTAACCCTAAGTTTAGAACTATGCAAATTATCATCATTTTCACAAATCGGGAGACCCGCGGCTGCAGGGTTAGTTCCTACAAGTTACATTGGTCCCGTGGGAGGTGTTGGTGCCACCCACGGGGTCGTTCGGCGGTTGTTTCGAGTTTTCACCCTCTATCGCAATGTTTTGCTTAAATCTAAAAATATGCAAATTATCGTCGTATTCTCAAACCGGGAGTCTCGCGGATGCGCGGTCAGTTACTACAAGTTACATTGGTCCCGTGGGAGGTGTTGGCGCCTCCCACGGGGTTGTTCGAGGGCTGTTTTGGGTTTTCACCCACTAACGCCATGTTTCTAAGTATATGTCTAGAAATATGCAAATTATCGTTGTATTATCAAACCGGGAGTCCCGGGGCTACGCGACCAGTTCCTACGAGTTACATTAGTCCCGTGGGAGGTGTTGGTGCCACCCACGGGTCCGTTCGGAAGCTTTTTCGAGTTTTCACCCACTAACTCCATGTTTGTAAGCCTAAGTCTAGAATTATGCAAATTACCGTCATATTCTCAAAACAGGAGTCCCGCGACTGCGCGGCCAGATCCTATGAGTAACATTGGTCCTGTGGGAGGTGTTGGTTCCACCCATGGGGTCGTTCGGGAGGTTGGTTCAAGTTTTCACCCACTAATGCTGTGTTTTAAGCTAAAGTCTAGAAATATGCCAATTATCGTTGTATTCTCAAATCAGGAGTCCCGCGACTGCGTGGTTAGTTCCTACGAGTTACATTGGTCCCGTGGGAGGTGTTGATGCCACTCACGGGGTCGTTTGGGGGCTGTTTCGAGTTTTCACCCTCTAACGCCTTGTTTTTAAGCCTAAGTCCAGAAATATGCAAATTACCATCGTATTCTCAAACCGGGAGTCCCGCGGCAGCGTGGTCAGTTCCTACGAGTTACATTGGTCTAGTGGGAGGTGATGGTGCCACCTACGGGGCCGTTCGGGGGTTGTCTCGAGTTTTCACCCTCTAACGCCATGTTTTTAAGCCTAAGTCTAAAAAAATGCAAATTATCATCGTATTTTCAAACCCAAAGACCCGCGGCTGCGGGGTCAGTTCCTACGAGTTACATTGGTCCCGTGGGAGGTGTTGGTGCCACCCACGGGGCCGTTCAGGGGCTTTTTTGGGATTTCACCCTCTAACGCCATGTTTTTAAGACTAAGTCTAGAAATAAGCAAATTTTTATCGTATTTTAAAACCTGAAGACCCGTGACTGCGGGGGTCAGTTCCTACGAGTTACATTGGTCCCGTGGGAGGTGTTGCTGCCACCCACGAGGCCGTTCGGGGGTTGTTTCGAGTTTTCACCATCTAACTCCATGTTTTGCTTAAATCTAGAAATATGCAAATTATCATCGTATTCTCAAACCGGGAGTCTCGCGGCTGCGCGGTCAGTTCCTACGAGTTACATTGGTCCCGTGGTAGGTGTTGGCGCCACCCACGGGGCCGTTCGGGGGATGTTTTGGGTTTTCACCCTCTAACGCCATGTTTTTAAGCCTAAGTCTAGAAATATGCAAATTACCGTCGTATTCTCAAACCGAGAGACCCGCGGCTGCGTGAACAGTTCCTACGAGTTACATTTGTCTCGTGAGAGGTGATGGTGCCACCCACGGGGCCGTTCGGGGGTGTCTCGAGTTTTCACCCTCTAACGCCATGTTTTTAAGCCTAAGTCTAGAAATATGGAAATTATCATCGTGTTCTCAAACCCAAAGACCCGCGGCTCCGGGGTCAGTTCCTACGAGTTACATTGGTCCCGTGGGAGGTGTTGGTGCCACCCACGGGGCCGTTCGGGGGCCTTTTTCGCTTTTCACCCTCTAACGCCATGTTTTTAAGACTAAGTCGAGAAATAAGAAAATTTTCATCGTGTTCTAAAACCAGGAGACCTGTGACTGCGGGGGTCAGTTCCTACGAGTTACATTGGTCCCGTGGGAGGTGTTGCTGCCACCTACGAGGCCGTTCGGGGGTTGTTTCGAGTTTTCACCCTCTAACGCCATGTTTTGCTTAAATCTAGAAATATGTAAATTATCGTCATATTCTCAAACCGGGAGTCTCGCGGCTGTGCAGTCAGTTCTTACGAGTTACATTGGTCTCGTGGGAGGTGTTGGTGCCACCCATAGGGCCATTCGGGGGCTGTTTTGAGTTTTCACCCTCTAACGCCATGTTTTTAAGCCTAAGATTAGAATTAAGAAAATTACCCTCGTATTCTCAAACCAGGAGTCCCGCGACTGCGTGGTCAGTTCCTACGAGTTACATTGGTCTCGTGGGAGGTGATGGTGCCACCCACGGGGCGGTTCGGCGGTTGTTTCGAGTTTTCACCCTTTATCACCATGTTTTGCTTAAATCTAAAAATATGCAAATTATCGTCGTATTCTCAAATCGGGAGTCTCGTGGATGCGCGATCAGTTACTACAAGTTACATTGGTCCCGTGGGAGGTGTTGGCGCCACCGACGAGGCTAATCGGAGTCTGTTTTGGGTTTTCACTCACTAACGCCATGTTTTTAAGTATAAGTCTAGAAATATACAAATTATCATTGTATTCTCAAATCGGGAGTCCCGGAGCTGCGCGGTCAGTTCTTACGAGTTACATTAGACCCGTGGGAGGTGGTGGTGCCACCCACGGGTCCGTTCGGAGGCTGTTTCGAGTTTTCACCCACTAACGCCATGTTTTTAAGCCTAAGTCTAGAATTATACAAATTTCCGTCGTATTCTGAAAACGGGAGTCCCGTGACTGCGCGGCCAGTTCCTACAAGTAACATTGGTCCTGTGGGAGGTGTTGGTGCCACCCACGGGGCCGTTCGGGGGGTTATTTCGAGTTTTCACCCACTAATGCCATGTTTTATGCTTAAGTCTAAAAATGTGCCAATTACCCTCGTATTTTTTAACTGGGGGTCCCGCGACTGCGTGGTCAGTTCCTACGAGTTACATTGGTCCCGTGGGAGGTGTTGATGCCACTCACGGGGCCGTTCGGGGGCTGTTTCAAGTTTTCACCCACTAACGCCTTGTTTTTAAGCCTAAGTCTAGAAATATGCAAATTACCGTCATATTCTCAAACCGGGAGTCCTGCGGCAGCGTGGTCAGTTCCTACGAGCTACATTCGTCTAGTGGGAGGTGATGGTGCCACCCACGGGGCCGTTCGGGGGCTGTCTCGAGTTTTCACCCTCTAACGCCATGTTTTTAAGCCTAAGTCTAGAAAAATGCAAATTATCATCGTATTCTCAAACCCAAAGACCCGCGGATGCGAGGTCAGTTCCGACGAGTTACATTGGTCCCGTGGGAGGTGTTGGTGCCACCCACGGGGCCGTTCGGGGGTTGTTTTGGGTTTTTACCCTCTAACGCCATGTTTTTAAGACTAAGTCTAGAAATAAGTAAATTTTCGTCGTATTCTAAAACCAGGAGACCTGCGACTGCGGGGGTGAGTTCCTACGAGTTACATTGGTCCTGTGGGACGTGTTGGTGCCACCCACGAGGCCGTTCGGGGGTTGTTTCGAGTTTTCACCCTCTAACGCCATGTTTTGCTTAAATCTAGAAATATGCAAATTATCGTCGTATTCTCAAACCGGGAGTCTCGCGGCTGCGCGGTCAGTTCCTACGAGTTACATTGGTCCCGTGGGAGGTGTTGGTGCCACCCATATGGCCGTTCGGGTGCTGTTTTGGGTTTTCACCCTCTAACGCCATGTTTTTCTGCCTAAGTCTAGAAATATACAAATTATCATCGTATTCTCAAACCGGGAGACCCGCGGCTACGTGGTTAGTTCCTACGAGTTACGTTGGTCTCGTGGGAGGTGATTGTGCCACCCACGGGGCCGTTCGGGGGTTGTCTCGAGTTTTCACCCTCTAACGCCATGTTTTTAAGCCTAAGTCAAGAAATATGCAAATTATCATCGTATTCTCAAACCGAAAGACCCGCGGCTGCGGGGTCAGTTCCTAAGAGTTACATTGGTCCCATGGGAGGTGTTGGTACCACCCACGGGGCCGTTCGGGGGCTTTTTTGGGATTTCACCCTCTAACGCCATGTTTTTAAGACTAAGTCTAGAAATAAGCAAATTTTTATCCTATTCTAAAACCTGAAGACCCGCGACTGCGGGGGTCAGTTCCTACGAGTTACATTGGTCCCGTGGGAGGTGTTGCTGCCACCCACGAGGCCGTTCGGGGGTTGTTTCGAGTTTTCACCCTCTAACTCCATGTTTTGCTTAAATCTAGAAATATGCAAATTATCATCGTATTCTCAAACCGGGAGTCTCGCGACTGCGCGGTCAGTTCCTACGAGTTACATTCGTCCCGTGGTAGGTGTTGGCGCCACCCACGGGGCCGTTCGGGGGCTGTTTTGGGTTTTCACCCTCTAACGCCATATTTTTAAGTCTAAGTCTAGAAATACACAAATTATCGTCGTATTCTCAAACCGGGAGTCCCGCGGCTGCGTGGTTAGTTCCTACGAGTTACATTGGTCCCGTGGGAGGTGTTGATGCCACCCACGGGGACGTTCGGGGACTGTTTTGAGTTTTCATCCTCTAACACCATGTTTTTAAGACTAAGTCTAGAAATATGCAAATTATCATTGAATTCAAAAATTGGGAAACCCACGGCTGCGGGGTTAGTTCCTACGAGTTACATTGGTCCCATGGGAGGTGTTGGTGCAACCTACGGGGCTGTTCGGGGGCTGTTTTGGGTTTTCACCCACTAACGCCATATTTTTAAGTATAGGTATAGAAATATACAAATTATCATTGTATTCTCAAATCGGAAGTCCCGGGGTTGCGCGGCCAGTTCCTACGAGTTACATATGTCACGTGGGAGGTGTTGGTGCCACCCACGGGTCAGTTCGGAGGCTGTTTCAAGTTTTCACCCATTAACGCCATGTTTTTAAGCCTAAGTCTAGAATTATGCAAATTATCATCGTATTCCCAAAATGGGAGTCCAGCGACTGCGCGGCCAGTTCCTACGAGTAACATTGGTCCTGTGGGAGGTGTTGGTGCCACCCACGGGGCCGTTCGGGGGGTTATTTCGAGTTTTCACCCACTAATGCCGTGTTTTAAGCCTAAGTCTAAAAATATGCCAATTACCATCGTATTCTCAAACCGGGAGTCCCGTGACTGCGTGTTCAGTTCCTACGAGTTACATTGGTCCCGTGGGAGGTGTTGATGCCACTCACGGGGGCTGTTTCGAGTTTTCACCCTCTAACGCCATATTTTTAAGCCTAAGCCTAGAAATATGCAAATTATTGTCATATTCCCAAATCGGGAATCCCGTGGCTATGTGGTCTGTTCCTACGAGTTACATTGGTCTAGTGGGAGGTGATGGTGCCACTCACGGGGCCGTTCGGGGGCTGTCTCGAGTTTTCACCCTCTAACGCCATGTTTTTAAGCCTAAGTATAGAAAAATGCAAATTATCATCGTATTTTGAAACCCAAAGACCCGCGACTGCGGGATCAGTTCTTACGAGTTACATTGGTACTGTGGGAGGTGTTGGTGCCACCCACGGGGCCGTTCGGGGGCCATTTTGGGTTTTCACCCTCTAACGCCATGTTTTTAAGCCTATGTCTAGAAATATGGCAATTGTCATCAAATTCTCAAACCGAGAGACCCACGGCTACGGGGTTAGTTCCTACGAGTTACATTGGTCCCGTGGGAGGTGTTGGTGCCACCCATGAGGCCGTTCGGGGGTTATTTCGAGTTTTCACCCTCTAACGCCATGTGTTGCTTAAAACTAGAAATATGCAAATTATCGTCGTATTCTCCAATCGGGAGTCCCACGGGTGCGCGGCCAGTTCCTACGAGTCACATTGGTCTCGTGGGAGGTGTTGGTGTCACCCACGGGGCCGTTCGGGGGTTGTTTCGTGTTTTCATCCACTGACATCGTGTTTTTAAGTCTAAGTCTAGAAATATGCAAATTACCATCGTATTCTCAAACTTGGAGTCCTGCGGCAGTTTGGTCAGTTCCTACGAGTTACATTGGTACCGTGGGAGGTGTTGATGCCACCCACGGGGCCGTTCGGGGGCTATTTCAAGTTTTCACCCACTAACGTCATGTTTTTAAGCCTAAGTCTAGAAATATGGCAATTATCATCGAATTCTCAAACCGGGAGACCCACAGCTACGGGATTAGTTCCTACAAGTTACATTGGTCCCGTGGGAGGTGTTGGTGCCACCCATAGGGCCGTTCGGGTTTTGTTTCGTGTTTTCACCCTGTAACGCCATGTTTTGGTTAAATCTAAAAATATGCAAATTATCATTGTATTCTCAAATCGGGAGTCTCACAGATGCGCGGTCAGTTAATATGAGTTACATTGGTTTCGTGGGAGATGTTGGCGCAACCCATGGGGCTGTTCGAGGGCTGTTTTGGGTTTTCACCCACGAATGCGATGTTTTAAAGTATAAGTCTGGAAATACGCAAATTATCATTGTATTATCAAACCAGGAGTTCCGGGGCTGCGCGGCCAGTTTCTACAAGTTACATTAGTCCCGTGGGAGGTGTTGGTGCCACCCACGGGGCCGTTTGGGGGTTGTTTCGAGTTTTCACCCACTAAGGCCATATTTTTAAGTCTAAGTCTAGAATTATGCAAATTACCATCGTATTCTCAAACCGGAAGTCCCGTAGCTGCGCGACCAGTTCCTACAAGTCACATTGGTCCCGTGGGAGGTGTTGGTGCCACCCACGGGCCCATTCGGGGGTTGTTTCGGGTTTTCACCCACTAATGCCGCGTTTTTAAGCCTAAGTCTAGAATTATGAAAATTACCATCGTATTCTCAAAACGGGAGTTCCGAGACTGCGCGGCCAGTTCCTACGAGTAACATTGGTCCTGTGGGAGGTGTTGGTGCCACCCACGGGGCCGTTCGGGGGGTTGTTTCGAGTTTTCACATAATAATGTCGTGTTTTAAGCTTAAGTCTAGAAATATGCCAATTACCGTCGTATTCTCAAACCGAGAGTCCCGCGGCTGCGTGGTCAGTTCCTACGAGTTACATTGGTCCCGTGGGAGGTGTTGATGCCACTCACGGGGCCATTCGGGGGATTTTTGAGTTTTCACCCTCTAACGCCTTGTTTTTAAGCCTAAGTCCAGAAATATGCTAATTACTATCGTATTCTCAAACCGGGAGTCCCACGGCAGCGTGGTCAGTTCCTACGAGTTACATTGGTCTAGTGGCAGGTGATGGTGCCACCCACGGGGCCGTCTGGGGGCTGTATCAAGTTTTAACCCTCTAACGCCATGTTTTTAAGCCTAAGTCTAGAAAAATGTAAATTATCATCGTATTCTCAAACCCAAAGACCCGCGACTATGGGGTCAGTTCCTACGAGTTACATTGGTCCCGTGGGAGGTGTTGGTGCCACCCACGGGGCCGTTCGGGGGATGTTTTGGGTTTTGACCCTCAAACGCCATGTTTTTAAGACTAAGTCTAGAAATAAGTAAATTTTTGTCGTATTCTAAAACCAGGAGACCTGCGATTGCGGGGGTCAGTTCCTACGAATTACATTGGTTCCGTGGGAGGTGTTGGTGCCACCCACCAGGTCGTTCGGGGGTTGTTTCGAGTTTTCACCCTCTAACACCATGTTTTGCTTAAATATAGAAATATGTAAATTATCATCGTATTCTCAAATCGGGAGTCTCGCGGCTGCGCGGTCAGTTCCTACGAGTTACATTGGTCCCGTGGGAGGTGTTGGTGCCACCCATAGGGCCGTTCGGGGGCTGTTTTGGGTTTTTGACCTCTAACGCCATGTTTTTAAGCCTAAGTCTAGAAATATGCAAATTACCGTCGTATTCTCAAACTGGGAGTCTCGCGGCTGCGTGGTCAGTTCCTATGAGTTACGTTGGTTCCGTCGGAGGTATTGGTGCCACCTCCGGGGCCATTCTGGGGCTGTTTCGAGTTTTCACCCTCTAAAGCCATGTTTTTAAGCCTAAGTTTAAAAATATGCAAATTATAAATGTATTCTCAAACCGGGAGACCCGCGGCTGTAGGGGTAGTTCCTACAAGTTACATTGGTCCCGTGGGAGGTGATGGTGCCACCCACGGGGCCGTTCGGGGGTTGTTTCGAGTTTTCACCCTCTATCGCCATGTTTTGCTTAAATTTAAAAATATGCAAATTATTATAGTAGTCTCAAATCGGGAGTCTCGCGGATGCGCGGTTAGTTACTACGATTTACATTGGTCCCGCTGGAGGTGTTGGCGCCACCGACGGGGCTGTTCGAGGGCTATTTTGGGTTTTCATCCACTAACGCCATGTTTTTAAGTACAAGTCTAGAAATACCCAAATTATCATTTTATTCTCAAACCGGGAGTCCCAGGGCTGTGCGGCCACTTCCTACGAGTTACATTAGTCCCGTGGAAGGTCTTGGCGCCACCCACGGGTCTGTCCGGAGGCTGTTTCGAGTTTTCACCCACTGACGCCATGTTTTTATGCCTAATTCTAGAATTATGAAAATTACCATCGTATTCTCAAACCGGGAGTCCCGCGACTACGCGACCAGTTCCTACGAGTCACATTGGTCCTGTGGGAGGTGTTGGTGCCCACGAGGCCGTTCAGGGGTTGTTTCGAGTTTTCACCCTCTAACGCCATGTTTTGGTTAAATCTAGAAATATAAAAATTGTCGTCGTATTCTGAAACCGGGAGTCCCGCGGCTGCATGGTTAGTTCCTACGAGTTACATTGGTCCCGTGGGAGGTGTTGATGCCACCCACGGGGACGTTCGGGGGCAGTTTCGATTTTTCATCCTCTAACACCAATGTTTTAAGCCTAAGTCTAGAAATATACAAATTATCATTAAATTCTCAAATCGGGAAACCCACGGCTGCGGGGTTAGTTCCTACGAGTTGCATTGGTCCCGTGGGAGGTGTTGGTGCCACCCACGGGGCCGTTCAGGGTTTGTTTTGAATTTCCACCCTCTAACACCATGCTTTGCTAAAATCTAAAAATATAAAAATTATCATTGCATTCTCAAACCGGGAGTCTCGTGGATGCGCGGTCAGTTACACCAAGTTATATTGGTCCGGTGGGAGGTATTGTCGCCACCCACGGGGCTGTTCGGGAGATGTTTTGGGTTTTCACCCACTAACGCCATATTTTTAAGTATAAGTCTAGAAATATGCAAATTATCATTGTATTCTCAAACCGAAAGTCCCGGGGTTGCGCGGCGAGTTCCTACGAGTTACATATGTCCCGTGGGAGGTGTTGGTGCCACCCACGGGTCCTTTCGGCGGCTGTTTCGAGTTTTCATCCATTAACACCATGTTTTTAAACCTAAGTCTAGAATTAAGCAAATTACCGTCGTATTCTCAAAACGGGAGTCCCGCGACTGCGCGGCCAGTTCCTACGAGTAACATTGGTCCTGTGGGAGGTGTTGGTGCCACCCACGGGGCCGTTCGGGGGGTTGTTTCGAGTTTTCACCCACTAATGCCGTGTTTTAAGCCTAAGTCTAGAAATATGCCAATTACCGTCATGTTCTGAAACCGAGAGTCCCGCGACTGTGTGGTTAGTTCCTACGAGTTACATTGGTGACATGGGAGGTGTTGATCCCACTCACGGGGCCATTCGGGGGCTGTTTCGAGTTTTCACCCTCTAACGCCATGTTTTTAAGCCTAAGCCTAGAAATATTCAAAGAACTGTTGTATTCTCAAACCGGGAGTCCCGCGGCTTCGTGGTCAGTTCCTACGAGTTACATTGGTCTAGTGGGAGGTGATGGTGCCACCCACGGGGCCGTTCGGGGGCTGTCTCGAGTTTTCACCCTCTAACGCCATGTTTTTAAGCCTAAGTCTAGAAAAATGCAAATTATCATCGTATTCTCAAACCCTAAGACCCGCGGCTGCGGGGTCACTTCCTACGAGTTACATTGGTCCCGTGGGAGGTGTTGGTGCCACCCACGGGGTCGTTCGGGGGATATTTTGGGTTTTCATCCTCTAACGCCATGCTTTTAAGACTAAGTCTAGAAATAAGTAAATTTTCATCATATTTTAAAACCAGGAGACCTGCGACGGCGGGGGTCAGTTCCTATGAGATACATTGGTCCCGTGGGAGGTGTTGGTGCTACCCACGAGGCCGTTAGGGGGTTGTTTCGAGTTTTCACCCTCTAACGCCATGTTTTTCTTAAATCTAGAAATATGCAAATTATCATCGTATTCTCAAATCGGGAGTCTCGCGGCTGCGCGGTCAGTTCCTACGAGATACATTGGTCCTGTGGGAGGTGTTGGCGCCACACACGGGGCCGTTTGGGGGCTATTTTGGGTTTTCACTCTCTAACGCCATATTTTTAAGTCTAAGTCTAGAAATAGGCAAATTACCGTCGTATTCTCAAACCGGGAGTCCCGCGGCTGCGTGGTCAGTTCCTACGAGTTACATTGGTCCCGTGGGAGGTGTTGATGCCACCCACGAGGCCGTTCGGGGGCTATTTCAAGTTGTCACCCTCTAACGCCATTTGTTTTAAGTATGAGTCTAGAAATATACAAATTATAGTTGAATTATCAAACCGAGAGTCCGGGGGGCTGCGCGGCCAGTTCCTACGAGTTACGTTAGTCCCGTGGGAGGTGTTGGAGCCACCCACGGGGCAGTTCGGGGACAGTTTCGAGTTTTCACCCACTAACTCCAGGTTTTTAAGCCTAAGTATAGAATTATGAAAATTACCGTCGTATTCAGATATCGGGAGTCCCACGGCTTCACGAGCAGTTCCTAAGAGTCACATTGGTCCTGTGGGAGGTGTTGGTGCCACCCACGGGGCCGTTCGGGGGCTGTTTCGAGTTTTCACCGACTAACGCCATGTTTTTAAGCCTAATTCTAAAATTATGCAAATAATCATCCTATTCTCAAACCGGGGGTTGTTTTAGGTTTTCACCCACTAATACCGTGTTTTTAAGCCTAAGTCTAGAAATATACAAATTTACGTCGTATTCTCAAATCGGGAGTCCCGCAGCTGCGTGGTCAGTTCCTACGAGTTACATTGGTCTAGTGGGAGGTGATGGTGTCACCCACGGGGCCATTCGGGGGTTGTCTCGAGTTTTCACCCTCTAACGCCATGTTTTATTTAAATCTAAAAATATGCAAATTATCATCGGTTTCTCAAATCGGGAGTCTCGCGCATGCACGGTCAGTTACTACTACTTACATTGGTCACGTGGGAGGTGTTGGTTCCACCCACGGGGCCGTTCGGGGTTTGTTTCGAGTTTTCACCCTCTAACGCCATGTTTTTAAGTATAAGTCTAAAAATATGCAAATTATCAACGTATTCTCAAACTGGGAGTCCCGGGGATACACGATCAGTTACAACGAGTTACGTTATGCCCGTGGGAGGTGTTGGTGCCACCCACGGGGCCGTTCGGGGGCTGTTTCGAGTTTTCACCGACTAATGCCATGTTTTTAAGCCTAAGTAAAAAATTATGAAAAGTACCGTAGTATTCTCAAACCGGGAGTCCCGCGGCTGCGCGACCAGTTCCTACGAGTCACATTGGTCCCATGGGAGGTGTTGGTGCCACCCACGGGGCATTTCGGGGGTTATTTCAGGTTTTCACCCACTAACACCGTGTTTTTAAGCCTTAGTCTAGAAATAATTAAATTACCGTCGTATTCTCAAACCGGGAGTTCCGCGGCTGCGTGGTCAGTTTCTACGAGTTATATTTGTCTCGTGGGAGGTGTTGATGCCACTCACGGGGCCATTCGGGGGCTGTTTCGAGTTTTCACGCTCTAACGCCATGTTTTTAAGCCTAAGTCTAGAAATATGCAAATTACCGTTGTATTCTCAAATCGAGAGTCCTGCGGCTGCGTGGTCAGTTCCTATGAGTTACGTTGGTTCCGTGGGAGGTATTAGTGCCACCCCCGGGGCCATTCGGGGGCTGTTTCGAGTTTTCACCCTCTAACGCCATGTTTTTAAGCCTAAGTTTAGAAATATGCAAATTATCATCGTATTCTCAAACCGGGAGACCCGCGGCTGCGGGGTTAGTTCCTAAAAGTTACATTGGTCCCGTGGGAGGTGTTGGTGCCACCCACGGGGCCGTTCGGGGGTTGTTTCGAGTTTTCACTCTCTATCGCCATGTTTTGCTTAAATCTAAAAATATGCAAATTATCATCGTAGTCTCAAACCGGGAGTCTCGCGGATCCGCGGTCAGTTACTACAAGTTACATTGGTCCCATGGGAGGTGTTGGCGCCACCCCCGGGGCTGTTCGAGGGCTGTTTTGGGTTTTCACCCACTAACGTCATGTTTTTAAGTATAAGTTTAGAAATATGCAAATTATCCTTTTATTCTTAAACCGGGAGTCCCGGGGCTACGCGGCCAGTTCCTACGAGTTACATTAGTCCCGTGGGAGGTGTTGGTGCCACCCACGGGGCCGTTTGGGGGTTGTTTCGAGTTTCACCCTCTATCGCCATGTTGTGCCTAAATCTAAAAATATGTAAATTATCATCGTATTCTCAAATTGGGAGTTTCACAGATGCGCGGTCAGTTACTCTAAGTTACATTGGTCCCATGGGAGGTGTTGGCGCCACCCACGGGGCTGTTCGGCGACTGTTTTGGGTTTTCACCCACAAACGCCATATTTTTAAGTATAAGTCTAGAAATACACAAATTATCATTGTATTCTCAAATCGGGAGTCTCGGGGCTGCGCGGCCAGTTCCTACGAGTTACATTAGTCCCGTGGGAGGTGTTGGTGCCACCCACGGGTCCGTTCGGAGGTTGTTTCGAGTTTTCACCCACTAACGCCATGTTTTTAAGCCTAAGTCTAGAAATATGAAATTACCATCGTATTCTCACACCGGGAATCCCACGGCTGCGTGGTCAGTTCCTACGAGTTACTTGGTCCCGTGGAAGGTGTTGGTGCCACCCACGGGGCCATTCGGGGGTTGTTTCGAGTTTTCACCCTCTATCGCCATATTTTGCTTAAATCTAAAAATATGCAAATTATCATCGTATTCTCAAACCGGGAGTCTCGCGGATGCGCGATCAGTTACTACTAGTTACATTGGTCCCATGGGAGGTGTTGGTGCTACCCACGGGGCTGTTCGGTGACTGTTTTGGGTTTTCACCCTCTAACGCCATATTTTTAAGTATAAGTCTAGAAATATGCAAATTATCGTTGTATTCTCAACCCGAGAGTCCAAAGGCTACGCGGCCAGTTCTTACGAGTTACATTAGTACCGTGGGAGGTGTTGGTGCCACCCACGGGGCCGTTTGGGGGGTGTTTCGAGTTTTCACCCACCAACACCATGTTTTTAAGCCTAAGTCTAGAATTATGCCAATTACCGTCGTATTCTCAAACCAAGAGTCTTGGGACTGCGCGACCAGTTCCTACGAGTCACATTGGTCCCGTAGGAGGTGTTGGTGCCACCCACGGGGCCGTTCGGGGGGTTGTTTCGAGATTTCACCCACTAATGCCCTGTTTTAAGCCTAAGTCTATAAATATGCAAATTACCGTCCTATTCTCAAATCGGGAGTCCAGCGGTAGCATGGTCAGTTCCTACGAGTTACATTGGTCCCGTGGAAGGTGTTGGTGCCACCCCTGGTGCCGTTCGGGGCTTGTTTTGAGGTTTCACCCTTTATCGCCAAGTTTTACTTAAATAAAAAAATATGCAAATTATCGTCGTATTGTCAAATCGGAAGTCTCGCGGATGCGTGGTCAGTTACTACTAGTTACATTTGTCCCGTGGGAGGTGTTGGCGCTACCCACGGGGCTGTTCGTGGGATGTTTTGGGTTTTCACCCTCTAACGCCATGTTTTTAAGTATAAGTCTAGAAATATGCAAATTATTGTTGTATTCTCAAACTGAGAGTCCCAGGGCTACGCGGCCAGTTCCTACGAGTTACATTAGTACCGTGGGAGGTGTTGGTGCCACCCACGGGGTCGTTCGGGGGCTGTTTCGAGTTTTCACCCACTAACGCCATGTTTTTTGAATTATGCCAATTACCGTTGTATTCTCAAATCGGGAGTCCTGCGGCAGCGTGGTCAGTTCCTACGTGTTACGTTGGTCCCGTGGAAGGTGTTGATGCCACCCCTAGTGTCGTTCGGGGCTTGTTTTGAGGTTTCACCCTTTATCGCCATGTTTTGCTTAAATAAAAAAATATGCAAATTTTCGTCGTATTGTCAAATCGGAAGTCTCGCGGATGCGCGGTCAGTTACTACTAGTTACATTTGTCCCGTGGGAGGTGTTGGCGCTACCCACGGGGCTGTTCGCGGGCTTTTTTTGGTTTTCACCCTCTAACGCCATGTTTTTAAGTATAAGTCTAGAAATATGCAAATTATCATTGTATTTTCAAACGGAGAATCCCGGGGCTGCGCCCTCCAGTTCCTACGAGTTACGTTAGTCCCGTGGGAGGTGTTGGTGCCTCCCACTGGGTCGTTCGGGGGCTGTTTTGAGTTTTCACCCACTAACGCCATGTTTTTAAGACTAAGTCTAGAAGTATGCAAATTACCGTCGTATTCTCAAATCGGGAGTCCCACGGGTGCGTGACCAGTTCCTACGAGTCACATTGGTCTCGTGGGAGGTGTTGGTGCCACCCATGGGGCCGTTCGGGGGTTGTTTCGTGTTTTCATCCACTGACGTCGTGTTTTTAAGCCTAAGTCTAGAAATATGCAAATTACCATCGTATTCTCAAATCGGGAGTCCTGCGGTAGCGTGGTCAGTTCCTACGAGTTACGTTGGTCCCGTGGGAGGTGTTGGTGCCACCCCCGGGGCCATTCGGGGGCTGTTTCGAGTTTTCATCCTCTATCTCCATGTTTTTAAGCCTAAGTTTAGAAATATGCAAATTATCTTTGTATTCTCAAACCGGGAGACCCGCGGCTGTGGGGTTAGTTCCTACAAGTTACATTGATCCCGTGGGAGGTCTTGGTACCACCCACGGGGCCGTTCGACAGTTGTTTCGAGCTTTCCCCTCTATCGCCATGTTTTGCATAAATCTAAAAATTGGCAAATTATCATCGTATTCTCAAACCGGGAGTCTCGCAGATGCGCGGTCAGTTACTATAAGTTACGTTGGTCCCGTGGGAGGTGTTGACGCCAACCACGGGGCTATTCGGGGGTTGTTTTGGACTTTCACCCACTAACGCCATGTTTTTAAGTATAAGTCTAGGAATACACAAATTATCATTGTATTCTCAAACCGGAGTCCCGGGGTTGCGTGGCCAGTTCCTACGAGTTACATTAGTCCCGTGGGAGGTGTTGGTGGCACCCACGGGTCCTCTCGGAGGCTGTTTCGAGTTTTCACCCACTAACGCCATGATTTCAAGCCTAAGTGTAGAATTATGCAAATTACCATCGTATTCTCAAACCGGGAGTCCCGCGACTGCGCGACCAGTTCCTACTAGTCACATTGGTCTTGTGGAAGGTGTTGGTGCCACCCACGGGGCCATTCAGGGGGGTTGTTTCGAGTTTTCACCCACTAATGCCGTGTTTTAAGACTAAGTCTATAAATATATAAATTACCGTCATATTCTCAAAGCGGGAGTCCCGCGACTGCGTGGTCAGTTCCTACGAGTTACATTGGTCCTGTGGGAGGTGTTGACGCCACTCACGGGGCCGTTCGGGGGCGGCTTCGAGTTTTCACCCTCTAACATCATGTTTTTAAGCCTAAGTCTAGGAATATTCAAATTACCATCATATTCGAAAATCGGGAGTCCCGCGACTGCGTGGTCAGTTCCTACGAGTTTCTTGGTCCTGTGGGAGGTGTTGGTGCCACCCCCGGGGCCATTCGGGGGCTGTTTCGAGTTTTCACCCTCTAACGCCATATTTTTAAGGCTAAGTTTAGAAATATGCAAATTATCATCGTATTCTAAAATAGGGAGACCCGCTGCCACGGAGTTAGTTCCTACAAGTTACATTGCTCCCGTGGGAGGTATTTGTGCCACCCATGGGGCCGTTCGGGGGTTGTTTTGAGTTTTCACCCTCTTTCGCCATGTTTTGCTTAAATCTAAAAATATGCAAATTATCGTCGTATTCTCAAACCGGGAGTCTCGCGGATGCGCAGTCACTTGCTACTAGTTACATTGGTACCGTGGGAGGTGTTGGCACTACCCACGGGGCTGTTCGCGGGCTGTTTTGGGTTTTCACCCTCTAATGCCATGTTTTTAAGTATAAGTCTACAAATTTGCAAATTATCATTGTATTCTCAAATCGAGAGTCCCAGGGCTACGCGACCAGTTCCTACGAGTTACATTAGTACCGTGGGAGGTGTTGGTGCCACCCACGGGGCCGTTCAGGGGATGTTTCGAGTTTTTACCCACTAATGCCATGTTTTTAAGGCTAAGTATAGAAACATGCCAATTACCGTCGTATTCTCAAATCGGGAGTCCCGCGACTGCGCGACCAGTTCCTACGAGTCACATTGGTCCCGTGGGAGGTGTTTCGAGTTTTCACCCACTAATGCCGTGTTTTAAGCCTAAGTCTAGAAATAAGCAAATTACCATTGTATTCTCAAATCTGGAGTCCCGTGGCTGCGTGGTCAGTTCCTAAGAGTTACGTTGGTCCCGTGGGAGGTCTTGGTGCCACCCCCGGGGCCATTCGGGGGATGTTTCGAGTTTTCACCATCTAACGCCATGTTTTTAAGCCTAAGTTTAGAAATATCTAAATTATCGTCGTATTCTCAAATCGGGAGACCCGCGGCTGTGGGGTTAGTTCCTACAAGTTACATTGGTTCCGTGGGAGTTGTTGGTGCCACCCACGGGGCCGTTCGGGGGTTGTTTCGAGTTTTCACCCTCTATCGCCATGTTTTTCTTAAATCTAAAAATAGGCAAATTATCGTCGTATTCTCAAACTGGGAGTCTCGCAGATGTACGATCAGTTACTACAAGTTACATTGGTCCCGTGGGAGGCGTTGGCGCCACCCCCGGGGCTGTTCGAGGGTTGTTTTTGGTTTTCACCCACTAACGCCATGTTTTTAAGTATAAGTCTAGAAATATGCAAATTATCCTTTTATTCTCAAACCGGGAGTCCCGAGGCTGCGCGACCAGTTCCTACGAGTTACATTAGTCCCGTGGGAGGTGTTGGTGCCACCCACGGGGCCGTTCGGGGGTTGTTTCGAGTTTTCACCCTCTATCGCCATGTTGTGCTTAAATCTAAAAATATGCAAATTATCGTCGTATTCTCAAATCGAGAGTCTCGCGGATGCGCGGTCAGTTACTACGAGTTACATTGGTCCCTTGGGAGGTGTTGGCGCCACCCACGGGGCTGTTCGGGGACTGTTTTGGGTTTTCACCCACAAACGCCATGTTTTTAAGTACAAGTCTAGAAATACGTAAATTATCATTGTATTCTCAAATCGAGAGTCCCGGGGCTGTGCGACCAGTTCCTACGAGTTACATTAGTCCCGTGGAAGGTGTTGGTGCCACCCACTGGTCCGTTCGGAGGTTGTTTCAAGTTTTCACCCACTAACGCCATGTTTTTAAGCCTAAGTCTAGAATTATGCAAATTACCGTCGTATTCTCAAACCGGGAGTCCCGCGACTGTGCGACCAGTTCCTACGAGCCACATTGGTCCTGTGGGAGGTGTTGGTGCCACCCATGGGACCGTTCGGGGGGTTGTTTCGAGTTTTCACCCATTAATACCGTGTTTTAAGACTAACTCTAGAAATATACAAATTACCATCGTATTCTCAAATCGGGAGTCCCGCGACTGCGTGGTCAGTTCTTACGAGTTATATTGGTCCCGTGGGAGGTATTGATGCCACTCACGGGGCCGTTCGGGGGCTGTTTCGAGTTTTCACCCTCTAACACCATGTTTTTAAGCCAAAGTCTAGAAATATGCAAATTACCATCGTATTCGCAAATCGGGAGTCTCGCAGCTGCGTGGTCAGTTCCCACGAGTTACTTGGTCCTGTGGGAGGTGTTGGTGCCACCCATGGGACCGTTCGGGGGTTATTTCGAGTTTTCACCCACTAATACCGTGTTTAAGACTAACTCTAGAAATATGCAAATTACCATCGTATTCTCAAATCGGGAGTCCTGCGACTGCGTGGTCAGTTCCTAAGAATTATATTGGTCCCGTGGGAGGTATTGATGCCACTCACGGGGCCGTTCGGGGGCTGTTTCGAGTTTTCACCCTCTAACACCATGTTTTTAAGCCAAAGTCTAGAAATATGCAAATTACCATCGTATTCGCAAATCGGGAGTCCCGCGGCTGCGTGGTCAGTTCCTACGAGTTACTTGGTCCTGTGGGAGGTGTTGGTGCCACCCTCGGGGCCATTCGGGGGCTGTTTCGAGTTTTCACCCACTAACGCCATGTTTTTAAGCCTACGTTTAGAAATATGCAAATTATCATCGTATTCTCAAACCGGGAGACTCGCGGCTGCGGGGTTAGTTCCTACAAGTTACATTTCTCCCGTTGGAGGTGTTGATGCCACCCACGAAGCCGTTCGGGGGTTGTTTCGAGTTTTCACCCTCTATCGCCATGTTTTGCTTAAATATAAAAATATGGAAATTATCATCGTATTCTCAAATAGGTAGTCTTGCGGATTCACGGTCAGTTACTACTAGTTACATTGGTCCCGTGGGCGGTGTTGGCGCTACCCACGGGGTTGTTCGTGGGATGTTTTGGGTTTTCACCCTCTAACGCCATGTTTTTAAGTATAAGTCTAGAAATATGCAAATTATCGTTGTATTCTCAAACTGAGAGTCCCAGGGCTATGCGGCCAGTTCCTACGAGTTACATTAGTACCGTGGGAGGTGTTGGTTCCACCCACGGGGCCGTTCCAGGGTTGTTTCGAGTTTTCACCCACTAACGCCATGTTTTTAGAATTATGCTAATTACCAACGTATTCTCGAACCGAGAGTCCCGCGACAGCGCAACCAGTTCCTACGAGTCACATTGGTCCCGTGGGAGGTGTTGGTACCACCCATGGGCCCGTTCGGGGGTTGTTTCGGGTTTTCACCCACTAATGCTGTGTTTTAAGCCTGAGTCTAGAAATATGCAAATTACCATCGTATTCTCAAATCGGGGTTCCCGCGGCTCCGTGGTTAGTTCCTACGAGTTACGTTGGTCCCGTGGGAGGTGTTTGAGCCACCCCTGGGGCCGTTCGGGGGTTGTTTCGAGTTTTCACCCATTATCGCCATATTTTGCTTAAATCTAAAAATATTCAAATTTTTGTCATATTCTTAAATCGGGAGTCTCGCGGATGCGCGATCAGTTACTACTAGTTACATTAGTCCCGTGGGAGGTGTTGACGCTACCCACGGGGCTGTTCGCGGGCTATTTTGGATTTTCACCCTCTAATGCCATGTTTTTAAGTATAAGTCTAGAAATATGCAAATTATCATTGTATTTTCAAATCGAGAGTCCTGGGACTGTACAGCCAGTTCCTTCGAGTTACATTAGTACCATGGGAGGTTTTGGTGCCACCCACGGGGCCGTTCGGGGGCTGTTTCGAGTTTTCACTCACTAACGCCTTGTTTTTAAGCCTAAGTCTATAATTATGCAAATTACTATCATATTCTCAAACCGGGAGTCTCGCGGCTGCGTTGCTAGTTCTTACGAGTCACATTGGTCCCGTGGGAGATGTGGCGCCTCCCACGGGGCCGTTCGGGGGTTGTTTCGGGTTTTCACCCACTAACGCCGTGTTTTTAAGCCTAAGTCTAGAAATATGCAAAGTACCATCGTATTCTCAAATCGGGAGTCCCGCGGCTACGTGTTTAGTTCCTACGAGTTATGTTGGTCCCATGAGAGGTGTTGGTGCCACCCCCTAGGCCATTCGGGGGCTGTTTCGAGTTTTCACCCTCCAACGCCATCTTTTTAAGCCTAAGTCTAGAAATATGAAAATTATTGTCGTATTCTCTAACCAGGAGACCCACGGCTATGGGGTCACTTCCTACGAGTTACATTGGTCCCGTGGGAGGTATTGGTGCCACCCACGGGGCCGTTCGGGGGTTTATTCGAGTTTTCACCCTCTAACGCCATGTTTTGATTAAATCTAAAAATATGCAAATTATCATGGTATTCTCAAACCAGGAGTCTCACGGATGCGCGGTCAGTTACTACAAGTTACATTGGTCCCATGGGAGGTGTTGGCGCCACCCACGGGGGTGTTTGGGGGTTGTTTTGGGTTTTCACCCTCTAACGCCATCTTTTTAATTATAAGTCTAGGAATATGCAAATTATCATTATATTCTCAACCCGGGAGTTACAGGGCTACGCGCCCAGTTCCTACGAGTTACATTAGTACTGTGGGAGGTGTTGGTGCCACCCATGGGGCCGTTCGGGGGTTGTTTCAAGTTTTCAATCACTAACGCCATGTTTTTAAGCCTAAGTTTAGATTTTTGCAAATTACCATCGTATTCTTAAACCGGGAGTCCTGCGGCTGTGTAGCTAGTTCCTATGAGTCACATTGGTCCCGTGGGAGGTGTTGGTGCCTCCCACGGGCCCATTCGGGGGTTGTTTCGGGTTTTTACCCACTAACGCCGTGTTTTTAAGCCTAAGTCTAGAAATATGCAAATTACCATCGTATTCTCAAATCGGGAGTTTCGCAGCTGCGTGGTCAGTTCCTACGAGTTACGTTGGTCCCATGGGAGGTGTTGGTGGCACCCTAGGGCCTTTCGGGCTGTTTCGAGTTTTCACCCTCCAACGCCATCTTTTTAAGCCTAAGTCTAGAAATATGAAAATTATCTTCGTATTCTCTAACCAGGAGACCCGCGGCTACGAGGTCAGTTCCTACGAGTTACATAATCCCGTGGGAGGTATTGGTGCCGCCCACGGGGCCGTTCGGGGGTTGTTTCGACTTTTCACCCACTAACGCCATGTTTGTAAGCCATAGTCTAGAATTATTCAAATTACCGTCGTATTCTCAAACCGGGAGTCCCGCGGTTGCACTGCCAGTTCCTACGAGTCACATTGGTCCCGTGGGAGGTGTTGGCGCCACCCATGGGGCTGTTCGGATGCTAACGCCATGTTTTTAAGCCTAGGTGTAGAAATATGCAAATTACCGTCGTATTCTCAAACCGGGAGTTCCGCGGTTGTGCGGTCAGTTCCTACGAGTTACATTCATCCCGTGGGAGGTGTTGGTGCCACCCACGAGACCGTTCGGGGGCTGTTTCGAGTTTTACCCCACTAACGCCATATTTTTAAGCCTAAGTCTAGAATTATGCAAATTACCGTCGTATTCTCAAATCGAAAGTCCCGCGGATGCGTGACCAGTTCTTATCAGTCACATTGGTCCCGTGGGAGGTGTTGGTGCCACCCACGGGGGTTGTTTCGGCTTTTTAATCACTAACGCCGTGTTTATAAGCCTAAGTCTAGAAATATATAAATTACCGTCGTATTCTCAAACCGAGAGTCCCGCGGCTGTGTGGTCAGTTCCTACGAGTTACGTTGGTCCCGTGGGGGGGTTGGGGGTTGGTGCCACCCTCGGGGCCAGTCGGCGGCTTTTTTGAGTTTTCACCCTCTAACGCTATCTTTTTAAGCCTAAATCTAGAAGTATGCAAATTATCGTCGTATTCTCAAATCGGGAGACCCGTGGCGATGGGGTCAGCTCCTACGAGTTACATTGGTCCCTTGGGAGGTGTTGGTGCCACCCACGGGTCCGTTCGGGGGTTGTTTCGTGTTTTCACCATATAACGCCATGTTTTTCTTAAGTCTACATATATGCAAATTATTGTCGTATTCTCAAACCGAGAGTCTCATGGCTGCGCGGTCAGTTCCGACGAGTTATATTGGTCCCGTGGGAGGTGTTGGCTCCACCCACGGGGCCGTTTGGGGGCTGTTTTGGGTTTTCACCCTCTAAAGCCATGTTTCTAAGCCTAAGTTTAGAAATATGCAAATTACCATCGTATTCTCAAATCGAGAGTCCCGCGGCTGCGTGGTCAGTTCCTACAAGTTACATTGGTCCCGTGGGAGGTGTTGATGCCACTCACAAGGCCATTCGGGGGCTGTTTCGAGTTTTCTCCCTCTAACGCCATATTTTTAAGCCTAAGTCTAGCAATATGCAAATTATCGTCATATTCTCAAACTGGGAGACCCACGGCTGCGGGGTTAGTTCCTACAAGTTACATTGGTCCCGTGGGAGGTTTTGGTGCCACCTACGGGGCCGTTCGGGGGTTGTTTCGAGTTTGCACCCTCTAACGCCATTTTTTAATCCTAAGTTTAGAAATATGCAAATTACTGTCGTATTCTCAAAGCGGGAGTCCCGCGATTGCGTGGTCAATTCCTACGAGTTACATTGGTCCCGTGGGAGGTGTTGTTGCCACTCACGGGGCCGTTCGGGGGGTGTTTCGAGGTTTCACCCTCTAACGCCATGTTTTTTAGCATAAGTCTAGAAATATGCAAATTATTGTCATATTCTCGAACTGGGAGACCCACGACTGCGGGGTTAGTTCCTATAAGTTACATTGGTTCCCCGGGAGGTGTTGGTGCCACCCACAGGGCCGTTCGGGGGTTGTTTCGAGTTTTCACCCTCTAACGCCATGTTTTGCTTAAATCTAAAAATATGAAAATTATCATCATATTCTCAAACCGGGAGACTCACGGATGCGCGGTCAGTTACTAAGAGTTGCATTGGTCCCGTGGGAGGTGTTGGCGCCACCCTCGGTGCTATTCGGTCGCTATTTTGGGTTTTCACCCACTAACGCCATGTTTTAAAGTATAAGTCTGGTAATATGCGAATTATAATTATATTATCAAACCGGGAGTTTCGGGGATGCGCGACCAGTTCCTACGAGTTACATTAGTCCCGTGGGAGGTGTTGGTGCCACCCACGGGGCCGTTCGGGGGTTGTTTCGAGTTTTCACCCACTAACGCCATGTTTTTAAGTCTAAGGCTAGAATTATGCAAATTACCATCGTATTCTCAAATCGGGAGTCCCGCGGCTGCGCGGCGAGTTCCTACGGGTCACATTGGTCCCGTGGGAGGTGTTGGTACCACCCACGGGGCCTTTCGGGGGTTTGTTTCGGGTTTTCACCCACTAATGCCAGGTTTTTAAGCCTAAGTCTAGAAATATGCAAATTACCATCGTATTCTCAAATCAGGAGTCCCACGGCTGCGTGGTCAGTTCCTATGAGTTACGTTGGTCCCGTGGGAGGTGTTAGTGCCACCCCCAGGGCCATTCGGGGGCTGTTTCGAGTTTTCACCCTCTAACGCCATCTTTTTAAGCCTAAGTCTAGAAATATGAAAATTATCGTTGCATTCTCTGACCAGGAGACCCGCAGCTGCGGGGTCAGTTCCTATGAGTTACACTGGTACCGCGGGAGGTGTTGGTGCCACCCACAGGGCCAATCGGGGGTTGTTTCGAGTTTTCCCCTTCTAACGCCATGTTTTTCTTAAGTCTAGAAATATGGAAATTATCGTCGTCTTCTCAAACCGAGAGTCTCGCGGCTACGCGGTCAGTTCCTACGAGTTACATTGGTCCTGTGGGAGGTGTTAGCGCCACCCAAGGGGCCGTTCGGGGGATGTTTTGGGTTTTCACCCTTTAACGCCATGTTTCTAAGCCTAAGTCTAGAAATATGCAATTTACCATCTTATTCTCAAACCGAGAGTCCCGTGGCTGCATGGTCAGTTCCTACGAGTTCCATTGGTCTCGTGGGTGGTGATGATGCCACCCACGGGGTAGTTCGGGGACTATTTCGAGTTTTCACCCTCTAACGCCATGTTTTTAAGTCTAAGTCTAGAACTATGCAAATTAGCATCGTATTCTCAAATCGGGAGCCCCGCGGTTACGGGGTCAGTTCCTACGAGTTACATCGGTCCCGTGGGAGGTGTTGTTTCCACCCACGGGGCCGTTCGGGGGCTGTTTTCCGTTTTCACCCTCTAACGCCATGTTTTTAAGCCTAAGTTTAGAAATATGCAAATTACCATCGTATTCTCAAACCGGGAGTCCCACGACTGCGTGGTTAGTTCCTACGAGTTACATTGGTCCCGTGGGAGGTGTTGATGCCACTCACGGGGCCGTTCGGGGGCTGTTTCGTGTTTTCACCCTCTAACGCCATGTTTTTAAGCCTAAGTCTAGAAATATGAAAATTATCATCATATTCTCAGACTGGTAGACCCACGGATGCGGGGTTAGAGCCTATAAGTTACATTGGTCCCGTGGGGGGTGTTGGTGCCACCCAGGGGGCCGTTCGGGGGGTTGTTTCGAGTTTTCACCCTCTAACGCCATGTTTTGCTTAAATCTAAAAATATGCAAATTATCGTCGTATTCTCAAACCGGGAGTCTCGCGGATGCACGGTCAGTTAATATGAATTACATTGGTCCTGTGGGTGGTGTTGGCACCACCCACGGGGCTATTCGGGGGATATTTTTGTTTTTCAACCACTCACGCCATATTTTTAAGTATAAGTCTGGAAATACGTAAATTATCATTGTATTATCAAACCGAGAGTCCCGGGACCACGCGGCCAGTTCCTACGAGTTACATTAGTCCCATGGGAGGTGTTGGTGCCACCCACGGGGCCGTTCGGGGGTTGTTTCGAGTTTTCACCCACTAACGCAATGTTTTTAAGACTAAGTCTAGAATTATGAAAATTACCATCGTATTCTCAAACCGGGAATCTCGCGGCTGTGCGGCCAGTTCCTACGAGTCACATTGGTCCCGTGGGAGGTGTTGGTGCCACCCACGGGGCTGTTTGGTGGGTTGTTTCGAGTTTTCACCCACTAATACCGTGTTTTTAATGCTCAGTCTAGAAATATGCAAATTACCATCATATTCTCAAAGCGGGAGTCCCGCGGCTGCGTGGTCAGTTCCTACGAGTTACGTTGGTTCCGTGGGAGGTGTTGTGGCCACTCGCGGGGCCATTCGGGGGCTGTTTCGAGTTTCCTCCCTAAAATGCCATCTTTTTAAACCTAAGTCTAGAAATATGAAAATTATCATTGCATTCTCTAACCAGGAGACCCACGGCTGCGGGGTCAATTCCTACGAGTTACACTGGTATCGTGGGAGGTGTTGGTGCCACCTACGGGGTCGTTCAGGGGTTGTTTCCAGTTTTCACAATCTAACGCCATTTTTTCTTAAGTCTAGAAATATACAAATTATCATCGTCTTCTCAAACCGAGAGTCTCGCGACTGCGCGGACAGTTCCTACGAGTTACATTGGTCCCGTGGGAGGTGTTGGCACCACCCACAGGGCCGTTCGGGGGCTGTTTTGGGTTTTTAACCTCTAACGCCATGTTTTAAGCCTAAGTCTAGAAATATGCAAATTACCATCGTATTCTCAAACCGAGAGTCCCGCGGCTGCGTGGTCAGTTCCTACGAGTTCCATTGGTCTCGTGGGAGGTTATGATGCCACCCACGGGGCCGTTCGGGGGCTCTTTTGAGTTTTCACCCTCTAACGCCATGTTTTAAGCCTAAGTCTAGAAATATGCAAATTATCATCGTATTCTCAAATCGGGAGACCCGCGGCTGCGGGGTTTGTTCCTACGAGTTACATTGGTCCCGTGGGAGGTGTTGTTTCCACTCACGGGGCCGTTCGGGAGCTGTTTTGGGTTTTCACTCTCTAACACCGTGTTTTTAAGCTTAAGTTTTTAAATATGCAAATTACCTTCGTATTATCAAACCGGGAGTCCCGCGGCTGCGTGGTCAGTTCCTATGAGTTACATTGGTCCCGTGGGAGGTGTTGATGCCACCCACGGGGCCGTTCAGGGGCTGTTTCGAGTTTTCACCCTCTAACACCATGTTCTTAAGCCTAAGTCTAGAAATATGCAAATTATCCTCATATTCTCGAATCGAGAGACCCACTGCTGCGGGGTTAATTCCTAAAAGTTACATTGGTCCCGTGGGAGGTGTTGGTGCCACCCACGAGGCCGTTCGGGGGTTGTTTCGAGTTTTAACCCTCTGACGCCATGTTTTGCTTAAATATAAAAATATGCAAATTATCATCGTATTCTCAAACCGGGAGTCTCGCGGATGCGCGGTCAGTTACTACGAGTTACATTGGTCCCGTGGGAGGTGTTGGCGCCACCCACGGGGCTATTCGGTGGCTATTTTGGGTTTTCACCCACTAACGCCATGTTTTTAAGTATAAGTCTGTAAATATGCAAATTATCATTGTATTATCAAACCGGGAGTCCCGGGGCTACGCGGCCAGTTCTTACGAGTTACATTAGTCCCATGGGAGGTGTTGGTGCCACCCACGGGGCGGTTCGGGGATTGTTTCGAGTTTTCACCCACTAACGCTATGTTTTTAAGCCTAAGTCTAGAATTATGCAAATTACCATCGTATTCTCAAACCGGGAGTTCCGCGACTATGCATCCTGTTCTTACGAGTCACATTGATCCCGTGGGAGGCGTTGCCGCCACCCACGAGGCCGTTCGGGGGCGGTTTTGGGTTTTCACCCTCTAACGCCATGTTTTTAAGCCTATGTCTAGAAATATACAAATTACCGTCGTATTCTCAAATCGGGAGTCCCGCGGCTGTGCGGTCAGTTCCTATGAGTTACATTCGTCCCGTGGGAGGTGTTGGTGCCACCCACGGTGTCGTTCGGGGGCTGTTTTGAGTTTTCACACACTAACGCCATGTTTTTAAGCCTAAGTCTTGAATTATGCAAATTACCATCGTATTCTCAAACCGGGAGTCCCGCGGCTGCGTGGTCAGTTCCTACGAGTTACATTGGTCCCGTGGGAGGTGTTGATGCCACTCACAGGGCCATTCGGGGGCTGTTTCGAGTTTTCTCCCTCTAACGCCATATTTTTAAGCCTAAGTCTAGAAATATGCAAATTATCGTCATATTCTCAAACTGGGAGACCCACAGCTGCGGGATTAGTTCCTACAAGTTACATTGGTCCCGTGGGAGGTTTTGGTGCCACCTACGGGGCCGTTCGGGGGTTGTTTCGAGTTTTCACCCTCTAACGCCATTATTTAAGCCTAAGTTTAGAAATATGCAAATTACTGTCGTATTCTCAAACCGGGAGTCCCGCGATTGCGTTGTCAGTTCCTACGAGTTACATTGGTCCCGTGGGAGGTGTTGTTGCCACTCACGGGGCCGTTCGGGGGGTGTTTCGAGGTTTCACCCTCTAATGCCATGTTTTTTAGCATAAGTCTAGAAATATGCAAATTATTGTCATATTCTCAAACTGGGAGACCCACGACTGCGGGGTTAGTTCCTATAAGTTACATTGGTTCCCCGGGAGGTGTTGGTGCCACCCACAGGGCCGTTCAGAGGTTGTTTCGAGTTTTCACCCTCTAACGCCATGTTTTGCTTAAATCTAAAAATATGAAAATTATCATCGTATTCTCAAACTGGGAGTCTCACGGATGCGCGGTCAGTTACTAAGAGTTGCATTGGTCCCGTGGGAAGTGTTGGCGCCACCCTCGGTGCTATTCGGTCGCTATTTTGGGTTTTCACCCACTAACGCCATGTTTTAAAGTATAAGTCTGGTAATACGCAAATTATAATTATTTTATCAAACCGGGAGTTTCGGGGATGCGCGGCCAGTTCCTACGAGTTACATTAGTCCCGTGGGAGGTGTTGGTGCCACCCACGGGGCCGTTCGGGGGTTGTTTCAAGTTTTCACCCACTAACGCCATGTTTTTAAGCCTAAGTCTAGAATTATGCAAATTACCATCGTATTCTCAAATCGGGAGTCCCGCGGCTGCGCGGCGAGTTCGTACGGGTCACATTGGTCCCGTGGGAGGTGTTGGTGCCACCCACGGGGCCGTTCGGGGGTTTGTTTCGGGTTTTCACCCACTAATGCCGAGTTTTTAAGCCTAAGTCTAGAAATATGCAAATTACCATCGTATTCTCAAATCGGGATTCCCACGGCTGCGTGGTTAGTTCCTATGAGTTACGTTGGTCCTGTGGGAGGTGTTAGTGCCACCCCCAGGGCCATTCGGGGGCTGTTTCGAGTTTTCACCCTCTAAAGCCATCTTTTTAAGCCTAAGTCTAGAAATATGAAAATTATCGTTGCATTCTCTGACCAGGAGACCCGCAGCTGTGGGGTCAGTTCCTATGAGTTACATTGGTACCGCAGGAGGTGTTGGTGCCACCCACAGGGCCAATCGGGTGTTGTTTCGAGTTTTCCCCCTCTAACGCCATGTTTTTCTTAAGTCTATAAATATGCAAATTATCGTCGTCTTCTCAAACCGAGAGTCTCGCGGCTACGCGGTCAGTTCCTACGAGTTACATTGGTCCCGTGGGAGGTGTTAGCGCCACCCAAGGGGCCGTTCGGGGGCTGTTTTGGGTTTTCACCCTTTAACGCCATGTTTCTAAGCCTAAGTCTAGAAATATGCAATTTACCATCTTATTCTCAAACCGAGAGTCCCGTGGCTGCATGGTCAGTTCCTACGAGTTCCATTGGTCTCGTGGGAGGTGATGATGCCACCCACGGGGCCTCTAGGGGACTGTTTCGAGTTTACACCCTCTAACGCCATGTTTTTAAGTCTAAGTCTAGAACTATGCAAATTAGCATCGTATTCTCAAATCTGGAGCCCCGCGGTTACGAGGTCAGTTCCTACGAGTTACATCGGTCCCGTGGGAGGTGTTCTTTCCACCCACGGGGCCGTTCGGGGGCTGTTTTCCGTTTTCACCCTCTAACGCCATGTTTTTAAGCCTAAGTTTAGAAATATGCAAATTACCATCGTATTCTCAAACCGGGAGTCCCACGGCTGCGTGGTTAGTTCCTACGAGTTATATTGGTCCCGTGGGAGGTGTTGATGCCACTCACGGGGTCGTTCGGGGGCTGTTTCGAGTTTTCACCCTCTAACGCCATGTTTTTAAGCCTAAGTCTAGAAATATGCAAATTATCATCATATTCTCAGACCGGTAGACCCACGAATGCAGGGTTAGAGCCTATAAGTTACATTGGTCCCGTGGGGGGTGTTGGTGCCACCCACGGGGCCGTTCGGGGGGTTGTTTCGAGTTTTCACCCTCTAACGCCATGTTTTGCCTAAATCTAAAAATATGCAAATTATCGTCATATTCTCAAACCGGGAGTCTCGCGGATGCACGGTCAGTTACTATGAATTACATTGGTCCTATGGGAGGTGTTGCCACCACCCACGGGGCTATTCGGGGGATATTTTTGTTTTTCAACCACTAACGCCATATTTTTAAGGATAAGTCTGGAAATACGCAAATTATCATTGTATTATCAAACCGGGAGTCCCGGGGCTACGCGGCCAGTTCCTACGAGTTACATTAGTCCCGTGGGAGGTGTTGGTGCCACCCACGGGGCCGTTCGGGGGTTGTTTCGAGTTTTCACCCACTAACGCAATGTTTTTAAAACTAAGTCTAGAATTATGAAAATTACCATTGTATTCTCAAACCGGGAATCCCGCGGCTGCGCGGCCAGTTCCTACGAGTCACATTGGTCCCGTGGGAGGTGTTGGTGCCACCCATGGGGCTGTTCGGGGGGTTGTTTCGAGTTTTCACCCACTAATACCGTGTTTTTAATCCTAAGTCTAGAAATACGCAAATTACCATCGTATTCTCAAACCGGGAGTTCCGCGGCTGCGTGGTCAGTTCCTACGAGTTACGTTGGTTCCATGGGAGGTGTTGTGGCCACTCCCGGGGCCATTCGGGGGCTGTTTCGAGTTTCCTCCCTAAAATTCCATCATTTTAAGCCTAAGTCTAGAAATATGAAAATTATCATTGCATTCTCTAACCAGGAGACCCACGGCTGCGGGGTCAATTCCTACGAGTTACACTGGTATCGTGGGAGGTGTTGGTGCCACCTACGGGGTCGTTCAGGGGTTGTTTCCAGTTTTCACCCTCTAACGCCATTTTTTCTTAAGTCTAGAAATATAAAAATTATCGTCGTCTTCTCAAATCGAGAGTCTCGCGACTGCGCGGTCAGTTCCTACGAGTTACATTGGTCCCGTGGGAGGTGTTGACACCACCCACAGGGCCGTTCGGGGGCTATTTTGGGTTTTTAACCTCTAACGCCATGTTTTAAGCCTAAGTCTAGAAATATGCAAATTACCATCGTATTCTCAAACCGAGAGTCCCGCAGCTACGTGGTCAGTTCCTACGATTTCCATTGGTCTCGTGGGAGGTTATGATGCCACCCACGGGGCCGTTCGGGGGCTCTTTTGAGTTTTCACCCTCTAACGCCATGTTTTTAAGCCTAAGTCTAGAAATATGCAAATTATCATCGTATTCTCAAATCAGGAGACCCGCGGCTGCGGGGTTAGTTCCTACGAGTTACATTGGTCCCGTGGGAGGTGTTGTTTCCACTCACGGGGCCGTTCGGGGGCTGTTTTTGGTTTTCACTCTCTAACACCGTGTTTTTAAGCTTAAGTTTTTAAATATGCAAATTACCTTCGTATTATCAAACCGGGAGTCCCGCGGCTGCGTGGTCAGTTCCTATGAGTTACATTGGTCCCGTGGGAGGTGTTGATGCCACCCACGGGGCCGTTCGGGGGCTGTTTCGAGTTTTCACCCTCTAACACCATGTTCTTAAGCCTAAGTCTAGAAATATGCAAATTATCCTCACATTCTCGAACCGAGAGACCCACTGATGCGGGGTTAGTTCCTAAAAGTTACATTGGTCCCGTGGGAGGTGTTGGTGCCACCCACGAGGCCGTTCGGGGGTTGTTTCGAGTTTTAACCCTCTGACGCCATGTTTTGCTTAAATATAAAAATATGCAAATTATCGTCGTATTCTCAAACTGGGAGTCTCGCGGATGCGCGGTCAGTTACTACGAGTTACATTGGTCCCGTGGGAGGTGTTGGCGCCACCCACGGGGCTATTCGGGGGCTATTTTGGGTTTTCACCCACTAACGCCATGTTTTTAAGTATAAGTCTGTAAATATGCAAATTATCATTGTATTATCAAACTAGGAGTCCCGGGGCTGCGCGGCCAGTTCTTACGAGTTACATTAGTCCCGTGGGAGGTGTTGGTGCCACCCACGGGGCCGTTCGGGGATTGTTTCGAGTTTTCACCCACTAACGCTATGTTTTTAAGCCTAAGTCTAGAATTATGCAAATTACCATCGTATTCTCAAACCGGGAGTCCTGCGACTATGCAGCCAGTTCTTACGAGTCACATTGATCCCGTGGGAGGTGTTGCCACCACCCACGAGGCCGTTCGTGGGCGGTTTTGGGTTTTCACCCTCTAACGCCATGTTTTTAAGCCTATGTCTAGAAATATGGAAATTACCGTCGTATTCTCAAATCGGGAGTCCCGTGGCTGTGCGGTCAGTTCCTACGAGTTACATTCGTCCCGTGGGAGGTGTTGGTGCCACCCACGGTGCCGTTCGGGGGCTGTTTTGAGTTTTCACACACTAACGCCATGTTTTTAAGACTAAGTCTTGAATTATGCAAATTACCATCGTATTCTCAAATCGGGAGTCCCGCGGATGCGCGACCAGTTCCTATGAGTCATATTGGTCCCGTGGGAGGTGTTGGTGCCACCCACGGGGCCGTTCGGGGGTTGTTTCGAGTTTTCACCCACTAACACCGTGTTTTGCTTAAGTATAGAAATATTCAAATTATCGTCGTCTTCTCAAATCGGGAGTCTTGCGGCTGCGTGGGGAGTTCCTACGAGTTATATTGGTCCCGTGGAAGGTATTGGCGCCACCCACGGGGCCATTCGGGGGCTGTTTTGGGTTTTCACCCTCTAACGCTATGTTTGTAAGCCTAAGTCTAGAAATATGAAAATTACCATCGTATTCTCAAACCGAGAGTCTCGCGGCTCTGAGGTCAGTTCCTACGTGTTATATTTGTCTCGTGGGAGGTGATGGTGCCACCCACAGGGCTGTTCGGGGGCTGTTTCGAGTTTTCACCATCTAACGCCATGTTTTTAAGCCTAAGTCTAGAAATATATAAATTATCGTCGTATTCTCAAATTGGGAGACCCGCGGCTGCGGGGTCAGTTCCTACGAGTTACATTGGTCCCGTGGGAGGTGTTTTTGCCACCCACGGGGCCGTTCGGGGGCTGTTTTGGATTTTCACCCTCTAACACCGTGGTTTTAAGCCTAAGTCTAGATATATGCAAATTACCGTCGTATTCACAAATCGGGAGTCCTGCGGCTGCGTGGTCAGTTCCTACGAGTTACATTGGTCCCGTGGGAGGTGTTGATGCCACTCACGGGGCCGTTCGGGGGCTGTTTTGACTTTTCACCCTCTAACGCCATGTTTTTAAGCCTTAGTCTTAAAATATGCAAATTATCATCGTACTCTCAAATTGGGAGACCCAGGGACGCGGGGTAAGTTCCTACAAGTTACATTGGTCCCGTGGGAGGTGTTGGGGCCACCCACGGGGCCGTTCGGGGGTTGTTTCGAGTTTTCACCCTCTAACGCCATGTTTTTCTTAAATCTAAAAATATGCAAATTATCGTCGTATTCTCAAACCATGAGTCTCACGGATGCGCGGTCAGTTACTGCGAGTTACATTGGTCCCGTGGGAGGTATTGGCGCCACCCACGGGGCTGTTCGGGGGCTATTTTGGGTTTTCACCCACTAATGCCATATTTTTAAGTATAAGTCTAGAAATACACAAATTATCATCGTATTCTAAAATTAGGAGTCCCGGGGCTGTGCGGCCAGTTCCTACGAGTTACATTAATCTCGTGGGAGGTGTTGGTGCCACCCACGGGGCCGTTCGAGGACTGTTTCGAGTTTTCACCCACTAACGCCATGTTTTTAAGCCTAAGTCTAGAATTATGTAAATTACAGTCGTATTCTCAAACCGGGAGTCCCGCGGCTGCGCGGCCAAATCCTACGAGTCACATTGGTCCTGTGGGAGGTGTTGGTGCCACCCACGGGGCCGTTCGGGGGGGTTGTTTTGGGTTTTCATCAACTAATGCCATGTGTTTAAGCCTAAGTGTAGAAATATGTAAATTACCATCGTATTCTCAAAGCGGGAGTTCTGCGGCTGCGTGGTCAGTTCCTACGAGTTACGTTGGTCCCGTGGGAGGTGTTGGTGCCACCCCCGGAGCCATTCGAGGGTTGTTTCGAGTTTTCACCCTCTAACGCCATGTTTTTAAACCTAAGTTTAGAAATATGCAAATTATCGTCGTATTCTCAAATCGGGAGACCCGTGGCTCCGGGGTTAGTTACTATAAGTTACATTGGTCTCGTGGGAGGTGTTGGTGCCGCCCACGGGGTAGTTCGGGGGTTGTTTCGAGTTTTCACCCTCTAACGCCATATTTTTAAGCCTAAGTCTAGAAATATGCAAATTATCATCGTATTCTTAAATAGGGAGACCCACGGCTGCGGGCACTGCACCAAAATGACAAAATTGTCACCTTTCAGCCGGTCACCCTTGTCAAGGTCATTGACCGTGACAAAAAACACGCATTTTGTGTCACGGTCATTGACCTTGACACGACCGTGACAAAGATTTGTCACGGTCAATGATCGTGACAATTCTTTAAATAATTGTCACGGTCAATGACCTTGACACGACCGTGACAATGTTTGCAACAAAAACCCTTTCCCCCTTCTTTTTTCCCTCCCGCCGTTCCCTCCCTCTCTCTCTCTCTCGACGCTGCTCTCTCTCTCTCTACTTTCAGGTTTAATTCTCTCTCTCTCTCTCTCTCTCTCTCTCTCTCTCTCTCTTCCATTTATATATATGTTTGTGTGTATATATATGTGTGTATGTGTGTATATATGTGCGTGTGTGTGCGGGGGTAGGGGGTGGGGCAGGGTGGGGGCAGAGTGGGGGTAGGGGGTGGGGTAGGGTGGGGGTAGGGGGTTAAAAATGTAATATTATTTTGATACAACATTAATTTGTGTATGAGTTTCATAATTATAAATAATATCCAAAAATATTGGATAGCAATTTATTTTCATTCAAAATAAATAAGTAATTTTCTACAAATTTCATAAAAAAATGAAGGTCGGCTTAATATGTGATTTAAGTGTGAAATAATCGCTACATACTTATACTAATGGAGAAACAAACCATATATGACGTTTTTTATTTTTATTATATGCAAAATAACACATATAGGTATCACATGACTTTATATCCATCAAATAAAATTTTACCATAAAATATCATTTTGTGGAAGGCAAGATCTATTACAATATATTTACATACCTAAATGATTTTTTTTAAATGACATTAGAACAAAAAACTACAATAAGGGTTAAAATGGCATCCGAAATTGCTAAAAACATGAAAAATAAAATACCATTTAGTCTATGTTGTTGAAAAATTTGATCAAATTGGTGAGCCCTTCATATTTTAAAAATGTTGTTTTTATTCCTATTTAACTTTTCTTTCTATACACCGTTAATTATATTTAAAGTTTAATAAAATAGGAGTTATAGAAAGAAAAGTGGGGTTTAAAGAAAAATACTTTTTTTAAATTTTTGGTTCTGGTGCATAATTTTACTTTGTCACAATTAATTTATATGCCTCAAAGTTATTTTATCACTCTTAGTTTATATTTGTGATAATACTTTATGAACCACAACTTTAGGTTGATTATTTTAGAACTTAAACTTCAAGATACAAAAAATAATTCTATAGAACAGCTTAGATATCTTAACAAAACACATATCCAACATTGAATATGATTTATAAAAAGCACAAAACAATAGTAGAAATTCAATACATGAAATTAACATTGAGATTATTTTAAATAGACAGTCACTACTGTGTGTGTGTGTGTGTGTGTGTGGTGGGTGGGGGGCTATTGTGTGTGCGTGTGTATGTGGTGAGTGGGGGTGGGGGTGTGTGTGTATGTGGGGAGTTGGGTGTGTGTGTGTATGTGGTGAGTGGGGGGGTGTGGAGGGAGGGGTGTGTGTGTGTGTGTGTGTGTGTCTGTATGTGTATTTGAATTAACCCATGAATTTGTATTTTTGTATTTGAATTAACCCATGAATTTATTTTTGTATTTGAATTAACCCATGAATTTATTTTTGTATTTGAATTAACCCATTATATGAAACATACTTGAAATTAAATATAGTGCGCATAGATACTAGCCTTCTAGTTCTTATGCGTACGCATTCAATAGCCCTTAGACCCGTTCGAGAGTCATTACCCCTGTAATGAGATCTCTCAAATTGTCCCGTTTGGACAGTTTGAGACAGTATAATTTCCGTATAATATTCTTATTGGCTTAAAGTTGTTACTTTTGGAGGAAGTTTTGCAGTCGTATCTTAATGTTCTATGGGTACATACTAGATTGACAAGTGTGACTGTTATTTCAATTGACCAATTGAAATAACACTCACACCTGCCAATCTACGTCGTGTACTTGGAGAACTAAGGGGATATGCTGTCGAATTTTTTTCAAATCGTAACAATGTGCATGAGCTGTTAAGTATATTACAGAAAAATGCAGTCTTGAATGGTATAGGACCACTTACCCTTTAATAGGATAATTAAATGATGGGATAATTAAATAAAACATACTATAAATCTAAGTTTTGTTTACCTTTAATAGGTGTTTAGTTGTGGTAGCTGTGATGGGATATCCGAAATACAAAGAGTGGATGGGTGAGACTAATAGAATGGGGGATGTGTTTCGCAGATGTGCTAACGAATTTGTGAAATATGCAAAGAGATGTCGTAATGATGAAGAGTTTCCGTGTCTGTGTGCTAGGTGTAATAATGGTAAGGTGTTTGAGTGGAAAACAGTTGAACTACATTTGTTAAGATCGTGTATGAAAGATAGTTATCGATTTTGGAGTTTTCACGGTGAATTGAAAGTTCCTTTTGTCCCCGACCAACCTTCACAACAACCTTCAACAAGTAGAATAGATGTAGAAGGGGACGACGTAGATCATAATATGATAGAGTATTTAGTTGATGATGCGTACGGAGTTTATGAAGCTGAGGAGAATGAGGTTACTGATGATGTAGAAGATTCAAGTGCTCGTGAAGATAACACGATAAAACTTGACGATGACTACCATAGTTTAAATTTTAAGGCGACCCAACCGTTATACTCTGGTTGTGAGAAAGATCAAACAACTTTACATGCCATGGTTGGTTTGCACAGTTTGAAGACGCAGTACAGTTTGTCTGGCAATAGCGTGACGGGAATTCTGAAATGGGTGAAGGGCTTATTACCCAAGGTGAATACACTTCCAAATAGCTATCCTGTTATGGAGAACAGTTTGAAAGGTTTGGGAATGAAGTATAAATCGATTCATGCTTGTGTGTATGACTGCATACTATACCGAAAGGATTATGAAAATCTCGATCGTTGTCCGGTATGCGATGAACCTAGATATGTCCAATCTACTAGTAAAGAAGGCACAAGCTCAAAAGTGCCTCAAAAAGTATTGAAATATTTTCCCGTTGGGCCTAGATTAAAGCAATTTTTCACAGTACCATGGATTGCAGAGGCAATGACTTGGCATGCTAGGGCAGAAGTAGGGGGTAATATCATCCGTCATCCTATTGATTATACATGATTAATTTTGTAATATGCAGTAAATATGAAGCCTGTGAGAACAATAAAAGACGAAAAACAATGGTACAATCAGACAGCGAATTTAGGCTATGGTTGACACAAGAGGTAATTATAATGAAAACAGTCGTTATATAACGTTACATTACACTCAAATTTTACCACTAATATAATTAATTTATCTATATTCTCAGCTCCTAAAGATGGTTGATGCGACATCAAGGCTTGCTCGTCTAGCCACTGGACCCTTGTTCGTGGCACAAGAGTACAAAAAGTATCGATTGAACGGTTACATTTTCGGCGCCAAAGTGTATGAGGAAAGTACAAATGTACAGAACTCGGGAATTTCATACAAGTCTCTTACTTTCTTTCGAGCGAGCGCAAAAGATAAAAACCTCATTGAAGTTGAAATGACTTACTATGGTGTAATCCAAAATATATTTGAATTGGATTATATAAGCTTCAAAGAGGTTGTATTTTACTGTGAATGGGTAAGAGTTGAGGATAAAAATGCTTGTAAAGTTGATCCTGTCACCAATTTGATCATGGTTGACTTGTCCAAGTTGAAGAGCAACGACCACATGAGCGATGAGCCGTTTCTTTGTGCATTTTAAAAGGTTAAGCAAGGGTTTTACTAGGAGTATATCAACAACGAGCCGTGGTCAATTGTCCAACACGCGCCAAGGCGTCTAAATACTAGTGTGGATGACTTGGCTGCTCCTACCGAATATCAATCCATTTTTGATGATAACCCGAATTTGAAATAATTTTCCAATTTGTAATAAATATTTCAATTTGTACCGAAACATCCATTTTTAATGCTTTTAATTGATCTGCACTTTATCATTTTCACTCTTGTGTAGTGTGCGTGTGTGGAGAGGAGATTAATACATAAATATTTCAACTACATCTAAGTTTTGTTTATACTAATCCATGAATATACGCTTCTTACCTTTAATAGGTGATTAGTACATAGTTATTTGGGGTGTCCTATTTGTGGAGAGGAGACTGAATCTCTTCGTCTATCCGAACACTAAGAAATGCCATAATCCTATGGAGCGATGCTCTGCAAATTCCTCCCAACCGTTATGCAGCCAAACATCACCAGTAGAAGTTGTCAATTCCACTTTCCATACCCCACCACTTGGAACTTCTAGCAAAACATGGGAGACCATTGAAAGGTGGAATTGACAACTTCAACTGCTGATTTTTGGCTACACAACGGTTGGAAGGAATTTGCAACGCATAACTCGATAGGATTATGGTATTTCTTAGTGTTTAGATATGAAGAGAATTATATTTGACATGATTGCCTGGGGTACATTAGTTGGAAGGAGGTGCCATATGAGCTCAAGTTAGCTGTTTGAGTGACACTACAGGTAATGTATTTATATTTATATGTCAATTTCGATTTCGATTTCAATTACGATTTATATTTATCTATATTTGAGGGGCGGATACTAATTTTACTTTATTTCAATTCAGGGGACACGGAGTGGCCCTAAGGCTAGGCCACATATTCTCTATACTTATGTGGCTATTCGGACGAGAAGGGAAGGATAAGGAGGTGTCCCCGAGTGTCGCGGTACAAAATCTCTTTTCCATGCAAATAGTTTGTAGATTTGAGATAATTGATGGTGATGTTGTTTCTTCTTAAATAGTTTCTATTTTGAATATATATTTGCATTATATTTAGTTTGTTTCGATATATGATGTTTGGAACAGGTACAACGTTGCTATAACAGGTACAAATATACTGCTAGGCAGTGGCAGTGGCCATACTGCCCAGCAGATTTTTTTTAAATTCTGCCCAGAATTGTCACGGTCATTGACCGTGGCACGTCCGTGACAAAAAGTTGTCACGGACGTGTCATGGTCAATGGCCATGACAATTTTTTTAAAAAGGGTCACGGCTTTGTCACGGTTATAAACCGTGACAAACGTGTCACAAATATTGACCGCGACACGACCGTGACACGACCGTGACAAAAAAGTTGTCTCGCCTCGAAATGTCACGGTCATTGACCTTGACAAGTTGGATTTGTCAAGGTCAATGACCTTGACAATTCGGTAGATTTGGTGTAGTGGGGGTTAGTTCCTACAAGTTACATTGGTCCCGTAGGAGGTTTTGGTGCCACCCACGGGGCCGTTCCGGGGTTGTTTCGAGTTTTCACCCTCTATTGCCATGTTTTGCTTAAATCTAAAAATATGATCATCGTATTCTCCAACCGGGAGTCTCGCGGATGCGCGGACAGTTACTACTAGTAACATTGGTCCCATGGGAGGTGTTAGCGCCACCCAAGGGGCTGTTCGGGGGCTGTTTTGCGTTTTCACCCTCTAACGCCATGTTTTTATTTTTAAGTATAGAAATATAAAAATTATCATTTTATTCTCAAACCGAGAGTCCCGAGGCTGCGCGGGCAGTTCTTAGAAGTTACGTTAGTCCCGTGGGAGGTGTTGGTGCCACCCATAGGGCCGTTCGGGGGCTGTTTCGAGTTTTCACCCACTAACGCCATGTTTTTAAGCCTAAGTCTATACGTATACAAATTAGCATCGTATTCTCAAACCGGGAGTTCCGTGGCTACGTGGTCAGTTCCTAAGAGTTACGTTGGTCCCGTGGGAGGTGTTGGTGCCACCCATGGGGCCATTCGAGGGCTGTTTCGAGTTTTCACCCTCTAACGCCATCTTTTTAAGCCTAAGTCTAGAAATATGCAAATTATCATCGTATTCTCAAACCGGGAGACCCGCAGCTGCGGGGTTAGTTCCTACGAGTAACATTGTTCCCGTGGGAGGTGTTGTTGCCACCCACTGGGCCGTTCGGGGGTTGTTTTGAGTTTTCACCCTCTAACGCCATGTTTTGCTTAAATCTAAAGGTATGCAAATTATCGTTGTATTCTCAAATTGAGAGTCTTGCGGATGCGCGGTCAGTTACTACGAGTTACATTGGACTTGTGGGAGGTGCTGGCACCACCCACGGGCTGTTTGAGGGCTGTTTTTGGTTTTCACCCTCTAACGCCATATTTTTAAGTATAAGTCTAGAAATATGGAAATTATCGTTGTCTTCTTAAATCGGGAGACCCAGGGCTACGCGACCAGTTCCCACGAGTTACATTAGTACCGTGGGAGGTGTTGGTGCCACCTACGGGGCCGACGGGGGTATTTCGAGTTTTCACCCACTAACGCCATGTTTTCAAGCCTAAGTCTAGAATTATGCAAATTACCGTCGTATTCTCAAATTGGGAGTCTCGCGGCTGCGTAGCTAGTTCTTACGAGTCACATTGGTCCCGTGGGAGGTGTTGGTGCCACCCACGGGGCCGTTCGGGGGCTGTTTTGGGTTCTCCCCCAATAACGTCGTGTTTTTAAGCCTAAGTCTAGAAATATGCAAATTACCGTCGTATTCTCAAATTGGGAGTCCCGTGGTTGCGTGGTCAGTTCCTAAGAGGTACGTTGGTCTCGTGGGAGGTGTTGGTGCCACCCCCGGGGCAATTCGGGGGTTGTTTCGAGTTTTCACCCTCCAACGCCATCTTTTTAAGCCTAAGCCTAGAAATATGAAAATTATCGTCGTATTCTCTAACCGGAAGTCCCGCGGCTGCAGGGTCAGTTCCTACGAGTTACATTGGTCCCGTGGGAGGTGTTGGTGCCACCCACAGGGCCGTTCGGGGGTTGTTTTGACTTTTCACCCACTAACGCCATGTTTTTAAGCCTAAGTCTAGAATTATGAAAATTACCATCGTATTCTCAAACCGGGAGTACCGCGGCTACGTGGCCAGTTCCTACAAGTCACATTGGTCTTGTGGGAGGTGTTGGTGTCACCCACGGGGCCGTTCGGGGGCTATTTTGTATTTTCACCCTCTTATGCCATGTTTATAAGCCTAAGTCTAGGAATATGAAAATTACCGTTGTATTCTTAAACCGTGAGTCCCGCTGATGCGCGGTCAGTTCCAATGAGTTACATTGGTCCCGTGGGAGGTGTTGGTGCCACCCACGGGGCCGTTCGGGGGCTGTTTCGAGTTTTCACCAACTAACGCCATATTTTTAAGCCTAATTCGAAAATTATGCAAATTACCATCCTATTCTCAAACCGGGCATCCCGCGGCTACGCAACCAGTTCCTACGAGTCACGTTGGTCCCGTGGGAGGTGTTGGTGCCACCCATGGGGCCGTTCGAGGGTTAGTTCGGGTTTTCACCCACTAATGCCGTGTTTTTAAAACTAAGTCTAGAAATATGTACATTACCATTGTATTCTAAAACCGAGAGTCCCGCGGCTACGCGGTCAGTTCCTACGAGTTACGTTGGTCCCGTGGGGGGGGGTGCCACCCCCGGGGCAATTCGGGGGTTGTTTCGAGTTTTCACCCTCCAACGCCATCTTTTTAAGCCTAAGTCTAGAAATATGAAAATTATCACCGTATTCTCTAACCGGAAGTCCCGCGGCTGCAGGGTTAGTTCCTACGAGTTACATTGGTCCCTTGGGAGGTGTTGGTGCCACCCACGGGGCCGTTCGGAGGATGTTTTGGGTTTTCACCCTCTAACGCCATGTTTCTAAGCCTAAGTCTAGAAATATGAAAATTACCGTATTATTCTCAAACCGAGAGTCCAGAAGCTGCGTGGTTAGCTCCTATGAGTTACATTGGTCTCGTGGGAGGTGATGGTGCCACCCACGGGCCGTTTGG
This sequence comes from Sambucus nigra, assembly GCA_949130495.1. NCBI lineage: Eukaryota > Viridiplantae > Streptophyta > Magnoliopsida > Dipsacales > Adoxaceae > Sambucus > Sambucus nigra. The sequence goes on from OX422209.1 coordinate 752,492,833, forward strand.
GAGCTGTTTCGAGTTTTCACCCTCTAACACCATGTTTTTAAGCCTAAGTCTATAAATATGTAAATTACCATGGTATTCTAAAATCGGGAGACCCGCGGCTGCGGGCTAAGGTCCTACGAGTTACATTGGTCCCGTGGGAGGTGTTGTTTCCACCCACGGGGCCGTTCGGGGGCTGTTTTGGATTTTCACCCTCTAACGCCATATTTTTAAGCCTAAGTCTAGAAATATGAAAATTACCAACGTATTCTCAAATCGGGAGACCCGCGGCTGCGGTGTAAGTTCCTACGAGTTACATTGGTCCCGTGGGAGGTGTTGTTTCCACCCACGGGGCCGTTCGGGGGCTATTTTCGGTTTTCACCCTCTAACGCCATATTTTTAAGCCTAAGTCTGGAAATATGAAAATTATCGTCGTATTCTCGAATCGGGAGACCCGCGGCTGCGGGGTCAGTTCCAATGAGTTACGTTGGTCCCATGGGAGGTGTTGGTGCCCCCCACAGGGGCGTTCGGGGGTTGTTTCGAGTTTTCACCCTCTAACGCCGTGTTTTGCTTAAAACTACAAATATGCAAATTATCATCGTATTCTTAAACTGGGAGACTCGCGGCTGCGCAGTCTGTTCCTACGAGTTACATTGGTCCCGTGGGAGGTGTTGGCGCCACCCACGGGGCCGTTTGGGGGCTATTTTGGGTTTTCACTCTCTAACGCCATGTTTTTACGCCTAAGTCTAGAAATATGCAAATTACCATCGTATTCTCAAATCGGGAGACCCGCAGATGCGGGGTAAGTTCCTACGAGTTACATTAGTCCCGTGGGAGGTGTTGTTTCCACCCACGGGGCCGTTCGGGGGCTGTTTTCGGTTTTCACCCTCTAACGCCATATTTTTAAGCCTAAGTCTGGAAATATGAAAATTATCGTCGTATTCTCGAACTGGGAGACCCGCGGCTGCGGGGTCAGTTCCAATGAGTTACATTGGTCCCATGGGAGGTGTTGGTGCCTCCCACGGGGGCGTTCGGGGGTTGCTTCGAGTTTTCACCCTCTAACGCCGTGTTTTGCTTAAAACTAGAAATATGAAAATTATCATCGTATTCTTAAACTGGGAGACTCGCGGCTGCGGGGTCAGGTCCTACGAGTTACATTGGTCCCGTGGGAGGTGTTGTTTCCACCCACGGGGCCGTTCGGGAGCTGTTTTCGGTTTTCACCCTCTAACGCCATATTTTTAAGCCTAAGTCTAGAAATATGAAAATTACCATCGTATTCTCAAATCGGGAGACCCGCGGCTGCGGGGTAAGTTCCTACGAGTTACATTGGTCCCGTGGGAGGTGTTGTTTCCACCCACGGGGCCGTTCGGGGGCTGTTTTCGGTTTTCACCCTCTAACGCCATATTTTTAAGCCTAAGTCTGGAAATATGAAAATTATCGTCGTATTCTCGAACCGGGAGACCCGCGGCTGCGGGGTCAGTTCCAATGAGTTACATTGGTCCCATGGGAGGTGTTGGTGCCCCCCACGGGCCGTTCGGGGGTTGTTTCGAGTTTTCACCCTCTAACGCCGTGTTTTGCTTAAAACTAGAAATATGCAAATTATCATCGTATTCTTAAACTGGGAGACTCGCGGCTGCGCAGTCTGTTCCTATGAGTTACATTGGTCCCGTGGGAGGTGTTGGCGCCACCCACGGGGCCGTTCAGGGGTTGTTTTGGATTTTCACCCTCTAACGCCATGTTTTTACGCCTAAGTCTAGAAATATGCAAATTACCGTCGTATTCTCAAACTGGGGGTCTCGCGGCTGCGTGGTCAGTTCCTACAAGTTACATTGGTCCCATGTGAGGTGTTGATGCCACCCACGGGGCCGTTCGGGGGCTATTTTGAGTTTTCACCCTCTAACGCCATGGTTTTAGGCCTAAGTCTAGAAATATGCAAATTATTCTCGTATTCTTAAACCTGGAGACCCGCGACTGCGGGGTTAGTTCTTATGAGTTACATTGGTCCCGTGGCAGGTGTTGGTGCCACCCACAAGGCCGTTCGGGGGTTGTTTTGAGTTTTCACCCTCTAATGCCATGTTTTGCTTAAATCTAAAAATATGAAATTATCATCGTATTCTCAAACCGGGAGTCTCGTGGATGCGCGGTCAGTTACTATGAGTTACATTGGTCACGTGGGAGATGTTGGCGCCACCCACGGGGCTTTTCGGGGGCTGTTTTGGGTTTTCACCCTCTAACGCCATGTTTTTAAGTATAAGTCTAGAAATATACAAAATATCATTGTATTCTCAAACCGGGAGTCCCGGGGCTGCGCAACCAATTCTCCAAAGGTTGGTAATGTACTATAGTTCTAGGAACTATGGAGATGAGTATGCACACGCCAACAAACCTCAAATTTCTCATGTCCTTGATATAGTACTCTTCGCCATAGTCACTGTGAGTTGTTGACGATGATCCGAGCCCCGTGATTGGTGGAGGTGCAGGGGAGGGGAATGTTGGAGGATGAGGCATTTGAGAGGGGAATGTTGGAGGGGAAAAGGATGTGTGAAACCTTGAGTAGGTGTAGGGTAAGATTAACCTTGAGGAGGCATTAGGGGCACATAACTTTCAAAAAAGTTCACAAGTTTCCTAATTTAATTTGTCAATAATCCCAGGGTATTTTTAATCTCTTGGACATCCCCATCGGTCTTCAACTGGTGCTCCTTTTGGGATGAGATACAATTCTTGACCGAAGAAAGCTCGTCCACTAGAGGTGCAATGTGTTGAAGTTTTGTTTTTGGCATACATGAGCCAACACCTCTCGTCCTCCCCCTTTTGTCCTTTCCAAAGGTCTGTGTTAGGGCATCATTTTCATGGTCAAAGTCATCAGTAGGGCTCAAATCTGATTGACTGCTGATTGCCTCTATTGATTCCAGTGTCTTAGCCAAGTGTGGCGGGAATTTATTATCTTTGTCCCGTCGAGCATGAAGGAATAAGTTGGATCGATTTGGGTTTCTACCGGCATCTAGACCATCTTTTGTCCTACTCTCCCATTCATTCTTCAAATCCTCATATGATTTGGATCCCAGCCAATGGATATCACTTTTTTGTGCCCTATTTTTTTGTTTTGATCCCTCTGGACCAACTTTTTTTTTCCTTTGCCTCATTCTCCAAAAACTTATTCCACTGATCCAACGGCATTTCAACATTGGGAGGCACTCTCTCTTTCAAAGGCAAAATATCTGAGCTCGCTGCCTCTTTTTGGAAATGTTTCTTTCGAAGGTTTCTCCTGTATGTCCTCAATCCTTCAGCAACCCGAGATAGAACCTTATTCTTGGAATGGTCAGGAAATGAGAAATGCTTGCAAAGTTGGTCATGTATGTCATCTTTAACAACTTGATCAACAAGGTTCCAATTATCTTGTCCACCGACTCCCATGTTCATTTTTCCCAGCGACAAGCACCGGGTTTTAAAGTTCAGCACGTCATTCCTATCACCTTTCGGGTTATTCCCGAGAAGGGAGAAGCGAATAGGCTTCTTTTCATTTGAGCGTGAGGCATCAGGAGTATTGGATGGGGGCGTTAAAGAAACGAGAGTGCTGGATTGGGGAGTAGGAGCACTTGGAGTTGGGCTTGGCGAGGAGTGAACCATTGGTGGAGTTGTGAATTGCTCAGCCATTGGTGTTGAGAATTCGGGTTCTACACGAGATGGTGAACCTCATTGTGGTGTCACCTCGGCACTTGGTACCCTTGGGTTGTTTCCTCTCGACATTATCTACAAAAATTAAAAAATATAAGTGACTAAATAATTATAGTAATATGAAATTATAACTAATTAATCAAGCTTAATTAGTTATATATATATAGATAGATATATACCTTTTCAAAGTAAGACTTTAGAATAAGTTCAATGTGTCTGATCTCCATCCATTCGGTATTAGATTTTAAGAACCTATGAATTTTTTCACGTGGCCAAGTAGAAGGAAGTGTATCTATGATTGATGTGTAGATGTCCGTGACATGAAATCGGAATCTCCTATTTCTCAACTTGTTGGCAAGATTCAATTTTACGTGCATGTGGCGCGAGACATCACAATCTATGTCAATGCTCTCTGTACGCAGTTGTATCCATAACAGGTGGATTTTTTTTCCGCCTTCTCCAACAACGTAACCAAGGTCAGGTCTATGTCGGGATTATGTGTGTGAAATTTATTTTGTATAACGTCATCCACATTTTCTGGTAGAGAAAATAGAATACGATCGAACAAGTAATCTTGCTGGATATCAAATCCACGATTTACAAGGTAGTTAAATTGTTCGATCTTTTTATTTTTGTACCTATAAATAGGATTACCCTCTATATGACGCACGCTAATAAAAGAGTTATGTGTGCGGTCTAATTGCAACCTCTCCCACTTTTGTTGACAGTAATTATCATCGTGCCTCATTTTTCCTGAGAAAAGTATACGAGGGCATGAATACAAGTCCTGATATTAAGGTTTAGGTCTGAAAGTTATGAGAGTTTAAAAGTATATGTGAAATCCCAACAACAACCCGCCGTAATTGTTTATAACACATATTGTAGTACTTACACACATATTGTAGTACTTACACACATATTGTAGTGCAAAAAATCACGACATGCATATAACCCCTAATATAATATGATGGCACCCATATAACCCCCAATAAAATCACGACAAGGTGGATGTAAATTTTTTTACTCATTAAAAATCCATTTAATTATATTTTGTCAAAAAAAATACACACACATACAATCTAGGTTTATTGGCATAATCTATACAAACACACACATGCAATCTAAGGTTTATTGACATAATATATACATACACACACATACTATTTAGGGTTTACTAAACCCTAATATTATTTAGGGTTTACACACATACAATCTATACATACACACACATACTATTTAGGGTTTATTATTTGGGTTTACACACATACAATCTATACACACACACATACTATTTATGGTTTACACACATACAATCTATACATACACACACATACAATATAAGGTTTATTGCAATAAACATACATATACATATAAATCTATACACACACACACATATAAACATAAATCTATACATACACACACATACACACATACAAACGTAAATCTACACATACATACATAGAAATTAGGGCTTTACATATACATATAACTCAATACATACCTCAACCTCCAAATGAAATCGCCAAAATCGTCAAAATTGCCAAATATAATAAAGGAAAGAAACTGCAACTCAACCTCCAAATGAACGAAATGAAAGAAACATGGGTCTTTTTTTTAAGACCTGGAACTGGTAACGGCCAAATGCCGCGACTCCATACGCGTGACCCCTAAATTTATAATTTCGTTCTCCAGAACAGGCAGACATGGTCACTACCTAAAGCCGTGACCCACCATACGAGACACTTTTCGAATCTTGATTGAGGTATGGTCACGATCCATAGTCGTGACCCATACTAAGAAATCGTCACAGACCATAGCCATGACCCTTGATCTGTGATGCGCGATGCTTGAATGATGTATGGTCACGATCCATAGCCGTGACTCACACCCAGAAATAGTCATGGCCCCATGCCGTGACCCTCAATGTGTTTACTCTCTTCTTCGTCATGCCATGGGTCATGGACTTGGTCCGTGACCAATCCACGACCAATCTTGGAGGGAGTTTTGGCACGAGTTTGGCGCTAAGATGGTCACGACCTAGTCACGGCCCAAGTCCGCGACCACTTGGGTCACGGACTTGGCCCATGACAACTTCTAGAGCATCGATAATTTAGTGTGATAATAAATATGGTCACGCCAAATACTGAGTGGGTCACGGCCCAAGTCCGCGACCAGCTGGTCGCTGACTTGGGCCATGACCCACTGGGCGTGACCATTCGCTGGATTTGGTGTAGTGACTATATAAATATTTATATTGATTTAGTAAATTCAAAAATGGGTGAACATGAGGGGTAAATTAGATGATGTGTTTCTAAGTTAGGTATGATATGGATGGAAAGTTAAGATAAGAACTAAATTGAAACAAATTGAAAGGTGATGGACGAAATTCGCAAAAATGAATGGTCCGTGACGAAATTGAGACAAAACCAAATGTGAGGAACTAATAGCGTACTTTACTCAAAATAATAACATTATTTATTCACTTTCCAACATCAACAAAAGGTGGATGCAACAAAACGTTTTATATCACCTTATAGGTTGTTAAAATTAATTTTGTAAAGTCAAACTTACAATATATCTTTTTAATAAATAAACATATTATAAAAACATCCTCTAAGGGGAAGAACATGTATGAAGGGATTATACAATATATCCTAAGGATAAGGACCCACTAAGGTCCTCCTCCAAAAAACTACCAGAAATACACGAATCTATGCAAATCCTCCACAAAGTCTAGAAAGTTAGGTAGAGAAGTGGAGTGTCTCTACTTATACCAACTAAACAATTTATTCAGAAATATGTAACGAAATCTATATGGAGAAACCTCTCTTCCTTCAAAACATCTCGAATTTCTCTCACTCCAAATTGTCAAAACGATAAAGTGTGGGACTAGATACCATACTTTTCCAACCTCCTTTCATCACTTTGGAGGGTGTTAAAACTCTAATAATACCCTTACGGACTCTCCATAACCCACTGAATCATGCTTAGGGATAGGAAGACATCCCAGAGGCCTCTCGTCACCCAACAATGCAAATGTAAATGATTGGTCATCAATTTTTCCTCTTTAAACAACCAACAACGACTGGACATTGGACGACATCTCTTTTGTAAGACATCGGTTGCTAATATAGCTTGTCTCGTCACAATCTAAACAAAGAACATAACTTTTAGGAGTCCCTTTGACTTTAATTTTTTTCCCTTTGGAAATAAGCGTGTTAGTTCCTATAAACTCTCAAAATGGAATAATAACCTCTCATCGTGAGCCGTAGACCATATCAAAACATTATCCCCACTCGTTGGGCGACGAGCCAAACCCAGTCATTTAAAAAAGACTTAGCATCCTCAAGCTCCCAGTGTCATAACCATCTTCAAAATTTTGGACTCCACAACACTTGATCCCCAATAATCGTCATATGATATCCTACTAAACCGCCTTTATCCCCTCTGAAGCTGAAGATACCTGAAAATTGATCTTACAGTAGGCCATTCTTGCTTCATTAGTCCTTCCACAACCTAATCATATTGACTCTCCCCAATTCAAACTCTGTGTATCTAAATAAATCTACGACTTCTTCGAAATGTGCTTCTATAGCCCTAACCCATGGAAAAATTACCCCACTCTCGGTCCCCAATAAAGATGCGTGCACTCCTAGCTCCCATTAATCTCCTACATATCATATTATCCTCATGGGTAAATCTACACAGTCTCTTTCATAACATCGCTTTGTTAAAGATCTTTAGGTTCTTCACTCCCGCTCAGCACTCCTTAATCGGTATGAGGATTATGGGGATGGGGAGAGAGAGGGGTGGGAAAAAGACCCAGAGGTATAGGAGGAGAATAGGATAATAGGATTTAGTAATATTTTAGTACAAACTTCAAGGTGAGTGAAAGTAAGGGCCTGTTATTATTCGAGAAAATTGGAAGTTATAAGAGGGGGAATAATAGAGATACCCAGGGGGAGTTTTCACCTTTAAGGGAAAATAGAAAGGAGTGAGAACTAAAGTAATTATAGGTTTCCATTAATTATGAGGGTAAAGGCAAAAGTGAGGGGTGATAATGGAGTGGGGGAAGCTGAAAGTATTTAATGAGGCTTCACCTGTTCTCGTGGAATGTGCGGGGTTCAAAGGATCCCAAATAACCTGGAATTATGAGAGGAAACATCTCTAGGTGGAAACAAGACGTGTTATGCCTGCAAGAAATGATGTTGAGTCATGTCTATGGAGCGATAAGTAGATTTATTTGGGGAGGGAGTTGATTAAGTGGGGTAGTTGTGCACATTCGGTGCTTCGGGAGGAGTGATTATACTATAGGCTTCCCGAGTCATTGAAATGATGGAGAGCATGTCTAGCACATTTTCTTCGTCTTTGTTGTTCAAGAATGTGGAGGACGATTTTACTCTGAACTTTTATGGGGTTTATGGTCCGGTGGAAGATTTTATTAGATGGGAGTTATGGGAGGACCTAGTAGGCACAAGTTGGTATGGGATGTCCCTTGGCATATGGGGGAGACGTTAATGTGGTGAAATTTTCTTCAGAAAGGAGTGGGTAAGGGGGAATCAACTGATACGTGAAGGACTTCTCACATTTAATAGATGAGATGGAGTTGATGGATTCTTCATTTGAGGGGGGCTTACTTTACTTATCTCGCTTAGACTGCTTTCTAATTTCACAGGGGTGGGAGGAACATTTTTTATAGCTGACAAATTCTTGTTTACCTAGGGTAATGCTTGATTATAGTCTGATTATGTTTGAGTGTGGTGGATAATGAGGAAGAAGGTGTAACAACACATCCTTTTGGGGATAATTAAATTCCATAATTGGGTATAAATTAGAAATTTGAGGAATTTCTCAAAATAGTTATTTTTGGGATTTTCAAGAATTAGATGATTTTCGATGGCCGTTGTATTTACTTTGGGATTAAGTAAATATGTCGAAGTATTTTAATTATATGTCACAGTTGAGTAAAGCGACAAAAGGTAAGATTTTTAATTGGAAAACCCACAGTGAGATGCCATGGGTTAAAATAGTGAATTGTGGTCAAGTGCCTCAGATGGAAATTTCGACTACGCGGTGACTCTCCGAATGGTCGAGATAGTAAAAAAAGAGTGTCCGATGGTCGAAATTGAGTTTCGAAATTTTTTAAACGAATAGGGATTCGCAATTGAGTAAACGAGTCATTTTTGGATTTTAAGGGGTATAAACCCTTTTCTCCCTATATAAGGAGGGTGAGGGGGGAGAATAGAAAGAAAAGATAGAAGAGAGAGAGGAAGGAAGAAAAATAAGAGAAAAGGGAGATTTCAGGCCAAACTCCGCCGGACTCGACTCGGGATCGTCGAATTTTATCCACGAGGCAAGTGTTTACTTACTTTATTTACTTTTGAGCATAAATATCTTATCGTAGTTTGGTAATAACAAACCCTAAAGATTTTGGGTTGGGTTTTTGTGGATAAAACGGGTTTTCAGGAGTTAAAATGAATAAGCCCCAATAATTTTACAATTTGATAAACTTAGGATTTAATCGAAATTAATCATTGGTTTCGGGTTCTAGGATGTTTAGAACCCTTATTATATGCATAGATGTTGTTGGTTAAGGTTGTAGGACGTTAGAGACGGAGATAAAAGCTTGGGAGAAGCTTTAAAAGCCGAAACAGTTTCTCGGAGAAGAAGTTGTCCACCGTGATCGATCGATCGAGGGTATATGATCAATAGATCGAACCATCGATCGATAGAGGGCCATGGGTCGATCGATCGACCCTTCAGGAATTTTGACAACTTTTCCTAGAGTTAATGGGATAGGATAATTTCCAATTCTAAATTGATTCGAGGTTATTTATGTGAAGAAATAAGTAATATTTTAAGTGTGTGTTTTTATGCGTGACACTAAAATGTTATTTTCGAGAAAAATAGATATGTTGAGGAAATAGAAGGGTGGGGTTCCTAAAATGGGGTGGGGACCTCTAAACGATTATTTGGACAAGATGTAGTCCTTGGGTTTATGGGAAGGAAATCCACAACCTATTTAATTTTAGGGTATTCGGGGTCGAATATCAATTAGGATAGTTTCACTGACCTTTTTGGCATATATGATTATATGTGCGAGGTAACATAATTTTGTTGATGATGGTTGAGAGAAACCTATGATATTATTAGGATGAATTGGAGAATATACTTATTTAGTTAATGTAAATTGGTATATTTGGAGATATCCGCTAAAATCCTCAGATTGAAATAAGGTATTTATTATTTATCAAGTGAGGGAATACTTCCAGTATGGTATCGTGAGTATGGGAATGTATAAATATAATTCTTTTCAAGAATCTTTGGGATTATTTGTTATCGCTATGTGTGATTAGCAATTATGGCCATTTATATGTATATTCGAGGAGGAATATATAGTAAATATATACTATGTGATTAAAGTATATATATTATATGAATACATATGTATCTGTGTGTGAATGGTATGTGTGTATTTAGAGGCTGATACCACGGGCTTTCCTTTGGTATAGGGTTGGAACAACCAGGTTATATATTTCTCTAGTGCGATCTAGGGAGGTTGCGCGATGTGGGTGAATCCCCTGGCTCGAGGAGCAGGGTGAGTATAGTCCTCAGGTCATTGTCGTCCCACGTTCGAGTGTGATGTGTGTAACTCCACTTGCAGGGGGAACATGACCGCGTGCACCGTTGCGTTTTTGTTTACCATGTACGTTAATGCATTCCGACTTGGTACCGTGGTTTAGTATGAGAACTCAAATTTTTGGATTGGCATTATGAGACCGCATCCTCGAGTTATAGATCGTTGGGATGGTTATGATGCTTGTGTGTATGGTATATTACTTATGCACGAGAACAATGTAATATATATATATATATATATATATATATATATATATATATATATATGAGATTACCAGTCCGGGAGATAGATCTGGATGTGTATATAGTAAACCTCAGTCCGGGAGATAGGTCAGGATGTGTATTATTATAAAAATGAATATAAAGTAAACCTCAGTCTGGGAGATATTATCCGAATGTATATTGAATTATGTATATTAGAATAAGTGTGTTATGTATATCATTATATAGTATGTATATACTGTAAACGGGGCTTGAAGGTAATCCTGAGATTAGGGATAAATCCCTAATTGGCAATAATGTTTGAGGTTAAGCAACTAAGGCAGCTCAAGCGAGGCAGCTTGGCGCGGCACCTCATACTTTAGTTTGTTATATTGGTCATATTGTATTTCTGTTTATGTTGATTGTAAGCTATAACGGTTGTAATAATGTAATGAGAATAATAATGAATTTTAGTGTGAGGTTAAACGGTACTCGCGAGAGACCAGGCTTGGCAGGTCCTGGGAGAGCTTTCATGCTCTATCGAATGACCTCGCCGTGGGAACTTTAGAGGGACCTGGTTTGGAGGATTGACAAGTAAGGCACCGTTGGGCCTTGTCTTGACCATCTTAGAAACACCTAGTAAAAACACCGAAGGACCCTAACCGTGGAACCTCGGGCGGAGTAGCTTGGAGTTCCATCGGGCATTGAGTTGTGAACTAAACAACCCTCTACTTAATGTCACATCCACTATAGGTGATGTCACTAGCCATCTAAACAATGTCATGCATGTACTTGAGTAAACTACCGTGGTATTTGGGGCTGTCAGGCAGTTGGTGAGCCACCTCTGCGACGACAGCCCCCTGACACACAATGGTTAGGCAAAAGGTATGTCTTGGCATTTAATGTTTATGACGTGGAGACAACTAGCGCATCAGGTATTTAATGTTGTGACATAAAGTATGAGGGATATCTTTTATAGTCATAAATGACTGAGTTGCCTCGGGGATGGTGTGGGGGGCTATTTAAGGACCCCAACCAACTTTGAGGAGGATATGTTCCTTTTGAGAGTCAAGAAGTTATTGCTAGAGAGAATTATTACAAACCAGAGGGTTTCACCCACCCACCATTGCCATTTTTATTATGAAGCTTTTAATACGCGATAGAGATTCTTAAGGGTGTTTGGTGTGTTTCTACCTACCTACCAAGGTGTATCTAGGGTGATTACTTCTCTCTCCCTCTAGCTGAGTTACTTCTAAAACTCCATTACTACTTTTCTGAGATATACACGAGAGATTTGTGAGTTTAAACCGAGCTTCATCTTCATTAGGCTAGTGTTGGCATGTCCTATTACTAATCCAAAGTTTTGGGCTAATTAACTTATCATTACCATACTTAAAAGGGTTTACACCTCCATCTACGATCTAAAGTACCATCTTACATTTGGCGACTCCGTTAGGGAGGCATTCTCCTAGATAAGGAGTATGGCGCAAGATAATGCTACTCGAAGTCTCAACTTTAATGATATTCAACATAATAAAGAACAGGCTGAGACGGAGCAATAGGCCTTAAGGGATGGGGCTCCTCAAGTAGAGGTACCTCCGGTTTCGATGACGTTAGGCGTTCCAAGGGAAACACCACCTTCTACAAGCGCGGGGTTGGGACCCACCCAGATGGCACTCCTCATGAGCAAATTTTATGAGTTTTTATAAACCCCAATAGCTTCAACTATGCTAGGAGGATTGGAGGCTAATGCTTTTATGACGTCTGGAATAGCTCCAACGGCCCCACCAGGTGCAAGTACTACAGGAACGATCCCAGCAAGCGTACCCTCTATTGTGAATCCAGCAGTGGGAACCTTAGGAGTCTTATCGGCACCACCGGTAACGTTCGTTTCAGTTACAATGAGTGCTCATCCCATGGCCCCGCTATCGGTTGCCCCAGTTGCCTCGTCCATGGAGGAAATGAGGAAATAGATGCAGAAAGAGATGTTGAAGTTCATGAAGGCTTCCTCGCAATCAGCTGGCGAGGTGGCTTCAATTTATGATAACTTTCGAACACCTTATCCTCAAGCGTACAACGATGAGCTTTACCCAAAGGACTATATTCCCCCTATCTTTGAAAAATATACAGGGAAAGGTGGTAACCCGAAGGAGCACATTAAGCAGTTTATTTAACACTTGGGAGCACATTTCAATGATAAAAAGCTTAGATTGAGAGAGTTTTCCAAATCCCTAACCAATAAGGCATACATCTGGTACTCCATTTAACTCCCAACAGCGTTTCTATGTGGGAGGAGATGAATGTATTGTTTGTCCAAAAGTTCTTTCTGGTAGAGGATGAGTTCACCTTGACCTAAATCAGTAGGGAGAATCAGAGACCTGGGGAGGAGGTGGTGGCCTATGTTTGACGGTTCAGGGAAAGGTCCCTCGATGTAAGGGAGGAGTCCAAAGAGTCCATGTTATTACAAATTTGCGTTGAGGGACTGCTTCCTGAATACATCTACCATCTTATCAATGAGACACACGAGGGGACTTTTGTGGCATTCTTGAAAGCAACGAGAAACATCTCTTTGGTGGTGCGACCCAATCCGGTGGTAGTACCCATGATGTTCAGGCAGCCGATGCAACCCGAGGGGGGGAGGTCTCAGCCCCCATGAGTAGGGTACGCCGAGGGAGAAGATATGGGAAAGGCACCGAAGAGGGACAACAAGAGGAAGTTTAGGAGAGACAGAGAAGACCCTCCACCGTTTCCTTGAACGATACAAGAGGCTGTGAGTTATTACAACGCGATGGTCCAAGGAGGAACAGTCTACGAACCTAAAGTCATTCCAATGGAAGAACCTGATGCTGCAATGAAGGAGGATCCTAAATATTTTTAGGTTCATAGGAAGATCCAAAATCCGACAGAGAGTTGTTTCACGCTAAGAAGAATCATTGACAAATACATGGAGGCGGGAATGTTACAGATCTCCCCCACAAAACATTAACAACAACCCCCTACCAGCGCATGGGGTCAATCTTGTGGTGGCCTATGCTGAAGGAGAGGAGTATGAGGAGGCTTTGGAGATTTGCACCAGAGGAATGGCTAACGTCATTTTAGCTTACGACTAAGCAAGTGCCAAGGATGCAGAAGAGGTGTAAAGTGTCGGGGGCGAGGAAATAGATCTGGTCTGGGAATACTGCGCAGTTTCGAAATCCCCAAAGCTCACTTGGTTCTTCAACCAGGTGGGGGTACCGAAGGAGATTAGGCTGGAGATAACCCAGGCAATACTTGATATTACGAGGAAGAACGCAGTCCCTTCGCTGAGATGGAAGGGACCTATGGCCAGGTTGGTGAGAAGGTTTTTGTCGGGCGTAACCTTTAGCGACGCATATAGAGCTATAAGGTTCCCTCATAACAGGTCATTATATGGGACTGCCAGTGTCAACGGATTTAGCTTCGTAAGTACTCTCATGGATGGAGGAGCTTCCATTAATATCATGCCGATCAACTCCTTTCACGCGACCAATATTCCAGAAGAAAGGTTGGTTCCCATGCCTTTGGTAATTTCGGGGTACGATAACCAATCTTCTAAATCCATTGGGTACGTTAACGTGGGGATTATGATGGGAAATTTGAGTTCCCATATAAAGTTCCACGTGATAGAGAGTGAAACTTCCTATCAATTACTAATAGGAAGGGTATGGATGCACAACCAAGGGTTGGTTCCTTCTACGTATCACCAATGTGCCAAGGCGAATATCAAGGGGACAGAGGTAACCATTAGTGCTATAAAGAGGCCCTTCTCTATCGAGGAGGCACACTTGGTGAACGCGAAGTTCTATACAGAGTTGGAAGAAGATGTTCGGGTCCTAATGAGGAGGATGGAGGGAGCCTAGGTTCCCTCAATCATAGAAAGGATGGGGCCCGTGAATGGGCGAAGTAAAGAGGTTGCGAGTAGCACAAAGGTAATAGTCGAGGAGGCTCACCAGGCGACCCCTCGACCCTAACGCATCTCGAATCAGCTTGGGGACAGGATGAGGCCCAGGGTGGATCCGATGGAGCATGAGGTCCAACGACAAAGTGTGCTGAGCCGGTTCTCAGGAAAAATGGTGGCTGAGGTTTCTATGGAGAAGAAGAGGAAGGCAGTCACCGTTGTCAGCAGACAATGCAAGAAGGTCATTACTAAAGATGGAAAGGTAGTGTATCGCTTATAACGGTGTGAGCGGGCAGTCGAGGAAGCTGATGACGAGGTTGACCCGATATACGAGTGCTTTCTGGTAGATCAATCGGGACAATGTATGGTGATAGACAATTCTAATATACATGAATTTATGGATGAAGTCGCCGAAGAACCAGATTACATGACGGATCAACCAAAGCCCCCGGCACAAGAGTTGGATCAGTTGAACCTGGCAAAAGAAGGATAAGATCTAAGACCCATCTTCATCTCGAAGGATCTCATCAATAAAAAATGAGAGGCCTTGGTCGAATTAGTTTGGGATTTTATAGATCTCTTCGCGTGGAAATACATGCAAATGAAAGGGCTGGATGAGGAAGTAAGCTGCCACAGGTTGAACGTAATGCCTTCAGCCATTCCAGTGAAACAGGCAATAAGAACGTACAAGCCTAACCTGGATCTGAAGATTAAAGAAGAGGTACAATGGTTTATAGTACCAATACAACACCCACTCTGGCTATCCAGTATTATCCCAGTGGGAAAGAAGGACAAGAACCAAATAAGGATCTGTCTGGACTTTAGAGATTTGAATAGAGCTTTTCCTAAAGATGAGTTCCCACTACCCTCCATCGATAGCCTGATAGACGCGACGACTGGTCATGAGATGTATAGCTTCATGGATGGGTATGTGGGGTATAATAGGATCAAGATGGACCCCTCGGACGCAGAGAAAATGACATTCAGGACGCTGTTGGGTAACTTCATGTACAGGGTGATGCCGTTCGGCCTCAAGAACGCTGGGACGACGTACCAGAGAACGATGATGACCATCTTTCATGAATTTTTCAACAAATTTGTAGAATTATGCGTGGATGACTTGGTCATCAAATCGAAGGAGGAGGGGTCCCACCTAAGCGATTTGAGGAAGGGGTTTTCTCGTTGTAGAAGGTATAAGTTGAAAATGAACCAGTTGAAGTGTGTTTTCGGAGTGACGAGTGGGAAATTCTTAGGCTTTGTGGTTGATCGACAAGGGGTGCAAATGAACCAGGACAAACAAGGAGCGATCTTGGAAATGCCAAGTCCTAGAACGGCGAGGGAGTTGAAGATCTTCCTCGGTAAAGTCTCCTACCTTAGGAGATTTGTGCCTGGGTTGGCCGAAGTAACATACCCATTGATGCAGTTATTAGGAAAGATCACGAAGTTTAGGTGGGAAGAGGCTCACCAGGAGTCTTTCGTTGGGTTGAAGAAGCTGCTGGTTTCACCAAAAACTATGCCCCCCCACGAGCAGGAACACCGTTGCATCTATATCTCACATCTACCATGAGGTCCATTGAAGCTTTGCTGGCACTGGAAATCGATGGGAAAGAACAACCAGTATACTATCTCAGTAGAATCATACATGGGCCAGATATTAGATATAGCATCTTAGAAAGGCATTATTTAGCCTTAGTCTTTGTAGAACAAAAACTTAGGCATTATATGTTGTCTTTTACAATTAATGTTGTAACTAAATGCGATCCTATTATGTATTTGTTAGCAAAAACTGTATTAATTGACAGTGCAGCTAGGTGGTTCCTCATCCTCTCAGAATATGACTTAAAGTGTATAATTCCTCACGCGATCAAGAGCCAAGCGTATGTCGATCTATTGGCGATCTTTCCATCAGGATTATTTGAACCACCTAAAGAATACATTCCAGGAGATGACCTACAATCCAATTATCTGGATGCAACTGAGGAGGAGTGGATGATGCAGTTTGATGGATCTTCAGCAGAAAAGAAGGGAGGGGCAGGGGTTATTCTTTCAAAAGGAATGGAAGAGATTTTCCTTTCCTACAAGTTAGATTTCCCTTGTTCCAATAATGAAGCAGAGTACGAGGCATTGGTACTAGGGTTGCTGGAGGTTATTCGAAGGGGAATTTGTTCACTCTGCATTAAGGGTGATTCAAACTTAGTGATCCAGCAAGTAAGAGGAGAATACGCGTTGAAGCACATGAACCTGGCACCATACAGAACAATCATTTAGAGACTCCACAGCTAGTTCCATCAAACTAAAATTAAGAGACATCCCAGAATGATGAATCGCCATCAAGACACGTATGTAACTATTGCCCAAAAAATGGTCATGAGGAGTGATACAACTCTCGTCATGATCCAACGAAGAACAGCTCCTTCGGTCGTACAACCAATGCTACCAATGGGGGAGGATACAGACTGGAGGGGTGAGATTAGAAAGCAGCTGGAGTCGGGCGAAGGTGCCATGGGGCTACTAGAGTTGCCCCAATATTTTACAAACTAGGGAAATCTCTGCATCAAAAATGCAGGGGGGTGGTCATCAAGATGTATTGGCCCAGAAGAAGCAGAGCGACGGTTGAAGAAAACATATGAGGAGCACTGCGAAACAACTGAAATACCCCTTTATAGGAGAATTCAAAGAGAGGGATATTTCTGGCCTAAAATGAAGTAAGACGCGACAGAGCTACAACGGAGGTGCGATAAGTGTCAACTATTTTTTAAAGCGGTTGAATGTCATTTCATTGAAGCTCAAATGGACTAGAAACATCCCTATATCGATTTCATTCAAGATGGAGTCATCCTAACAGAAAAAATTGATGCGATGGGACTAAAGTGAAGGGCCCCAAGGTTCTATATCCAGGAGGGAAACTCTAATGAATGGGATACTTCAACAGGCCATTGTGGTGCATAACGAAGGAAAAAATGATGGAGGTTCTCAAATAGGCGCACAAGCCAGCTCATATAGGGGGCCGAGTTGTATGATCAGCTGATGACGTTGGGTTATTATTGGCCAATGATGGAAAAAGGCTCCGCTGAGTTTGTTTGAAAATGCAAAGCTTGCCAACTACATGGAAACATGGTCCATGCCCCATCGGTGGACTTACACTCTCTGGCAACGCCTTACCCTTTTCACACTTGGGCATTTGACCTGGTGGGGGAAATACATCCTTCTTCGAGGGGAAAGATATGGATACTAGTTGCAATAGAGTGCTTCACAAAGTTGGCCGAGGTAATACCACTCAGAAGGGCAATGGCTGGGGTGGTGAGCAACTTTATTAGAGAATACATTATTTGTCATTTTGGAATCCCGAAGGTTATTCTCTCAAATAACGGGACGCCCTTCGTCAATTTAGAAGTAACAATGCTCAGAGATAAGTACTCCATTATCCACCATACCTCAATGGTGACATACCCAAAGGGAAATGGTCAAGTCGAAGCGACTAACAAAACATTGGCTAATATTTTGGCCATGTTGATGGAGGACTTCCCAGGATCGTGGGACGACAAGATACCAGTTGTGCTATGGGCCTATCGAATAACCAAGAGGAAACCCATGAGATACACCCCGTTTTCTCTTGTCTATGGGGCAGAGGCAATCCTTCTAGTGGAATTAGAAGTTCCCTCAGCCCGATACACCATGCGAAGAAGCATGCTCCCTTAGGGTAGACACGTACAGTTGGAAGCGTTAGATGAGCACTGAGATAATGCGACGTAACATTTTCAAATGTACACGAAACATCTTTCCAGGGCATATGATAACTTGGTAAGACCCAGGAAGTTCATGGAGGGAGACCTCATTTTGAAAGCAGTGGTAAAGCACATCAGGGGGCTTCTTCTACCGAAGTTTGCAGCCAATTGGGAGGGACCTTTTCTTGTAAAGGAAGCTCATGACTTAGGCTATTGCTTAATTTCTAGAATGGAGGAAGACAAGACATTTAAAATTAACAATAAATGGTTGAAGGTTTACCATGTATAAACAATTAAGTTTGAATCATGATAGCTATTGTTATGAATATACAAGTTTTAGTTATGATTTGAGCATAGTGAAAGAGTTGCAGAAATATAGAAACTTGTAATATACAAAAGCAGTTGCAACATACAGTAGAAGTGGAAAATATATATTTTTCATTAATTGGTAAGCGATGGAGCATTACAAAATTGGGAACTACTGCCCAAGAGTTACATAGAAAGAAATAAGAGGAAGGTATTTACAAATGCTGACTAGCCTAAGAGGAACCATAAGTTTGAAGATGAGAAAAAATCCCCGGGAAGACCCGAAGAAGATATAGTACAAGATTGTTGGGCATTGATGGAAACCTCCAACCTCGTTTGAATTTGTGCACGTTGGATGAGGAGTCTTTCTCGTTTCAGCTTGGCCAGACGTAAAGCTTCTTCGGCATCACTTACCTCCCTATCAACCGCTTATAAAAGGGGTACTATTTCGGCCAACCTGGCTTCCTCAGCCCGTTGGTCCTGCTAATGCTTTTTCAATAGTTCCCTCTGCTTGATCAGTTGTTGTCTCTTCAAAGTCTTTAAGTACGATATAATCCAGTTAAAACAAAAACCATCACGACCCAACTCCTTCAAATAACCAAGAAATCGATTAAGGAGTGGTCTAGTAACGTTCTCAGTGGGCATACTAGCAATTTTTGCAACCACAGTAGCCATGCCTTGCAGCCTATAACCCATGACAGAGATGTTGGAAAGCAAGCAATCCATCGAGAAGGTTTCAGGATGGTGATTCACAAGTTGCTCGATCACCAATCGATGGGTGGCAGGCATCTGGGGAGAACATTGAAGCACCATTAAATAGAATACATGAGGAGCCAAATCTGGCAGAGGAAGCTCGCACCCGGATTCACTCTCCGCTGCAGCACCAGTCATGGAACCTTCGTCTGGATGGCCAGAATCTTTTGAAACGGCAGGTTCCCGATGAGGCAAGCCAATAGGGGAAAGAGTGGGTGGGGAAGGCTCTCGTGCGACCTGAGATAAGAAAAGTAATAAGTTTATGAAAAAAATCTTAATAAGCGTTTTCGTTGTTAAGTCACCGTTTTCGTTGTTAACAAGCATTTTCGTTGTTAAGTCACCGTTTTAGGTGGAGTTTATGAAAAAATCTTAACAAGCGTTTTCGTTGTTAAGTCATCGTTTTAGGTGGAGTTTATGAAAAAATCTTAACAAGCGTTTTCGTTGTTAAGTCATCGTTTTAGGTGGAGTTTATGGAAAAATCTTAACAAGCGTTTTTGTTGTTAAGTAACCATTTTAGGTGGAGTTTATGGAAAAATCTTAACAAGTGTTTTCATTGTTAAGTCACCGTTTTAGGTGGAGTTCATGAAAAAATCTTAACAAGCGTTTTCGTTGTTAAGTCACCGTTTTAGGTGGAGTTTATGAAAAAAACTTAACAAATGTTTTCGTTGTTAAATCACTACTGTAGGTGGGATTTATAAAAAAAACTTAACAACTGTTTTCGTTGGTAAGCTACCGTTATAGGGGAGTTTGGGAAAATTCTTTGACAAAAATGCATAGAATTAAGGAAAATACCTCAGTCATGGCAGGAGCCAGAATGGGAGTAACTGTGGTAGCAATAGGGACAGGAACCGTTGGGGGCGGGCTCATTACCTCAGAAGCCATAATGGAATCCCTGCTTACAGAAGCCTCAATGGCAAGCAAAACTCCCCCACCAACATAAGGGACCAAGGCCAGCATGGGTTGTTCACTAGGAGAATATTATGGGCTCCCAAATGAGGCCTCAACAGGGGTGGATGCAGAAAACCACCATGGGGGGTAGAAACACCAACCTTGGTCTTATATGCATACAAACCTTAGAGAGAAGGTGGAGCAATATTGGGAGAAAGCTGCAACATGCAAACTAAGGGTTAAAAAAGAGGAATACCCACAGAAAATAAGGGAGAAGTACCTCTAAATGTCACTTACCTCAGTTATGCCACCGAAAGGGGGAATCACAGTCAATGGTCTCGTTAGCAGCGTGGGAGGACAAATGCTTGCTAGCAATGATGGCACTTCAACCTAAGGCATCCCAAAATCTCAAGGTTTAGCATGACAAATAGATAAAGGGGGTGAGACTGAAAGGATGCTATACCAAACAAATTATAGAGGAAATCATACATCGGGCTCCTTTTCTTCAGCCAGAACAATGGGTAGAAGAAGCTCAGGTGAATAAGATAAACCAGAAGGGATAGAGAGACTTTCCTCTGGTTGCGAACAGACGCCCACAGAGTCAACAACATCATCACCCACGAAAACATCTCTTGCACGTTGAGAGGCTGAACGACAGAAATAGGTAAGCCTAGTCATGGGCGAACGGGGAGAAGTCACACCGGGTGGCGAAGCACCGAAATTCCCCCCCACGAAAGGGCTCACGGGGGGGCTAGGGGGATTGGCACTTTCTTCTTCAACCTCCTGCACCACAGTTACCAAAATGCGTAAGCAAGTGTACTTTTTTTAAGCGAATGGGAAATGATAATAGAACAACTATACATACCTCAGATCTGACAGGCGAGGAGGTAGGTGATAATTGCACCTCAGGAGTTTGTCTCCTCTGGGACTTGGTACCTAGAGTTTTCTTCCTCCTTCCTGATGCACCAGGGACACTACCCCGAAGAACCTTTGAAGTCTTTCTCCTCTTCGTCGTGGGCTCAGTAGGATCAACTTGGATCGTGGGGAAGGTTCTCGGTGGAGGAACAACTGGAACATGCCGTTCAAACTCAGAATTTATGCGGGCTACCTCGACTTGAACTTTTCTTCTCAACTCCTCAGCTCTCTCCGTAGGAATAGGAGGAGGAACGGAGGCAATAGGGACTGCCTCTTTGCCTTCTTCCCTGAAGGTTCATCGGTAGCAGCTTTGGTCGAAGGGGCAGCTTTTTTCGGGGCTGCAACACTCTTGGGTTTGGGCGTAGTAGTGGGAATCATGGAAAAAATGGTAGGAAGCCAAGTGGGACATGCCTTAGGGGTCTTACTCATAGGTAACTCAACCCTAAGGATGGAGTTACCCTTCAAACCCAGCTCCAACGCAGAAAAGGAAAGGACTGGAGGGTACACTGGATCCCCCTCGATGAACTCTGCAATATCAACTAATTGTTTCGGCCAGTATCGTGTCGCGAACAGAGAGGACACATCTCCTTACCTTTTGTTGCTTGTAATAGTTACTCGCCCAGCCATTACAGAACTTATTCCCCATGCAATAGTGGATGAAAATAGGGAGCATGCCTCGCTGAAACAAACCTTGGGGTTTGACGATTGAAAAATTGGGAGAGGAGCCCCTGATCAAAACCAAATTGGCGGATACATCGATTGGGATTATAGTGCTCTCTAGTGTATCCCCACTCGGTATAGGAGGGTAGATACCCGGGGGAGAACAGAACAACCATGGCCAGCGAAGGATCTTCAATATCTGCGCCTACCTCCACTAACCTGGCCTCATGTTGGAAAAAGTCACAGTTGTGAACAAATATATCCTCTTTGTAGGGTCTCGTAACAAACTCCTCAAAACGATCAATCACAGGGATCAACTCTTTTCGACTCAGCTTCTTATGATAAACGTAGGAGCGTGGGGGCATAATTCTTTCCCCAGAAGTAGGACGGTTGATCTTGGCCGCTACGGCAGGGAAATGGACATAGAGGAAGCTCGTCAGAAGGATACAATAGGAAAACTTTTCCAAGTTATAACGACCAAGAGATCGCTTCATATCAAAGAGGGTTCTGTCGAGCCAGGTATAGAGGGATCCCAAGGTAATTACAGCAAGGGGAAGCTTGGTACCTCGGGCCAAACGAAGGGATATATTGATCAGGTCCCTTCGAGGCTGATCATTGGGTTTTCCCCGTAGAAGAAAATGGGAAAGAATGATAAGAATATAACTAGGAAGTTCCATCGATGTACCTTGACCAGGGGCACCTCCAGAAGAACTGCCTTCAGCAGAATCCTTGAATAAATAGTTAATATGGGGGGAGAAAGTGGCCTTGTTTGACGAACCAGTGCAGCTTTGGCATATTCGGTCCAGTTCCAAATGATCAGCAGTCTCCTGGGCATCCAGAGCCTCATCAGTATAGGGCTCGTGGCCTATTTCTTCGAGACCCGGGAGCTCACACACATCTTTCAACGTCACCATGAACTCACCCCATGCAGCGATGAAAGTATGGGTAGTAACGTTCCAGCGAGACACCAGAACAGGAAGGGAAACGTTATTCTTGGAAAGAGTAAACTCACCAAACCATTTAGCCCCTTGCAGCCCAATCTTAGTGAGCGTTTCAGCATAGGAGCTCTGCATGTGGGAGTTCCATGCGACAAACTGAGTAGGAGAACCCCCAGGCGCTTCAAATTCAATGTGGGACCACGGGAAATCCCTTCGCTCCAAACGAAATCGGAGAGTCCCTTCGGTGGAAGAAAACCCCACTCAGTAGAGGCTTCGTCTTCATCACCCAACAATAGAGGGTCAAACTTAGAAGAAAAATGGGCCCTCTTACATGCACCAGCAAAATCATCACCTTGTCCAAAAATAGGTGATCGATGGTAAAACCTTAGTTGTTCCTGGCGGGCAGTATCCAGGGTGGTGGCAGTGGTAGGGGTGGCAGGCGAAACACCGGTGGCAGAGGGGTTGCTTAAGGACGCCATGGAAAATAATGACATAGTAACAGAAAAGCTTTGTGCAAGAAGGGTTTGAGAGAGAGAATGGAGAAACACGAGCACAAGTGGAGATAGAGATGGTAATAGAAGAAAAAAGTCAGGAGGTAAGAGCTTAAACAACAATGGAGTTTTCCCAGTTTCTTTTCTCTCTCTAAAGACAGTGGAAGCTTGAAGATGATGAAAGCAAAGTAAGAGAAAAGAAAGGTTAAGTGTTGGGATATGCACGTTTGAAATTTCTAAGTTCTGCGTTTAAATTTCCTCACCCTCACACATGCGCGACCGCCTATAATCATTTCACATGAACACGTGGCACTTCGGGAAGTACTTTGGCAGTTGAAAATACAGCGCCACGTCATTAATGAAGTGACGCATAGAGAATAGAAAGTGTTATCTTATTCAACAAGTTTAAGTTTTGGCGCCAAAAGATTCTGTCAGGCATATCCATTGAACTTCTAACGAATGAGACCCCCCAACGGTTCCACAAAGATACGACGTCAACTCGCCACGTGTCTCATCGTTTTTTGAAAATAGCTAAGCACCACGGGGGAGAATTTCATTTACCAGAATTCCAAACGAGTATTTGAAAAAGGTTAGTAGGCCTTTCGGGAGAATTTCAAACATTAGAGCTAGAATGATTGGGGACCAGCATGAGGAAAAAGTAGCGATTTCCCTTCGCCCAATTCCCATTGAGTATGGTTCTTCGGCTTAGGTACATCGGTGAGAATTTTACTTTTTCCCAAAGACTATATCGCTGCGGTTCTAGGAGGAAAGGAGGGCCATAATTTCTTGTTCACAAATTGAGAACTATATCACGCAAACCAGGTTCATCGGATTGCGAAGTTTCGTGCAGACATTTCTTGTTCCAATAACTCTCTACACGAGGGGGGAAATGTAGAGGGGGCTTGAAGGTAATCCTGATATTAGGGATAAATCCCTAGTTGGCAATAATGTTTGAGATTAAGCAACCAAGGCAGCTCAAGCATGGCAGCTCAGTGAGGCAGCTTGGCGCGACAGCTCATACTTTAGTTTATTGTATTAGTCATATTGTATTTTTGTTTATGTTGATTGTAAGCTATAACGGTTGTAATGATGTAACGAGAATAATAATGAATTTTAGTGTAAGGTCAAACGGTACTCGCGAGAGACCAGGCTTGGCAGGGTCTGGGAGAGCTTTCATGCTCTATCAAATGACCTCCCCGTTGGAACTTTAGAGGGACCTGGTTTGGAGGATTGAGAAGTAAGGCACCGTTGGGGATTGTCTTGATCATCTTAGATACACCTAGTAAAAACACCGAAGGACCCTGACCGTGGAACCTCGGGCGGAGTATCTTGGAGTTCCATTGGGCGTTGAGTTATGAACCAAAGAACCCTCTACTTAATGTCACATCCACTGTAGGTGATGTCACTAGCGAGCTAAACAATGTTAGACCTGCACTTGAGTAAACTACCATGGTATTTGGGGCTGTTAGATAGTTGGTGATCCACCTTTGCGACGACAACCCCCTGACACACAGTGGTTAGGCAAAAGGTATGTCTTGGCATTTAATGTTTAAGACGTGGAGACAACTAGCGCATCAGGTATTTAATGTTGTGACATAAAGTATGAGGGATGTCTTTCATAGTCTTAAATGATTGAGTTGCCTCGAGGATGGTGTGGGGGGCTATTTAAGGACCCTAACCACCTTTGAGGAGGATATGTTCCTTTTGAGAGTCAAGAAGTTATTGCTAGAGATAATTATTACAAACCAGAGGGTTTCACCCACCCACCATTGCCATTTTTATTACGAAGCTTTTAATACGTGACAGAGATTCTTGAGGGTGTTTGGTGTGTTTCTACCTGCCTACCAAGGTGTATCTAGGATGCTTAATTCTCTCTCCCTCTAGCTGAGTTACTTCTAAAACTCCATTACTATTTTTCTGAGATATACACGAGAAATTTGTGAGTTTAAACCGAGCTTCATCTTCATTAGGCTAGTGTTGGCATGTCCTATTACTAATCCAAAGTTTTGGGCTAATTAACTTATCATTACCATACTTAAAAGGGGTTACGCCTCCATCTACGATCTAAAGTACCCTCTTACATATACGTTTTGTATTGAGGGTCTAATGGATCTCGATGATCGACCTTTCTGCGTAGTAGTGTATGGGGGGGGGGTTCCTTGTTTCAATTTTTCTCTGCGAGACACCTCACGCACGAACATGGCATAGTGTTGAGACTGGGGAGAAGTTTAGCCCTTAGTACTTGGAATAACTAGGGCGGTTAGAAGATGGGTGACGGATTAGTTAGGCAGCATAGCTTGACTAGGATATTTAAAGGGATGCGCTAGGTGTGCACTATTAGAAGATAGGTGAGGGGTATCTCATGGGAGTGCGATACCAAACTTAAATATGAGATAAAACCTATTTTTAAAATAAAGCATTTATGCACTTGCTAAGTATTTTTCACACTAGGGCTCTGACCCGTTTATCTACTTTTCCCTCTCCTGCTCTCTCTCTCTCTCTCTCTCTCTCTCTCTCTCTATATATATATATATATATATATATATATATATATATATATATAATAAAAAAAAATAAAGGTAGCAAACTTATGTATGTCATAAGTTTTCTTGATGATGTCATCTAAATTAGGTTTTTTTGCACTCTTTATTTTATCCTTGAAATTTTTAAGTTCCCCCTCATTTAACACACTCTAATTTCTCCTCCCTTTTTTTCAAAATTCAAAAAGAGGGGTATAATAGAAATTTTCATCTTATCTCCCAAATACACGCCTCCTATTTTACTTTTGTCCTACCTCATTAGCCATATCTTTCTTCTCTCACAAATGCATCAGTAAAAAAAACTCTCATCCTCCCACTCCTGCACTGGAGACAAATCACGTTTCAGGCACCTCACCCCCCAACTCGGTCTTCGTATCTCCGACACCTCACTCCCCATCCCCACCTCCCCGGATCCCCAGACAGCCTCCATTCCTCCATCTACGTTCGAAACCACTTCCAAAACCTTGGCCTTAAGCTTATACTTCAAAATTAGGTTTAAATTGTTTGATCCAAACAATTAGAGTAGCTCCCTCTACGATCTAAATCTATGAAATCAAATGCATTTTTTCAACGGGAAATCAAACGCATTGTGTGGACAGATGTTGTTCGAAACATGGGCTAGATCTAACACCATAACCAACAGCTATATCTGACGAAAGTTATATCAAACACGAGCCAGATGTTGTTATCGGTTTCAAACACGGGCCATATGTTGTTGTTATTTTGAACAACAACATCTCAGTTCTGAAATGTATGCTCTGTACATCGATGGAGTATTCCATTTGCGTTAATGTATGCTCTGTCTGTATTCTTTGTATGTATGCATCAATGTATGCTCTGTATATATGCGTAACCTATGTACGTATATTTGTTATTTTGAACAGTATATGCGTCAATATATGCTCTGTTCATCGATGGAGTATTCCAATAGGCCAACGTTTCCTCAACTGTACATCGATGGGGAGTTCTTTGGAGGACGTGACATTACTGTAAAGGCAAACAAGAGCGGAGAATTGTAGGAACTATTGGAGAAGGCACTATGCTCCTGATCATTTTCATCCGTGAATGTGTGTTTTGTGAATCATCTCATTGAACTCAAGTGTTTTCTGTGTATTATGTAAGACCCAATATATCAAACATAAAGTTCGTAAAAATAAATGTATGCTCTGTACATATGTTATTTTGAACTCAGATCTGAAATAAGTGTGTTTCTCTCTTCAAAATACCTATGTACGCTCTATGCTTCTGTTTGAGAGATGTGGTGTGATGTAGATGGGATTTTTAGATTTTGGCATATGTATTGTGTACGCTTTATGCTTCTGCTATACGGTGATGTGTGGGTTACAGACGATTTTTAAAATTTTAGGTTTTTTCTGCTATTAATTTCATGTTTTTCTCTCCTCAAGATTTTCAAGTTTCATTTATATTGCGATTTTTGTGATGTTTTTCTTCAGGTATGGTCAAGTTTAATTTTTGGGATTTGTATTCATGTGTTTGGTGGTGTGACTGAAGTGTAAGAACTCTAAACATTGTATTCATGTATTTTAATTTTGATTATGATTTTAATTTTGGACAAATAGGGTAGTTATATATAAACTTGGTTTTTGTTAGAGCTCGATGGGTATGGTATGTGCGCTGAGATGAGTGTGGGTCAGGTTATGGTTGTGAGTGGGTTCGGGTATGATGAGAGAGAGGAGGGGGTTCCAGGTTAGGAGTGGGTTTAGGCCTGCTGGTTCTTGGGTTAGCCTGGGAAGGGGTCTGCGGGTTGGTGGGGGAGAGGGAAGATGATAGAGGCTGGGTCCGGTTAGTATCTGTGTGCGTTGGTTCGTGTACTTTGGGTTGTGGGTTTCACCTGCTAGAATGGCAGAAGTTAGGGGATGGGTGGTTTGCGATTTGGTGTGTGATGTTTGGTTCTTTCAGTTTTCATTTTTCTATATTATTTTTAACACCGTCCTTATATTTTCATTAACGCAGGAGCTATTGCGATGGAGTGGTGATATGCTTACCGGCATTTTACCGGATACCATTTTTTCCTTCTTTTTTTTTTAAATTTCTTATTTTTTTATTTTTTAAAACAGTTTTTTATATATAAAAAAACAGTTTTCTATTAATAAAAAAACTGTTTTTTAAAATAGTTTTTAACTATTTTCGTAAATTTTTTATAAAATGATTTTATAAAAAAAATTAAAATCAACGACACACAAATCCGATTAAATATGTGCTCTGAATTAAAAAAAATTATAAAATGATTACAAAAAATATTTTAAGTGTTGTAAAATTAAAAAAAAAAGTGTAGAAATAAGGGGTGCTATTGGCGCGGACCTTTAAAAATAAGAGAATATTGAATTATATTTTTAACAGTTTTAAGAAATACAAAATTTGTTTTAAATGTTGTAAAATTTAAAAAAAAATCAGTTTAGAAATAAGGATTGCCGCTGGCGCGGACCTTTAAAAATAAGAGAATATTGAATTACATTTTCAACAGTTTTAAGAAATACAAAATTTGTCTTAAATGTTGTAAAAGTAAAAAAAAAAGTTTAAAAATAAGGGGTGTCACTGGCACGGATCTTTAAAAATAAGAGAATATTGAATTACATTTTCAACAGTTTTAAGAAATACAAAATTTGTTTTAAATGTTGTAAAATTAAAAAAAATCAGTTTAAAAATAAGAGGTGCCGCTAACGCGCACCTTAAAAAATAAGAGAATATTGGGTTACATTTTTAAACAGTTTTAAGAAATACAAACATTGTTTTAAATGTTGTTAAATTAAAAAAAAAGTAAGTTTAAAAATAAGGGGTGCCGCTGGCGCGAACCTTTAAAAATAAGAGTATATTGGGTAAATGGGTGTTTGAGGGACTAAATGAGTTAAAAATAATATTAAAAACATATCGTGCCATGTTCAACACACAGTTTGATTAGTGCCGCTAGTCCGGATCCACATCCAACAAATGATGTGGGTATGCAGATGTGGGTTCGCGCCATCAATACTAATCAATCGCAATATTATGTCAATAAACGTAAGTTTTTTTATTTATGAAAGAAATTTTTTTAATTTAATTTTAATAAAAAACTGTTTAGTTAATATAAAAACAAACTTTTTTTTACATCAACAGGAAAACTGTTTTTTTTTTATATATAAAAAACAGCTTTTATTTCAGTTGTTAAAAATAAAATAATAGAAACTTAAAAAAAAGGAAAACAGAGAAGAAAAATGATGATCCGGTAATAATCCGGTAAAACAGTCTGGTACAGTCCGGTAAAACAGTCCCTTGGTGTTGAACGTTTTTTTTATAGAACTGTTGTGAATAAAAAATAAAGAAGCGATGTAAAGGCACTCAACTATTGTACTTGTTGAAATAGTATTGACTCGATGACCGTGTGGAAGGCAACTGTTAAAAACCTAATAGCTGACAACATAGTTTTATTCTTTTTAATATGTAAACCGAGTTTAAAATCTAAAAAGAAAGGAATGTTAATATATCCTCGAGCCTCACAAGAATTGATTCTTTCAAATCTAAATTTCAGGTAATGAGGTCTCATAAGTTTTACTACACAAGTGACAGTATGAATAATTAAAACTACCATAAAGCATATCAAACAGTAAGCTCAATATTTCTCAAAATTAATTAAATTCTATTTTTCTTATTGACAGGACTTAGAACATGTGTTATTATATTTTAATAAATCACTTTCACATTATAGAAAAAACAAGGATTTGATTTTACAATAATTAAATGTACTTGAAATAATGAAAAATATTTTACACAGTTTGGTGTACAATAATTAAATGTATTTGGACATGCGGATTCTAATTAATGTGTGCGCGCGTGTGTGATTTGTATATATGAATGATGGACTTAAAAGTAATACATAGATAAGTTAAGTAAAATATTTTTGTTTATTTAAAATTTAATTTTATTAGTAAAAATTGTTTTTGCGTTTTCAAACTAATTCAATTTCGTAATTAATATTGAAGACAATTTTTTTACTAAAATTTGATTTATTATTTTTTTAATTCGAATAATTTGTTTTTATTTATTACAAATTAGTGCAAATACTTTAACAAATTAATGAGCCTGTTTATTTTAATAGGTGACGCATGAGTCACTATTTTTTATTGTCGAAGTGTTTTTTATAGCTTAAATAGGTGGATAGTCATAAACAAAAGATATTTTGTCCATTTTTTAAAATTTAACTTATTATGTTAGTTTTCCCCGAATATTGTCATGATTTTTTTTAAAGAAGTTTGTTTCGTTCAACTATTTGTTCGATGAATTTAGACATTTTGAATATTGTACGGTTAGTTGTTACTCCTTAAGTATGGTAAATAGTCCAATAAACAAAGAAGTCTATGTCCATTTGTTTTAGAATTGACATTTTGTTAATTTGAGGCACAATGTCAACTATTTGAACATTGCCAGACTATTTGTTATTTGTAAAGCTGGGGGATTTGTTGTATAAATAAATGAAATTTTTGTCTTCTTGCAATTACGTACTAATTTTTTTCGCCATTTTGCGATTATCATCGTGCCTTATATAGGTGTCCAGACACAGGGACGCCTGGATGATGATTCCTTCGAGTTAGACGTGTGCTGCGGCAGTTGTGGATGCATGTAGATTTTCGATAGACGCTTTTATCCTTGTAATCTAGATAGGAGGTACTGTACAAATATTCGGGCCAATTGCCCAATTGCATTTATTTACTCTTTTATCGCCTTTTAGTGCGGCATTCGATTTGGTTGTATCATATTTTAACCGAGTGTTCGGTTATTTTATTTCTTTGCAGTTTCATTTATATAAACTGTGTGGATGTTTTAATCGTTTAAAAAGAGTAGTTAAGTAACATTTTGACGCCAGCTTAATAGGTTATTAGTAATTAAATTGGTTTTCGACAGTGATGCTAAGAATGATCCATATTCGACTCCTGTTTTAATTTGATATAAGAGTGATCGCTTGGTATTTTATTAGGCAGGTTGTCACAGATGGTATCAGAGCATCTGGTTCTAGTGTCCTTAGGAATCTGTGCGGATGTACTACGCTTTCAGCGTTGCTCTCGATTTGATATAGAGCCTCAGGATTTGGATTGTTGGTTTCTCTTGCGAGATTTCGTTCTCCTGCCATAGTATAAGAATATGTAAATCTTTTGCGCGCTTATTTAAGATTCGTGTGCGGGGCTTGGATGGTAGCAGGAGGCGGGGATTAGCTGGAGTAGCTGGTAGAAGTCGGGGACGAGGACCATAGTAGAGGTCCCTTCCTTTGTAGTGTTTGCTAAGGATTGTTGCAACGACTACTAAAGTATAGTAGTTATGAGTACCGCTGTCCGTCGTAGTAGAGAGTGGTACTAAAGTTGAATTTCCCAGTGACGATAAGGGTTTGAAAGGAATCTTATGGATAGTTTTAACCGTGAGTCCCCATGATTCAGCAAGAATGAGAAGAATGCAGTTTCTGAATTATTCACATAAGGATCAGCCAGAGGCCGACAGTGAATAAAGAGTAATATGGAGAAGTGAACCTTGTACCGAGGTGAGGTAGGTGCAATGAATAATGAGTCCTTTCGAGGAATGATAGGCTCACTAGAGAAGTGTTGCTAATACTTATGGAGAATGGGTATGTTCGAAGACCCCATTGGTGGACATCCACCCGGGGAATTTTTTAAAACGGGGTTGTTGAGGTCGGTAGTGGAATCTCCTTCTAACAAAGGAGAAGTTAGGGGGAATTAGTAAAGTTATTGTCAGGATCGCAGCAATGGAGTCTAAGATATTGATAATTTTATCATGGTCAAGAAGGACTGTGATGAAAATAATGATGTGGAGTGCGGAGCCGCACGGGTGTCTTTCCCGATAGGAATAAAGGACAAGGTTAGGATGTCTATATGGGGCATAGAGTTAAGTAATTTTGGTTCAGTTAGGACAAGTGTACCAGGTCCGAGAACTAATTGGAGTAGATAACTGCGAAGTTGTTGTTATGAGTTTCACCTCAGAAGAAAGAAGTATAATTAGCATGGCTAGATAAAGTCGCGGTGTTCGTTAGCCCTAGACTCGTGTGTGTAATTTGAGCTTTGTGGCGGTATCGATAACATTATGTAATGTAAGCCTATGTGTTTTCCGCAGTAGGGGAGTTATATTCTTCTTTCATTCACTATAAAAGCGGGTGTTGATATTTTGAATATATATATATCTGGCTTATGATACTCGTCTTATATGTTTATACGAGTATGGTAATATTATGAGTATATTATATTCTTCATTGTTCATAGCGATAGCGGGCTAATGATTGCAAGACTATCGTGTCCGTAGTTCCAGGGTGGAACGGGTTGTTGCGATGTCTCACCTGGATACAGACTGAGTTCGCCTTTGTTATATGCATATATGGAACTTCGGTGAGCAGAGGTTTCATTATCATGATTTGAGTGTGTGGCGACCTTATAGATGTGATTTAAGGTATGCAGGGCTGATTATTGAGCTGTGAGTTTAAGCTCATTATTGATTGCGTAAGGACTGAGTGGGGTGCGATCCCTTAGGTGTATGGCTCCTAGATAGAGATGGGAATTCAGACCACATTTAGTTGAAAGAGGGGATAGGATTATCCCGGTTGCATATTCCAAAATAACGGACCTACATGACTGACAAAGTTAAGTAGTAGTGTGTTGGAGGGGTTCCTTGTTTGGATTTCACTTTGCGAGACGCTCCACGCAGGAACCTTAACGACGTTGGGAGTGGAGAGATGTTATAGGATGCAAGGATGTGGATTTTGTGGATAAGTCACATAGTGTGGATGAAACACTATAGACTATGATCCATGTGGTGATGATATGCTTATGGAAATATTGTGATATGGAAAAGCACTAAAGTGCTCCTCTAACCACAAGTGGGTGGGTGAAGTAGGACTTAGAGAAATTGATTCGAGGATTATAGCCAGGCTTTAATGAAAAGGAAAATTTTGAGGAAGTATATTTTGGGTATGATAACCGTAAAGCTTTTGCAGAGAGCGGACACTTCGATTAATTAGATTTTCCTTTTCGCTCAGGTGGGAGGATAGAATAGTAGAAATGTGTTCGTAGTTTAGCGAGGTAGGATTTAGGACGTCCCGCTGGTGTGCTTTAGGTCGCTATATATCGATGACCGACAATGCGAGGGATTAGTGTAACGGGAGGGTTCCTTGTCTGGATTTCACTTTGTGAGACGTCCCACTCATGAAACTAAGCAAATGTCGGAAGCTGAGAGAGGCCTTGGGCAGTAGGGATACATTTAGGATTATACTCGTTTCGCGTATGTAGGATAATGCCTAGATCGTAGGTTTATTATAGAATAAGTTCAATAAAGTTAGTGGCGCTGATATAGAAAGATTGTGGGAAGTACACCACAAGAAGATTGGTTGATTTACCCCGAGGAGAATTGAGTTTTGCGGGTTGGGAGGACCCGTATGTGAGTATTACACCGAGGAAAGGAGGCCCTTATTTAGAGAGAGTGTTACGTGTTGAACGTTTGCAATGGTGGTGCAGATGTGCATGGGTTAAAAAGGTGTATGGGAACCTGAGTAAGTTGGTTTTATATACTGCCTGAAATAGAAAAGGCTTAGTGTATAAAGTTGATGTTTATGCTGTAAGGCAGTCACAAATGGATTTTGGAGTATGTTGGATGGAACGTCGTGCCCAAGATAAGAAAGGACACCGACGAGAGTGGTCGAGCATTAGAGTAATTTCTTTTTGGGGGAAATTAGATATCTAGATATTGACGAGCGAACATTTAGAATCGTGTTTGGACGTTAGAGCAACGGCTGTAGGCTTGTCATTCCACGTGGGGCACAAGAAATGATGGGTGCGATGTGACGTTATTGGAGTCACTTTACGACCTTGGTAACCGTATAGTATATGGTTGGGAACCATTGGGTTAGTATCGTTCCCCTTGAGGTATTAGGATTTGGAGCGATCCTAGGTTAGTACTGGTAGCATTGGTTGTATCTGAATTTCGAGGACGAAATTCCGTTGTAAGGGGGGAGTATGTAACAACCCGTCCTTTTGGGGATAATTAAATTCCATAATTGGGTATAAATTGGAAATTTCAGGAATTTCTTAGAATAGTGATTTTTGGAATTTTCAAGAATTAGATGATTTTCGATGGGCGTTATATTTACTTTGGGATTAAGTAAATATGTCAAAGTATTTTAATTATATGTTGCAGTTGAGTAAAGCGACAAAAGGTAAGATTTTTAATTGGAAAACCCGTAGTGAGATCCCATGGGTTAAAATAGTGAAATGCGGTCAAGTGCCTCGGATGGAAATTTCGACTGCGCGGTGAGTCTCGGAATAGCCGATATAGTCACAAAAGAGTGTCCGATGGTTGAAATTGAGTTTTGGGAATTTTTAAATGAATAGGGACTCGCAATTGAGTAAACGAATCATTTTTGGGTTTTAAGGGGTATAAACCCTTTTCTCCCTATATAAGGAGGGTGAGGGGGAGAGAATAGAAGGAAAAGAGAGAAGAGAGAGAGAGAGAGGAAGGAAGAAAAAGAAGAGAAAAGGGAGATTTCGGGCCAAACTCCACCAGACTCGACTCGGGGTCGTCGTATTTTATCCACGAGACAAGTGTTTACTTGCTTTATTTACTTTTGAGCATAAATCTCATATCATAGTTTGGTAATAACAAACCCTAAAGATTTTGGGTTGGGTTTTCGTGGATAAAACGGTGTTTTGGGAGTTAAAACGAATAAACCCTAATAATTTTACAATTCAAGAAACTTAGGAGTTAATCGAAATTAATCGTGGGTTTCGGGTTCTAGGATGTTTAGAACCCTTATTATATGTGTAGATGTTGTTAGTTGAGGTTGTAGGACGTTAGAGACGGAGATAAAAGCTTGGGAGAAGCTTTAATGGCCGAAACAGCTTCTCGAAGAAGAAGCTGTCCGCCGTGATCGATCGATCGAGGGTAGAGGATCGATTGATCTAACCATCGATCGATCGAGGGCCATGGGTCGATCGATCGACCCTTCAGGAATTTTGACAACTTTTCCCAGAGTTAATTGGATAGGATAATTTCCAATTCTAAATTGATTCGAGTTTATTTATGTGAAGAAATAAGTAATCTTTTAAGAGTAAATAGACATCCAATGGAGGGGAAGTTATGGGAATTAAGTGAGTGTTTTATGTGTGTGACACTAAAATGCTATTTTCGAGAAAAATAGATATGTTGAGGAATTAGAAGGGTGGGGTTCCTAAAATGGGGTGGGGACCTCTAAACTATTATTTGGACAAGATGTAGTCCTTGGGTTTGTGGGAAGGAAATCCACAACCTATTTAATTTCAGGGTATTCGGGGTCGAATATCAATTGGGATAGTTTCAGTGGCCATTTTGGCCTATATGATTATATGTGCGCGGTAACATAATTTTGTTGATGATGGTTGAGGGAATCCTATGAGATTATTAGGATGAATTGGAGAATATACTTATTTAGTTAATGTAAATTGGTATATTTGGAGATATCCGCTAAAATCCTTCGATGGAAATAAGGTATTTATTATTTATCAAGTGAGGGAATACTTCGGTATGGTATCGTGAGCATGGGAATATATGAATATAATTATTTGAAAGAATCTTTGGGATTATTGGTTATCGCTATGTGTGATTGGCAATTATGGCCATCTATATGTATATTCGAGGACGAATATATAGTATATATATACTATGTGATTAAAGTATATATATATATTATATGAATACATATGTATCTGTGTGTGAATGGTATTTGTGTATTTAGAGACTGATTCCACGGGCTTTACTTTAGTATAGGGTTGGAACAGCCAGATTATATATTGCTTTAGTGCGATCCAGGGAGGTTGCGCGATTTGGGTGAATCCCCTGGCTCGAGGAGCAGGGTGAGTATAGTCCCCCGGTCATTGTCGTCCCGCGTTCGAGTGCAATGTGTGTAACTCCACTTGCAGGGGGAACATGACCGCATCTACCGTTGTGATTTTGTTTACCATGTACGTTGATGGAATCCGACTTGGTACCGTGGTTTAGTATGAGAACCCGGATTTTTGGATTGGCATTATGAGACCGCATCCTCGAGTTATAGCTCGTTGGGATGGTTGTGATGCTTGTGTGTATGGTATATTACTTGTGCATGAGAACAATGTAATATATATATATATATCTCTATGAGATTCTCAGTCCGAGAGATAGATCGGGATGTGTATTATTATAAAAATGAATATAAAGTAAACCTCAGTCTGGGAGATATTATCCGGATGTATATTGAATTATGTATATTAGAATAAGTATGTTATGTATATCATTATATAGTATGTATATACGTTGTGTACTGAGGGTCTAATAGATCCCGACGATCGACCTTATTGCTTAGTAGTGTATAGGGGGTTCCTTGTTTGGATTTCGCTCTGCGAGACATCCCACGCATGAACATGGCATAGTGTTGATCATGGGGATAAGTTTAGCCCTTAGTACTTGGAATAACTAGGGTGGTTAGAATATGGGTGACGGATTAGTTAGGCAGCTTAGCTTGACTAGGATGTTTAAAGGGATGCGTTAGGTGTGCACTATTAGAAGAGAGGTGAGGGGTATCTCATGGGAGTGCGATACCAAACTTAAATATGAGATAAAACCTATTTTTAAAATAAAGCATTTATGCACTTACTAAATATTTTTCACATTCGGGCTCTGACCCGTTTATCTACTTTTCCCTCTCTTGTAATATATATATATATAGGTGTCTAGACACATGGACGCCTGGATGATGATTCCTTCGAGTCAGATGTGTGCTGCGACAGCTGTGGATGCATGCAGGTTTTCGTTAGACGCTTCTATCCTTGTAATCTAGATAGGAGGTACTGTACAAATATTCGGACCAATGGCCCAATTGCATTTATTTACTCTTTTACCTCCTTTTAATGCGGCATTCGATTTGGTTGTATCATATTTGAACCGAGTGTTCGGTTATTTTATTTCTTTCTAGTTTCATTTATATAAACTGTGTGGATGTTTTAATCGTTTAAAAAGAGTAGTTAAGTAAAATTTTTACACCAGCCTAATAGGTTATTAGTAATTAACCTAGTTTTCGACAGTGATGCTAAGAATGATCCATATGCGACTCCTATTTTAATATTATAAAGGAGTGATCGCCCGGTATTTTATTAGGCGGGTTATCACAGAAGGACTCCATTTAGATTTGAGAATATATGGCTAAAAGTGATGGATTTCCCGGACAGGTTTAAGGTGTAGTGACTTAGTTTTATGGTGGAGGGAAATGACAGTTTCGAGTTGGTGACAAAGTTGGGACATCTCAAGGAAGCTATCAATCGGTGGAATAGAGGAGTATTAGGGAATTCAAGTGAGGGATGTGAGGTATATAGAGTAAGTTAGGAGTCTAAATTGAAAGGAGGAGAGATGCGGGCTTTCAGGGGAGGAGAAGAGGTTGAGGGAGGAGAGGAAGGGGGAAATCGGGAGAAGACTTATTCATGAAGTAATTAGTTGGAGATAAAAATCGTGAATGTTGTTGTTAAAGGAGAGAGATAAGAACACGAAATTCTTTTATAAAGTGGCGAACTCACATCGGCAACTTAACCACATAAGGAAAATTACAGTGGGTGGGGTTGTGCTTAAAAAGGTTGGTGAGGTGATGGGGTTGACAGCTAGCTTTTGTGTATATGTCGTTGTGGTAAAGACTCGTCACCCTTTGGACCTACAAAATACACTAAAATATGTATATGACAATTAAGGGGTATCAATCCAACTTCTCAATGAGGCCTAAAGAAAAATGAAAAACCAATATGATTTTTTTTAACAATTTTCTAAGGGATATAAATGTTAACTACTATCGAAGTAAAGGAAAAAATTAAAATTCTAAAATAGAGTGGAATGTGAGAAAAACAAGCTAAAGAAAAATCAAGGGCTGATAATTCACCTAAATGACTTAAATATTTATTTTAATTAAGTAATTTTTAATTTTAGGATACTCCTAGATTTATTTAAACCACAAATTTACTTTCGTCACAAATGTGATAGAAATAAAAAAATTAAGAAAATTAATTTTAGACTTTGACAAGACTCACAAAAATAAGACTAAACTTTTCTAATACCCACTAGGGATCATTTATTAAAATTATTTTAAGTCTTGGAAAAAAAGTTTTAGAGTTAGAAATTTCTAAAATAATATTTTAAATAAGAAAATCCTATATCTAGTTTCATTCTTAAGAAAATAATGTAATAAAAAATTTGGGTTCTTTATCTATGACAAGATCACCCCATCTCTCATAAGAGGGGAATTTTTTGATTCATTCAAAATAAATCACTTTCTCTCAAATCATGACGAGAGCCCAATGTTTTCTGTCAAAATGCATTTTAATATGTAAAAGTCTAATATTTATTTTCAAAGGAGCATAATAAAGTCAGAAACTACAAAACTAAAATAAATAAAACAATACCATATAGGATTCATCTGTCCCCTTGAATGGGAGATTAGCCTTCCATATGGGTAAAATCACACAAAAATGTAAAACTAGTTCCATACAAAGCCTTACAGAAATGAAAAAAATAAAGAAAACATACCAAGTCTCTTTTCATACACTTTTAAATTCTCACAAAAATAAACCTTACAAATATCAGTTACACCAGCAATATTTTGAAATTCAATTACTCAATATTTTTCCTTACTACAATATCCTCACTCACACTCAACTTACTAAAAAAATACAAAAGAAGAACAAAAATAAATTACTCTTACACTATTCCTAAAATGGCACTACTAAACCAAAATTGGGGTTATGACAAAAAAAAGTGTCTGAATTCTTTTCCCCCTGAATAAAATGCAACAACCCTCTTTTTAATATGTGGTTTGAGTTTAGAAAGATGGAAAAAGAGAGCATGGGGATAAGGAATGGGGGACAATGGGAGAGATACGTGAGTGTTTTGTTTTGTTCTTTCTTTTTTTCTTTTGGTGAAGAGGTGAGCACGTGGGTTTTATGTGTTTTGAAATATCACCCACATCTATCCACACACACACACACACACACACACACACACACATATATATAGAGAGGATAATTCTCACCTACATCATGCTATATACATCATCCGTACATCACATCCAGTTTTAGGCCCTAAAAGACTTTTTTTCCAAATTATATATTTTTTTCTTGAAATTAACCTTCCAATAAATCCATGTTGAAAAAATCAGATCAAAATACATTTTGTAACTATTTTTAAAAAATTCCCAAAAAAAGTGTTCAAAATACCTTATTTATAAGGGTCTGCGCCAACAGTTTTTTGTTGATTTTTTAAAAATAGCTCCAAAATTTATTTTTAGCTAATTTTTTTAATTTGGGTTGATTGGAAGGTAATTTCAAGAAAAAAATAAAAAAATTGGAAAAAAAAGTTTCTTAGGGCCTAGAACTAGGTGTGATATATGGTGTGATGTATACATCATGATGTAGACATGCCTTCCTCTCTCTCTCTCTCTCTCTCTATATATATATATATATATATATATATATATATATATATATATATTATCTAAAACGGACGTCCGTTTTAGAGGTTAAAAACGGATTGATTTTTTAAAAATAGTAAAATACATTTTTTGAGTTGCTTTTTTTACTGAAATATATAGACATCCATAAGTACCCCTAAAAAATTCAACTCAAGATGATTTTTTTGACTATTTTAAAAAAAATGGTCAATATATGTCAATATATGCATATACTGACATACATATATACTTATATACATATACGAGGGGGAGAGAATGGGTTAGATGATGGGTAGAGGTGCACCGGTGTGGTGGGTTCAGTATTACGTGGTTGGGTGAACACGGGTTTAGCTAGGTAAGGGTGGGGTTAGGGTAGGAATAAGGTCAGAAGCAACTCAGGTCTATCCAGAGGTGGATTTAAAGGTTACTGATGGTTCGGACCATCACCTATTGGTGGTTACAGGTGGTTGACAGTGGTCCAGGCAAATGTTAAGGTAGGAGGGTTTCAAGCAGGCTTGGTTTAATGGGGAGATGGGTTGGGATGGTGGTTTTGGAGCTTTAATAAAGGAAGAGAGATATAGTGTTGTGTGTTGGGTAAGAGATGAGAGAGAGTGTAGGGTAGCTTATGGTATTTTAAATGTGAGGTGAGGGTGGTGTGTGTGGGTGTAGGGTAAAGGTGTATAGGTTAATGGGATATTAGAGTGTATGTGGGTGTATGGGATTAGTGTGTGTGTGTGTGTGTGTGTTTTATTATATATAACTATATACATATATATGACTGAAAAACAAATAGTAAAAATATATTTACAATTCATGGAAAAGTAATAAAAATTAAACAAACAAATATAAAAAATTAAAATACACATAAAAAATATGAAAGACTCAAATAAGCAGATTAAAATATAAACTAAACAAATAACACTAAATATAGAGAAAAATATACTAACGATACACACCTATATATAGACACGAACATACTACTATATAAAAAATGACACACACACACACACTATATTATAATCACATAAAATAATAAAACACAGAAAGTAAAAATAATAAAACTAAAAAGAAATTAAAATCGAATAACGTGAACAAATATATAATAATATATACTAAAATAATAAGATGAATATTATACACACATTGGGAAATTTTTTGGAATTTGGCTCGGGATTGTCTCGGATGTGGTTTGGGATGTTTTGGGATGTCTCGAGTTGTCTTGAGTCAAGGTAAAATTCTAAATTGATGTTTTTGACAACTTTTTACCGCAATTGACTTGAATTATTCATTTTGAAACCTCACATGTGTATTGACCTTAAAGATAAACAAATACATGCATAAGGCCTATTTTACCAAGAACAAGCAATTAAAATGCATTTAATTGGGGAATAATTTTAACACTTTTGGGTGATTATTAGGGGGTCATATTTCAGTTTTACGAGGATCTATATAGTGGAGGAAGGATGGAGACCTTATCTAGACGAGGCCGATTTAGGAAGAATTTTGGGTTTTGACATTGAGTTGTTAGAGGGTAAGTTCACCGAGGAGGAGATCGTATAGGTGTTAAATTGCATGAGTGAAGATAAGGCTCCCAGTCCAGCTGGATTCACGATGGCTTTCTTTTAGCATTGTTGGTCTATTGTTAAAGGGGATGTGATGGAGTCTTTTAGGAAGTTCCGTTATAGAGGTTATTTCTTAAGGAGTCTAAATGTGACGCTCAAAGGCTTGATCCCCATTAGGTGGGCGGGGGGGGGGGGGGGGGGGGATAGATGTTCATGATTTCAGATCGATAAGTCTGATCAGGAGTGCTTATAAGCTTCTTGCCAATGTATTATTGGTTAGACTCAAGAAAATCATTGACCTTATAATAATAAATCATAAAATGATTTTGTTAGAGGTATAAAAATCCTTGATGCAATTCTGGTGGTTAACGAGTAGGTGGAATCTAAACTTAGAAATGGGGAGTCAGGTATTGCATCCGAATTAGACATTGAGAAGGCTTACGATCATGTCAACTGGGAATTTCTTATATACTTGTTTAGGAGGATGGGGTTTGGAGAGAGGTGGTTCCTTTAGATAAAGAGATGTATCTCTACGATCAGGTTCTCAGTTCTAATTAACAACATTCCAAAGGGATTCTTTCCCAGCTCATGTGGGATTTGGTAAGGAGATCCGTTGTCTCCATTTATATTCATTTTGGTGATGGAAGCCTTTAGTCGGATGGTAGGATGCATGGTTAAGGATTATTTTCTAAAAGGATTTGTGATTGGTCCTCCAAACATAAATCCGATAAAGATATCCTATCCCTTGTTTGTCGATGATACGATTAATTTCTGAAAGGTAGAAGAGGTCTAGGTGCGAGCATTGATATTAATCCTTATATGCTTTGAGGTAGTTTCGGGTCTCTATATTAATGTAGGGAAATGTGAATTGATTTAGATACGGGGAGAAAGGAATGTCGAGGGATTGGGCGAGATGTTGGGTTGCAAGGTTGGCTCTCTTCCCTCAACGTATCACGGATTTCCGTTAGGGCATAAGTTCAAGTTTAAAGTTAGATGGGACCCAATTCTCGAGAGAATTAAAAGGAGGCTAGTGGGGTGGATATTTTTTTATCTTTTGAAAGGTGGGAGGTTGACTTTCATAAAAAGTATGTTGTCTAGTATTCCCACTTACCTCTTGTCCATCTTTCCATTACTGTGTTCCATGCACTTAAAAATGGAGAAAGTGATGAGAGATTTTATGTGGAGAGGTATGAGGACAACTTTAAGTATTATCTAGTGGGGTGGGAGGAGACTAACAAATTTATCAGTTATGCTTGAGCTTTTTAATACAAAGGTTGAATAATATCTCTCAATAATTAAATTAGTGAACTAAACCAAATATAGAACATTTCAGTCGTCTCTTGTATCAAAGTAGATAAAGTTCTTAAAATTTATTTTATTTACTCTTATTCATTTCATATTCTCCGATTCAAGTCAAAATATATCATTCTATCTATCATACTACCTCCTATGGTAGCTATAACATGTGTCACTGAGTTTTATCTAGATACCTTTTAGGAAATCTTTTACAATTTCATAATTATCTAAAACAAATATATGCAAAAATACATGGGCTCAATTTTGCAAATGGATTTTTTTTATCTCATTTTAGAAATAATATTAATCATTTGGATCACCATAGCATAATATGAAATTTATTTCTTTTATTCTCTCTCAATAAAAAAACATACAAAGGCACTGTGGATCTTTGTTTCTAGTAGAAAAACATGTAGGATTAATAGAATGCGAGTTGCAAAGGTTAGACGAGGGTGGGTATAAGTTTCGGAAGGCACCGTAGTTTCATGGGATTTGTACGATGAGGGAGAGAGGGATAAGGGTGAGGTGGTGGGATACCCAAATCAGTATGGAGTCATAAATTTGTGCGGTTTGGAAATTAAGGCAGCGATAGAGCACGAATTTAGGGGGATAAAGATAGAAGAGAAGATTGACGATTGACATAAGGTGTGAGAGAGTGATTAATTGATTGTAAAATGGGAATGTGTGTGGGTAGTGTAATTTTTTTAATAACAATTGAGGTTGTATTTGAGGGAGACAAATGATGTGATATAGGAGGAGGCTAAGGAAAAGATGGATGGGGTGGATAAATTTTGAGTGTTAGATGGATATAAGGCATCTTTATGCAGGGGTGATTAAACATAAGAGTTACAAGGTGGTACAGAATCATGGGATGGGTGAGCCACGTGCCAATGAGCAAGGGTCAATTGTTGGGGTGGGGTATAGAAGGAGCCTCAAAGTGGACATGCCGCATGATCGAGTGGAAAAACCGAGCGTCCTTGTAAATAC
Organism: Sambucus nigra; assembly: GCA_949130495.1. Classification (NCBI taxonomy): domain Eukaryota; kingdom Viridiplantae; phylum Streptophyta; class Magnoliopsida; order Dipsacales; family Adoxaceae; genus Sambucus; species Sambucus nigra. The sequence goes on from OX422209.1 coordinate 752,535,781, forward strand.
GCTAATCGTTGTTATCGGCTTCCAACCGCAATAGAAAAACCTAAACTTTAAATACACTCTTATGGAGTATAGTGGCGAGTCTGGGTATCGAATCCACGAGGAAAAAGGACGATCTCATTTTGATGATAGATGAAAATGGAGCCGTTACTGGGGATGTAGGTAGACGTAGGTTAGATTCCGTTAATCTAAAACTTTGACCAAAAAAAAAATAAAAAAGCACAAAAAGATACTTCATCTCTTAAAATCCTGTTAATGCAAAATCCTGAACTCACTCTAACTCCATATAATACTCCAACCAACAATCAAGAAAAATCGATAGTTGAGTACGACCCCGATAGCCCTCACACTCCTAACGCTACATAATTTTGGGTTCCACCTACCACACCTCCACACTCAATTGCAAATAACACTATTACTTCCCTCTTAGGACACTCTTCAGAGCACGCTCCGAGCATACCAAGTGAGGATACAGAGTCACCAAGTGAGAAAGACATGTCACAACACGGTAGTGTAGCCGCAGGTGAGGTAGAGGTCCCGTACCTCCCTTTGAGAGAAATCTTATATCATGAGCGAACTTTCACTCCGGAATGCACTTTACTCCCGTATAATGCAGGGAAATTTCTCTTTAGGAATGGGATGATCCAAATACTTACCAACTACCATGGAATGGAGTAAAAAAAGTCATATCTCCACATCCAAGAATTTGAGGAGGCGTTCGAGACCCTCAGCGATCAAACTTGCACAAAGGATGTGATCCGCCTCAAAATATTCCCATTCTCGCTAAAAGAAAAGGCTAAGACCTGACTATGGTCTTTACCTCCAAACTCGATTGCATCATGGAACGAGTTGCAATCTAAATTACTCAAGAAATTCTTTCCTCCACATCGAACGAACTCCATCAAGGATCAAATTCAAACCTTCCGGCAAATAGAAAATGAGTCGTTTGATCGATGTTACGAGCATTTTAATGAGTTAATCACTTTGTGCCCTCATCATGGACTTGATAAACTGCAAATCATTTCCTTCTTTCATAATGGGCTGAATATAAATTCCAAATAACTCGTTGAAACCATGTGTGATGGTCCCTTTATTGACCGAGACACTAACGATACTAAGCTTCACCTGAGGTATGTCGCTGAGACTACCCAAGAATGGGATACATCTGACCCTAGTGCTCATAATCGAACTCGCCAAACGACCACCACTTCATCGGCGTCCGACCTATTTCACATAGAAAAGAATACTATAAGGGACAATCGACTTAATCTACTTGAGAAAGGAATGCGAGAAGTACTTGAGATATGTGCAAGAGGACCAACTGGATCCATCCCGAACCCCATTGGGAAGGTGTGTGCTATTTATGAGACGGGACATTCAATAGAGGAATGCCCGACGATACCCACCTACAAAGTTATGCTTCAAGAGAAAGTGAGTGTTGTAGGAGGATTTAAGGGTAATTTCAGTACACCAGACCGGAATTATTACAACCCTTCATGGAAAAACCATTATAGTTTTAGCTATGGGCAACAAAATGTTGCGTTGAATCCTAATTCACATGTTGCCCCTCCCCCACCATCAAACTTTCAACAAGCACCACACATTCAAGGACATGTGAAAGCACCACCACCTCCAGGGCCATATATCACTCCACCACAGAGAAATCTCATGGATACAATAAACCAATTCATCACTGCCCAGAATGCAACCACTGCTAGACATGAGCACATGATCAATGACATAAATGCGACTATTTCAAAGATGCAATCATCATTGAGTATCCAAGAAATGGGCAAGTTTCCTGACTAGGGACAAAGACCTCGCCAAGGTCAAAGCTCCACCTCTACAGAACATCAGGAGAAATGTCAAGTAGTGACCACTCTTTGTAGTGGGAGAGTTGTTGATTTATCACCTCCTCCACACGATGCCACCAAACACAAGGAGATTTCTCCCATCATGAAAGAGGCCGAAGATGTCCCCTTGAAAGAGAGTGATAAAGAATACACTAGTGAGCCCGAGGTAGTAGTGAAACCACCCTCCGCGGCACCGTTTCAAAGGCTAGTTCCTTCCCACAAAGGAAACCCCCGTGATGAAGTTCTAGATGTGCTAAAGCAAGTAAAGTTAAATTTACCTTTCCTCGATGCCATTAAGCAGATTCCAGCTTATGTAAAAGTCATCAAGGACTTTTTAATAGTGAAGAGGAAGATGAAGGTAAAGAAAAACGTCTTTCTAGCACAGAATGTGAGATCCATTCTACTTATTAATCTCTCCCCAAAATTCAAAGATCCTAATGCACCCACCATTTCCTGCATCATTGGAGAAAATAAAATTGAAAAAGCCTTACTTGACTTGAGAGCAAATGTCAATATCCTCCCCTACACCATCTATAGGAAACTTGATCTGGGCGACCTCAATCCCACAAAGATCACTCTCTAATTAGTGAATCGAACCGTGAAGATCCCAATAGGTATAGTTGAGGGCATGATCGTCCAAGTTGACATTTTATACTTTCCGATAGACTTTGTCATTTGGGACACAGGGCCCTCCTTCGCCTTGAGAAATCATGTTCCCATCATTCTCGGGCGCTCATTCTTAGCTACAGCTAACGCAATAATCAATACTCAAATTGGGCAAATGCAACTCACCTTTGGGAATATGACTTTAGAGACTAACATCTTCCATGTATCCCAACGTATAGTTGAAGAAGATGATCTTCATACAGTGATCTTAATCGACGAGATTGTAGAGGACTACTTTGAGGAAAACTATTGTGGAGATACCCTAGGGACCTTCTTAGTGTCGAGCCACGAGAGTGAGGGGCGTAGATTGAATTGTAGAAGGAAGTTGAGGAGTTAAGATAATTATTTGATGAGAGCATCAGACGAGGATACGAGAGATGTAAGTTGGGTTTCTCGATTCGAGGAGTTACTTCCAAGGGAGGCACGCATGGTTCCCCCTAACGACACACTTCCAAACCTTGAACTGAAAAAACTACCCTCCCAGATAAAATATGCATATCTAGGAAAGGACGAGATATTTTTTATTGTTGTCTCCTCTATCCTAGACAAATAGCAAGAGGGTAAGCTATTAAAGATTTTGAGGCAGCACCAAAGTACTTTTGGTTGGTGTATTGCGGATTTGAAGGGGATAAATCCTTTGATTTTCACCCACAAGATCAACCTCTAAGAGGATATAAAGCATTCGAGAGAAATGCAAAGATGGCTAAACCCCAATATAAAAGAAGTGGTGAGGATCGAAATCATTAAGTTATTGGATGCCGAGATTATCTACCCAATCTCTAATAGCAAGTTGGTGAACTCTATTTAAGTTGTCCCGAAGATGTCGGGCATGACAGTGATTGAAAATTCTAAAGGAGAGCTAGTTCCCCAATGTACCACCACCGGGTGGCACGTTTGCATTGATTACCAAAAAATAAATGTAGGAACTATGAAAGACCACTTCCCCTTGCCATTTATTGATCAAATGCTTAAGAGAGTAACGGGCCACCCTTAGTACTAATTCCTTGATGGTTATTCCAAATATAACCAAATTGAGGTAGATATCCTTGACTAGGAAAAAATGACCTTCACTTTCCCCTTTGGTACGTTCACCTACAAACGTATGCCATTCGGCTTGTGTAATGCAACTGCGACCTTTCAAAGGTGCATATTGTGTCTATTTAGCGACATGGTTGAGAGAGGACTTGAAGTGTTTATGCACGACTTTAGCATTTTTGGCACCTCTTTCGATCTTTGTCTAGCAAATCTGGAAAAAGTACTTGCTCGGTGTGTGGAGAAGAACTTAGTGCTAAATTGGGAGAAATGCCATTTTATGGTCACTGAGGGAATAGTTCTTGGCCACATAGTTTCATCCAAAGGGATTGAAGTTAATAGAGATAAGATAGATGTCATAGCCAATATACCGCCCCCCCAAAATCTCTCAAAGACGTGCGCTCCTTCTTAGGCCACGCGGGGTTTTATCGAAGGTTCATTTAAGGACTTTAGCGCCATCGCTAGGCCCTTAAGCACCATCCTTATGAAGGATACCCCATTCGAGTGGAATGAAGCATGCCAAAGTGCTTTTGAAAAGATGAAAAGCATGCTTGTTTCCTCTCCCATCATGCAAGCACCGGATTGGTCCTTACCATTCGAGCTCATGTGTGATGCGAGTGATTTTGAAATAGGGGCTGTTTTGGGCCAACGGAAGGATAAAAAGGCTCATGTCATCTACTACGCTAGTCGAACTCTTATCGGACCACAACTAAACTACTCCACTACGGAGAAGGAATTTCTAGCCGTAGTTTTTTCTCTAGACAAATTTCAATCTTATCTCATTGGGTCACCCATCACTTGTTTCACCGACCACACGTATTTAAAATACCTCCTTGCAAAGAAAGACGCAAAGTTGTGCCTCATTAGGTGGATCCTACTCCTATAAGAATTTAATCTCTCCATTAGAGATAAAAAAGGAGTAGAAAACGTCATTGTCGATCATCTATCTGGTCTTTCGTCCGATGTACCTAGCGATCTGATTCCCATAGACGAATATTTTTTGGATGAGTAACTCTTTGCTACCTCTTCCTTGCCCAGGTTTACGGATATAGTAAATTATCTTATCATGGGAGACGTCCCTCTCGAGTGGACGCCGTACTATAAGAAGAGGTTCTTTACCTGGTCCCGCATGTTTTTCTATGACGATCCCTTCCTTTTTAAATATTACGCTCACCAAATCATCCGTCGGTGCATACCGGATGATGATATCATGAAAGTCATCCAATTCTATCATTTGAAAGCTTGTGGAGGTCACTTTGTGACGAAAAAGACAGCCGCTAAGATTCTTCAAAGCGACCTCTATTGGCCCACAATATTTCGGGATATGATCAATTTTTACAAATGTTGTGGTAGGTATCAAAGGATGGGAGTGATTACCCATCGATACATGATGCCATTAACCCCGATACTCATTATTGAGATCTTTGACTGCTAGGGTATTGACCTCATGGGCCCTTTTCCCTTATCTTTTAGTTTTTTTATACATCCTTGTCGCGGTAGATTACGTTTCTAAATGGGTGTAAGCCATAGCTACCAAGACAAATGACAACAAAGTGGTGATTAAGTTCCTACAGGAATACATACTTTCCCGCTTCGATGCTCCAAAAGTGATAATTAGTGATAATGGCACGCACTTTTGCTACAGGTCATTCGAGAATCTTATGAGAAAGTATGGTGTCGTTTACAAGGTTGGAACGACCTATCACCCACAAATGAATGGCCAGGAAGGATTAGCGAATCGATAAATCAAGCACATCCTCGAGAAGACCATCCATCCCAAGAGAAAAGATTGGTCACTTTGATTAAATGATTCACTATGGGCCTATCGTACCTCATATAAAAATCCACTCTGCATGTCCCCATTCCTCTTTGTGTATGGAAAACCTTGCCATCTTCCTGTTGAATTAGAGCACAAGGCTTATTGGGCAATTAATAAGATGAATTATGACATAAATAAAGTCGGTGAAGCTCGTAAGCTTCAATTAAATGAGTTAGAAGAGATACGTAATGAAGCACATGAGAATGCAAAAATTTCCAGAGAAAAGATGAAACTCACCCACGATAAGATTATTCGACGCAAAGATTTTCTTCCAGGGAAAAAAGTTCTTCTCTATAACTCTCGATTTCATCTATTTTTGGGAAAGTTGAGGTCTTTATGGACTGGCCCGTTCGTTGTGAAGAATGTATTCCCTCACGGAGCAGTGGAATTAGAAGATTTAAAAGGGAAAATACGTTCAAGGTGAATGGGCAATGCCTAAAGCCATATCTAGAGGCGTGTGTGGAAGAAGTCGACACCATTTGGTTGTCGGACCCCATTTATGGGGTAGATAGAGCTGAAAATGAGAGGTTGTCTCACTCCCGAAGCGTATGGAGTGAATTATTATCTACATTAGTAGTGTATGAGTTTGAATATTTATGAGTCCGGAAGCACGGTTCATGATAGGGATCAAGGTAGCACACTTTTGAGAGAGCTTGCATGCATTTCGAGAGAGTGGTAGAGGATTTTTGGGAAATTGAGGGTCTAGGATATCTTAAGGGGCCGTACACAAGTGTTGAGGGATGGGTGAGCACTTAGATTTTGAGAGACGAGAGAAACAAGGCTTCCAAGAGAGCAAGATCCCCCAAATCACATAGTGAACCAGTTCGACGACGAACCAGTTCGGGGTACAGTGCGAACCAGTTCGGGGTTCATGGCAGATTCTTCCCCCCTCTTTTTCCAAATCCATTCTCTTCCTCCTCTTTCCCTCCATTTATTTATCCCATGAATTTTTACCCTCTAAAACCCCCCTACCACTTTCAACTCCAAATTCATTCCCACCTTCATCTCCCTCCATACCTATTCCCATTTCCCACCAAAATTCATCCCCACACACCTATAAATTCACCATCACCACCTTCCATCTATCACACTTCCACCACTCCATTTCACTCCCTCTCTTCAATACCATATCACCTATATCTCTATCTCACCATGTCGTGCCCCTGCCAAGCAAACCTCCATCCTCAAAAATACGACGACACAACCATACTCGATGACAAGGGTGTGTGAGAATTTTGATCCATCCAAGAATGTCATTGGGCCGAACGCTATTTCTCGACCACTCGCACCATTCATATTGAGCGATTTGTTAATTGGGATCAGCTGCCCGGTGAAGTCACCGCCCTTTTCCACTGCCGGGGGTGGTGTTCATTTCTATCCCCTACGAGCAACAAATTCTGCGAATAAAAAATTCTCCATTTCTACGCGACGCTCGTGCGCAAATTCTCCACTCTCCATGAGGCATATGTTGATGGCATTCAGATTCCTTTCTCCGTCGCCATCATTGTGCAGAAAATGCAGGAAAAAGGGGTTGTCCTCCCCGTGCCTTTCATGTGTCCCACCAATGGTACCCCCCGCACCAAAACTGAATGCCTCGCCCTAATGGAACCCGATAAGGAATGGCTAGGTGATTCATTTCTGGTAGGAAGTCTTTCGGAAATGGTGCGATTCACACACCTCATTGTATGTGGAGAAATCCACCAAACCACCAACGATTTAGTGGTCAGGCTGCGTCACGCCAACTTTTTGTATCATTTCCTTGACCCCGAGAGAACCATTAATCTGGCCCAACTTTTCTACGTGGACATCCTCCATGAAGTATATGACAAGTGGGGCAAAGCAGCCCTCCCTTACTCCCGCCTTATTACTGAAATTATAATTGATGCTGGGGTGGAAGATTCGGAGAAGAAAGTCAGGCTCCCTCACCCAATTGGAGGTACTTCCACCACTCGTAGTGAATGCCAAATGAGGGTGGTCCACCCTGATCGTCCTATTCTCGATGACGACCCAATGACAGATGTGGGGGACGAAGAAGAGTATAATGAAGACGAGGAGGAGGACTGAGATTTTGAGCCCCTGGGCGCAGATTTTGATAGGCACCTTTCGGCTGCGGAAACCCATTTTGACGGTTTCCTCACACAATACAATATGGACCAAGCGGCCTATCAACGGGATGAAGAGGCCTACTAAAGGGATACGAGCATGATGCATCATCTCAAAACCCATTTGTATGGTCTCAACTTCGGTGGACCCCCTCTAACTTTCTTCTATGATCGAAATGATCCCAATGCGCCCGATAGCTCGTAGCCACCTCCAGCACCTTAAGCCCATGTCGCAAAGCACTTGTTTTTTTTCCGCATGATTATGATGTGTGCATCTCTTTCTTTGTTTCCTCATTGTAACCCGTGCCTATATAATGAAAAATCTGTATTTTTCTTTATTTTCTTGTTTTATTTCTTGCACTCGTTATTTCATCTTCTTTAAATTTTAGTCCTTTTGATTGACGACAATTCAAAAGTCTAAGTTAGGGGATGATAAGTGCATTTTTCTAAAACTTTGCAAAATTTTCAAAATGCCCAAAAATATTTACTCTAAAAATTGAAAATTGAAAAATTGAAAAATTGAAAAAAAAAATATTTTTCTTCAAAATAAATAAAAATTGGAATTTAAATTTTTCAAAAATATCACCTCTATTCTATTTGAAGTCTCAATGGTTAAATCTTAATTGCACTAAGCCGAAATTGACCAAATATGGAAATTGTGCCAAAATTGACGACTTAACGAATATGTGTGGAAATTAACAAAACCCGATGAGATTTCGAGCCTATCGATCTTTTTGAGTTTTTAAATCAATCCGAGTTAATGGTTAACTCAAAGTTCAGATTCAACGTTTTACATAAGTCGTTGATGATCTCAATTCTTTGTTTTGATCGGTTACGGGAAACATGTGTGATGTTACCTTGAAAAGCGCACTACAAATCTCTAAATTAAATTAATCTCGAGATGCATATGGTAAATTAATAAGTAATTCGGACAATGAAGTAGGCCATCGTTTGTTACCCAAAAACATTAGCCATAAAAAGATGTGAAAAATTATCCTTTTGATAACCCAATTGAGCCGAATAAAATTGTTTTCCTTTTCGTTTGGTAACCCGAAAAGCCCAAGTATCTCGAAATTGTGAAAATTGGTGATGTCATCAAATAAGTCCAAATAGTGCAATAAAAAGGGGCAAGAAAAAAAATTGATAGAAAAATGCTCAACAAAAATCGCAAGAAAAGAAAAGAAGTGAAAATAGAAGAAAAATTGAGGAAAAAATAAAAAATAAGAAAAATCCCAAAAAAGCATTAAGGGACATTATAAGAAAAAATTTCCAATTATAAAGTTCCAAACCATTAACATGTTACCCAATACATCTTTAACCTGAAAAGTCCTACCGAGCCCGGAATGTTAAATTAATTATCGCGTGGATAGCTAAGACAATAAAAGATAAATAAGAAAGATTAAATGGTGTGAACTAGAGGCGATGTTTTCGTTTTCAAAAATTGTATTCCGATGAAGAGATCGTTTCACTATATATTTTCGTCCTTTTAAAATAGTATGCATGAATTTATGTTTCAATGCATTTACTCCTTATGACATGCATACCGAGAGAATAGCCACAATTCAAGTGATTTGTTTGTGAGAGAATCCCATGAACATTTGAATCAAAACGAATTTTTGAAAAATAACGTAATGATCAATCGGTGGAAATTTGAGGTTAATTTTCGGATTCGCACACACACACGATAAATTGAGACTCTTTTGAATATGAATTCATAGTGATTAAATTTCAAAAAGTTTAAACTGTAAATTTTTTAAGTATTTTGATTTTTCATTGAGTCTAAGTAGAATTTTGTGGGTATATTCATTATAAACCCTCATGAGACAACACTCGTCCTACTAGGGTAACCTAAGGGTTTAACGGCTTGTTGAATACGCTAAATGCAATCGCTTTCCTGGGAAAAAGTATTCTATGCCAATAAAGTGTTTAGAAGAGTTGTGACATTATTCCTTTTCTTTTACATTGCTCGGGACGAGCAAAGTTCTAAGTCAGGGGGATTTGATCGGGCATAAATATTGTGCATTTATCCCCTTAATTTCGGTACGTTTGTGAACCCAAGTGGAGAAATTGATATGGATTTAACTCTTAATTATGATAATAAGCTTCTGTGACACCCCGTCTAATTAAATACCGGGTAGCTACTCCTTTATTAAATTAATACAAAATATCAAGTTGGTTCAGTCTTAGCATCACTGTCGAAAAACCTTTAATCAATTACTAGCCACCTAATATTTAAAAAGGTAGATGTCAAATTTTATTAATTAAGCTAACAAATAAACAAGAATTTATTTATAAACCATCAATCACATAACCAATCTCATATAAATGCTCAACGAGACGAAATCAAATAAGTCTGGAGTAAACACTCCAATAATAAAGATTCCAGAGTAAATAATGTCCCAATACAAGAGTCTGGATAAATAATAAACCAAAAACTGAAATAATGAAAGCCTGCAACTACAACCACTACATAATAATGGGCGACATGCCCTAACTGATACAAATGACTCTGAAGGAATCAAGGATAAAATGAGAGCGTCTACTACCAAGATCCTGTAACTTTCACAGCAGCTACAACACGTCATCAGAATGGAACTCCTATACTTGGCATCCCTGTGGCTGGATACCTAAAATGTTTTTACAAAACAAAATAGATTTGGAGGGAAAATGGGTCAGAGCCCGAGGTGAAAACAGTTTAAAAGTTTAGCAAGTGTTAAAATTCTAATTAAACAACACAAATTATAAACACATTAGTTGCATACTCTCACATGAGTTTCTTACCTCTCAACTAATGTGTACGCCTAACGTATGCCCTTAACCCATCCTAGTTATGCCGATGTCTAACTAGTTTGTACCACTCCTGCTTTTACATTCTAACATAGGCTATCTACTCGTAACACCCAAATAAGTCATATTCATAACTCATATTCATATTCATTAAATTACTCATATCCACTATTAATTAAATTCATATTTTAAACCCATTCAAATATCTTAGCTATTCACATCTACTAAGCAACACAACAAAACTATCTCAAGTATATGTATATACACCCATATAATATCTCATATGCAAATGAGGCACCCCACAAGGATAGAACCTACGATGCCCTCATACTCTGCTATCAAATCCCGGTACATAACGTACGTAAGGATCATAAGTTTCGAATCACTCAGGAACCGTTTAAATAAAAACCACACATAGTGGAGGCGAACATAGTTCACATACCCATGGGTCACGCACATACCTACGCTCCCATGGTCAGCTGACTTATCAACTCACAAATAAGTCATTCACAGCCCTATGTCCTTAAGTTACCAGTCTAAATCCCCCTGAAGGCACAAAAGGATAAGATGGTCCTTTTCCAAAATAAAACTAACCTCCCGTGATAACAAGTATGGTAGGTATGTCATACACATAAGAAATCCATACACTAGGCATTCACACAACCTAAGTAATCATATATCAATACAGATATTCACACATTTCATCTAGTTAGTCTCGTACGTAGAAAGTTTATCCTGAACATTATACGTAATATATATTCCGCTTGATAACTCTCTCGTTGTATAAATTTGAGTACTTAAACCTATCTCAAAAGGTTACTAGGTCTCTTATTATTTTCTGATGTTATCTCAGTACTTGAAGCCCATCTGTTATTGTCCTTAATCTTACATTATCATTAATTCCCATTACATTTTCAATTTCAACGATTTCTAATCATACCTCACTCGGTAGACCCTCATAAGCAATACCATTAAATTCCATAAGTTATAACATTCTCCGATAATAACTAAGACCCAACTGACTTTATCTAAGTCCCACAATATTATATTAATCACCCATAAGAATCAACATCAGCTTTGGAATAATCATTAAACCTTAAAGGGAAACAATTGGCAAAAATCAGAAGGGGGTTGATCGATCGAATAAAAGGGGTCGATCGATCGATGGTTCGATCGATCGACATTCTTAAGTCGATCGATCGATCAAGCAGGTATCAACCCAGAATTTCTTAACAGTTACAGGTTCTTCTCTTTTTACACCTCAAATTCTTCATCCCAACGTCAAAAACTCACAACTAAGTATACTAACTATCATACTAACATGTTTACATCATTCCCCACGTTTTAGAATCATCAAATTAACATAGAACATAAGTTTCTTGGATCAAAATACCCAATTTTCATATAAAACCCTAGTTTTCCTATTTCTTCAAGAACATCACATAATTCAATGAGATTTCATAATTCTCTACCCATAAATCATAAATTCGTGGCTATTATCATCTCCAACATTAAACTACATGCAAGACCTACCCAGATTATGATTTAAACCTTTCAAATTCATTCAATTTTCATTATTCATGATAAATCTTCAATTCTATAATAACATGTAAAATATATGCTTTGAATATTTGCAAGATAAATCACTTGCCTCAAAATACCGATTATGATCTGTTGATGATGTTATTGGTTGTTTCCCCCTCTCTTTTCGGTCACAAATCTGGCGGTGGTGGTGGTGTGTGGTGGTTATGGCCATGGAATCCCTCTGAACTTCTCCTCTCTTCTTCTCTAACTGCTACTATGATTTTTGGTTGTGAAAACCCTAAGGGACTCAAGTGTTGGATGATAAAAACTAACTTAAATTCGTGGGTCACTATTCACCCAAATATAGGAATGACTAAAAACCCTCTCGGGTTGTCGGTCATGCCTAAAAATGCCCTGGGGCCCAAACTAAACCCCCGGCTAGTATTTTCTGACTATCTCGAACCTTTTGGACACATTGGCGCACTCAAAAAGCTCATACGGATGACATAAAAATAAAATACTTTTAAATCCATTAAATTGGGTCCTGACACGACTGACACGTGCGTTCCAACTAAATTACCGAAACTGCCGTATTTTCAACTCATGACATTTTTAATAAATTCAATGATTACATATTATCATAATCACTCAGTAATATTCAACAACATATTAATAACCAAATACTAACTCTCGTCTCGCTAGCATTTAAATCCGAATTAATTTTCCAATTAATTATCCCTAATTAATTTAATAAATCCCATAATTAAAAATAATTCCATTTCATTAACCTCATAATTAAAAGCCATAAAAATACAGGGTATTACACCTTCGTTGGCATGTATTTCGTGTTTTGTGTTTCTATTATGTGTTTTACAGGTGAATTATGCAAGCAGTGCGAAAGAGAAATCGAAATAATGAAAGAAAGGCTAGGAAGGCAAGTTCAAGGGAAATTTGGTAATTATGAAACCTGATCCCAGAGGAGGAACCAACTGGAAAGTTAAAGATCATGGAACAGCGTGAATACTGGAAAAAAGGGCACCAAAATCCTAGCTATAGTGAAAGAGTTATGATCCCTTGAAGTTGAAGAAAAATCCACAAAAGAAAGGAAGAAAACATGAAAATATTCTAAGTGTTGGAAATGAAGGAAGGAAGGCCCAAACCAGAAATATCTCCCAAACCACAGAGTGAACCGGTTCGGGGGTGAACCGATTTGGGGTACATGCGAACCGGTTCGGGGTACCTGATGCACAAATTTTCACTTGAATGCTTATTGGTCCAAAGCGTCCTAATATGTTACAAACTCTTCTAAAACGTACTTGTACCTTTGTATTGATTTAAAAAAGGAGGTTCTAAATAGTTTTGATAGAGAGAAAAGGAGGAGAATACCCTAAGAACATATCTTTGATTTGGTGTTTCAAGATTGATTATTTTCGACTTTGATTGCATGTTTTAATTCAATTTCCATTCTCTCTATTATTGTTCTTGCATGTTTGTTGTTCTTGCAAGATTTAGATGGTTTCTAGGTTTATAATATTTCCTTACATGTTTCAGTATACTTTCATCATGATTTATTTCCCATGCAACGTAGTTAATTCATGCATAGTTAGGTTCAATAGGTCCAGCTAGATTTTTTAGGGTTGGGATGCACGAACTCAACCCGATGTGAGAGTTTCATGTGTATAAAATTAATCCTCTAAACTTAAGGGTTTATTAGATCGTGTTGCGTAGTAAGCACAACTGTTGTAGATATATGGATCTCATTTCCCTCGGGTAACCGGGATGCTTCAGAATGCAATGTGAGTGTAGCTATCACGATACTGCTTTATTCGTCCTCTAATTACGTATGGTGTGGGCTTTAACCTCATATATGTAATGCTTGGGAGTACTAAAGTCTGGGTCTGATTAATCACTTAAATTTATAATTAATTTTATACTATCAACACACTAAGGTTTGGGGCATTGTATTCCCGACCTATTTTTCTCTTCATATTTATTACTTCATTATTACTTATTAATCCTTACTTAATTCGTTAGTTCCATAGTTTTAATCTATTTTCCTTTTACTTAGGAGGATTATTCGCAAATCAATCTTTTCATTTTTCTTAGAGTTGACTTTAGGTTAATCGTCTTTCCTTCCGTCGTCATGATTTTCTCGTCCTATTTCCTTGTGGCGACGATCCTGACTTACCGAGTTTATTACTAATGCGACATGCTTGCACTTGACCCCAGAGAGTACGCACTTTCGATACACATTCTTAGTCGCGTCAAGTTTTGATAAAAAATATGAAAGTATACTGAAACTTGCAAGGAAATATTATAAACCTAGAAACCGTCTGAATCATGCAGGAAAAACAAACATGCAAGAACAATAATATAAAGAATGAAAATTGAATTAAAACTTGCAGTCAAACCCAAAAATAATCAATTTTGAAACACCAAATCAAAGATATGTTCCTAGGGTATTCTGCTCCTTTTCACTCTATCAAAAACTATTCAGAACCTACTTTTCTAAGTCAATACAAAGATACAAATACGTTTTAGAAGAGTTTGTAACATATTAGGACTCTTTTGACCAATCCACATTCAAGCGAAAATTCGCGCATCAGGTACCCCAAATCGATTCGCCCCCGAACCGGTTCACTCTGTGGTTCGGGAGATCTTGCTGGTTTGGGCCTTCCTTCCTTTATTTCCAACACTTAGAATATTTTCATGTGTTCTTCCTTTTTTCTATAGATTTTTCTTCAACTTCAAGGGATCATAACTTTTTCACCGTAGCTCGTACTTGGGTACCATTTTCTCCAGTATTCACGTTGTTCCATGATCTTCAACTTTCCAATTGGTTCCTCCTCCGGGATCAGGCTGCAGAATTACCAAATTTCCCTTGAACTTGTCTTCCTAGCCTTTCTATCATTATTTCGATTTCTCTTTCGCAACGCTTGCATAACTCACCTGTAAAACACATAAGAGAAACACAATACACGGAATACTTGCCAACGAGGTTAGTAGCATAATTACGAGTTAAATCCATATCAATTACACCACTTGGGTTCACACAGGTAGTGAAATTAAGGGGATAAATGTACAATATTTATGCCGGATCAATGCACAATGTAAATATTATCAGATTTTACATACACACACACATACACACACACACACACACACACACACACACATATATATATATATATATATATATATATATATATATATATATATATATATATTGAGATTTTAGACACCCCATTCTGGTACTCTTTAAACACCTCCTTAGGTACCTAACACCATCCCTTTCGCCCTTAGACTCCAGATCATACTCCAAACCCGGACCTAGAGGCCACTAGGTAATTTTGGAGCTTCGTTTGATTCTGGTAAACTCTTGAAATCAAGATTAGATCAATTCTCTTTCATAGGGCTCTAAATACCCTTTCTAACGGTCCATACCATGCACAAATTGGCCTTATAATTCGCACATACTTGCCTTTTCACTCTAAACTCTAGGTCATATGCCATCAGGTGATTTTGAGCTCCTTATGACTTTGGTAAGCTCTTGTAATTAAGAGTAGCTCAATGAACTTTATTAGCTCTTCGAATAACCTTTTGAATGTTCCCTACCGTGCACAATTTGGACTTACGGTTTTCATTTTATGTTTGTTTTTCTCGAAAAGTCCTTTTTGCACTGCCAGTAGGCACCCCTGGTTCTCTGCCTGTCGGAATAGGGGTACCTTTCTTATCCCTAAAAATAAAGAGTACGCTGATAAGAAGTCCTTAGTTATGCCGATAGCAAGTCCTTAGACTATGATGATAGTTAGATACCCTAACCCTAAAATTTTACTTTTTAAGGAGGCCATGACTTCATTCTCAAGGAACCCCTTCTCAAAATTTGGAGAGCTTCTGCCTCGAAATCAATGCATAGTCTTCAAAAAAACATTATTTTTCAAACATTCTCTCAACATTTCCTTACATCACTTTCACCCCACTTTTGTCACCCATTTCACCACCACTTCACCACCATTAAAAATCAACCTACGTCACTCCAAAATCAGTAGTAAAGCTTCATAAAAGGTTTAATTCTATCATTTTCTAGCTCATTTAACTAGTGTCATTAATCACACTTGATTACTTTTAGCATATCCCTTGCTTTTAGTTTTACTTTCACACCCTTAATAGCTCATTTTTCATTTTTCATATATGTAAAAATATGGTTTCATAAATCTAAAAAGATAAAAAAAGAGGGTTTAATCCTTAAACCCCAAATTAGTATAATGCGCGCACACACACCCACACCCACACACACACACCCACATATATATATATATACACACACACACACACACATATACTAGCGGAATGCATGTTCTTGAAGGCATGGTGAAACTTTCCAATGTACGTAATCGTAAAATGGCTAAAATTTCCAAAGTGCATAATTGTAAAATGGAAAAAATTTCATTCCCAAAAAAATGTAATGTAAATGGTAAATGTTTTTGTGGTGACAAGAAATCTCAACAAAAATTATAATTGAATGAAATCACCAGAAAAATAAACAACAAGAATTAGAATAATCACAATCACACACAACACAGAGATGTACGTGGTTCGACAAATTGCCTATGTCCACGGTGGTGCTCTCGGTTTATATTTCTCTTTTCTCTAGAGAAGTATTTTCGGTTACATGCCCTTTGCCCTGGGTCAAGGTATATATATATATATATATATATATATATGTGTGTGTGTGTGTGTGTGTGTGTGTGTGTGTGTGTGTGTCTGTGTGTGTGTGTGAATTAAGAGAGTGGGGGTGCTGGATACCAACACGCTAACCGTTTATCCCTTGAATATCTCCTTCGATATTTTAGGGATAGATCGAGTCATCTCTTGTTAATCATCTTAAGGCTTCTAAGTTTGGGCTGGGCGTTCCCTATTTTTAATATAGTCCAACTACTCCTTTGGGCCTACAAAGAGGGAACTGGTACCCACAATTTTCCCAAATAATTTTTGTCCACAATTTGGGCTCAAGATTTTTAAATAATGACTCTTATTGTGCCCGAATAGCACTGTTGTGAATTGCGTGAGGTTTGGGGAGAAAAGCATCTTCTTATTAAGGATCTAGGTGGAAAATCTTCCTCGGTTAGTGTGAACCATAATTAGAAGGGTTTAAATTATTGAGTGGAACCGATTTTTGACATTGCTTCATAATCTCCAACTCTTGAAACGTTATTTGCTCTCCAATGTTTCCTCTTGCTCCCAGACTCTGTGTTTCATCGTCTTCAAGCCATTTTTAACTATTCATCTCTCCTTGCCTATGGCTTTGCATCATCTCAGGCTGAATCTTACTAAGTAAGTCTCCAAACTTCTTTTTCTTTCTTTGTTGTTGCTGTTAGGGTTTATTTATGGACAACATAGGTAATATATTTGTGGACGAGTTTAGGGTACTATAACATCACCCACTGGGTGGACATTGAATGCTCCCCTCTTCCTCGTAATGTTCGAGATATTGAGGATGGGCATTGGATTCACATTCTCTTGTTGTCTCAGGGGGGTCTAACTTTTCCCCCAAATCACCTATTTTTACACTTCTTTAGGTATTTTTAGATAGTTCCCGCCTAATGTTCTCCAAAAGCTTGGAAAATTGTTAATGGTGTACATAGGATCAACCATCTCTATGGCACTAATTTAGGTCTAGCTGAAATCTACTATTGTTATACCTTTTCTCGAAAGAGCTCGAGTTTCCTTTACCTGAAATTTAGGAATCTTGATAGGATGTTGGTAGTCAATCTACCTGATTCCCATAAGGATTATTGGCACGAATGCTTCATCACCAGAAACTGACAGTTCCCTCCCTAGACCGAGGGGAATAGGTACATGGGACCTACTATTCCCTTCTTTAGGGAGGAGTACATAGGTAAATATTTTTCTTGTATTTCTTATTGATTCCTTCTTAGGGTATTCTCTTTCTTATGTTTATTTTTATTTTTTCACCGAAGGCGAAGAATATTGAACCTTCTCTCCACGAAATCCAACCTGCTGAGCTACTCAAATCTTGGAGGATAAAATATCTTCTAGTCGATGGAGAGTATCCAAGGTTGGTTACGTTCTTGTTAGATATCAAAAATACAGGCGCCAGCTTCATCGCTCGACTAGTTGACAACATTCCCCACCTTGAAATCCTAAAAGAAGTTATTGTCGATCCAATTCAGTTGGACAAGGAAGAGGGGAATAGCTCCAGTGGTGGTAGTGTGGGAGGTAACAGAGGCGGAGCTGAGTGTGATTCTAGTGAGTAGAGCTCGAGTGGTGAGGGATATTCCATTTTAGAGAGTTATAGTGAGGAGATTATGGCTCCCCC
Source organism: Sambucus nigra (assembly GCA_949130495.1). Taxonomy (NCBI): domain Eukaryota; kingdom Viridiplantae; phylum Streptophyta; class Magnoliopsida; order Dipsacales; family Adoxaceae; genus Sambucus; species Sambucus nigra. Next base: position 752,553,901 of record OX422209.1, read on the forward strand.
TAGGAAGAATTTAATCCGTGATGATGATGATGAGGATAATATTTCTCTGGCTCGTAGGATGAAGAAGAAGAAGTCTGGGAGTGGGGATACTGCCACTGGCTGCCAAACTATGGCTCATGAAAGGGAGAGGAAGAAGAAGGAGGATGCATCGATGAGGGAGAGATATAGGAAGAAAGAGGAAGAGAGGAAGAGGGTTGAAATGGAGAAGAAGGAGAGAGAAGAATAGAGGAGGAAAGAAGAAGTGAGGACAAAAAATGGACAGTCATTGGTGCCTATGTCTGCCTTAGCTGAGGGGGATTACATCGCTCTTGCTCCTCAGTTTGCTCCGGTAGTGCTCGAGAGAGCAGTCTTGCCAACAGACCGTGAGAAGTCATTGAGCATGGGGACCAACCATTTAACCCTAAACGCGAGTCAGGGTCTAGCATTGGTAAGTCTACTTTTACTTCTTTACTTTGCAATTTTCTTTTCCATACCTTCTTTGCTAATAATTTTCTTACTTATCTGCAGTTTGTGTCTCATTTCACCATCCTCTATCGTAGCCATGATGAGCTGGCAAGGAGAAATTATGAGCTAGAGGTGATCCTAAAAGATGCTAGTGCTACTCAGAAATCTTTTGATCTTACCTTGACTGAAGCTAACAAAGAGACGGAGGCAGCGTCTAAAGAGATGGAGGGGCTGAGGCGGTCCTATAACATAGTATGTACGAGAAAGATAGTGGTGGTTGAAGAGAATAAAGAGCTTGCTGAGAAGATGAAAAAGAAAGAATCTGAGGTCGCCACCATCAAGGAGAGATCTTATAATGCTGGGTGGTTCGAGACATACGAGGATGCTGAGGCTCAAATCAGCTACATCAGCCGGTCCAACTTCAAGAAAGATTGGGACAGGGCTTTGCTTGCTACCGAGGTGGATGTTGATTCCCCTATCTTCGATGAGAGCAACCCTGGTTCAAAACCTGTTGTAGAGGGCGTGCCTCCTCCTGCTACTAATGAAGGTGTTACAGTTGTTCCAACTACTATTGCTAATGCTCCCATCGATCAGGGAATGGTGGTTGTTCTATCCGAGGGAGGTGCAAATGAGGTTGCTGCAGATAAGGGGAAGAATCCAGCATCCTCAGAGCAGATTGAGGTTGTCAACTAGCCTTTTGAGGGGGACCTTGTATTTTTTATATTTCAATTATTCTATTTTTTCTCCCTAAAGTAGTTGTACGTGAACTATTTTGGTTTTAATGAAATGAAGTTCTCTTCCTTTTCATATACTGATCTATTTATTCTCGATGTTTGTATGATTTATAGCTTATCAATCTTGATGAGTATATCCTGACCACTTCTCTCTTAGGCAAATCCTTGGTACTAACGTGAACGACCAAGTTCATTGTGCCTTTATAAAAATTTGGAAATATCTCAGAGCAAGGAACCAGTATTATAAGGGCCAGTCTGAGCTGGTTGCCTAGGTCAAAGATAGGCTTGAGGATATGAATGAGATTAGAGCCTCTATTCAAGAAGAGGTCAATGCTCTTAAAGTGAATCTCCTAGAAGCGTTTGAAATGAACTTGTTTGGTGACATGCTCTAATAAGAAAATGATACGTTGAAGCGCGAGCTCGCCCGCTTGAGGGAGAATGCACCGAGTTAGAAACCTTCCCAGAAGTTCCCAGCGCATGAGGGAGAATGAGCACAGTCCCATTGCTTACAACCAATTCTTCATCTTTGATGATACAACGAGCTGGAAACCTCCCTAGCAGCTCTTAGAGGGAGATTATCGAGTTGAAAGGGGATATCACTCCAGCGTATGTGATTATCGTTGGGTTTCAGCGAGATATTATCGATTTGAGATAGTTGTTCAAAAATGGTCCTCGACAGGTATAGTTGGATGTCTACGACCAGGGTTGGACTGATGCTACAATGAAGTTGAAGGAGGTAGAGGAGTTAACTTTCGTAAGAGGGTGGCTGAGTGCCCTCAGGAAGTTACAAGCTCCCAGGAACTCTACTTTATGGTATAGGTATGAAATCTCTCCCTCAACTTTAATGCCAAACCCATTCAAAATGGATGATCGCTGGATTCTTATAGATGCGATCCCAAGACAGCTCCCGGAGCCGAGTTTAGATGAATTCGAGGATGAATTCTCTCCTTATCCAGATGATGGACGAAGAGTGTGAGTAGCTGACTACCTCGCTCAGTAACCTGGTCCTCATTAGGGTTTGAATCACCTAGCATATTTAACTCTTTGTACATGTAATGATGTAATAAAATATTTAAGTTTTGGGCGATTTGCCGACTAAACATGTGTTGTGTTATTTTTGAATTTATTGATCTCTTGTTCAGTTATCTTGGGCTCTTTCAGCCAACTAGATATGACTTAGGCAGAGTTGGTTGTCGAGTGAGTATCCTCCCAGTCCAGTATACTTTAAGTGTACCATTCTGCATTACTTTACCTTTTAGGTCGTGTCATCACACAGCCTTAGGCTTAAGTGAGGTAATGGCGAGGATACACCTGGTATCGAATATTCTACTCGAGCAGCCTTAGGCTTAAGTAAAATGATGAGTGCATTATTTTGTATATTTGATACCCAAATTTATACTTTGTTAGTCCCATTTTAGTGTATTTAATAAGTTCTCAGGACTAATTTATTAAAAAGAGGAAAAAATGCGAGAATGATTGAACTCATATTGAAAATGGCAATTTTAAGTAAAAAATGGGCACTTAGATAATTTTGTAATATTCTTGTCCTAATTTGTGAAAAAAGTTGCCTACTGAAATTTTTGCATATAATGATGGAATTTGGTGCAAATTGATGATCAATTCAAAAAAGGCGCAAAAAAGCAGATTTTTACGGTCGTTCAAAAAAAGTCGGAAATTTTTATTCTCCGATTTGGACGAAACTCGGGATGCATGTTCAACAAGAGAAGATAAGAGTTTTCGAGTGGGGGGAAATTCTGTCCCTTATCACGATCCAAAGATTAAAGAGGTGGATAGATAGCTACCAACACCATTCGGCCAATCAAAAAGAGTCCCACCATAACTCAAATACCTCACCACTTGTCCTATAAAAAGAACCCTTGGGCTCATAATTTTGTAGACAATTAGAGAGGAATTTCGTGGAGGATTTTGGGGAGCAACTTTGAGTGATTGTAATCAATTTGAGGGCCAAGTTTTTATCATTTTTTAGAGGATTGAAGATTGTTGTGAGAGGACTATTTGTAAGTTTGGTTTATTAATGAAGGTGTCTACTCATTCTTGCAATTTCTGTTTCATTAGGGTAGCTGGATTCTTATATTAGGAGTAGGGTGAAGTTTATCATAGTTAGCTAATATTGTCATGTTAATTTTATTGTTGTTTATTCCCTACTTGTTTTAATTGTTATTAAAGATTCGGTATTCATTTTAAAGCGACACGATAGTGTGTTTTAAAACCTTCAAGATTATTTTGTCAAATTAAGTTTCGAGATTTAAAAATAGTAATTTTTGATGCATTATGCTTGAACTTTGATTGTTTTGATAGTCCATGCTTAAATACATTTGCGAATCTTAAAACTTGTATTTTCTAAGGGAATAGGGATTTTAGCCGTCTATTAGAGACGTTAAAAATATTATGATCATAACCATCATATTTTCCGAATTAAACGCAGCGAGAATCGGTTTAATTTGAGTTATAAAAAGGTAATGAAAACAATAAATTAGTGTGCAATATTAGTTACGTGATAAATGGACCCCGAAGCCTAAGTATTTCCTAATTGTTTACAAATATCTTGTGTTACCCTCATTTATCGTAGTTGCTTTTATTTAGTGTAGTTCATAATCATTCTCTACCCTATTTGATATAGTTGGACAGTTGCAATTATTTTAATAATCGAAATTGACAAATCTTTGTGGGTTCGACCCGTACTTACACTCGCTATTCTATAATAGCTCGTGCACTTGCAGTATTTTATAAATTGACAACAAGTTTTTGTCTCCGTTGCCGGGGATTTTACAATTTTTTTTAAAAAGTTATGACTTTTAAACTAGTTTGTTTTAGTTTTTGCAATTTTTTTTAGAAAAAATTAAAAAAAAAAACTAATAACGAGGCTAGAATTAAAAGATACTCAAATGCGAACTTATCAAATCGATTCTGTTTCACCTTGTCTAGGATTGGTGGTTTTTAATGAATATTCGTACCGACCACCTACCTGGAGGTGAAATCGGAATTTGAGGAGACAACCGTAGTTGGTCATCTTTTAAATTCTCCCTTGTTAAAGAGTAGGAGTTATCCAAAATAAATAAATAAATTTATCTGTTGTAAATTGCAATGGGTGATCCTCATATTGTTATTCTGTCATCTTTCTCATATTCCTCAATGGATCCTGTGGACGTGTTTTTACAAAATAGTGAAAATCTAGATGACTACGTATTTCAATTTAATTCAGATGGGTCAGTAGTCATTTTAAAAATGAAAGAAGGTATGGATGATACTCCAACCCCAGTAATCGGTCCACCAAAGTGTATCAATTGGAGAGAGGTGAACAAACGGTATAATGATGTTATTTCTAAAAATAATCATGAATTAATTGGGGATAATCAATTTTGTGAGGATAAAAAGATTGACAATCTTGACATGTGTAATACTTTTGATGATTTAAATGTTTGTCAAGACTTTACTCCTAATTTAATTGAGCAAAATGTTGCTTCTTTTTATATGTGGGAAAATTTATTTGAGGATTCGTCATTCGATTTTAGTGATACTTCAAGTATTTATGACGTTCCTCCTGTTTTTTATCAAGAAAGTGTATCACCCAGTGATACATCTTCTTCCCACGCTTTTCATAAAATCTCATATTTAGGAATGGAGTATGCATCCCCAATTTTACGTGACTATTTTCGAAAAAGGGATAATAAATATTTGGATCCTTATTGCAATTTATTACCTCCATGTGATGCATCGACATATGATTCATGCGATTCAAATTTATTTATTATTGAAGATGTCAGTGCTCACCATTATGACCATGGATTTAAGATTGAAATTTGTGTTGTGCGGTCATGCTCTCAAATTTATGATATTTTGGCACTTAGTGCTATAAAGTTGATTAATTGGAATGACCCACAACTATTTTGATTATTAATTTATGGTGAGGATGGTAATTGTCATGTGTTTGTATATTATTTGTGTATTTGTTTTTATTTTTGTAATTTTTTAGTTAACATGTATCATCATTTTACTTATTTACTTTATTTTCTTTTTCCATGTTTTTATGTGAGCATACATTGGGGACAATGTAAAATTTAGGTTTGGGGGTAAGGATGATATTTTGAAAAAAAAAGATAAAAAAATCATCAAAAATTCAAAAAGATTTTCAATATAATTGAGTTTTGAAACGATTTCTTAATATATAATTAATTCATCGATCTCTCAACTTATGAAATTTTTTACACATTAGCCATATAATATGATCGAAAATGGATATTAAGGTGAAATTTAATATGCTTAACGAATAAATGTGGAGATTTTAACCCGGTGAGATTTTTGTGCCATTCATCATTTTCGAGAGATTCAAATCAATCCAAGTTAAAATAACTCAAACTTTCCTTCAGTGATAAATTCGTTGATGATCTCAAATTCTTTGTTTTGTTCAATTACCGAAAACAAAAGGTCAAAATGTGAATCTTAAAGAACTAGAAGTCTTGGTAAGTCGTCTTGAGACATAAATTAACTGAATTAAACTTGAGAAATGAGATTAGTCCATCGTTTGAGAGCCCAAAATTAAGCCTAAAATCTTACCTTTTTACATTATTCTGTTGCAATCCCATTTGAGCCAAACAGAAAATATGTCTTTTGTTGAAAACCCATTATCCTACCTAACTCTAACTGGGAGTTTGAAGACCATAAAAAGAAGTCATACCCATTTTCTGAGAATACTAGGATAAAATTACAGTTGAAAAAAGGCCTAGAGAAAAGTTCACAAAAGAATGATGTGTCAGAAAAAAGGGGAAGAAATAAAGAAAAAAGATGATGAAAAATGTGAGTTGAAAAGAAAAAGAAAAGAGAAAAGAAAAATGGAGGTGAGAAAAAATGCCTGAAAGTCAAAATACCGAAAAACCTCTATATTCTCCGAAATTTTAACTCCAAAAAACCATTCTTTCTAGCGAAACCCGAGCGTACAATAAAACCAAAGAAAGTCCTAATCGATCTCAAGGGAAGTTAGTTATACTGTAGAGAGAAGATGAATAGGATCTATTGTGCGATTCAATATTTTCAACAAGTAATCGATTTTCCATTCATGAGATCATATTCATCCATTATAAAAAAATAAAAATCCGTTTTTGATCATGTATATGTGAAATTTGTCCATATAAATTTACTTTTCTATTCACATATACCGAGAGAAAATAACCCATTTCCGAGTGTTCCATTGTGAGTGCATCCCATGAGATTTTGAAATCAAAACGAACTTTCGGATAAGAAATGTAATGATCAAAACTTTTGAAATGGACGGTTATATTGCCTATGCACACACACCACGATAAGTTGAGATTTAAAATTGAAGTTCTACTATATTTATGAAGTTTTCATTCAAACTTGGTTATATTACTTTTGTGTCCTTTATATTGAGTCAAGTTTTTGAATTTTGTGGGTATATTCACTGCAAACCCTCACGAGACAAAACTCATCCACTAGGGTAACCTAGGGGTTTAACGGCTTGTTGCACATGCTAAGTGCAATCGTGATTCCTATGAAAGTGAGTTAGATTTTAATTTTTAATTTTTCTCGAGGACTAGCAAAGTTTAGGTTTGGGGGTATTTGATGAGTGCATTATTTTGTATATTTGATACCCAAATTTATACTTTGTTAGTCCCATTTTAGTGTATTTAATAAGTTCTCAGGACTAATTTATTAAAAAGAGGAAAAAATGCTAGAATGATTGAACTCATATTGAAAATGGCAATTTTAAGTAAAAAATGGGCACTTAGATAATTTTGTAATATTCTTGTCCTAATTTGTGAAAAAAGTTGCCTACTGAAATTTTTGCATATAATGATGGAATTTGGTGCAAATTGATGATCAATTCAAAAAAGGCGCAAAAAAGCAGATTTTTACGGTCGTTCAAAAAAAGTCGGAAATTTTTATTCTCCGATTTGGACGAAACTCGGAATGCATGTTCACCAAGAGAAGATAAGAGTTTTCGAGTGGGGGGGAATTCCGTCCCTTATCACGATCCAAAGATTAAAGAGGTGGATAGATAGCTACCAACACCATTCGGCCAATCAAAAAGAGTCCCACCATAACTCAAATACCTCACCACTTGTCCTATAAAAAGAACCCTTGGGCTCATAATTTTGTAGACAATTAGAGAGGAATTTCGTGGAGGATTTTGGGGAGCAACTTTGAGTGATTGTAATCAATTTGAGGGCCAAGTTTTTATCATTTTTTAGAGGATTGAAGATTGTTGTGAGAGGACTATTTGTAAGTTTTGTTTATTAATGAAAGTGTCTACTCATTCTTGCAATTTCTGTTTCATTAGGGTAGCTGGATTCTTATATTAGGAGTAGGGTGAAGTTTATCATAGTTAGCTAATATTGTCATGTTAATTTTATTGTTGTTTATTCCCTACTTGTTTTAATTGTTATTAAAGATTCGGTATTCATTTTAAAGCGACACGATAGTGTGTTTTAAAACCTTCAAGATTATTTTGTCAAATTAAGTTTTGAGATTTAAAAATAGTAATTTTTGATGCATTATGCTTGAACTTTGATTGTTTTGATAGTCCATGCTTAAATACATTTGCAAATCTTAAAACTTGTATTTTCTAAGGGAATAGGGATTTTAGTCATCTATTAGAGACGTTAAAAATATTATGATCATAACCGTCATATTTTCCGAATTAAACGCGGCGAGAATCGGTTTAATTTGAGTTATAAAAAGGTAATGAAAACAATAAATTAGTGTGCAATATTAGTTACGTGATAAATGGACCCCAAAGCCTAAGTATTTCCTAATTGTTTACAAATATCTTGTGTTACCCTCATTTATCGTAGTTGCTTTTATTTAGTGTAGTTCATAATCATTCTCTACCCTATTTGATATAGTTGGACAGTTGCAATTATTTTAATAATCGAAATTGACAAATCTTTGTGGGTTCGACCCGTACTTACACTCGCTATTCTATAATAGCTCGTGCACTTGCAGTATTTTATAAATTGACAACAAGTTTTTGTCTCCGTTGCCGGGGATTTTACAATTTTTTTTAAAAAGTTATGACTTTTAAACTAGTTTGTTTTAGTTTTTGCAATTTTTTTTAGAAAAAATTAAAAAAAAAAAACTAATAACGAGGCTAGAATTAAAAGATACTCAAATGCGAACTTATCAAATCGATTCTGTTTCACCTTGTCTAGGATTGGTGGTTTTTAATGAATATTCGTACCGACCACCTACCTGGAGGTGAAATCGGAATTTGAGGAGACAACCGTAGTTGGTCGTCTTTTAAATTCTCCCTTGTTAAAGAGTAGGAGTTATCCAAAATAAATAAATAAATTTACGTGTTGTAAATTGCAATGGGTGATCCTCATATTGTTATTCTGTCATCTTTCTCATATTCCTCAATGGATCCTGTGGACGTGTTTTTACAAAATAGTGAAAATCTAGATGACTACGTATTTCAATTTAATTCAGATGGGTCAGTAGTCATTTTAAAAATGAAAGAAGGTATGGATGATACTCCAACCCCAGTAATCGGTCCACCAAAGTGTATCAATTGGAGAGAGGTGAACAAACGGTATAATGATGTTATTTCTAAAAATAATCATGAATTAATTGGGGATAATCAATTTTGTGAGGATAAAAAGATTGACAATCTTGACATGTGTAATACTTTTGATGATTTAAATGTTTGTCAAGACTTTTCTCCTAATTTAATTGAGCAAAATGTTGCTTCTTTTTATATGTGGGAAAATTTATTTGAGGATTCGTCATTCGATTTTAGTGATACTTCAAGTATTTATGACGGTCCTCCTGTTTTTTATCAAGAAAGTGTATCACCCAGTGATACATCTTCTTCCCACGCTTTTCATAAAATCTCATATTTAGGAATGGAGTATGCATCCCCAATTTTACGTGACTATTTTCGAAAAAGGGATAATAAATATTTGGATCCTTATTGCAATTTATTACCTCCATGTGATGCATCGACATATGATTCATGCGATTCAAATTTATTTATTATTGAAGATGTCAGTGCTCACCATTATGACCATGGATTTAAGATTGAAATTTGTGTTGTGCGGTCATGCTCTCAAATTTATGATATTTTGGCACTTAGTGCTATAAAGTTTATTAATTGGAATGACCCACAACTATTTTGATTATTAATTTATGGTGAGGATGGTAATTGTCATGTGTTTGTATATTATTTGTGTATTTGTTTTTATTTTTGTAATTTTTTAGTTAACATGTATCATCATTTTACTTATTTACTTTATTTTCTTTTTCCATGTTTTTATGTGAGCATACATTGGGGACAATGTAAAATTTAGGTTTGGGGGTAAGGATGATATTTTGAAAAAAAAAGATAAAAAAATCATCAAAAATTCAAAAAGATTTTCAATATAATTGAGTTTTGAAACGATTTCTTAATATATAATTAATTCATCGATCTCTCAACTTATGAAATTTTTTACACATTAGCCATATAATATGATCGAAAATGGATATTAAGGTGAAATTTAATATGCTTAACGAATAAATGTGGAGATTTTAACCCGGTGAGATTTTTGTGCCATTCATCATTTTCGAGAGATTCAAATCAATCCAAGTTAAAATAACTCAAACTTTCCTTCAGTGATAAATTCGTTGATGATCTCAAATTCTTTGTTTTGTTCAATTACCGAAAACAAAAGGTCAAAATGTGAATCTTAAAGAACTAGAAGTCTTGGTAAGTCGTCTTGAGACATAAATTAACTGAATTAAACTTGAGAAATGAGATTAGTCCATCGTTTGAAAGCCCAAAATTAAGCCTAAAATCTTACCTTTTTACATTATTCTGTTGCAATCCCATTTGAGCCAAACAGAAAATATGTCTTTTGTTGAAAACCCATTATCCTACCTAACTCTAACTGGGAGTTTGAAGACCATAAAAAGAAGTCATACCCATTTTCTGAGAATACTAGGATAAAATTACAGTTGAAAAAAGGCCTAGAGAAAAGTTCGCAAAAGAATGATGTGTCAGAAAAAAGGGGAAGAAATAAAGAAAAAAGATGATGAAAAATGTGAGTTGAAAAGAAAAAGAAAAGAGAAAAGAAAAATGGAGGTGAGAAAAAATGCCTGAAAGTCAAAATACCGAAAAACCTCTATATTCTCCGAAATTTTAACTCCAAAAAACCATTCTTTCTAGCGAAACCCGAGCGTACAATAAAACCAAAGAAAGTCCTAATCGATCTCAAGGGAAGTTAGTTATACTGTAGAGAGAAGATTAATAGGATCTATTGTGCGATTCAATATTTTCAACAAGTAATCGATTTTCCATTCATGAGATCATATTCATCCATTATAAAAAAATAAAAATCCGTTTTTGATCATGTATATGTGAAATTTGTCCATATAAATTTACTTTTCTATTCACATATACCGAGAGAAAATAACCCATTTCCGAGTGTTCCATTGTGAGTGCATCCCATGAGATTTTGAAATCAAAACGAACTTTCGGATAAGAAATGTAATGATCAAAACTTTTGAAATGGACGGTTATATTGCCTATGCACACACACCACGATAAGTTGAGATTTAAAATTGAAGTTCTACTATATTTATGAAGTTTTCATTCAAACTTGGTTATATTACTTTTGTGTCCTTTATATTGAGTCAAGTTTTTGAATTTTGTGGGTATATTCACTGCAAACCCTCACGAGACAAAACTCATCCACTAGGGTAACCTAGGGGTTTAACGGCTTGTTGCACATGCTAAGTGCAATCGTGATTCCTATGAAAGTGAGTTAGATTTTAATTTTTAATTTTTCTCGAGGACTAGCAAAGTTTAGGTTTGGGGGTATTTGATGAGTGCATTATTTTGTATATTTGATACCCAAATTTATACTTTGTTAGTCCCATTTTAGTGTATTTAATAAGTTCTCAGGACTAATTTATTAAAAAGAGGAAAAAATGCTAGAATGATTGAACTCATATTGAAAATGGCAATTTTAAGTAAAAAATGGGCACTTAGATAATTTTGTAATATTCTTGTCCTAATTTGTGAAAAAAGTTGCCTACTGAAATTTTTGCATATAATGATGGAATTTGGTGCAAATTGATGATCAATTCAAAAAAGGCGCAAAAAAGCAGATTTTTACGGTCGTTTGAAAAAAGTCGGAAATTTTTATTCTCCGATTTGGACGAAACTCGGAATGCATGTTCACCAAGAGAAGATAAGAGTTTTCGAGTGGGGGGGAATTCCGTCCCTTATCACGATCCAAAGATTAAAGAGGTGGTGAGATAGCTACCAATACCATTCGGCCAATCAAAAAGAGTCCCACCACAACTCAAATACCTCACCACTTGTCCTATAAAAAGAACCTTTGGGCTCATAATTTCGTAGACAATTAGAGAGAAATTTCGTGGAGGATTTTGGTGAGCAACTTTGTGTGATTGTAATCAATTTGACAGCCATGTTTTTATCATTTTTTAGAGGATTGAAGATTGTTGTGAGAGAACTATTTGTAATTTTGGTTTATTAATGAAGGTGTCTACTAATTCTTGCAATTTCTCTTTCATTATGGTAGCTTGATGCTTATATTAGGAGTAGGTTGAAGTTTATCATAGTTAGCTAATACTATCACGTTAATTTTATCGTTGTTTATTCCCTACTTGTTTTAATTGTTATTCAAGATTCAGTATTCATTTTAAAGCGACACGAGAGTGTGTTTTAAAACCTTCAAGATTGTTTTGTCAAATCAAGTTTTGAGATTTAAAAATAGTAATTTTTGATGAATTATGCTTGCACTTTGATTGTTTTGATAGTCCATGCTTAAATACATTTGCAAATCTTAAAACTTGTATTTTCTAAGGGAATAGGGATTTTAGTCGTCTATTAGAGACGTTAAAAATATTATGATCATAACCGTCATATTTTCTGAATTAAACGCGGCGAGAGTCGATTTAATTTGAGTTATAAAAAGGGAATGACAACGTTAAATTAGTGTTCAATATTAGTTACGTGATAAATGGACCCCGAATCCTAATTATTTACAAATATCTTGTGTTACCCTCATTTATCGTAGTTTCTTTTATTCAGTGGAGATTATAATCATTCTCTACCCCATTTGATCTAGTTGGACAGTTGCAATTCTTTTAGTAATTAAAATTGATAAATCCTTGTGGATTTGACCCGTACTTACACTCGCTATTCTATAATAGCCCATTCACTTGCGGTATTTTTTAAATTGACAAGAAGTTTTTGGCGCCGTTGTCGGGGATTTGACAATTTTTTTAAAAAAGTTGTGACTTTCGGACTAGTTTATTTTACTTTTTACAAGTCGTCACACTGCCTTAGGCCTAGGTGAGGTAATGGCGAGGATACACCTGGTATCGAATATTCTACCCGAGAAGGATTTTTGGGCCAGACAATGTTAATGACCGGCCTGGGTTGGTTATGTTGCCTAAGGGTCCCCTGTAGGGCTTCATGTATTACCAGGGGCAAAGTAGGAGGTCATTCATGTTAATTGACAAATGCTTGAGGAGGGTCATTACATATCGACCATGCTATTTTAACCAATAAATTGCTTGTGATCTTAGTTTTGTATGTTAAGAGAGGAGACTGTAGCTTGGAAAGGGTGCATATACTAAAATGTAGTTGAAAAAACCAACACTTCATAAAATGCCAATGCCAAAAAAATCTTCTTAATCGGATAAGAATTGAAAATTCAACATTAAGTTCACAAAAATAGAAAAGAAATCTAGAAGTAGAATTTCTTCAAGATTGCTGCATTCCAAGCTATTGGTATCTCCCTTCCCTCCAGCGTTTCTAAGTGGTAAGCTCCTTATAGGTCGTCTCTTATAACCTTGAATGGTCCCTCCAAGAACTTTCCTCAGGAGTAGTCCCCAACCTGGAGTGTTCTTGGATTAACTTTTATGTTATAGTGCTTTGCTAGCTGTTGTTGGCAGGCTGCTAGTTTCACAAAAACCAATTCCCTTCGCTCGTCGGCTAAGTCAAGTTCAACGAGCAATGTTGCATCGTTTTGGCATCAATGAATCAAAGTGGACCTTATGGTAGGGAGGCCAGCTTCCAAGGAGATAATTGTCTCCATCCCGTAGGTGAGTGAGAATGGTGTTTTTCCAGTTTCTCTCCTTGGGGTGGTTCAGTAAGACCATAAGATATGTGGTAGTTCATTTACCCATGCCCCCTTGGCTCGCTCTAGATGATTTTTAATTGCATCGATCACCGTCTTGTTGGAAGCCTCATCCTGTTAATTTCTCTGAGGGTATGCCACAGAGTTGAAGTAGTGCCTGATCCCATGGTCGCTAGAGAAACCTTCGAAGAGGCCACTCTTGAACTGGGTTCCGTTGTCAGTGATAATATCCCTTGGGATGCCAAAATGAGTGATGATATGTTTCCAAATGAATCTTATCATGTCTGCATCTCTGATGTTTGCCAACGGCTCTGCCTCATTCCATTTAGTGAAGTAGTGTGTGGTGACCAACAGATACTTCTTATTTCCAGCAGCGGTTGGTGGGGGACCCACAATATCCATACCCCATTGAATGAAGGGCCACGGAATGGTAAGTGACTTCAGGTCGTTGGCTGGATGGTGGGCCATGGATGCGTGCTTTTGCAGTTTTTGCACTTTTAAGCATAAATTCTAGCGTCTTTCTGCATGTACGGCCACCAGTACCCTTCCTTCATTGCTCGAAAGGCTAGCGACCTTCCTCCAATGTGACTCCCATAGATTTCCTCATGGAGTTCGCGTAGGACATGCTTAACATCCCTTGGATGAACGCACTGAGGGTATGGTCTAGTAAACGATCTTTTATAGAGCTTTCCCTCTGGAGATAAGTGAAAGTGGGAAGCTTTAACTCTTATCTGGTGGGTGGTCTTCTTGTCATATGAAAGGACATCATTCTCTAAGTAATATTTTATGGGTTCCCTCCAACTTGGGGATATTTTGATTTGGAGAACGTGTTCTGTGTTTTGTAGCTGAGTGTTTTTACTGATGCTTGGTTGTGCGAGGAAATCAATCAGAGTTGTCCTCTTTAAGTCGGAGTTAATTGCTGAGCTCAAGGCTGCTAGGGCATCAGCATGGGTCTTACTCCCCCTTGGGAACTGTTGGACATTTATGTGCTCGAAGTTAGCCATCAACCTCTTGATAGTGGAGAGATAGGCTGCCATCCTCTCATTTTTTGCATTGAAATCTCCGCTTATCTAGTTGGAGACCAACTGTGAGTCGCTGAAAACTTGTAGTTGCTTTGCTCCTAGCATCCGTGCTTTATGAAGTCCTGCGATGAGTGCCTCATATTCTGCTTCATTATTGGAGGCTTCAAATCCAAGCCTAAGTCCTTGCTCGAGGACTGTATCCTCTGGGGTAACTAGTACAATGCCTACTCCTGCCTCATTGGAATTGGAGGCTCCATCAACATGTAATCTCCAGACGCCTGACCCTGGTGGAACTTATCTCTGATGACTAGTATGGGGCTGGTCATAAGGAAATTCTCCTATAAACTCAGTGATGAAATTGGCAAGGACCTGCCCTTTTATGGCAGTTCTTGGTTATAACTAAATGTCAAATCACCAGAGCTCGATCGACCACTTTGAGAGTCGACCTGAAAGGTCTGCTTTCCTCAGGACTACTTTAAGAGGGTGGGATGTAAGTACGATGATAAAATGGTCTTCTAAATAGTATTTTAATTTTCTTGAGGCTACCACTAGTGCAAAGGCGAGCTTTTCTAGTGGTAGGTATCATTTTTCGACGTCCAAAAGAGTCTTTCTCACATAATAGATTGGGTATTGGATCTCCTTTTTCTCGCATACCAATGCAGAACTCATAGCATGACTAGATACTGCAAGGTAAAGGTACAGAGAATAATTCTCTTAAGGGGTTACAAGCAAAGGCGGTCTGCTGAGGTAAGCTTTGATCCCTTCTAATTCCCTCGAGAAATCCTCGTTCCACTCGACACCCTTACTTTTCTTCAACGACTGGAAGAACAGTTGACACCTTTCAAAAGACTTTGAGATGAACTGATTCAGGGCGGCAAACATTCCCGTGAGCTTTTGTATGTCTCTTATCATTCGGGGCTGTACCCTATTGATAGCATGAATCTGGTACAAGTTGGCTTCAATACCTCTCTTGCTGACCAAGGACCCAAGGAATTTTCCTGACTGGACACCAAAGGAACACTTACTTGCGCCGAGTTCCATTCTGTACTTCTTGAGGATTTCAACGGTCCTTGATAGGTCAGAGAGGTGGTCATCTTTGAGTTTTCTCTTGACGGGAATGTCATCGATGTAGACCTCTATAGTGCTTCCCATTTGGTCTTTGAACATCTTGGTGACCAACCGCTGGTACGTTGCTCCTATGTTTTTTAGCCCAAAGGCAATAACATTATAGCAATATAACCCAACCGTGGTTATAAATGATGTTTTATCTTGATTCAACTCGTGTAGAGGGATCTGGTGATATTTGGAGTATGCGTCTAGGAAACTCATCCACTCATGAGCTACCGTAGAATCCACTAACTGGTCAATCTTTGGGAGAAGGAAGTTGTCTTTGAGGAAAGCCCTGTTGAGGTCAGTGAAGTCAATGAAAACTCTTCACTTCCCATTATTCTTCGGGACAACCACTGGGTTGGACAACCATTTAGGGAACTAAACTTCCTGTATCGATCATGCATCCATCAGTTTCTCCAATTCCTTCTCTATAGCCTTGGCATTCTCAGGGGCAGTTCGTCGTCCCTTTTGTGTGATCGGCTTGAAATCTGAATCAATATGCAGTTGATGACAAGCCACACTATAATAAATCCCAGACATCTCGTAGGGTTCCCACGTAAAAAATCCAAGTTACTCCGTAAGAGTGTTACCAATTCCTTTTTTTCTCGATTGGTGAAAGAGGCTCTGATCAAAAATATTCTTCCATTTCTTTCACCACTAGTTGCGACTTCCTCCAAGTCCTCAACGACCCTCTTAGATAGGACAATCTTTGATAGGGTGAGTCAATATCCACTACAAAAAAACTCAATCATCTTTGATATGTTTCCTTCCCTTACCGGTAGGACAATCTTTCCCAGGGGGATTGTGATCTTCCCAGCAAAGCCAACTAATGGAAATGTGTCTTCCTTCAAGCTGGTGACGCTTAACTTCAACTTCCTGAGCAGATCGAGGTACATCACTTTTGATGATCTACCTTGGTCGACTAGAAATTTATCGACGTCATAGTTTTCTATCCTGAGTGTGATGACCAATGCATCATGATGCGAGGTTCTAAATCCCACCAGATCTTCATTTCTGAACAAAATGTGTTTGTTGTAGTCAACCTCTTCTCGGCATCAACGCTTTCCAGCCTGGATTTTTGCTGGGTCAATCTAAAAATCTTGTATTACCATCATAATCTTCTTAACCTCCATCTAAGATGAATTTTCTTTTATTTGTCTAAGGTCAGGCGTGCCGTGAAACACTGCGAACTCGTGTCTGATGTCCTTCTCGAGGACATTGTCAGGCCTCTGGTCTCCATTTGTGGCTACTTTCTTCACTTTCTTCTCTAAAATTTAGCTAGGTGTTTACCATGTGCTAACTCTTCAAGGTGGTACTTGAGATCTTTGGATTGCCCGGTCTTATGCCCACCTTCCTTGTAGAAAGCGCATCTTAATGCGGTGTTTTATTTGGAAGAGTCTCCACCCATATATTTTCGTCCACTTAATAAATGGATCATCTTTGATGTTTGTGAGGATCTTGTAGATTGGTTCTCTGAAAAATTTGTTCACCGCTTGAAATGCCTTTAAGGCATCACCTTAGTTCCCATTTCTAGGGCCATTCTTGCCCCCATTCTTCCTTCATTTCTTTTGACTTTCATTCTTCTCGTTTCCTTTGCCGGTGACCTTGGCACGACCATTTTCTCCTGCACTAAAATGGGTCCCATCTTCGACCTTGGCATATTTTTTAATACAGGCCATCAAGTCATCAATGGTTTTGGCCTCCTTCTTAGTAAGGGACTAGTGCAAGAGACAGGAGCTGGGTGGGCTAATTTTGAAGGATAAAATGGTGACCTTCTCCGAGCAGTCCTTGACCTTGTTGAACACCTCCTAATACCTCTTCGCATAGTCTCTGAGGTTCTCCTCCTGGGGATATTTCTTCATTGTCAACAAAGAATCCATACTCTTCGGATGGGAGCTACTGGTAATGAAGTGAGATGTGAAGAGCTCTACTAGAGACTTGAAGTTCCTAATGGATTTGTGAGGGAGTTTCTTAAACCATTTTGGGCCACGTCGTGTAAGCTCGACGGGAAAATTCCCAACATCAGTGCATCATTGTGGTTCCATAGGGTCATGGTCTGCCTGTACTGTCTGACATGGTCTATGGGATTGGTCTTTCCATCGTAGATCTTGAACCTAGGAATTGCGAACTTCTTGGAGGCTTCCTCTTCCTCTATTACCCTTGTAAAAAGGGACTTCATTTGGGTCCTCAGATCTCGCCGGCCTAGCTCTCTTATCGATCTGGCACCCCAATATGCTAGGTGTTGGTCCATCTCTCTCTGGACCAAGTTTCGTATATTGTCGTTCCTTCGGCTTAGGCTCTTGTAACGGTGAGCTGGTTGTTACTGCTTGAACAAGTCATCATCTGACCTATGTCCCTCAATTCTTTGAGATGAATGCTTTAGGCTCCCTCCTCGGCTGTGAGATTTTCTCTCCTGAGGTCTACGAGTTCGATAATGGCGTTGCCTCGTGTTATGATGGAGTTATCTTTCCATCCTCTCCAGTCGTATCTTGAGGCGAGAATTTTTGGCTTCCTGCTTGTGAGTAGCCTCCTCCTACTCTTGGAGCCTAGCCTCATAGGCGTCAATCAGCCTAGAAATTTGTGTAGACCTAGTTGGCCCTAGGCTTTCTTTCGAGGCATGACGTTCTAGGCGAAACCTTGGGTTTGAGCCACGCACTTCATATCTAACCCTATGAGGAATAGGTTGCTCTTGAATATCCACCGCTTGAGGGGAATTGCTGCTTTGATCAGACATTTTAGGCTCTTGTTGGTGAAAGATTTTTAAAGGAAGAACAACCAGTTCCTATATACGGCGCCAATTGTGGTGACAAGAAATCTCAACACAAATTATAAGTGAATTCAATCAACAGAAAAATAAATAACAAGAATAAGAATAATCACAATCACACACAACACAAGATGTACGTGGTTCGATAAATTTCCTACGTCCATGGTGGTTCTCTCAGTTTATATTTCTCTTTTCTCCAGAGGAGTATTTTTTACTCTCTATCCCTTTAATATCTCCTTCGATATTTTAGGGATAGACCGGGTCATCACTTGTTAATCATCTGGAGGCTTCTAAATTTGGGTCCGGCTCTCCCAATTTTTAGTAGGGCTTAGTCTGACTACTCTTTTGGGCTTGCAAAGAGGGAAGTGGTTCCCACAGTTTTATATATTAAAAGTATAAACAATTTATAAAATTTAGGCATAATTTTCTGCATTTGTAGGACTATCCACCATGTTAAAAAAAATACCCCAACACTAATAGTTCATCATGGACCTCGTATAAACAACATCAATTTTAACTAAAAGCACGATATGTCGACTACATTAGGCAGCACACTTAAACTAAAAATATAGTTATAATCTAGAACAATCACCAAAGCCGATTTGGTTATCCCTATAATCAATACAACAATACTCATTTATGTAAAAAATCGAAAAAAAATTGTAATAAAAATAAATATACAATATTTAAATCAATTTATTTTACAACACAAAGTCTAAACAAATTAGAAAATCTGGTCGAAATGTCCTTTATTTATAGGATCGACTATCCACCCTATTTAATACGTAACAACAATACTAACAATACTGATAGTCCATCCGTGAATATTATGAACACTCATTCTTATAAACAAATGTCTACATCATAACTCATTTTATTTACACATACCAACATTATTAAAATAACATACCTATAGAATGACCATGCTAAATAACAATAAAACAAATTTTTGACTAATAAATTCTAAAATGTTCAAAAATTCATTACACATGAATATATTTTCCTTTTTAAATATCCGAACTCCTTGCATTTCTGCTCTCCATCTAGCATAGATCGAGTAATAACTCGAAGACCAATTATTACTTACACAACAAATCAAGTGATGCATTCAGAAAGAAATTGCACTACAATTTATGAAACTAAAACACAAATTTTGAAGGTTTGAAATAAATAAAAGAGGTTAAAACTTAAGTACTGATTCTCATTCACGTATGCATCTTTAAATTCAAGGTTCTATGAATAGGTTTTTATAAGGACTTTTAAATTCAAGTCTGCAACTTTGAACACTAAACAAATAAAATCAATGCATAAGTTTTTATTCTTATTCCTAAAAATTCAAATATCTAAATTATACTAAATTGTTGAAACTTTAGTTAAGCACCTAGAGACATAATCGAAACTGAACACAAGCCCCAAAAACAATCACTTGTATTTATAATAATATAAGGAAAATTACTATAAAAAAGAGGAGAGAAAAATTCTTACATACATGTTATGTAAACTTGGCTTGGCCTTTTCCATGCTCAGTTTTGCTAGATATCCAACTCCAAGTGTTAGTGTATCCAGTAAATAAGAGAATAAAAAAATTATGAATGAATAATTACTAAAATTTATAAAAACAAAAATGATTTAATTCCATTTAGTTCAACTCGGAGTCACATCCACAATAATGGGCATATTTATTACCATTTAAAAATATTAAAGGTAATACCATTTTAAAAACTTGGAGATGATGATGGATCCGGAATCGATTATTTTCGGTATGCTATAAAAACCAACATCAGCCAGGCCAAGAGAGAAGCTGCATTGGATTGAGTGGCAGCACTGTCAAAAGAATGAAGCCTCACATTGATATCTACTGCTCCGGCCTTTAGTGTGTCTCTCCATTATCCATCTTTGTCAACGGAATAACTTCTTAGAGATCTAATGATTGCACTGGTAAATTGAAAAAAAAAACTATACACAATAGTCAAACTTATAACATAATAAGAGTACATGACTTAGAAATAGACTCTTACAGTGCAACAGTAGTCTTTGACCATTTCCAATCTTCTGCTGGATCACAAAAATACACCCTCTCAATCATAACTAATAAACTCTTGGAGTGCTACAAGTATAGCCAACTCTTATATTCAATTATGCTTTAAAAGTTTTTGAATACTTATAAAAAAATCAAAGTTTACCTATGTGCATCATAAGATTTTACCTTAAAAGATATACTCTAGATTCTTTTAAGAAATAGAAAAAATATTATATTTATCTCTCTGTCGTACATGGAGCCTTTAGGCATTATGCAACATGTATATAAAACCAACTCTAAGATTTACTTGGCATAGTTCTATATACATACATGATCAATAATTTTCATACAAACGACTATGAGCTAAATTAAAATGCTACCCCAATTCACATTCATCAATTAAATATGTTGTCAACTAAAAATAACCAATATCATATGTGAAATGGAGTGGAAGAGTTCATATGTGAAAAATGTTTTCTAAACACCATATTTGAATAGTAGAAAAGACAAAAGACATACATTTCATGCCGAGGGCATACATTTCATCCATCTAAGTTCATCTAGTGGTGGCTAATGATTGAGGTAGTGGGATATAGAGATGGGGGCTTTCATGTTGGATGATGAAAACAACTTTCAAACCTCAGATAATATGGAGAGATAAAGAGATAGGTCAAAGGCTCTCAATAAAGTTGTTTCATGAACAAAAAACTAACTCGAGTGAGTGTGGTGCATACATATGCGACCTACCTGTTTCATTAGTGAACTGCTGACATTTAAAATAGAGTAAATTCATACCCTCTTTAGAGGAGGACCTTCGTTCTCAGCATATCCATCGTTTATAATTGTAGGGCTGCGAAAACATAAATCAACTGAAAGATCTCTATGGAGTACAGGGGAGAGAGGTAAATAAATGTATAAGTCTTCATATTACAAACATTTAAAAACACATTTGAAGGCTACATATTAATATTATAGATAACATTTATTAGAAACTCAGTGAATAAGTTCATGGTCATAATGTAAGTTAGTAGAAAACAAAATCAAAATTAAAATTTTTGAAGTTCTATTTTGGATGGGGGACAAAACTAATCAACAAATCTCCAAGTATTTGTACTGGTGCATTGTAGTAAATACTGAGAGAGAATGATATATCAAAGGGACTACACCCAAAACCCAAACATGTGTTGGATTAAATGTGAAAAAAAGTCATAATAAACACATGCACCAATATTTATAATTTCATAACAGTGTGAATGACCCGAGTTCATTACGGCCATAATGAACAATTGAGATTTGCATAATGGGTTATCCAAAGTAGGGTGGCACACACTGCTGCTTTAGTTCATCCCAAATTACTACTAATGATGGTCGTTCTACATGATTTATCTAATTTTGTGGCAATGTAGGTTTATGATATTGGGGAAATAATGGAAAACCCAAAGATTGAGTGAAATTCTTCTCGAACTTGGATCGATGAAAATTTTCATCTTCTATATAGTAGGATCAATGCATGTAAAATACCCATAGGGTTTCATATATTCACACTCATTGATCACATTCTTGTGCTTGGATGAACCATTCATCTTTTTGATACTCGGATAAAAAAATTATAACTACAATACAAATATTGTTACAACAAATAAACATAAGGAAAAACGGTAGAAAAGAGAGAGAGAGGGTACCATGGTTTGGAACTCAATTGAGAAATAAAGTAAGGGAGAATCTGCACACTACAATAAATATATATAAGGACAAAATATTGAAATATTTTTTCTCAAGTAATCGGGTGGGATTTCAAATTTTGAATTTCGAATAACATTTGCTGAGTTTTTAGCACTTAGTTAGTGAGTTGCTCCTACAGTTTAAGAAAAACACACAATATTTGTTCCGACCAAAATTGGGTCTGCGCTTCTGCTAAAGTTTAACATTTCAAATTTAATGTTGCTAGTGGCTACCTATTAAATATTTGTGAGTGGATAACTATTGAATATTTCATGGTGAAGAAATATATGAGTACATTTCAAATGATTTGTTATGAAATGGACAATGTAGAAAGGGGTAGAGATAAAGGGGGAGACCCATTGTGTCCTTTCTTAGACTGCTAACATATGCCTAGTTATCTTCAATAGATTTCCTAAACCTGTAAATTTAAAGTTTAGATAACTCACAGGTAGATACAAAATGTAAAAATAATTAAGATTTCTACTCATAAATGGCTTCCATTAAGAGTCACTATAGGAAGAGAAGTTGATATTTAATCAAAATAGTCCACAAAACCATAGTTTGTAGAATCCAACAAGTGTTAACAACCACGAGGAGTGAAGTTTCCAGGGAATGTTTTTGTAAAACTTACCACTTTATAAACAAATTACTCACCTTTTGTTCAAGATCCGTTAGTAAAAAACCCAATACACAAAACAAACTAACACATTCGCCTACAAATATGATTGAGTCATTGCACACCAAACGAAAACTGATCAATTGAATGAAGCAGAAATTACATTAAATTAATAAAGACGCCACACTAAAAATAAGGGGAAAATGGATGGAGACTCAACGGGAGACCTAGAAAACCAAAACACTAATAGATTTTGAAACTCATAGTAGAATAGAACCCCAAATAGATGAACTACTTATTAACGATGTAATGCACTCATTTACAACTAACAATCATCATGATATGGGCATAAAGAAGTTTCCAAGTTGATTGATATTGTCATTGGACTACGACAAAAAAAATAGGATTTTTAGGAAAAAATAGGACTACTGGATCTATCATTGTTCATGCTTCTTAATTGTTCACGCGTATAATATTACGTCCATAAAATTTGTACAAAACAAATTCAGCATCAAAACGGAGTTTAAAATGATTTGGAAGAAATAAATTTTAAGCTTCAATGAGCTATGGTTCGAAAATGAAGTACAAATTTACTGCCTTATCATTAATACCAATTTAGTGCAACTCGGAGTCACATCAACATTAATGGGCATATTTAATACCATTTACAAAAATTATTCGAGCCCTCACTGAAAAATTTGACTGTGACGATGAAGAGAACTGCCACAAACTAATGAAAAAGGCCCATGCTATAACAACGACCTGTAATCAAAGAGGGGAATAAAGTCGAGCTCATGTGTTATTAGATGCTAGTGAGAAATATAACAAAAATGACAGGTAATTTTTAAAAGACAATATTTATATACACTGAGGTTTAGAACAATGACAGTCAATTTTCACAACGACATAAACTCCTTAGGTTGAGAATGAGATTAACAACAATAATGCTTTGAATACTGCAAAAGATGTAAATTGGCTCCTAGCAAGCTTAATGACCAAAACTCTACTAATAAGGGGTTTAGTCAATCAGATAATCACTGCAAGTTAATAAATAGACAAAGTAATTAATCAGAATGAATACCTTGTTCTAATTCCCTTGGTGCTCTTAGTAGTTTCTCCCTTATGCAAAGTAAGAGTTAATGGCTTAAGCTTTGACCTTGCAATTTCAATTAGCTTTGCCTTCAAAACAATGTCATTGTGTCTTTGGTGGTCTAATATTAATTGATCATGTCTTAAACTTTGAAACCTCATGTCTCTCCAGTTAGGGAGCACATGGTTGTTATTCTGAATAATTATCTACCTGAGATCATAAAACTCATCAGTATCATGCAGACTCAAGAACGTCGTGGCCACCTCTGTCTTCCTAACATGACATGTTTGTCCAATCTGATGCATGGATCATGCCAAACAGCCCAACCTCAGTAAGAGAAGCAATACTATACAACAAAATAATAATGCAGGAATATTAATTAATGGGTAAAGGAAATGAGATCTGAGTAGAAGATATATTAATGTGAAACAACAAACCCAACTCTTTGGGTTTAAAGGATTTTCATCCCTCAATATCTTCAGCGCATAAGTGCTAATTCTCCATACCAACGATGTTAATCTCATATTAATAGCATTATATCAAACAAAGAAAAGAAATTTGAGTATCACAAAATGATCATTTTCTTGCTAACAGATCCAGTAACACGACCACTATGGAAAATAATTACCCGATCACTGAAAAAAGACTCACTTGTTACTCTATAATGATTAAGGTAATGCACACAAACTCTACAAATACTTGAAGTGTCACTGGTGCAATTCTGTAAGGTTTTTCTTATTCCATGGACCTAAGATGATTAAATTAGATTGTGTATCACTTACATGAATATGAAATTAAACAATTTGGTTAGAAAATCAAAATATAAGTAGCCAACCATATATGTCACAGTTCTTATCAGGAAGAAGACATCGGATAAAGTGTGAAGGTCCATTAGGGAATTCAAGTATTTGTTCAAAAAATTTATCTACCTGAATAGGTGGGGGTGCTCATCGAAACTGAGGATTCTCCTCAAAGACATTCACTGAATGCTCAATTAACTGCAAAAGAAAGCATCATAAAGGAAAGAGATTATTGTTAAGTATCAAAAGAACTCGAAGACCAATTTTTATCTGCACAACAAATTAAGTGATGCATTTGGAAATAAATTGGACTACAAATGATGCAACTAAAACAAAAAACTTGAAGGTGTGAAACAAAAAAAATCTTACAACTTAAGTTCTCATTCACATAGGGCTGGCAATTTTTGACACGATAACCCGTTTATGGTAATAACCCGAAATGACCCGAACTTGACACGATTAGCTTGTATAGATTTAAGAGTACCCAAAACTTATACTCAAATAAAAATCAACATGACCCGAAAATGACACGACTAACCCGAATTGCCACCCCTACATTCACATCTACATCTTTGAGCCGAAATGCAAGTAAAAACTGAAGTCATGTTGCTATAGAACAATTACAAAGAACAAAGAAAGAGAATCCAATTATAATAGTGATAAATCACGAAAATGGGAAAAACATAACGAGCCACGGGTTTATTCTCGTTCCATGAACGCAATACTTTCCCCCTATGATGATCATCCCTGCAAATGTAAAGGAGGTACATAATCAATATATATAGCTTATATCTTATAATGTTTAATATTTCCTAAACTATTTGAAGAGAGCAGAATCAAATGAACTTCTTCACACTCAAAATATAGCTCATAGTGTTCATAATGAAACATCCCAAATAACTATAAAAGGATGTAATAACATTAGAAGGCACGGAGATAATTTCATGGCCAGTAAACTCGTATTTGTGGTCATTATTAGGACTTAAATGATGGTATAGTTTGAGCACACGCGACCCTCATACATCATATTTAAGAGTGTTTAAAGGGTGATCAATGGATTTGGTCGGTTAAAAATAATAGACGTGGTTGGTTTCTCATCACTGACATTTTATCAAACATGTGAGGGTTAACAACATTAGTACACCGTTATAACACATAATCAGAAAAAGTATAAAAGTAAACTAACATGTGGAATTATGGCATGATACAGTGTGAGAAAATTGCAAAGATGATACAAAAACAAATCTAAGAAAATAAACATAACATTCAACATTTAAGCCCCAAGAATCAGAGTGTTTTGCACCAAATACTTACCTTTATAATCATATCTAGAGAACAAAATCGTATTCATACTATGGCATTCCATTTTAATCACTATGGAACTTCATCAAACACATATAGTATATAAGCAACATCATACTTTGTCTATATTAATACATATATAAAACATCTAAGAAAAATAAACCATTATTTGCAAGAACAACTCGAACTTATACATATAAATAAAATATTGTTCAACCGTCCAAAATATTGTTTAGGAATGTTATTTCCATTCCCCAAAACATCAAACTTAAGTACACTTGGTGTATTAATATCCATTTGAAGCCTTCGATTCACACCTGGAAAACAAAACAAAAAAATAAGACTCCATTTAAATACAGTCAGATATATACATAAATGCAATAAAGAACCCAAAATCAAAAAAATCCCTAATTTGAAACAAATCAAAAGCTCCATTTGAAACATAAAACCAAAAAGAAATAATTTAAGAACATCGTATTATCAATCTTAGTGAGAGAGTGATAGCGAGAGTGAGAGAGAGATTAAAGAGAGTTACCTACTGATTTGTGAGAGAGGAGAGAGAGTTGAGAATCGATCGACTGAGGGAGAGAATGGGGTGTAATGTTTGTGTGTGGTGGACCAAATGTGTAATTTTCTATTTTACTCATGGTTTTGAATTTTGCATAAGAGGGGTAATCCAAATATTTAAGGGGCAAAAATGGTAAGAGTGGTATTTTAATCTTAACCATTGGATCGTTACCTTGTTGGCTAAATGAGGACCCCTTCTTAGCTTATCAACTTATGGAATAGTGAAAAAATTATTCTCATTATATATATATATATATATATATATATAGAGAGAGAGAGAGAGAGAGAGAGAGAGAGAGAGAGATAAACACACACGAGATTATATGTTATCAGCAACCTCGCCAGACTATGAATAATCAACTTCACTAAACATGCATATTCATTTATTCATAGAGAATCATGATCTGGTGTGTTGCTCACATTCTGTTATGTTTTTTTATAATTTTATTCTCTTTCGTTCGCAATCTTGTCAGACATGCATATCCATTTTCTCATAGTGGATTATGATCTGGTGTATTTCATATAGCATAACATTTTCTATTTTAGCATCCCTGTCAGACATGCATATTACATTATTTGTGATGGATTGTTATCCGGTGTGATGCTCACATTTCGACTATTTTTTAGATTATTTTCTTTCTTCTTTTTTATACTCCTTAGGATTACTCATCCCCGTCTTTTCCATGACGCGAGTATGAAGATTTATTTTCTCACCCATATCACACCGCACACATTATACCCATAATTTTATATTTTGAGAAAAAAGGAGATTATTATCGTAGCCCATGAGATATCGAAAGGGCAGAATGGGTGTCTAACCCATTTCTATTCCGTAACTTAGTCTTTGGAACCATGATCTATTTGGTTTCAAATGCACCAGTTTGTGTCGTTTCATCGGGAACGGATTCATCTTTTGCCCATTTTGAGAAAAATAGTTCAGCGACTCCATTTTATCTATTTTTATCCCTTCGACGACGACCAATTTATGTCCATTGGAGCCTGCGAATACACCGCGAACGGTGGAAGGGAATGTTCTCTTCCTTAACCCCATTCTCCATCAGTTAGTGACTTTTTTACTTCGGGGCGAACTCAAAATCGATTCTCCCATTTCTCCCTAAAAAATCCAGGGATGGACATAATGGAGACTCCGCTAGGGAGAGCTTATTAGAAAACTCGACTCTATTTACATGGTTCTTGTTTTTCTCTCTCTTATTTTTCTTTTTTTCTACATGTGTATATATTCCCACTTCTTTGTTAGTCCTACTCTCATGCTCACATGTTGTATATTCCTCTCTCAAACATGATCATTCTCTTATCACATGCATATATCATCTCTTATATCCCATGTTTCATTCTTCACTCACTTGTATATACTTATCATGTTACACTCCACTATATCACATTTTTCATGCTCCATATCACTAGTTGATATCCATGTTGATTCTCACTTGTATATAACCACATTCTTACTCATATGCTTCACATACCACTTGTAGATATTCATTATTAGTCCCACTAGCAAATAATTCCACATTATTATCACTTATACACACTTCCACATTACTCTCACTTGTATATATCTACATGTTTTCCTCACTTATATGTATTCCCATATCACTCTCACTTTGCACATACCTTTCTCCAACTTATGTATATTCACATGTCTCACACTTTGTATATACCATCATGACTTGTATATGCTCCATTGTTTATGTACATACTTGCTACTCCCTTTGCTTAGCTCCCTTAGCACATACCGCTTATGTATATTCCTATTCTCTATCTCATGTTTAGCAGTAGTACTTCTCCCACTTAGCATACATAAACTCTCCATAAAATGTTGATTAAGACTCATGAATTTTCTATAGTACATTAGGTGAGCACTAAATTTTAACCAAAATTTATCCCATACTTAGGGTCACTTCGTGATGGGTGTTGGTTCTGTGGGGTGCGGTTAACCTAAGCGATATGATTCCCACCATCCATTGGCCTAGTACCTTCGACGTATTGATAATTTGGCTTTTTATGGATCTATGTCATTGTATAATACGTTAGGTTAATACAAAAAATCCTTCAATTACCTACAAAAATATATCACAAGAACTACTATAGAGGTAAGTAAGGATGTCAAACCAACTCATTGGAGTGAAACACAAGAAAAGTGATGCAATCCAATTTTCTAGCTATTTTTCTATTTTGATTTTTTTCTTTTTCTTTGTTTTTTCCTTTTTGTTATGAATTTTTTTATATTAAAACGATTTTTTGGGATGCTGATATAACTAAACTAAATGAAAGATATCAACTAAAATAGAAGAAAAATCTAAAGAAATACTAAAAAGTTGGTGATAAAAAAGAGTGAAAGATAACTAAATGAGAGATACTAGTGAGAAAGACCAAAGGATGTAAATCCACCCCCATTTCACACAATTCAATCTTGTTTGAACTATTTTAATTTGATTGAATTCAAAAATATTAAACTAATTCAAACGTTAATTCTTATTATCCAATTAATTAAGTGCATATTATTTTAGAAGGGTAATTTTTAATTCCTCCAACTCTACTCCAAATGAATTAAAATTAATCAAGTGTATCACCAGTTAGGGAAAATTCACCAACTAATTTTAATTAAACAAAATAAAACATTAGCAGAAGGAACTTATATTATAATTTTGACAATTTTAATAAGCCTATCTCTACTTTGAATCAAAATAATAAAATTATAATACAAGCTTCGATCCTTTCTCGAGGATGGTTTTCCATTTCTCAATGCAAAAACTAGTATAGGGATTAAAGTTATTAGTCAAAGGAAATCAAAGAAAAATAAAATTACCAAACTAAATAAATAGGATACATGGGGGATTAATGTCATCCCTTGAAATGGGAGATTATCCCTCCATAATGGGAGTCCAAGACATAAAATAAACAAATGAATCCATATGAGCATGGGAGAATAGAATCAACCAATCAATATATAATATAAAATTTCTTTTGATGCTATAACTTTTTTGTCACTCTTTTCTCCCACTAAACTAATAAACTTTCTTTGAACATTTTTTTTCCTATCACTAACACTATTTTCTTGCTTCCTTTCACTCTCTACTTGCTTCTCACTACCCCTTTTGAAATTAAGAGAGGGTCTTATTTTATAAGATGCATGGGGATAGGGGTAAAAGTGGAAGGTATAATGAGTGAGTGTAATTTAGGAAAAGAGGTAAAAAATCATTCACAACATGTGACTTTTTTTAAGGGAGAATGGCAAAGGCTTGGGTGTTGTAGGTAATGGAGTTTACATGAAATAGGAAATAATTTTGGCAGGGGTTTGACTTTTAAGTTGCTACCATGGGTTTAGGAGTTTGGTTTACGATTTGGATTTTAGGTCTTGACGAAATGGGTCAGCAGGTCAGGTCAGATCTGGTGGAGGGATAAGGCGGGTGTTAGGTGCGTGGTAGGTGATGGGTACGTGTTTAGTATGGTCCGGTGGGTTTTATTGCTGAAGGTGAGATGGGAGTGTAAGGTTGGTTTGTTGTTGGGTATTTGGTTTGAAGAGAGAGAAATGGGTTAGTGATGTAAGGTGAGGGGCTAAATTGTAGTTCTAATTTCGGGTTGGTCTAAGGACGAAAATGGTAGTGGGGGTTGGTCGCGGGTTATTATTTCTGTTCAGAGGAGTCTAGGACAGCCGGTGGGTGTAGTATTCGGGCGAGTTGGGTTTACGAGAGAGGGAGAGAGAGTGATGTGTGTGTGGTAGGTGTACATAAAAAAATAAAAAACATTCAAACTTTTAAAATTTAACCGAAAAATTAAAAACTAAATAAAAGTCCTAACCTATTAACAAAAGACTCAAAATAAAATAAAATAAAATAAAATAAAATAAAATAGAATAAAAGATAAACTACTAAATATAAAAATACTAAAAACAAATAAAATCTAATTAAATGCACACCTATATTTACAAATACGAGCTTAAAACAAAAATGTAAAATGACACAAACATGCTCACACACATTTAATGTTCTAACCTACGCATGAGACTTTTTAGATATGCCTCGTTTAGGCCCTGGGATTGGACTTCTTTGGTCAACGTTTTTTTTAAAAGGTTTTAAAAAATGCATTTTTTTTACGTTGAAATGCCCCTTATGCAGCGTTTATTTATTTATTTATGGGATTAATCAAAACGACATCGTTTTGGTATGTTTTAAACCCAAAAAAAATCCACGCTCAATTACAAATTGGGCTAAAGCCTAAACCTAATTTTGTTTTGAGTTCTCCCCTTTTCTTCACACCTGATCGCCGTTCTCCCCTTTTCTTCACACCCGATCGTCGAACACAGTTCGCCGGAACTGGAAAGGGACTGTGACATGGAAAGTTTGTAACTTTGAGTTCGGCCCTAATTTTGATGGAATTGGTTAGAGTTCAAGCCTAATTTTGAGTTCATCCCTAATTTTGTGTACTTATAATGCAATGATTTAGTAGAAAAACTTATTCATGGTCTATACAAACTGATTCGTGGTCTGTAACTTTTTTCTTTCTTTTTTTTTAATTATGAAATTTATGAATTGTACAAAACAGAGGAAAAAATGTTATTAAGGAGTTAAAACAATAGTTTTTGGATCTTAAGTTCAACGTAGTTTTTAGAAGAATTTATTTGCCTGCGGTCCGTTTAGACTTTCAAGTTAAAATTCAGCATTCCAAAAATTTCTTTCATGTTTTAATGTCACATTAATATAAATATTTTATATTGGTTAAACAATAAAAAATGCACATAACAGTAAAATATGCATTTCAAGCTCCACAAGTAGAAACAAATTTACAGAACTATGAGGCTAAAAGAGCAAGGCAACTTAGTCTCTAGAACTATTAATCTGGTTTTAACTGTATCCATGTTTTTGAAAACAAATCCAACTATAGACAAATAGATTACCAACCAATAAAAATCCAACATGATAAAAATAATGTAGTAACAAACAAACTTGGTTATCCCATGAAGTTGCAACGAGAAAATTGGCCTTTGGACTAAACATTGGCCCTAACTTTGCAATCTGTTTTCTATTTTTCATAATTTTTTTTTGTTAACTGTTTTTGTTAATCTGTTTATGTTTATGTACAAACTTTGTACATGAATTTTTAATTGTTAATGTACAAACTTTGTACATTAATTGTTAATCTTTTTCTGTTTTTGTAATCTGTTTTTATTTTCAATATAGGTTAATGTATCCAAATGAATCTTCGTCGATGGCATCCAATGAGGCATCATCAGAGAAAGATTTTAGTGATATTGGATGGGAAACCGCGGTTCGTGTGAATCCAAAAGACAATAATGATATCAAGTGCACATTGTGTCAAAAAATTACTAAACCAGGAATCTATAGACATAAAATTCATGTATCTGGAATCAAGGGGTTGGGTGTTGCACCATGTAGTAAGGTTAATGAAGAGAAAAAGGGCAAATGTATTGAGGCGCTTGAAGAGGCGAGACACAAGAAAGTCCTAAAATTTGTGAGTGACAAAAGTAGGAGAAGTGAGGTAAGTTTAAAGAATGAGGAAGAGGATGAAGAAGAAATTGAAAGTCTTAAAGGTGGGAGTCCTAAAAGGGCTTTTTGTGTTCCCATTGATCAATTTACGAGGGAAATTAGGTTGGATGACTCATATTTAGCCACTTTCATGGAGACAAATCAACAAAATATTAGTGATGCTGTTGACAAGAAAAGGGCGTTAGCGGTTCATCAATATTTGGTGAAGTGGATATATGAAGCAGGGGTACCTTTTAATGCAATTGATAATGATAGCTTCAAGAATTTTGTTGATGCGGTTGGGTTATATGGCCCGGGTTACCAATCCCCTTTGCAGTACCAACTGAGGGAGCCTCTTTTGATGGGGGGGATGGAGTCCACCAAAAAAGAACTTAAAAAGAAAAAGGAGGAGGGGAAAGTGAATAGGTGTTCAATCATGACCAATGCTTGGAGTGATATAAAAAGTAGAAGTATAATGAATTTGTGCATGAATTGTAAGTTAGGTACCACCTTTCGTTCTTCAAAGGAAGCATCGGGTGATTATTACACCGGTACTTACATATTTGAGTATGTGAATGGGTGTATTAAAGATGTTGGGACAGAAAATGTGACTCAGGTGGTGATCGATAATGTAACTAACAATATGGCGACGTAAAATTTATTGGATTTAGAAAGGCCAAACATCTTTTGGACCTGATGTGCTACCCACACTCTTAACCTCATGCTTGAGGGGATTTCTAAGCTTCCCATCTTTAAAAATGTGATCAAAAAGGCAAAGTCATTCACTATTTTCATCTATGCACATCACAAGACTTGGTCATTGATGAGAAAATTTAAGAAGAAGGAGATAGTTAGACCGGGAGTCACAAGGTTTGCTACTTCTTTCTTGACTTTACAAAGTTTGCATGGAAAAAAAATAGTAGTTGTGAAATATGATGACTAACAGTGAGTGGGATAAGACTAAATGGTCTCAGAGAAAAAAGGGGAAAGAGTCTTTTGTTATTGTTGTTCCAAATGAGTTTTGGAATTTGATTGAGTTATTCTTAAGGGTGTTCACTCCATTAGTGACGGTGCTTAGACTGGTTGATGGTGATGCTAAGCCTGCAATGGGGTTTTTGTTTGGGGAGGTAGTAAAGGCTATGGAGGAAATCAGAAATGCATTGAAGAAAGAGCATGATTATAAACTGATCTTGGACATTATTGATACCAAAGGCAAGGGTCACATTGATAGTCCACATAACACAATGGGTTATTTGTTGAATCCATTTTATTATTACAAAAAATTAAGTATGAAAGATGACCCAATGATTGCAGATAATTTGATTACTTGTGTTGAGAAGTTCTTTCCTGATGATGATGCAATCCAAAATCATGCGCTAAATATTTAGTTGCATAAGTATTTCCAAAAGTAGGGTGCATTCGGAAAAAAGAAAGTGATTAGTGGATGTGAGAACAATGATGATAATTATAACCCTGGTATGTTACTATTCCTCTTTTTTATTTTTGTACATTTACATTAGTCAATCTTTACATTGTTCTCACCCACTTATTTTATTTATTTCACATTAACTAGTTGGTTGGTGGGACTTTTATGGAAGTGGAACTCCAAATTTGAAGAGAATTGTCAAAAGGATACTTGGTTTGACCTTTAGTTCATGGGGGTGTGAAAGAAATTGGAGTGTCTTTGAAGGGGTAAGTTAGATAAATATCCTGTTTAGTTACTTTTTGTTATTAGTTTTGTAATTTCAAGTATACTAATTGTTGATACCAAAATTAATATGCTGATGTGGACGAATAATACGAAGACACGTGTCAATCTACGTGGCACAATAGCAACGAGGAAGTTCATTTCCCGACCAACCATGATTCTTTCCGAGCAACGAGGATACACCGAGGAACTCTATCGCACCGAGGAACTCTAACACTCCGAGGTACTCTAGCGCACCGAGGTACTCTAGTGCTCCGAGGAACTCCTGATCAACGAGCAGCTATGGCGGTCCGAGCTGCACCTCGGTCATATCATTAATTGCCAGATAATCAACAGTTCAGATATTCATTGAATGCTTATATTCTTGACGCGCACGCTGCATCAAAAGTATTACCCTTTCACATGTATATCATTTAATGTATCGAACCTTTCATGTATAGCTTCAAGGCTATAAATACCTTGTATCAAACCCATTCAAGGGGACCGGAATTTCTTGAAAGAACTTGTAATCAAGAATTCCATAAACACTCAGCAATAACATAACAGTGGACGTAGGCTTTATTCCTAGCCGAACCACTTTAAAAATCTTTGTCTTATTTATTTATCTGTGATTAAATAATTAGAGCGATCTAATTTTTTACATCAACAGATTGGCGCCGTCTGTGGGAAACGACTGTTACTATCGTTTTTCATAAAAATCATTTATCATCAATGGCAGATAATCCAGAATCCAGTAATCGAAATGCTGGAAGTGCTGGAAATCCTCCAAATCCATCTGCAACTCCAGATCTGGCTGGAATTATGACAAATCTGGCTCAAGGACAAACCGCCATGCAAGAATCTATGAGGCAACTCATTCAAACTCTTCAAGGCGGTGCACCTACCTATTCAGGACAACGGAGTGATCGTGGGCAATCATGATCCAGACGTACTGCGTCATATCACAATGGGGAATCTAATGATTTTTCTTATCAACCTGGGCGAACTTCATCAATACGGGTTACGGATACAAATCAACCTATATCTCTCTCTCCAGAGAGAACCAGCGCTTTGGAAAGATTAAGCAGGGCGTCTCCTTTCAGTCGATTAGGACCAAGGAGGAATATGAGTCCACCTAGAGCTCCACCGAGAAGTTTTCGGCCACCATCAGGTTTGAGAGAAGGATCAGCACAATCACGACCAGCTACTCGTCAAGATAAATCTCAGGAAGCTACGTCAGAACAATCAGTTGCTCGGACTAAGCGGCCTGAGGAAGGAAATGAAGCATGGAAAGGTTCCATTCAGCGGTTGGAGGATAGACCGGGTGAAATGGCTAAGGCAAGAAACCCCTTACAGAGAACTTTTGTTCAAGGGACACCTTTTGTGCAAGCCATTGTGGATTTTCCAACACCATCAAAATTCAAAGCACCTGTGGTGACCCCCAAGTATGATGGAAAGACAGATCATGTACTTCATATAGAACAATACCAAGCTGCCGCCGATATATATGCCGTCCCCGACGAGATGAGATGTAGAGCATTCTCAGGAACCCTTACTGGATCTGCCCAGATATGGTACAACAATCTTCCTCGGGGTAAGATTTCAACTTTCTTTAAATTAGCCGAGTTGTTCATTGGCAATTTTTGTTTTGGGGCGAAGCCGGTAAAACGAGTAGCACACTTGCTAGGTGTTAGACAAAAATTAGGTGAAAGTACTAGAGATTACATAACTCGTTTTAATAACGAGAAGTTGGAAGTCACAGATTACAAAGAAAAGACAACAATCACTGCTTTGATGAGTGGTTTGCTGCCTAACAAGCTATACTACACTTTGGCCAAAGATCCACCTAAAACTATGTCGGAGTTGATGGCAAAAGCGGCCAAAATTATGAATGCTGAGGAGGCTATGGCTGCGAAAAAGAATATGGATAAAGAGGTTAAAGTGGAGGTCGACAAGTCTAAAAAGAAAGATCAGAAAAGTAGTGATGGTGATAAGCATTCCAGGAATAATAGGACGATGTTGGAAGTCCTAAAGAAGTACGATAATTATACTCCATTGAAAATGGGTATTAATCATGTTTTGGAAGAAATCAAGAATAGCGAGGAAATCAAGTGGCCAGAGAAACTGAGGACAAATCCCGATCTGAGGAATAAGGCCAAATATTGCGAGTTTCACAAAGATCATGGCCATGTGACTAAAAATTGCATAGCCCTTCAGAACGAGATTGAAACACTCATCCAAAGAGGAAAGTTGTCAAAGTATGTGGATCGCAGAGGTGAAAGGAAGAATGATGACAGAACTAGAGAGAGATCTAGATCTCCTCGTCGTGCAGAGGAGAAAAAGAAGAGGGACCATGAAGATGATCCAGATGATGACCCTGATCTGCCCAAGAGGCCAAGGCAGCCTGAACGAGAGGTATTTTCCATACGTTTTGGGTCATTTGATTGTAATGTTATTACAGGAGGAGATGCAGGAGGAGGAGACCTTACTGCAGAAAGGAAAGCTTACCTCGGAGAGGCTCAAGCTTGTTCATATATTCAGCGAATAAATCTGGCCGAGGATGATCGTCCGAGGAAGGTAAACAAAGAGAAGCTAGTGATTGGTTTTTCAAAAAACGACCTGGTAGGTATTCTTTACCCTCATGATGATCCTTTGGTGATCAAAATGAGGATGAAGGATGTGGTCATTTCAAGGGTGTTAGTAGACAATGGTAGTTCGGCAGACATCATGTACTATTCATGCTTTGATAGCTTGAATTTGAAATTATCTCAATTGGAACCTTATCACAGACCCCTTCTGGGTTTTGCTGGCGAGAAAGTTTTTCCACTTGGGACGATCAAGTTGGATATACTCATTGGAACTTGGCCTGCTTGTCGAACAGAAAGAATACGCTTCTTTGTGATGGATAAGAATGTGCAGTCAGCCTATAACATCATCATGGGAAGAGTTGGATTGAAGAAGTTCGAAGCAGTTCCATCTACAGTACATCAGTGTTTGAAATTCCCAACGAATTTTGGAGTTGGAGTTGTGAAAGATGATCAAAAAGTAGCTCGGGAATGCTATTATTCGTCTGCCGAGCAGGAGGAACTTGAAAAATCAAGGAAAAAGACTACTACTTACCAAGTGGAGGAGGGTACAGAAATTGAAACTCTTGACCCTAGGGATGAATCTCAACTTGTAAAAGGACAAGTGGTGGAATCTACAGAAAGTGTTATTCTGGACGACGAGCATCCTGAACGAGTAACCCAGATAGGATCGTCGTTGGATGTTTCAATAAAACAGGAGTTGATAACTTTCTTGAGAAACAGGAGGAATACTTTTGCTTGGAGTCATGAAGACATGCCAGGAATAGATCCAAACTTCTTATGTCACGAACTCAATGTGAATAAGGAGATCAAGCCTGTGAAACAGAGAAGAAGAGTGTTTAGTCCCGAGAAGAATCAAGCTATACAAGAGGAGGTCGAGAAGCTCCAGAAAGCTCAATTCATTGAAGATGTAAAATATCCAGATTGGTTGGCAAATGTGGTGATGGTAAAGAAGAAGAACAACAAATGGAGAATGTGTGTTGATTTCACTGATCTCAACAAAGCATGCCCAAAAGATCATTTTCCATTGCCAAGAATTGATCAGCTAGTGGATGCTACCTCGGGACATGAGCTACTCAGCTTCATGGATGCATATTCTGGCTACAATCAGATCAAAATGAAGCCTGAAGACAGGGAAAGTACTTCTTTTATTACCCCAAGGGGAACTTATTGTTATAATGTCATGCCTTTTGGTTTAAAAAATGCAGGTGCAACATATCAGCGGCTGATGAACAAGGTTTTTGCCGAACAAATCAGTTGCAACATGGAGGTGTATGTTGACGATATGCTCACCAAAAGCAAGAGAGCTACTGATCATCTAGTTGACTTAAGCCAGACCTTTGATCAACTGGATAAATACCAAATGAAGCTCAACCCGACGAAGTGTACCTTTGGAGTACGAGAAGGAATGTTCCTCGGATTCATCGTCAACCAACGAGGTATTGAGGCAAATCCAGAAAAGATCAAAGCTCTTATAGGGCTGCGATCCCCGACGACGAGGAAAGAAGTACAGAGTCTTACCAGATGAGTTGCAGCGCTCAACAGATTTGTATCCCGAGCAACTGATAAATGCCTTCCATTCTTCAAAACACTGCGAAAAAGTTTTGAGTGGACTGATGAATGTGAAAAAGCTTTTCAAGACTTGAAAAAGTATTTGGGAGCACCACCATTGTTGTCTAGGCCAATAACTGGAGAGAAGTTGTACTTGTATTTGGCAGTATCAGAGAATGCGGTTAGCTCGGCGTTGATCAGATTGGAGAATGGAGTCCAGAAGCCAATTTATTACACAAGTAAGGCCTTCCGAGGTGCAGAAATCAGGTACCCAAAGCTAGAAAAATTGGCATTGGCATTAATTGAAGCAAGTAGAAGAATGAGGCCATACTTCCAATCCCATACCATCATCGTGTATACCGACATGCCATTAAGACAAGCCCTTCACAAGCCAGAAAAATCTGGAAGATTGATGTATTGGGCAATAGAACTCGGTGAATACGATATTGTGTATGAACCCAGATCATCATTGAAGGGGCAAGCTGTAGCGGATTTTATCGCAGAGTTCACATACTCCGATACCCCCGAGGAGCAAAAGGCACTTTCTAACCTACCTGTGGACGATACAGGACCAACAGAAATAGGTCCAGATCAACCAAGGTTGGTGAAAGGACTTGTGGATATAGAAAAATCATGCGAACAGATGACCGACGAGGAACGAAAGATACCAGGGGATGATGGAAGCAAACAGCATATATTTTAACGAGGAACTCTAACAGATAAGAAATTCGAAGACGAGGTACCTACATGGAGATTATATGTAGATGGATTATCTTGCACAGCTGGATGTGGAGCAGGGATTGTTTTAAACACCCCAGATGATATTGACTGGAGTATGCCTTGAGATTCCAATTCAAAGCTTCCAATAATGAAGCTGAGTATGAGGCCATGATAGCAGGTTTTCATTTGGCGAAAGTTATGGAGGCACGGAAAATAATTGTTTTCAGTGATTCTCAATTAATTGTGAATCAAATGATGGGAATATATGCAGTGAAGGGAGAGTTAATGGTGAAGTACCATGCAAAGGTGATGGAATTATTGACAAAATTTGATGCTATTCAATTGGTGAGGATACCGAGGATGGAGAATGCTAGAGCAGGCGCATTGGCCCGATTAGCGTCAGCTACGCGCACCGAGCTGCGAAGAACAATACCAATTGAGGTATTAGAAAGTCGGAGCATAGAAGAAGATCTGACGGTGAAAATTATTACCCTTGATTTAGGACCATCTTGGATGGATCCTATCAGGGCATACATTGAAGAAGGAGAATTACCAGAGGACAAGCTAGCTGCCAAGAAACTGAAGTATAAAGTTGCTCGGTATGTGTTAACTAATGGTGTTTTGTATAGACGAGGAATTATGGAAGGTTTGCAGAGATGTGTGCATCCATCAGAAGTCAAAGAATTGATTGAAGAAATCCATAAAGGATCTTGTGGAGCTCATGTAGCAGGTCGGACACTTTTGCAAAGGGTAATGACATAGGGATATTACTGGCCGACGATGAGGGCTGATTGTGTAGCCTATGCTAAGAAGTGTGACAAGTGCCAACGTTTTTCCTCCATCCGAAGAACTCCGCAAGCATTGTTGACACACATAACTTCACCTTGGCCATTTGCCATGTGGGGAGTTGATCTGGTTGGACCATTGCCGACGACCCGAGGAAGGTTCAAGTATCTCGTCGTGGCAGTAGATTATTTTACTAAGTGGGTAGAAGCTGAACCACTAATTGATATGACGTACGAGAAGGTATATCAGTTCCTTTGGAAGAATATCATTTGCCGATATGGTCTCCCCCATGCTTTCATCACAGACCATGGAACACAATTCGATAATGAAGAATTTGCTGCCTATTGTCATCAGTCGAATATTTTGAAGTATCATTCAGCACCAGGCCATCCCCAAAGCAATGGACAGACTGAGGTGACGAGCAGAACATTACTAAATGGTTTGAAGAAGAGGTTAAGTGAAGCTAAAGCAAATTGGATTAATGAGCTCCAATCAGTACTATGGGCTTATCGAACAACTCCCCGAGCAGCAACTGGAGAATCACCATATATGCTAGCATTTGGAAGTGAGGCTGTGAAACCTGCCGAGTTGGGTCTCCCAACTCATAGAGTGCTGAATTTCAATTCCCCAATCAGCGATTTAATGAGAAGACTGAATTTGGATATGCTCGAGGAAGTTAGAGAGGAGGCAGCCATTAGGAATGCAGCTTACCAACAACGTACAGCTCTGTTCTACAATAAAAGGGTGAAGAAATGTGACTTAAAAGAAGTGGATTATGTGCTAAAGAAAGTCATTCAGAAGCAAAATAAGTTAGAGGCAAACTGGCATGGACCATACCGAGTTACAGAGGTTGTTCGTCCAGGAACTTACAGAATAGCAACTCTAGAGGGAGAAGAATTTAAGAATGCATGGAATGCTGAACACCTACGCAAGTATTATCAGTAATGTAAAATGTAAAGCATTTTTTCAGTATGAATAAAACGAGGATGTTTCACTATTTTCTTTCTGGTTGCAAGTTTTTTGGGGAATACTAGTGTAATACACTACGCACAAAAATACTCCTTTGGTTAGGAGGCGCTCTAAGGAGCCAAAAAGTGCTCTAAGGAGCCAAAAGCTCTAAGGAGCCGAAAAGTGCTCTAAGGAGCCAAAAGCTCTAAGGAGCCAAAAAGTGCTCTAAGGAGCCAAAAGCTCTAAGGAGCCAAAAAGTGCTCTAAGGAGCCAAAAAGTGCTCTAAGGAGCCAAAAGCTCTAAGGAGCCAAATACTCCCTTGGTTAGGAGCAGCTCTAAGGAGCCAAAAGCTCTAAGGAGCCAGAGCCAAAAGCTCTAAGGAGCCAAATACTCCTTTGGTTAGGAGCAGCTCTAAGGAGCCAAAAGCTCTAAGGAGCCAAATACTCCTTTGGTTAGGAGCAGCTCTAAGGAGCCAAAAGCTCTAAGGAGCCAAAAAATACTCCTTTGGTTAGGAGGCGACACTAGTATAACCAACTACGGTTGGTAAAACATCTAGTGGACAGCTCGTATGAGCCAAAAAGTTCGGAAGAACCACTACTACTCCTTTGGATAGGAGGTATACACCAGCATGATCAACTACGGTTGGTAAGATAAAAATATACTCTCACATTACAACTTATGTTGGTCGGGAGGTAAAATTATTGCAAAAAGTTCTTTGAAGAACGAAATATTCCAAAATCCACCAAGTATAGTTGGTCGGAGATAAAAACCCACTAACTATAGTTGGTCGACGATGATAAATTCTTGACCTTAGTTGGTCGGACACATTTTTACATTTGAAATTGAACCAAGTATGGCTGGACGGGGATAAAAACCCATCAATTGTAATTGGTCGACAAACATTATTTATCCACCTTGGTTGGTTGGAAAAAGTTTGAACAATTTATACTCATTACTTTATTATTAAATGATTGAACAACCTTGATACTTGTAACTTTTATTAAGTTGCTCAATGAACAATATTGTTGTTATCTTTTTAACAGATACATATGCACAAATACAAAGGTGTTTAACAAACACAACAAAATAGCAGTAGAGATTTGCAAACAGAAAATGAAAATCTTTTCATTAAAATTCAGAATAAATTACAAATTACATGAATGTACTAACTGTTACATTGAAAACCTATTCTATTGGTTTCTTTCCTTTATTTTTTGAAACAGGCTCCTCGCCAGCAGGAGGATCCTCTAGACAAAGAGGAGAATTAATGAAATTAACATCCCTGAGCATTCTGACGTTCATCACAGAAGGTGTATCCAAAAGATGCTCAGGACGAGATAATTCAACCTGGGAATGAAGGCTATAATCACCGAGGTATTTCGAAATTAAGCTGCGAGGAATGGAACGAGCTGGGATCCAGGCCATGTCCAATTTGAAAGGCGGCACAGGCAAGTCTAGTAAAGTAGGAGCATGATAATCCCATAAGAAGTGACCTTGCTCCAACTTTAATACACCCAATGCGTTCAACCACCCTTGCTTATAACCTTCATTGTTGGCATGCTCAATACGAGCATCCAAATGAACAAGGGCTTCATTGTATCCTGCCATCCAGAATTCCTTGGGTTGCTTATGAAATTGGAAGGTTAATCTATCTAATTGTTCGAGAAGGTTTTTGGCAAAAAGATCTTTAGTATGGAGAGCAGACTTCATTGCCGTAAGTTGATCTTCCAAGGATAGATTTTTCTCGGACATTTCTGATAGAGCCCGATCTTTGACGTTTAATTGGAATGCTTGAGTTTCCAAAGTAGATTGGGTACGAGACTCTTCAATATTGCGACTAAGAACTCTTGATCGGCTCCGAGAAGCTATTGGAGAACTTTGTTCCTCGACAACCCTTCCTCGCCCCCGAGAAGCTCTTCCTCGTCCACGAGCAGTCCCAGAAACAGCAGATCTTCTTAAATCATCCAGTTCTTGCCTTAATTTGGCATTTTCGACCTCTAAGAAAGAGAAACCTGTCACACCCCGCCTAATTCTGGCGTCGGCCGCCACCAAAACTAAGCCGGGCGTGAGTAAATAAAATACCATTCTTAGCATGAGACATATATGAGACATAAATAAATCAGTCCATAAGATAAATAATTGAATCAATCTCAAATGATCATCAACGACTAAGCGATAAAAGATCCATCACATGCTAACTCCAAAATAAATTCATACTCCAATAACGATTAAATAAAATCTGAATAATCCCAACAGAAATCCTCTAAACAACTTTGGAACCGAATGGCCCAATAAAACTCCAATGAAGTCTCATAATACGACTGAAAAATAAAGTCTAACTAAACGATGCCATAAAGTAATTAACTCCAGCTGCACCTCCAATGATAACTCCGATAAACTTATGCAACTTCTCCAAATTAAATCCTGAAAAAGATTAGTCAACGCATGGGTCAGAGCCAAAGCCCCGAGCAAGAATACACACTACTCTCCTCAAATAGGATCCCTGAATCCAGATAGTAGCATTATACGCAATAAATATCACAATAGAATATTTTAAATTAAACGGGATAATTAAACGCGATAATTATAATCTACTAACTACCCACAAAAATTCCCATTTATAAAGGCACACCAATATGATTTTAAATTAACCGACCTTCCCATAATGTTAAATTTAATTAATTTAACCAAGAAGATTATTACCAAAACCCGTCCCCTTGTCAAGTCCGCCGTCTGGTCCGTTTTTATCCTGCGACCCTCGCGATATGACAAGGTTCCACACACGCACCCGTCCCCTTGTCAAGTCCGCCGTCTGGCCCGTTTTTATCCTGCGACCCTCACGATATGACAAGGTTCCACACACGACACGACATAAATCGTCCTCTGACCCGTTTAAACTGTCGGCCCCGACACATTATGTCGCCACAAATTTTAATACCCGTTTTTATCTTAGGCATTAATTCTCAAGTTCTCAATTTCACAATTTATGAATTACCCCACCCTTTTTAATCGACGTGAGATCCTCAAAATACCCCTTAGTCCCATACATAAGGGTCCCCAAGTTATCAATACGTCCTATCCTATGTATAGGAGGATTTTCTAACATAAATCTTAACTTAGTCTCGTTCTTAAACTACCGTAGCGACGATAAAGTAAGAAAAATCAGCTCACCCTCAAGATGATAAAAACGCGATAATCTACCCTCACTAGTCCCATACCTAGAAGGCGTAAATCATCAAAAGGCATACCCACTAGTCCCATACCTATAAGGCATCCTAAAATATAGAGAGAGCAATAATACCCATCAACCCGTCGTCACAAATGTAACATCATAATACCAACAAGTCACACAAACAAGCATAATTAATCAATATATAAAACAACGCATGATAGTCCAATTCAATTAAATATTTAATTTAATTAACACAACGTCAACAATACCCAAATAATCTCATTTAATTATTTTAAATTAAATATACCAAGTTTTCATCATATATTCATCAAACCAAATTTTATTATCTCTACATGTATTACATGAATTGTACGCACCCAAAAATCATTTATTTTAAAACTAGAATTTTTCTACATGCAACCTACACCAATAAAACCCAAAATCGCTCATCAATCCTACGTACCCAAAGGGTTATGAATATTATTCAGATTAAAAGATTTTATAAAAACAGCCCCATAATTAGTATTCAATTTTTCTAATTAAGTTACTAATTATTTTTAAGAAAACATGTAATTAAGTGTTTAGGCGACACTTAAAACGCATAATACTAAAGGAAAAGAATAGAGTATTCATGCCTGCAAAGATTGTGTTGAAAATCTGATTAGAAATCTGGATTCCTCTCGAAAAATTAGCAAAAGAGTGTTCTTGAACGATCTTGATTAAACCCCAATTAAGCCTTCAAAAAGTTGTGCCAAAACTTGTGACAAAAACTTGATTTTGTTGAAGGTTGATGATTATGAGGGAGAGGAAAAATATTTGGAAGTGTTCTCTGGTGAAAAACTGGAGAAAAAGTGATTATGAGAAGTCCCCCTACGGATTAACAAGGTTATATAGTGATTAGGAGTCCTAATCCTACACAAATTCTTAAAAAAACAGCTTACAGCGCACGTTTTCTGGGAGGGTCGATCGATCTACCCCCCCGTCGATCGATCGATCACCCCGAAAAACTGACAGTGCCCAAAAAATGCCATAAGGCAAAAATATTGTAAAATCAATATAAAATCCGTTTTAACTCCGATTTTAATTCCGCTTGAAGTTTTGTTCTTCTAAAATCATAACCAACATATTTTACCAATAAAAATTTTAAAATTCAAAAATTTATTTTTCTCGAAAATTGTAATTAATTAATTAAAATAATAAATAAAAATACGGGGTGTTACATACTTCCCCACTAGCAAAGAATTTCGTCCTCGAAATTAGACGAAGCTTACTCATCAACGCATAAATCTCGCAAAAGAAAATAAGGCTCATATATGCCTACCCGTAGAATGCCATAATTGGGCGCCCATACACCCAATCCTACGCGCACCTACCCCACGAACAACAAAATAATATATATTGCCTATATACATACACATAACTATGAAAATAACGGCGTACCACATGCCCTCACAAATCCCCCACTCGATCCTATATCCGAAAGTCATCAAAATTCTAACTTCCTCAAATTAAATCTCAACATCAAAAATCGATACCTATGGTACCTAACATCTGTACTAAAATCTCCAAAAAAATTATCGTCTCCAAAATCCATTCTAAGGATCCCCACATCAAGCTTACTAATTTTAAACTCAATGTCTACAACGTC
Organism: Sambucus nigra; assembly: GCA_949130495.1. Lineage (NCBI taxonomy): Eukaryota > Viridiplantae > Streptophyta > Magnoliopsida > Dipsacales > Adoxaceae > Sambucus > Sambucus nigra. The sequence continues at coordinate 752,598,827 of OX422209.1, forward strand.
CTTAACTCAAAACTTCACATCTCCAAGAAACACATCTAACACGCATGCTAGAACATCTACCTTAAGAAGTACGAATCAACAAAGGGAATCAAATATCGGCAACGCGGAAACTAAACGGACTCATAACCTACGAGACCTAAGACCATGCTCTGATACCATCTGTCACACCCCGCCTAATTCTGGCGTCGGCCGCCACCAAAACTAAGCCGGGCGTGAGTAAATAAAATACCATTCTTAGCATGAGACAGATATGAGACATAAATAAATCAGTCCATAAGATAAATAATTGAATCAATCTCAAATGATCATCAACGACTAAGCGATAAAAGATCCATCACATGCTAACTCCAAAATAAATCCATACTCCAATAACGATTAAATAAAATCTGAATAATCCCAACAGAAATCCTCTAAACAACTTTGGAACCGAATGGCCCAATAAAACTCCAATGAAGTCTCATAATACGACTGAAAAATAAAGTCTAACTAAACGATGCCATAAAGTAATTAACTCCAGCTGCACCTCCAATGATAACTCCGATAAACTTATGCAACTTCTCCAAATTAAATCCTGAAAAAGATTAGTCAACGCATGGGTCAGAGCCAAAGCCCCGAGCAAGAATACACACTACTCTCCTCAAATAGGATCCCTGAATCCAAACAGTAGCATTATACGCAATAAATATCACAATAGAATATTTTAAATTAAACGGGATAATTAAACGCGATAATTATAATCTACTAACTACCCACAAAAATTCCCATTTATAAAGGCACACCAATATGATTTTAAATTAACCCACCTTCCCATAATGTTAAATTTAATTAATTTAACCAAGAAGATTATTACCAAAACCCGTCCCCTTGTCAAGTCCGCCGTCTGGTCCGTTTTTATCCTGCGACCCTCACGATATGACAAGGTTCCACACACGCACCCGTCCCCTTGTCAAGTCCGCTGTCTGGCCCGTTTTTATCCTGCGACCCTCACGATATGACAAGGTTCCACACACGACACGACATAAATCGTCCTCTGACCCGTTTAAACTGTCGGCCCCGACACATTATGTCGCCACAAATTTTAATACCCGTTTTTATCTTAGGCATTAATTCTCAAGTTCTCAATTTCACAATTTATGAATTACCCCACCCCTTTTTAATCGACGTGAGATCCTCAAAATACCCCTTAGTCCCATACATAAGGGTCCCCAAGTTATCAATACGTCATATCCTATGTATAGGAGGATTTTCTAACATAAATCTTAACTTAGTCTCGTTCTTAAACTACCGTAGCGACGATAAAGTAAGAAAAATCAGCTCACCCTCAAGATGATAAAAACGCGATAATCTACCCTCACTAGTCCCATACCTAGAAGGCGTAAATCATCAAAAGGCATACCCACTAGTCCCATACCTATAAGGCATCCTAAAATATAGAGAGAGCAATAATACCCATCAACCCGTCGTCACAAAGGTAACATCATAATACCAACAAGTCACACAAACAAGCATAATTAATCAATATATAAAACAACGCATGATAGTCCAATTCAATTAAATATTTAATTTAATTAACACAACGTCAACAATACCCAAATAATCTCATTTAATTATTTTAAATTAAATATACCAAGTTTTCATCATATATTCATCAAACCAAATTTTATTATCTCTACATGTATTACATGAATTGTACGCACCCAAAAATCATTTATTTTAAAACTAGAATTTTTCTACATGCAACCTACACCAATAAAACCCAAAATCGCTCATCAATCCTACGTACCCAAAGGGTTATGAATATTATTCAGATTAAAAGATTTTATAAAAACAGCCCCATAATTAGTATTCAATTTTTCTAATTAAGTTACTAATTATTTTTAAGAAAACATGTAATTAAGTGTTTAGGCGACACTTAAAATGCATAATACTAAAGGAAAAGAATAGAGTATTCATGCCTGCAAAGATTATGTTGAAAATCTGATTAGAAATCTGGATTCCTCTCGAAAAATTAGCAAAAGAGTGTTCTTGAAAGATCTTGATTAAACCCCAATTAAGCCTTCAAAAACTTGTGCCAAAACTTGTGACAAAAACTTGATTTTGTTGAAGGTTGATGATTATGAGGGAGAGGAAAAATATTTGGAAGTGTTCTCTGGTGAAAAACTGGAGAAAAAGTGATTATGAGAAGTCCCCCTACGGATTAACAAGGTTATATAGTGATTAGGAGTCCTAATCCTACACAAATTCTTAAAAAAACAGCTTACAGCGCACGTTTTCTGGGAGGGTCGATCGATCTACCCCCCCGTCGATCGATCGATCACCCCGAAAAACTGACAGTGCCCAAAAAATGCCATAAGGCAAAAATATTGTAAAATCAATATAAAATCCGTTTTAACTCCGATTTTAATTCCGCTTGAAGTTTTGTTCTTTTAAAATCATAACCAACATATTTTACCAATAAAAATTTTAAAATTCAAAAATTTATTTTTCTCGAAAATTCTAATTAATTAATTAAAATAATAAATAAAAATACGGGGTGTTACAAAACCTTCATCAGTAATGGGCACTAGAGCAGTGGAAGATGATGCTGCAGATTCATATTGAGCTAACTTTTTCTGTAAATTATTATTTTCTTGTTCCAGGATCTCGGCAATCTGCCTGCAAGCTTCAACTTCACCTTTTACGGTCCTTTCCCTAATATCATATCCAGCAATGATCTTCTTATGGCCTGTTTCAGAAGAGAGCTGCTGGTATCTATTTTCATAATCCTTATGCAACAAAGCCATTGATTCATTGTGTTGATTTTGAAGATCCTCTATGGAACCATGAAGCTCTTCAATCAAGTCATAGTAAGCGACATTGTTGGCCACTGCTCGGTCGAGTAAATTTTTCAAGTACTGATAAGCCTCAATTGCCTGTTCTGAGGCACCATGGCCAAGGATATCAGCAATTTCTGATGTACTAAGAAATGTGTGACCAGTCTTATAGTATTGGTGACATTGCTGCATCAGCTCGGTATCATGTGAAGAGATCAATTCCATTCTAGCAACAAACTAAGGACGAGAAAAAGACAACAATCAACAAAAACAAATCATCAACAACAGAGATGAGCAAAGATGTATTTTATTAGATTACAAAAGGATTACAGTGTTCGATTACAAGTAATGAAATATAGAAATGATACCGAACAACTTCACACCTTTTCCTTATCCCCCAAGACTTTCTCGGGAGGCTGGGACGAGGAGCTCGGTTGCTCGGTGGGTACAACAATTTGATCAGCAGGAATCTTCTCAGCAGGAGGAGGCATAGAAGAAACGTCCTCGACTACAGAGGGTTGAGAAGCAGAGACTGGGTCACCCATATCCATAGAAGACTCATCTGAGGCAGGCTCATCTTCTTCTTCTTCCACAATTGGTGGAGGAGGACCAGGGAGGTGTTGTTGGAATAGCTCAGAATCGTCTTGGACCTTCAACTCTTGCAGAGCAGCTACCCAGCCATCGTGGAAGTATTTCAACTTCCCATATTGGACTTGGGATGTCATTGCAGCTATCCCTTTATCCCATCCTTTCTCCCAACCAGCACTGAAATGCTTCTTGATTGCAACCTTTCTCCTCAACTTCTCCGAGGAGAGCTTCACATCCAATTCCTCTTTTTTGACCTTGATATCTCGCAGGTTAGATAACTCTTCCGCTGCCTTTTTCAGCTGGCCATCACATTCCTGATGTTTAACCTCTAAATCTTTTACTTTCTCCTCCAAATTCTTGGAGGTTTTGGCCATTTTCACCTTCTCAGCTTCAGCCACAGCTAATCTCTTCTCCCAAACAGCTTTTTCGTCAACATACTGTTGACGAGATTCCTTTAAAGACTGGGTCAAACCCAACAGAGCATCCTCTACACCTGACGAGGAGCTTGAAGCTTTAATAGCTTCATCCTTCTTCACAATATTATTAAAACAGTTCACCAACTGAAAGATGAGAAAAATAGCAAAGTCAATACAAAATGTAAGCTTTCGGAGAAAGAAAGAAAAACTAGAAGTATGAGAAACTTACTGAAGCATGGTGACGAGCAGCTAGGGATGTCAGCATATCCCTAGGAATTCTTTCATCAATACCATGGACCTCGAGTACGACCGAGCTCATTGCAGAACTTGGAAGAATGATGTTTGGAACATCAGTACCACCAGCAGGTAGGGAGGAGGCAGTTTCAGCCGGAGTAACTAAGGATGATTTCCTCAATCTCTTCAACGGGCGGTCAGAACCTTCAACCAAAGAGGTCTTGGTCGGAGAGATTGTAACTACATCTATAGGAGAATTTTTCTTGCTCGGAACCATTGGGGGCTTCTCGGTAGCTTTGGAAGACCCAGCATCAACTTTTTTAGTCCCCTCTGGGGCATCAGTTTTGCTTTTCTTGGTCCCAACAACAGAAGTAACATCATCAAAGAGAGCAGGAGGAGCTATTTTCTTACCCATCCTTTGACTTAAAGGAAGATGAGAATCTGAAGAAGAACCTTCTGGAGTTGAAGCTGGTTCAACAGGGCGAGCAGTATAAGAGGTTGTATAACTCTTATACTGTAGCAGATATGAGGCAGACCTGATGTGTTCGTCTGCAATGTTCTTGTGCAAACCCCAGATAAGTTTCAGATGCTTGATATTAACCTTTGATTCTTTTGGAGTTCTTCTTTTGCTATCAACTGCAAATAAATACATAATAAGATATCAATCATACATTTTGTTAAACATGATGAAAGCATAATTTCATAAATAAAATAAAATGAAAAATAAACCTATCCCATTGCCATATGGAGGGCATCTGGGACCGTTGTATACGCCATCTCCAGCTAAAAGGGCATGTTGCCAATTTTTTTATAACCAATCCATGTTCAAAATAATCCCTATTTGAGTCAGGGAGGTTAACTACAAGGGCTCTATTTAAAAACCTAGTTTTTAAGTAATAAATATTATCTAGAGTGGCCCACTTATAACAATACATGATCTCAGGGATCCCAATACGAGTCCCATGAGTTAGATTTAATTTGTACACCCCATTAATTATTCTCCATGAATTGGGGGCTATTCTTGCAGGGACAAGATCAAAATATTGACAAAATTCGAGACTCAATGGATTTGGTGGAAAGGAAAAACCACATTCAACAATAAAAAGACTGGGGAACCAATGTCCCTCAGCCAAATTAAAGTAATCTTGAGTTCCAGAAAACTCCTCCAAAATTACCCAAGATGGGATGGAAAAATCAGAATGGAATTTTTCAACAGATTCAATAACATAAACCATGGTGAGTAAAAGAATAAGGAAGAAAAAGCTTACAGGAAGAAAGGAGAGCTGTCAACAACGAACGAAAACAAGGACGAACGCACAAGACTGAAAGAGAGAATAGAAAGCTTGAAAGCAGAAAATTGGGAAAAGTAGAAGACGGTATGGTTACCTAAGAAGTTTAAATACTTTGCATTGGGAAACAGCGAAATAAATGATTACCAAAAAGAAACTACTGAACTTCCGGCGGCTAAAAGGACAAAAACTACACGGAGATCGAAGCGCTTATAAAAAATTCAAAAAAAGGGCGGAAGCTGCGAAATGAGAAGGAAATTTGAACACAATGTTCCTGAAACCCAGGAAAGTCATTTAATATTGCCATATACCGAGAAAGAATGTTCCATACTCCTCAAAGTTCGAAATATGAAACATTGGGGGCTTTTGTTGATACCAAAATTAACATGCTGATGTGGACGAATAATACGAAGACACGTGTCAATCTACGTGGCACAATAGCAACGAGGGAGTTCATTTCCCGACCAACCATGATTCTTTTCGAGCAACGAGGATACACCGAGGAACTCTATCGCACCGAGGAACTCTAACACTCCGAGGTACTCTAGCGCACCGAGGTACTCTAGTGCTCCGAGGAACTCCTGATCAACGAGCAGCTATGGCGGTCCGAGCTGCACCTCGGTCGTATCATTAATTTCCAGATAATCAACAGTTCAGATATTCATTGAATGCTTATATTCTTGACGCGCACTTTGCATTAAAAGTATTACCCTTTCACATGTATATCATTTAATGTATCGAACCTTTCATGTACAGCTTCAAGGCTATAAATACCTTGTATCAAACCCATTCAAGGGGACCGGAATTTCTTGAAAGAACTTGTAATCAAGAATTCCATAAACACTCAGCAATAACATAACAGTGGACGTAGGCTTTATTCCTAGCCGAACCAATTTAAAAATCTTTGTCTTATTTATTTATCTGTGATTAAATAATTAGAGCGATCTAATTTTTTACATCAACACTAATATCCTTATATTTTGTTTTCTTAATGTATATACACACCAAGAAGAGGAATATATTAGATACCATAAGAATGAATAATCTAGTGTTTGTGCAATTTAATGCAAGATTGAAGAATAAGAAGGATAAGAAAAAGAAGAAGGATAAATTGCTAGCAACTGATGCTACTAATGCACAATCATGGATTGTTGATGGTTGTGATGATGATGATGATGATAAGAGTGTGGATGGGGTGGAGGCGGGTTTTGGACTTACATGGGACGCAGCTGGAGAAGCGACAAATGAGATTTTTCAACCTAGAAGAAGCGGTAGAAATGCCCGTGATAAAAGTGAAATAAGGGAACCTGATGAAGATGATTTTGTATGGAATGGCGCAGAAGATGGAATGGATGAAGAAGATGATTTTGAATTGGAGTCCGACAAGGAATTAGATGATTAAACATGTTTGTTTAAGTTTAAAAGATTGTAATATTTATGACCTTGTTTGAGAGACGTGTTGTTTGGTTGAAACTTGGGTTGTACTAACTCATGGATCATTTTAGTATTTTAATTTTAATTTTGGTGATATTGTTATTTATGGTTAGGTTACTACATGATTTATTGTAGTGTAAGTTTATTAGGGTGATGTGGACTTATGGAGCATGCACATGGAAAAGGGCTCCCAATGCATATATTGGTATTCAATTTCAAGGTATGTATAATTTTCTATTTTATAAGTGGCTATTTTGATTTTATTCATATTGATTAATATTATTTATTTAAATTATTTTATTGACTACTTTGAATTTTGATTGCATGGAATTGGGTGATAATATGATGAGGAGTTATGGAGCATGCATATGGAAAAGGCATCCTAATTGCAAATATATGAACATATTTTTCAGGTATGCACCATTTTAGTATTATTTTTATTGGGTATGTACCTTTTTTTGTGTATTTTTATTAACCTTGTTATAATTAAAAAAATATTAAAAAATATTAAAATGGTCTAAATGCCTTTTTACGGTAAAGGCCGCCTAGTATTCTAAGGCTTAAGGCTTGGCCTCTACGCCTAGGTCACGCCCCGCATTTTTTAGAACTTTTATTTACATAATGCAATACTAAAAATAAATACCCTATAATAAATATAAAAATATAAAAATAAAATAAAATAAAAGCAACTAAAATTGCACAACCTAAATAAAATATATATCTACATTAAAAATAAAAATAATAATACCACACACACACTGAGTTATTTTAGGACAGGATAGGGGTGGTCTGGGATAGGTTCAAGTTTGGGTAATTGGTACAAGAGTTGGATTTTGGCTCTTTTAACCCTATCACTGCCACATTTGTCTTGAAATACAACTTTTAACTCCGCAGGAGGCATTTGACCTACAAAATAGACATGAATTCCCATAAGATCAATTTTACCGAGAATTATCAATTAAAAATCGTCTATTTTGGGTTTTATTTAAACACTTTTGGGTGATTATCACACCATCCCCAAATAGTACATTGCTAGTCCCCGAGCAAAAATAGAGAGAAATAAGGATAATAAACAAAAAGTGTACCCCTTTCGCGGGCACTTGCGATTGCACTTAGTATGTGCAACAATTCGTTAAACCTATACGTTACCCTATATGACGAGTTTTGTCTCGTGAGGGTTTGTAGTGAATATGCCCACAAAATTCTTTATTTGAAAAAAGAAAGTTAATCTCATCTTAGATGTAGAACAATCGCACAATCCATCATAGGATAAATATTTTGAGGAATACAAGCTAGATGTGTATAGAAAGTTTAGCTAAGTGAATACTCAAGGTACATCCTTACTAGAACTCAACGTATGTGGTGTGTATCAGTTAAAATGGGTTGAATATCATAAGAGTAATTTCTAGTTCACGTTTTTTGAATCAATGCTTCAACTTCAAAATCTCACGAATATAGATGTCTCAAACGAACTCATGAGATTCGGATAAGTGTATTGATTTTGTGTGTTCGGAGGGGAGTAAATGTAATCAGGGTCAAACATATCATACACACATAAGAAATAACGAAAATTTTAGAAAAAAAATGACCTCTTGAAGAAATTCTAATCACTTTAGTGAGAATGTCGATTTATTCATCATGTAGTCCTTCATTTGACCGAACGCCTAGGGGAAAATATGAATGTTTATGGGTGAGGGGGAGATGAAATAAGAAGAATGTGATGATATGAGGTAGGATAGTGATATGATGGATGGATGTTGGATATTAGAGAAGAGTTTATTAGACTTGATGAACAAATGTTTTTATTTCACACAATCTTGATTGCGTGCCTTTCCTTTTTCTTTTCTCTTTCTCTTTTTTTTTTATATTCTTTTTCACACATTTTTAACTTCCAAATACTCATCGATGTCTGAGATAAATTAGCTAAAAATAACAAATAACCCCAACATAGATTTGTATATGAGGTTTTCTCTATCTAAATGAACTTTGAGCGAGGTATTTGCTAAAAATGCAAATACTCTATATGAAGTCTTTTATCTTTAATACTCTCAACACTCTTCTCTTTTTCATAATGGTGGGTAGAAAATGAATGGTATGAAAATAAGGATGGTATATGGGAATGATATGAAAAATAAAAGGTGTATGGATATAGAATTTGGTTAGTGTATGGGTGAAAGTCTTGTGATCGGGACAAACATCAGGACACATATTTCTTACAACTCGAAAGTGGTGTCATTCTCAGTGATCAAGCAAAAAATTTAATGAAGAATAATGAGATCATAAAACGATTAAGTGCAAACCCAAAGTAAATTGAATAAACTTGTGAATCGTAGGTTGTGTAAAACTCTCTAAAAGGGTGAAAGGCACGAATATCACAATCTAAAGTCTCCACTGGTGATCCTTAAGGTTTTATTGAGAATTGTAGTACTCTTCAACTCTAAACCGCAGTGATGTGATAAGTGCGCAAATTTTGTTTAGTCTAGAAATTCATGGTGCAAAATGCCTTGGTACGTATTACATAAGCTATTTAGAAAAATTGTCATCTAGCTTGATTCCTAGGCTTAAAATATGGATGATAGAAAATTGACATCAATGAGTGAGATGAAAAATGAAATTTTTTAAAATAAATCTTAATTTTTTTTCAAAAGAGGTACGATTTTGATAAAATTCCCCACCCCAAATAGAAAGGAATATCAACATCGATGCTAAATAAAATTATTTTTAAAATTCATAGCATTGGGTAGGAAAGAGATTACCACAATTAGCCACTAATTATGTGGACCACGTATCAAAGATGAAACCAGAACAAGTGATGAGATAAATATGTGTACAAGTGTATAAACATGGTAAAGCACTGGGTGGTGTGAAACACCATCCCCAAACAGGATAAGACTCATACTCAAAATAGCGGGCTACCTCCCAATAGACCTAAGTTTAACGTCTTCAGCCAGACCGAACCGACTCAATAATGAAGGGCCTAGACCAATTAGTTTTCAACTTCCCGAGAAGAGATAAAGACGGGAATTGTATAATAATACTTTTTAACCAGGGTGAAGTTCTTTTCTCATGATGATTTGGTCATGGATCCATCATCTTGTCCTTGTACTTTTTGGACAAATCATAGGCATGATTTTGTATTTCCTCCAATTCATTAAAATGTAAATCATAGGCATCATTTTTTATTTCCTCTGATTCATTAAGTTATAACTTCCTATGGACTCCTGCCTCATCAATATCAAAATAAAGGGCTTTGATAACCAAATATGCATGATGTTCAAGCTCTATAGGGAGGTGGTAAGGCTTGCCAAAGAACAATAGGTATGGAGACATGCCAATCTAAGTCTTATAAGCATTACGGTATGGCCACACTACATCGTTCAAGCGTAAGGACCACTTTTTCCTATTAGGACTGATGCTATTTTCAAGAATTTTCTTGATCTCGTGGTTGTAGACCTCAACGTGACCACTAGTCTGAGGATGGTAAGAGAGACCAACCTTATGGGTAACACCATAATTTTTTACTAGGTGTTCAAATAATCGATTATAAAAAATGTTTACCCCCATCACTAATGATACCTTTGAGGGTTTTAAAACGTGTGAAAACATGCTCCTTAAGAAAATTGACAACGACGCAATCGTCATTAGTGCAAGAAACGATTACTTCAATCCATTTGGGGACATAGTCAACCATAACTATAATATATTGGAAACCATGAGAGGAGGGAAATAGGCCCATCAAATCAATACCCCACACATTAAAATGTTCAACAATGAGTATGGGTGTGAGAGGCATCATATGACGTTGAGATATATGCCCAAATTATTAGCATTTGGAACATGCTTGGTAATATTGATGGGAATCTGGAGACAAGGTTGGCCAACAAAAATCGCTTTGTAAAATTTTGGAAGTAGTTTTCTTGGATCTAATGTGGCCACCATAGGCACTATTGTGGAAGAAGGAGAGACTACTTAAATGTTCACCCTCAGGAACTCCACGATGAATGAATTGATCTGTGAAATACTTGAATAGAAACAGGTCATCCCAAGAGTAAAATCTCACATTAACCTGAATTTGGAGAGATCCTATTTCGACTAATGATTGGGAAGTTGGTCAGGAATGAGGAAATTGATAATATCAGCATACCAAGGCGAGGTGGATATAATAAAAAGTTATTTATCGGGAAATGACTCAGAAATTTGGACATGATCAGAGTCAGATGGAATATTAATGAGGGGAAGATGGTTTGCGATAACATTTTCACAACCTTCTTATGAAGAAGGTGCCTTAGGATAGCATGGTCAGTGTACACAAAGATAGGGGAACCTATAAAATATGATTGAAACTTATCAAGAGCAACCTCTACTGCTCACAACTCCTTTTCGGTGATTGTTTAATAAATTTGCTCATCATGGAAGGTTTTTCTAGCATAATAGATAATGTGGGGGTGCTTGTCAACCCTTAGGATAAGCACATCATCGAGTGAAAAATCAGATGAATCACACGTGAGCTCAAGTGGGAAAGACCAATTGGGAGGTTGAATGATAGGAGCGAAAGTGAGCTCGACTTTGAGGTGCTTGAAAGCTTTGATACATGAGTCATCAAATAAAAATGGGGAATCTTTGGATAAACGGGTTGTCAAAGGTCAAGCGATTTTAGAAAAGTCCTTAATTAAGCTCCAGTAAAATCATGCATGTCCTAAGAAAGAGCGAATATCCTTAACATACTTAGGAATGGGAAGCGTGGTAATCAAATTGACTTTCTCCTTATCTACCTCAATACTGGAGCTAGAGACAACGTGACCTAAAATAATACCTTTTTTTTTTACCATGAAATGGCTTTTTTCCTCATTACTTCTTTTCTTGACAGCGTTTAAGGACCATAGTGAGGTGAGACGGGCATTATTCAAATGATGAACCAAACACGAAAAAATTATCCAAAAATAGTTCGAGAAAATGCTCATCATGTCATAAAAAATACGAGTCAAACACCTTTGGAAAGTTGCAGGTGCATTTGAAAGGACAAACGACATACGAGAGTATGTAAAGGTGCCAATGGACAAGTAAAGGTAGTTTTCTCTTGGTCTTCGGGGACAATGGGTATTTGGTTGTACCCAGGATATTCGTCAAAGAAGTAGTACTAAGCATGGCCTACTAAGCATTCTAGCATTTGGTCAATGTACGGGAGAGGAATATGGTTCTTTCGAGTGACTACATCGAGCTTTCTATAATCAATATAAACACACTATCCAGTTTGTATGCGGGTGGGAACAAGCTCATCGTCACTATTTTTTATGATGGTGACGCCAGGTTTTTTATGCACCACATGAATGGGACAAACCCGTTGGCTATCCGATATGGGGTAAATTATACCGACATCAAGCAATTTTAAAATCTCATCTCTCACTACTTCTTTCATTATAGGATTGAGTCGACGCTGGGGCTCATGAGAATCTTTGCATTCTTCTCCAAATGAATGTGATGGCTGTAAACGTTGGGGTTCACATCGTGAATATCTGAAATGGTTTACCCTATAGTAGTGCTATGTTTAGTGATAGTGTGGACCAATTTCTCTTCTTGATCCAAGGTCAAGTCGGAAGCAATAATGACTGGGTGATGGTTGTTTGGGCCTATGAAAGTATATTTCAACTCAGAAGGTAATGGATTAATCTCTAAACTAGGTAGTAGTTCATGAGAGGCATCAGACTCAGACACAAAAACAGAGTCCAGGGAAAAATTAGGGCATGGGTTAACTGGTCATCTATAGAATGTAGAGTATCGACAGAGAGAGGCTCAAATTAAGGGTGTGGAATCTTATAGGGAATTAACTTTGAAGATAGAGGAATTAATATCAAAGCCGAACCCGAAGTGAGCCGAACATTATTGGATAGGATATTCTGGGTAAGTTTGATCCAATATCTCTTTGACCAAGGTGTCAATCACACACACCTCATCAATAGAATCAACGTTGGCCTAGTGTTGCATAAGGTGGAAGATATTGACTTCAACTATCATGTTGCCAAAAGAAAGATTCATGGACGGATCTTGATAATTGATGATGGCATTTGTCGTGGCTAAAAAGGGGGGGACCCAATATGATTGGAATATTTGTTGGGTAGGGTGCAGGAGTGTCTAAGTTGATGAAATCCAAATGGTAGTAAAAATAAAAAAACTTTCACCAAAACATCTTAAACTATTCCTTTAGGCACTTTCAGAAACAATAAACAAATTGAGGAGTACCCCGTATAGGTTTCATATTTTGAAAACCTAACTCAAGGTAAAGGGAGTAAGGTAACAAATTAACACTGTCCCCAAGATCAAGTAAAGTCTGAGTAGTGAACTTATCTCCTAACATGCGAGAGGCAGTAGGATGACTGGGGTCTTTGTACTTCACAACATCGTTATCATGGATAAGGGACATGACTTTCTCATTGATAAAGGCATCACGAGGCACATTCGTCCAACTCTTAACAATGCATGAGTCCTTCAAGAATTTGTTATAGGAGGGAACATATTATATCGCGGTGAGGAATCGAATGTTAATGTGAACATTCTAAAATACTTGACTGATCTCATCAAATTATTGGGCTTCCTTTGTCAGAGCCAACCTATGAGTTAAGGGTTCTTTGGGCACAAAGACAATTGTGGAGTTATTAGGTTTGGACTCGGTCTTTTTTGTGGATTGGTTAGGTGGTAGAACCTTAGGGAGAGGACTTAATCGGAATTTTGGGATGGGTGGGGTTTACATATCACCAGGGAAATCAATAATGTTGTCAACTTGTTTTCCCGATCTTATAGTAGATACCTCTTTCATGTCGACTTGGAATGTGAGTGGGGTGGATACGAATTTAATCTCATAAGCCGAATATCTGCCATTCCCCTTAGGGTTAGCAATGGTTTGACTTGGGAATCAACCTTTCTCTCTCTCAGACTCAAAATGGTTAAGACGCTGCTCAAACTTTTGGATGGCTTGAGTCGTGATAAGTTAAGTGATAATATTATCATGAGATGGGGTGGATGATTGGGGCAGAGGAGCATGAGGGGGTTGGGTGACCAACTCACAGTGAGAACTAAGTGGTGGTGAAAACTCGAAAGAGGGAGGTGCAACATAGACAATTTGATGATTGGTGTTTGATGGTCCTCCGTCGGGGAGAAGAGGGTAATAGGTGGTGTTATTGATGGCATTGAGCATGATGGTTCTGGATGGGAGGACGATGTTTCCTTTGTGGGTTTTGTTGAAACCCGGGTGGACCACCTACATTTTGTTGGGGGTGTGATGGAGTGAGGTTGTTGTCGTACTTATAGGAAAAATAGGGATGGCTCCTATTAATGGTATTGTAAGTAAATGATGGAAAACAAGTTTCCTAACCGTATCAAAAGCACACGCTTGGGCCATGGTGGGTTCGGGATCATCTTGAACGAGGGGGCATAAATGAGATAAATGAGATTTAAGCATTCATTACTAGAATAAGGAGTAGACTCATTGACATTCATCACTTATTTAGATATAAAAATATTTTGTTTCTTAGTACAACTGAGAGCATCAGCGACCTTAGTCATAATGTTTAAGACATTAATCAAATTTTGGGAATTGGGATCAATTTTTACCTCATAAGTGCTCCCTACACGTGGTGGCTCAGATCTCGAAAATTCATTGGTTCCTTCCCAATCTTGGGAGTCATCACCTAATTCTAGGAGAAAATTTTAGGCAGCAGTGAGAGTTAAGTGCATGAACTTCCCTTTATGCGTGGATTCAATCATGGTCTGAGAAGAAATAATGAGACCATTGTAAAAACTATGGAATAAGAGACTTTTCTCAATACCATGATGTGGGCAACTATTTATGTAACGTTGAAAACGAATCCATGCTTCAAAAAATTGCTCAGTTGGCTTTTGATGAAAATTTTGGATGGCTTGGCTCATCTCATTAGTTTTTCTCATGATAAAACTTTGACATGAACTTATTCACAAGTTGTTCCCATGTATAGATAGAATTTGGTGGCAATAAATGGAGCCACGTGGATGCATTATCATTGAGAGAAAATGGAAACAACTGAAGATGAACATTTTCTTCATCAATGTTTTGATTTTTAAAAGTAGCGCAAACCATGAGAAACTATTACAACTGAGTATATGGATACTCGCGTTTAAGGCCATGAAAATTTGACAAAATTGAGATGGTTGCTGGGCGAATTTTGAATTGGTCCGTTAGGGAGGGTGGAAGAACAATGCATGATGGTGGGGTAGCCATTATCGGGGCAAAATAGTCCCTTAAGGCATGCTCATCGGCCATGGTGGATGGATGGATTAATGAAGTAGATATGTCTAGGCTGGGACAACTAGAAGGGATGTGTTGATGTGAAAAATAGAGGGGGGCTCATAGTTCTCCTAATGACGATGAGGCGGTAGAAGGCCTATGAGAACAAACTAATCGATGATTAACTAGTTTCCATATGGGCATGCAAAGAGTGATTTTTTATTTGTTGAGAAGGGAAATAAAATATTTTTGGAGTTTTTTAAAAATGAGGAGAAAAGGAAATATTTTGGATTTTTTAAAATGAGGGAAGAAAATATTTTTGGATTTTTAGAAAAAGAAAGGAAGAAATGTTTTTGGATTTTTTTCGGAAGAAAAGATGGGTGAAAAATATTTGGACTCTTGATTAGGACAAACTCACTAAAATCGACTATTAAAATATTGAATTAAACAAACACAAGTTAAGGATAAATCCTAACGATCACGTAGCCAATTGATATCTTAAAAATTAGTGAAAGCGTTGCCAAATTTTAATTAAATTCGCGAGCGATAAAAATCAGGGAATTTATCTTTGTCATCCCTTTTACAAAAATTGTGTTCCTACATTAATCACAAGATAACTAGAGGCATGCCACATAGATTTGACACAAAGCTACTACGACGAAATGGTCGGCTGGAACAACGCCGGGGACAACACAAACCCATTTTAGTGGGCGGCTGCACTTAAAACCCCGTTTCCCTAGATACTTACGTGCCTCAAAGGGAACCGTTCGAGAATTTTCCTGGTGGAAGGACTCTACGAGTTATCCTACTAGTCAAATTGATCAAAAAGGGGCCTACAAACACCTTATCCTTTGTGGCTATCTAGTTGTTTGGTTTTAGATTTTATGATAGCTAGGGTAGAACACGATGGATAAATAAGTGAGTCAGGTGGTGAAATCTCTTCTCGTGAATGACCGGGTGTAGGTATTAAATAATTAATTCATCACACCTTTAAAAAATAAATGTAAAAATAAAATCGCATAAGAGCACATAGGCACACACAATATTAACACGCTTGTGGGAGATTCGAGAGTGTTTAGAAATGGACCTTCCATGGTTTTGACACGCGTGGGCTGAAGATAGATTTGAGTCAACCAGGGGGATATCGCCTATCTCAGTCGGCCCCGGGAGTCCTACTGACCCAAAGAGAGAGGCTTCTTTTTCTCGCCTTTGAATGCCCTCTCTCTACCTTGTCCGATTTTCCTTTTCACTTTTTTTTTTTCTTTTTTATGAATAATTATTACAAATAAATTGGAGTGAAAACTCCCCCAAATAAATACAAGGCCTCAATAATCCTAGTACAACACTTCTAATAAAAGGGAAAATGCTACTAAAAACTAAGAAAAAAAGAAATACCTAATGATTTACAATCCAAAATCTTCTCGAGTGCGTCAATCCCCAAAAATCGGGAATGATGCCATTTGATAACTTAGCTTTTTGTGGATGTATGTTAGTGTAGAATAGGTCAAGCTAATAAAAAAATCCTTTAATTACCTACAAAAATATATCACAAGAACTAGTATAGAAGTAAGGATGCCCATCCAACTCTATGGAGTGAAACACAAGAAAAGTGATGTAGTCCAATTTTTTAGCTACTTTTCTATTTTGATTTTTTTTTTCTTTTTCTTCGTTTTCTACATTTTTGGGGGAATTTTTTTATATTAGAACGATTTTTTTTTATGGTGAAATAACTAAACTCAATGAAAGATATCAACTAAACTAAAAGAAAAATCTAAATACTCAAAAATGTGTGATGAAAATGAGTGAAAGATAACTAAATGAGAGATACTAGTGAGAAATACCAAGGGATGTAAATCCACCCCCATTTCACACAATTCAATCTAGTTTGAAATATTTTAATTTGATTGATTTCCAAAACATTCAATTAATTCAAAAGTTAATTCTCACTATCTTAATGAATTAGGTAAATATTATTTTAGAAAAGTAATTTTTAATTCCTATAACTATACTCCAAATGAATTAAAATTAATCAAGTGTATCACCCACCCGCTAGGGAAAATTCACCAACTAATTTTAATTAAAAAAAATAAAACATGAGTAGAAGAAACTTATATTATAATTTTGATTATTTTAATGAGCCTATCTCTAGCTTGAATCAAAATAATAAAACTATAACACAAGCTTCAAACCTTTCTCAAGGATGGGTTTCCATTTCTTAATGCAAACACTAGTATATGGATTAAAGTTATTAATCAAAGGAAATCAAACAAAAATAAAATTAGCAAACTAAATAAATAGGATACATGGGGACTTAATGTCATCCCTTGAAATGGGAGATTAGCCCTTCATAATGGGAGTCCAAGACACAAAATAAATAAATGAATCCATTTGAGTATTAGAGAAGAGCATCAACCAATCAATATAAAACACAAAATTTCTTTTGATGCTATAATTTTTTTGTCATTCTTTTCTCTCACTAAACTAATAAATGTTCTCTCAACATTTTTTTTCAATCACTTTTAATGCTTTCTTGCTTCCTTTCACACTCTACTTGCTGCTCACTGCCCCTTTGGAAGTGAAGAGAGGGTATTCTTTTATAAGATGCATGGGGCTAGGGGTAAAATTGGAAGGTATAATGGGTGAGGTTAGTTTAGGAAAAGAGGTAAAAACCAATCGCAACATGTGACTTTTATTTTGGGAGAATGGCAGAGGTTTGGGTGTTGCAGGTATAGGGTTCTGCATGAAATGGGAAAGAATTTTGGCAGGGGTTTGACTTGTAAGGATGCTACCACAGGTTTAGTAGTTTGGTTTACGATGTGGATTTTGAGTCTCGACGAAACGGGTCAACATGTCAGGTCGGGCGGAGTGATAAGGCGGGTGTAAGGTGCATAGCAGGTGATGGGGTCATGTATAGTATGGTCCGACGGGTTTTGTGGCCGGAGGTGTGATGCGAGTGTAAGGTTGGTTTATTGTTGGTTATTTGGTTGGAAGAAAGAGAAAGGGGTGAGTGATGTAAGGTGAGGGGATAAATCGTTGGCCAAATTTCGGGTTGGTCTGAGGACGAAAATGGGAGTGGGGATTGGTCGTGGGTTATCATTCAGGTCTAGAAGAGTCTAGGATAGTAGGTGGGTGTAGTATTCGGGTGAGTTGGGTTTAGGAGAGAGAGGGAGTGATGTATGTGTGGTAGGTGTACATAAAAAAAAAACTAAAATAAAAATCATCCTAACTATGAAAATATAATCTAAAAATAAAAATCTACTAAAAACTAAATAAAAGTCCTAACCTATTAATAAAATACTCAAAATAAAATAAAATAGAATATAAACTAAACTAAACTAATAAACATAAAAGTACTAAAAACAAAAAAAAAATCTAATTAAACGCACACCTATATTTACAAATACGAGTTTAAAACAAAAATGTAAAATGACACAAACATACTCATGCACGTTTTAATATTTACATAATACAATACTAAAAATAAATACCCTATAATAAAATTAATAAAATAAAAAGAAAATAAAAGAAAAAGAAAATAAAATGAAAAGAACTAAAAATGACACAACCTAAATAATATATATATATATATATATATATATATATATATATATATATATATATATATATATATATATATATATATATATATATATATATATATAATTATACTACACACACATTCAGCAATTATAGGACAGACTAGCACTGGTCTAAGCTTAGGTTCGAGTTTGGGTAATTAGTACGGGAATTGGGTTTTGGCTCTTTTAACCATATCACTGCCACATTTATCTTGAATTAAATATTTTAACTCCACAAGAGGCATTTGACCTACAAAATAGACATGAATGCGCAAAAGACCAATTTTATCAAGAATGATTTCCCTTATAGGCAAGAACTATACCGCGGAAGGTAAGTCAAAGGGGGGAACCTTTCCACGAGCCTCCCAATGCATCAACTTCATATAGGCATCTTTCGTAGGACACTCAACCTAGTTTGCCGATTTTAATGCGAAACTATGCTAAAATTTTGGGTCGGCTTACTGCCTGAATTTTTTTCTAAGTTTCTCATTTTTAAAATAGGACCCTTTCCATGAGTCTGGAAATATGTATAACCGCATCTTTCATCGCGTGCCATATCTTTTCACAGACTTGGGTCATGTTCGACATTTCACTTGCACCTTAGGACATAACATAATTCTAGTGAAACCTAATAATAACAACTACACTAGGGGTTTTCCCTTTCTCCCTTTAACAAAAAAAACTAATACCAAAAATAGTTTTTCCTTTTTCCTAAAAAATACCAAAAGGATCTTTCGTCGGTAAAAAATTCTTCCCCTTTTAGGTACTATCGCATACATTAGTTTTGGTCGGGCTTCGTATTGGCTCATATCCACTATCAAGCCACCACGGGGCTTTAGCACCTCCTCTTCTACCTCCACGGAAGTTTAGCAGTACCTCTGAAGACTCTTCATGGATAACCTTGATCATAATGTCAATGTTTAGCCAGACACGATGACAGCCCTCGGTCAACTTAATTCCAATATTGATAATCTCAAGACACCTGTGCCCTACGATTCTGACATCGTCTTCCCCCATGATATGGTTACACAAGAACTAGAAAAGATATGGGATTCAAAAGAGTATCAACAAGTCCATCATGTCCCTCATGTCTCACCTACTAACGAGACATCGCCAGCTCAGTTGCTAATGTCGAACCTCACCCAGCTAGGTGCTAAGTGTACAATGACTGTTCATGTTGATCCCAAAGAGGAATAATTGAACGAGGTCAAAGAAGAACCTAGATTTCTATCGAATAATTTTGACCAAGTCAAGATCTCATGGAACTATGTTGATTACACCCACATGTCTCCCTACCAAAAAGTGAAGTTGGCAGAAAAGTTCAAGATGCCAGACATTTAAAAATTTAGAGGTAACGGACCTCCCAGTGTACACCTTTATAACTATCATCGTGATATGACTCTACTTAGAGCTTATGAAGAAATAATGGCATAAATGTTCCAACAGACCCTTAAAGAGAGCGCTCTCTGATGGCTCTTGTGGCTAGAAGAATGGATATAGCTCGAGAATTCATAAACCGGTAAATATACAATGAAGAGTTAGAAGTAACTCACCAAGACCTCCAGATAATGAAGAGGAACCTCAGGGAATCATCCAGTAGATTTATTAGTAGGTGGGGAAAAAAGGCTGCTACCATGACAAACCGACCTTCTTAGGAAGAACAAGTGAGCATTATAAAGAAAATTTTCTGTTGCATATCCAAAATTCTATGGGAAGCCAGTATTGCCCTCATTTTTTATCCTTTCTAAAGGCAATGCTCGAGATCAAAGAATGTATTATTAATCAAAAAGTCAAGTCTAATCCAAAGAGGCCAACATGGCAATTTATTCCTCGCAAGTATGACAAGCCACCTAACATTATTGTCTCAATCATCAATAACATTTCTCAACCTACTATGCCATGGGCACCCGAAGAATTTCCACCAACAGTTTGAAGGGAATACACCGAGATCCATGTTACCCTCTAAAAGGTTTACCAAGATCTCATATCTCAAATCCTCATCAAGCCTTTGGATCCTCAACCATTACTAGGCCAACTTTCAAGGACCTTTAAGCATGACGCTACTTGTGATTTTTAACAAATTGTTGGGCACACCACATACCAATGTTTCCACCTAATAAACGTTATTCAAGGCCTTATTAATAAGGAGGTCGTTGTTCCTCTTTCCAATACTAAACCCAATGCTACTCAAAACCCTTTGCCAGCACAGCGAACGAGTGTGAACACTATTCTTCTTAACGAGAATCTCGATATTGATCCTTCCGCCTGAATTCATCCCATTAATACACTTACTCCATCTGCTAGTTCCCCTAAATCCCTCAAAATGTGTCCCTTTTTTCTTATGCAGTCAAAAATGCACTCTACTGAACCTTTTTTCTCATGAAAAGGGCCTACATCATAGTATGAAGCCACTCATAAGTAGGGAGAATGGAGCTACTAGTTGTTTTGAATCAACTCATAGACTTTGGGTTGTAACTATCACTAAGGATGGCCATCGAAGAGGACAAATGTAAAAGAATCACTAATATATACATGGAAGACTAGGAATGGGCCAGTAAATAAGACGATTGGTCTACGTCAACAAGGGAATTGAGCTTAGATAGTATCATGTAGTTCATGTATGAGTAGTTTTTAAGGAGAAAGAAATATGTACAACTTCCAGACTCCTCGCCATCCTAAGGCTCAAGGGATTCCTAATTACCTCTTTCTAACACTTATCTGCCGAGTGGGAAGATTTGTATGATGAAGTTGAAGTCGTAGAATGAATATATTTCTGATGGAGAGACAATATTGTTACCACTGGGTGGGGTGATGACTCAGGCCTTCAAAAAAATCAGATGATAAACCAGATAGTAGGGATATCAACATAGTTGCCTCCTTATGTGGGATAATTTCTTTCAAATAGCTATTATTGGGAATTAATGAAGTATCCATCCTTCCAGAAGTGGATGAGGATACATGGTTTCTTTTCTTCCCAACATCCATAAATCACAAGACCTGGTCAGGGCGATAATACAAAGTCCCAATTCTTCGATCAGCAAGAACGCATATGGATAAAGAGAAAAGGGTTACTGAAGAAATTATGATGCCAGAAATGTCAGTTGAAGAAAGTAAAATCCTTGAACAGCTTAAGAAGACCCAAACCAACATAACTTGTGGGGGAATTTCATGTCATCCCAATTACATAGAAATGTTTTGATCAAACTCCTCGCATAACCCACAATTCATCCTAGTATAAACCCTGAAGAATTCGTCTATATGGTTGGATCTCTAATTGCGATGAGCCTCATATCTTTTTTATATGGAGGAATTCCTAAGATCAATCCTAACCATAATTATGCTCTCAGCATCTCAGTGTAAATCATTTAAAAGACGGTTATGTTGGTCCTTATTGATAATGGGACCACTCTAAATATCTATACATTAAGAACTTTCAATTGTCTGGGGATAAAAGTCAGTGATCTCACCCCCACTTCCATTACCATGCGTGCCTACGAGAACACCCGCCAAGAAGTTATAGGTTTAATAAATCTCACACTAGGGGCTAGCCCTATATGCCCCCAAATAAAGTTTTAGGTCATCAGAATACTAGTTTTTTCTAGCTTGATACTTGGTCATTCTTGGCTTCATAGTATCAAAGGTGTGTCCTCCTCCCACCCTCAAAATTGGAAACTATTTTCCAACAATCAGGTCATCATTATCATCGGGGATGATGAAAACTCTTATGGAATCGACACAAGTGTCACACCTCGGTAAATTATGGCGTCGGCCGCCACGAAAACTAAGTCGGGCGTGAGTAAATAAAATACCATCCTTAGCATATGACAGATATGAGACTTAAAATTTTAATCCATAAGATAAATTATTTTAATCAAATCCCAAATATGAAATGAAATCCAACTGATAAAACTCGAAAATGCGATTAAAATCCATCACATGTGATCTCCAAATATCTCAATAATTAAATAAATAAAATCAAATTTAAATCTTAAAACAACTTTGGAACCGAAAGGCCCAATAACCTCAAAAATAGTCTCATGATAAAATCGATGAAATATGAAAGAGTCTAACTACTAAAACAATAAAATAGCTCCAGCTGTACCTCCAAAAATGTCACTAATAAACTCTGCAGCTACTCCAAATATTCTTGAAAATATTAGTCAACGCATGTGACAGAGCCAAATCCCCGAGCATGAAAACTGATTACTCCTCTCAATTAGGGTCCCTAAACCCAGATTGCAGTGCTATATATATCAACCATAACAATAGAGTCTTTTAATTACGAGATTATTAATCACCATAAATAAATTACTAATTACCCGCAAGGTTTCCATAAAAGCCACACCAATATGATTTTAATTAACCCACTTTCCCAATAATGTTAAATTTAATTAATTTAACCATGTAGAATATTTCCAACACCCGTCCCCTTGTCAAGTCCGCCGTCTGATCCATTTTATCATGCGATCCCCGCAATATGACAAGGTTCCACAAACACACATCCCCTTGTCAAGTCCAACATCTGATCCGTTTTAATCCAGCGATACTCGCAATATGACAAGGTTTCACACACGACACGACATAACTCGTCCTCTGACCCGTTCAAACTGTCAGCCCTAGACACATTATGTCGTCAATTAATTTTTAATATCCGTTCTAGTCCTGCGATATTGATTTCTAAAATTTTCTAATATTCATTAATAAAAAAAAAATCCCCCCACCCTTAAAAGCCAAGTGAAAATCCTCAAAATACCCCTTAGTCCCAACTAAGGGGTCCCAAAACACAAATCCGTCCTATCCTAAGTAAAGGATGATTATAAAAATTTCCCTCCACCTAGATATCAATCCTAGGATATCGTAACAAAGGTATAATATAGAAAAAAAGACCCCACCCCAAATTATATAACCCTCATAGACTCACACTAACTAGTCCCATACCTAATTAGCATAAATCGTAACTAAGTCATGCTTACTAGTCCCATACCTAACAAGTGTACTATAAAAAGGGGTAACCAATTACCTACAATACCCAACCTTTTCGAAATATTATCATATTTCTATAAAGTAGCACAATTCCAAATTATAACAACATTCATAATAACACTAAATTCCCATTTAAATAATTTTAATCTAAATAATGGAAATCAAGGAGACATAAATAATGTGATTTTAAGAATAATAGCTGCATGCAAGTCCTATCATAGTTATTATTTTCTAACACAAATAATTAATCCTCTTAGGGTTGTCACGTGAAATATCAAAATTTACTTTTAAAAGGGGCTCCTCTACATGCACATGCCCATAGCAAAATCGACTCCACTGACACAACCCAAAGAGTAAAAAAGTTATAAGTATTCGGTAACATTAATTTTTCAAGCAAAACAGTCCCGAAATTTATTTCTTCAATATTTGTAGTCATAACTTATTTTTGAAAACATGAGTTTAATGGAGGCTACAATCAAGACACATAACACTAAAGGAAACGAATAGGGTCAACATGCCTGTGATTAGTTCGACAAAAATCTGATTAGATGTATGTGTTCCTCTTGAAAAATGGATCAAAAACCCTTCTTGAACAACCTTGGGACAGATTAGCCTTGGCCTTCAAAACTGAGCTTGAAAAGTAATTTTAATGGTAGCTAGGGTTTTGAGGTTGAAGATGATGGAGAATATATAGTCTTTTGCTCTTAGAGTTTTCACAAATGAGTGTTTTAAAAACTAGCCCCGTCACATTAATTATATAAAGGTAAAAGAGTTTTAATATAACTCAAATTCGTCCAAAACAGATATATAGCTCACGAAAACTGAAGGGATCGATTGATCGATCCCTGGCGTCGATCGATCGACCGCCCAGTTATCTCGACAGTTCCCCTTAAAAATGCCTATAAGGCAAAATATTAAAAATTGCACAAAAAATCCATTTGAAATCTGATTTCAATTCCGCTTGAAGTTATATTCTTCTAAAATCATAACCAACATATTTAACTAATAAAAATGATTAAATCCAACATTTTAATTTTCTCGAATATTTCAATTAATTAATTAAATTAGTTATTAAAAATACGGGGTATTACATACTTCCCCACTAGCAAAAGAATTTTGTCCTCGAAATTAGACAAGCATACACGTCAAGCACTACTTGACAAAATAAAGTAAGGCCCATATATGCCTACTCATACCACGATCGGGCGTCCATACACCCAATTCTACACGTTCATAATCCCAAGATAAAATACAATATATATAATTCCTATATATATATAAGTATCTAAGAAAGTAACGGCATCCCACGCTCTTTACTCGGATCGTCACTCGATCCTATCTCCAACAATCATTACGATGCTTCACTCCTCAAGTCAAATTACATTGCTACATCAATATTAGAGGTACCCACAATTCATACCAACGATTTTTTCAAAATAAATCCTCATCTCCAAAATTAAATGCTAAGGATTCTCACATCAAGATATCTATCTCTAACCTCAATGCCTACAACATCCTTAAAAACGTAACTCCCTACCTCCAAGAAACACATCTAACATGTATGCTAGACCCTCTACCTTAAGGAGTACGAGTCAATAAAGGGAATCAAATATCGGTAACGTGGAAGCTAAACGGACTCACAACCTACGAGACCTAAGACCATGCGCTGATACCATCTGTCACACCCTGCTAAATTCTGGCGTCTGCCGCCACCAAAACTAAGTCGAGCGTGAGTAAATAAAATACCATCCTTAGCATGTGACAGATATCAGACATAAAATTTTAATCCACAACATAAATTATTTTAATCAAATCCCAAATATGAAATGACTTCCAACTGATAAAACTCCTAAATGCGATTAAAATCCATCACATGTGATCTCTAAATATTTGAATAATTAAATAAATAAAATCCAACTGAAATCTTAAAAAAACTTTGGAACCGAATGGCCCAATAACCTAAAAAATTATCTCATGATAAAATCGACGAAATAGGAAAGAGTCTAACTACTAAAACAATAAAATAGCTTCAGCCGCACCTCCAAAAAAGGCACAAATAAACTCTATAGCTACTCCAAATATTCCTGAAAATATTAGTCAACGCATGTGTCAGAGCCAAAGTCCCGATCATGAAAACCGACTACTCCTCTCAATTAGGGTCCATGAACCCAGGCAATAGTGCTATATATATCAACCATAATAATAGAGTCTTTTAATTAAGAGATTATTAATCACCATAAACAAATTACTAATTACCCGCAAGGTTTCCATAATAGCCACACCAATATGATTTTAATTAACCCACCTTCCCAACAATGTTAAATTTAATTAATTTAACCGTAAAGAATATTTCCAACACCCGTCCCCTTGTCAAATCCGTCGTCTGATCCGTTTTTATCCTGCGATCCTCGTGATATGACAAGGTTCCCCACACACACACCCCTTTGTAAAGTCCGATGTCTGATTCGTTTTTATCCTACGATCCTCGCGATATGACAAGGTTCCACACACGACACGACATAATTTGTCCTGTGACTCGTTCAAACTATCGGCCCTAGACACATTATGTCGCCAATAAATTTTTAATATCCATTTTAGTCCTGCGATATTAATTTCCAAAATTTTCTTATATTCATTAATCGAAAAAAATTCCACCACCCTTAAAAGCGATTTGAAAATCCTCAAAATACCCCTTAGTCCCAACTAAGGGGTCCCAAAACAAAAATTCGTCCTATCCTAAGTAAATGATGATTATAAAAATTTCCCCTCCACCTAGATATCAATCCTAGGCTACCGTAACAAAGGTATAATATAAAAATCATCCCCCCCAAAATTATATAACCCGTATAGACTCACACTAACTAGTCCCATACCTCATTAGCATAAATCGCAACTAAGGCCTGCTTACTTGTCCCATACCTAACAAGTGTACTATACTAAGGAGTGAAAACCAATTACCTACAATACCCAACCTTTTCGAAATATTATCATATTTTCATAAAGTAATACAATTCCAAATTATAACAACATTCATAATAACACAAAATTCCCATTTAAATAATTTTAATCCAAATAATGGAAATCAAGGAGACATAAATAATGTGATTTTCAGAATAATAGCTACATGCAAGTCCTATCATAGTTATTATTTTCTAACGAAAATAATTAATCCTATTAGGGTTATCACATGAAATATCAAAAATTACTTTTAAAAGGGCTCCTCTACATGCACATGCCTATAGCAAAATCGACTACACCAACACAACTCAAAGAATAACAAAGTCATAAGTATTCGGTAACATTAATTTTTCATGCAAAATAGTTCCAAAATTTATTTGTTCAATATTTATATTCATAACTTATTTTAGAAAACATGAGTTTAATGGAGTCTACAATCAAGACACATAACACTAAAGAAAAAGAATAGGGTCAACATGCCTGTGATTTGTTCAACAAAAATCTAATTATATGTATGTGTTCCTCTCGAAAAATGGATCAAAAACCCTTCTTGAACCAACTTGGGACAGATTAGCCTTGGCTTTCAAAACTGAGCTTGAAAAGTAATTTTAATGGTGGCTAGGGTTTTGAGGTACAAGATGATGGAGCTCTTAGGGTCTTTACAAATGACTATTTTAAAAACTAGCCCCGTCACATTAATTATATAAAGGTAAAAGAGTTTTAATATAACTCAAATTCGTCCAAAATAGACCTGTTGTTCAGGAAAACTGAAGGGATCGATCGATCTATCCCTCGCATCGCTCGATCGATCGCCCAGTTATCTCGACAGTTCCCCTTAAAAATGACTATAAGGGAAAATATTAAAAATTCCACTAAAAATCCATTTTAAATTCGATTTTAATTCCGCTTGAAGTTTTATTCTTCTAAAATCATAACCAACATATTTAACTAATAAAAATGATCAAATCCAAAATTTAATTTTTCTTGAATATTCTAATTAATTAATTAAATTAATTATTAAAAACACGGGGTGTTACAACAAGTATCCCTATTTTCGATATCCAACATGGGGTTAATGGCATGTTCCTCTCAGGTTTCAAGATTCACCCACCTCTTGTCCTAACAAAGGATAACTTCTAAGACAAAGTATGCCTAAGAATTGACCACATAATAGAGTTAATGTGATCAAAATGTTTAAGAATATGCATTATATGCCCAAAATGGGGCTAAGTTTTCGTCAAAAGGGAATTCTTGAACCAATAGATCTTAAAGAAGCTTTCCCTCCTACGATCTAGGTTCCCAACCAACACCAGCTGAACTCATAGCCCTCCGCAAGTCGTATCAGAAGAGGGTGATGAAAAGAAAAGAGGACATCTCAGGAGAATACTTAAATGGGAGGTTTACTAAGGAAAATGAGAATTCCCCCTTGTGCGGTTTCCCCGAATTATGGTATGACCCCATTGAGAAAAAATTGAAATACGAAACAAAAATATTCTTTAAAGACAAGATCACCTTGACTGAAGACCCAAAGCATGAGGTGAAAACCCCGACCATCAAATTTGTGCATCCAAGATCTTCAAGCGCTGAAAGCACTAAATGTTACGATAGTAGTGGCAGTGATGATTCATTTGGTTTCCACACACTTGGGCTGGATCTACGCATGATAACTCGTCTGCAAAAACCAGCCTTGCTGAAAATCCCCTCCTCAACTTGCACGGTGTTCCTATCAACCCAACTCTAGCCAACCTAAACCTTGTTGTTTACCTTCTGTAAAATGAACCTAAATATGTCCCTACTTTTTTTAGTCACTAATATCAATGTAAATGAGGCCTCTTTTGAAGAGGATCTAAATGTTGTATTTCCATAGAATGTTTCTAATAAAATGAATGAAGATTTTGAGTATCTTGGTGCTCCTTATGTCAATTGCATTAATTTTAATTAAATAATTGATGAAGATGATCCAATAAATGAACAATTCTTAACTCATCTCAATAAGAAAAATATTAAACAACATAACCATGTTCAAACTAATGATGAGACTGTGTTATTAATCTCAATTCTAGTGGAAATCTGTGCAAGATTAGGATATGGTCCATCCTTAATGAGCATGAGTAGTCATAATTCAAGGAACTCCTGAAAGAATTCGCGGACATCTTTGCATGGTCATACAATGATATTTCGAGCATTGACCCAAAGATCGTGCCTCATGAAATTCCTAATCGTCTAGAAAGAAAACCTATCAAGAAAAAATTGAGAAATCTCTAGATCAAGTGGTTCCTCAAAGTGAAAGATGAAGTGGTAAAATAGTTGAATACAAGCTTTATATGTGTGCTTGATATCTTATAAGGCTCGCGAACCTCGTCCCTGTGCCAAAATCAGGAAGAATAGTATGAATGTGCGTCAACTATAGGGATATGAATAAAGAATCTCCAAAGAACAATTACCATTTACCCAACATTGACATAATTATTGATAACACTTCCAGTCATGGACTCATGTCATTTGTCAACGTTTTTTTTGGGTAAAACTAGATGAAGATGCATCCCAACCACCAAGAGAAGACTGTCTTTATCACCCTATGGGGTATATTTTACTTCATCATCATCCCTTTCGGTCTAAAAATGTTTGATCTAGCAACTAGATGGAAGATAAAACTATTTTGCACGATCTTATCCATAAATAGGTCAAAGTCTATGTTAATGATATAATCGTTAAGTCCAAAACATGAGAAGGTCACATCCCTGCCGTAAGAAAATTCTTTGAGTGACTGTGGCAATATTAGATGCGTCTCAATCCATAAAACTGCATTTTTAGCATCAGGAAAGGGCAAACTCCTCGGTTTCATGGTCAGTGAGAGGGGGACTATATTAGACCTTGCGAAACTTAGAGAAATTATCGAAATGCGTCCACCTAGAATGGATAAGGAAGTTTGCGGCTTCCTGGTCAAACTCCAGTACATTAGTCGATTCATCAGTCAGCTGACCTCCATCTGTAAATCTGTCTTCAAACTTCTCTAAAAGGTTTTAACCAAGCTCTAGAATGAGGCATGCCAATAATCCTTTGGTAAGATCGAATGATACATTATGCGCTATCGTGGATCATCTTAAAAACTTCTACCCTTAGTCCAACTCTCGTCACGCTACAACTCTTCTAACCTCCCTTCTTGTATAAAAACATTCCTTTCTCCTCTCCTTTCAGAACTATGTAGGACTTGATCATAAAAAAATTTCCTTTTCAAAGAAAAATTACAAAACAATTATCAAACCCTGAAGTGGTACGTAGGTAGCCAATAAAGTCACTTTGGGTGTGATCCTTTTTTTTCACAAAATGTTATTCTCTTCTTTCACTGAGAACACTACTCTCTCTCTCTCTCTTTATATATATATATATGTGTGTGTGTGTGTGTGTGTGTGTGTGTGTGTGTGTGTGTGTGTGTGTGTGTAAATGAGCAAAATGATTTTGTATACCTTAGCGATAAATATAGATAATTCAAACAAAAATAATGTTTTAGAAAAGGAACAACAGGAAAAGTCAAAACATTATTTCACTCTTTAATTAAAAAACACGATAATTACATGAAGTCTTAATGAGAAGAGAGTTCCAAAATAACTTCATAATCATGCCACCCCTACGGCTTAGCCTACCCAAACTCAAGTACACCTACTAACAAACCTATCCCATACCTTCACAAAACCTACCTCAACTACCAGATGGGTCCGCCTCATCATCATAACCACAATCATCTGTACACAGGGGACCCCAAGAATCCAAGTCTTAACTACTTTTCCTTATGCACTCCATGCGATGGTATGCCTTGATCGTCTTGGAAAAAATCACCACGCCTTTCCCTTGAGCATCAAACCTCGCAAGCCACCTCTGCCTAGTTTTTGCTGCATAAATCTTTGTGACCATGCTCCCCTATTACCACCTTAAATAATCCACATATGTAAACCCAAGTTCCCTAACAGATTAGGACGGTACTTCCACAAGGGCCCTAAAGTCTTCCTTAAAGACTCAGTCAAATCCTTTAAAGGAAAGAAGTTAGATATATGCTGAGGAACAATTTTCTCCTATCCCACTTGACATAAAAGTCGCAAAAGAAAAGTAAAAAGAAGTTTGGTAAAGGCCTACCAGTCAAACATAACGATAGTCGCCCAGTTGTAGGATAAGTTGTAGTTGTCCCACCATGACACTGACCAAAAAAGCTATCTAGCCCCATGCCCTACGAACCAGTTAATCATGTTCTCCACAAAGGGACCGAAGTTGTGAAAGGACCGCATAAAGGAGTTTGGGACACTATTTAGAGGAAACTCAGGGGGAGAACAATGCAAAGTCTCTCTGACAACCACATGAACACCATCGTAGGATTTCCTTGTAAAAATTAAGCCCGGCCTTCTTTCTAATCATTAGGAATATTCAATGTCTCTGTCAACATGGTAGCAGTCGAATTGCGATGATAAGACATTCATTGTATAGTTGTGTCCACCTGAGGGTATTTTTTCACATCGATAGCCACCAAAAGCATCTTGGTAGTCAATCTCAAGGATACGGTACCAGTAAGGCCATTCTTAATATAGTCTCTCTATCACACATAATTTAACATAGTCAGAAGGTAGATATTCCTCCATGCACCAACGTTCAGGAAACCGAAGGAGAGACATGTAGAAATTTAGCTAGCGACAGCCGAGGATAATCGGACAAGTCAGGAATAGTCACATCAACATTGGGGTTGGTGCCTAATATAACAAACAATCTTCATAAATGGGACACGCCTCATTCAAGACAAAGAAAAACATAAGGTCTTAGGGGTACTTGAACGATAATTCCGTTTCCAGAAGATTCTAACCAATGGGATGATTATGCCATAAAGTAATTAGACACGAGTTGAATGCCTCATAGTTGATATTATTCAAGCACAAGGCTTCCAGCCCCTCATGATATGAAAAAAAAGATTCACCCGCAGGAACCTCCATCTCATAATAACAATAAATGTTGTAGAACATAGAGAAAGGAACAAGTTGAGGTGTGATTTAAATTCCATCCAAAGTCTCCTTTTATACTTGAAATCCTCCATAAAAGACGAAGGAATCAATTTGCGATTGCAATAACTATTTCTGAATACACATACATGCAAGAGAAGGAAAATTATGGCTAAAAAACAACTTTTATCTTACTAGTATGCCTATAGGCAGACCAACAATAAGCACACCCCCTATTTTCGAATTTTCCTACTTTTCCTCCTTTTTTCATTTTTCAAATAAGACCATTCCTATCAAAATAACCTTTTCACAAAGGTTTTCCCTAGTATTTCTTCCTAGAGTTTTTTATTTTATTTCTAAACACCTTTCTTACTTTTTTCATAAGTAAAACATCAGTGGAAAATTAAAGTACGTGTAGACTAGATCACTTAACTAAAAAAAAGAAAATATATATATGTGTGTGTGTGTGTGTGTGTATTTGTATTTGTCCTTGCATTTACATTTCTCACGAATAAAGAAGAAAAATGCAAAAATAACAAAAATTATCCGGACGCAACCCGAACTTTCAAAAAGCCTACAATATAAACCACCACCTCAAGGATCCCGAGAAACACATTTCCCATGACGATGAGCTGCGGACCATTATCTCCTAGAGCCATAACTATACTCACGCCCCTCATAAGTTATCGACGGAACCATGGAAGATCTAGTCACATTCCTCACATCATTAGGCACATAAGCCATCCAATCTAGGACATCGCATCGCTAAGATGTCGTCACGTGAATAGGTTAAAAAAATAAAATAAATCAAAGGAGAACAAAATTAGTAATAGATAAAGAAATCGGAATCAAAATGCAAACTGAAAGGTAAAATCATACCTCCCTCTAAACAGCCTCCTTGAAGAGGGGAGTGAAACCATACATCACCGCTTGAGGAGGATGAGGCACTAAAACAATATGTTCGCCGGCCAATTAAATGTGGTAAGAAGGAATGGAAAAGTTATGGATGAGATTATCCTCCATTGTTGCCATTGCGCTACTCGTCGTGCAATGCGCTAAAGGTATTGGCGTATTATTACCCCTCTCATATCCTGATGATGGTGGGGGCACACCTTCCATATCATTAATAGAAGGTGACATCAAGTACCTTACTGTAATGTCTAGATAATCATACTCTTCTATCACATTCTTACAAAGCATATAGGGCTCACCCTCTATCGCTACTGCCCTCGCCTCGTCTGACATATCCTTCACCTTCCTCATGTACTCAGGAGGAGATGATAGTGGAACCTCTACCTCACCCATTATCACTTTCCTCACCAACCTTAGTACTAGGTACCGGATGTACCCAAACTCATGCACCATCATTCTCCACATCTAGGCATGAACGTCTGTAACCCTCGTACCCCCCAAGGCTAAATGCTAAGGATGGAATGTCACTTGTCTCAAAATAAAAATCAAACATAAAAAATACACAAAATAAAAAAAAGACAAAAATAAAGCCCAAGATGATCACTCGTCAAAGCATTTAATTGCACCCTCACACCAATCAGAGATAGGAACTCCTTAAACTTCATATTCGACCTACTCCACCGGTACATCCTTGAGAACTCTCTCGACTCACTCACCTTCAGAGACACTAACCTAACATTGTTCCCTATCACCTTATAAAACCACATCTATAGAATGAAACACAAGATGTTCTAAAATCTTTAGGAAAAAGAAGAAAAGAAGAAAAATAAGAGCGATATCTAAAGGTTACTTCTAGTGATATGTGCGACCCATAAAAGTTTATCGCTGACACCTACAGAAAGCATACAAAGAAGCATAGAGGGATGCAAGGGTAAAGATCCCCGAGTCATACAAGTGAATCTTAGATATAACCAACAATAAAGGAAGAAACCATAAATGGACAACATCATCGCTCATCACCACCACAAATCCCCCAAGTAAGTGAAAAATAAAAAAAAATTGGATTTCCTGCCTCCCATCAGTAACAATAATCTTCCTAGCCATCAAGGTGTTGTTCAACGCCAATATATAAATCGATTACCCAAAAATAATAATCTCGATATCCCTTAGGGTAGCCTGAATTGCAACCTCCCAAATGCATAGTGTTCGGCCCACTATAATCTACTAACCCTCACACTCCAACCCCATCAATTGATGCACATTCATCAAAGTGACTGTCATATAACCTTCACCCAAATGGAATGAGTGAGTAGTTTCTCACCACCTCTCACCCAAAGTGCATAGCACCGCTAAAGACCGTGACATTTCATTCAAGGCCCATTCCAGAGAACTAAACTTGGAAAACCTTACCATCAACTACACCGCCTCAGGAGATTCTCCCACACCTTCGTAATGCCCGTCAAACCTTGAGAGAGGATGTAAGATGTGGGTTCTTGGAATAAGATTAGTATCAAGAGAGGCATAACCCCTTATCAATACTGTGATTAATGATCAATATTATGTTTAATAATGACAATAAATTAGAGTAAGAGAGAATAATATTCAACACTCAAGCTGGTATTAAATGAGATCTTTTAATCATAAATTCACTATGAACTTAATAAATTAGTGGATCCAGCGGGTAATTTGGTCGGTGGTAGAAAGTGCAAGCACTCTTGTCATAATAAAGGCAAGGCATGAACTTCAAGATTTGTTAATGCTTATTAATGATGGTATTAATGGAACCAAAGTGAATGTTTATACAATTAATGCTTTCACAGAAGCTCTCGTGTATGAGGTAAATCCAGCAGCAATCCTATGTTCAAATTGGCGTCCTTATAAACTGTTTGGTTGATCTATTTATACGAAGGCAAGGTCACTCGAGTAACCTTGTTGGAATTAAACGTGATTGAATAGATTCAATGTTAAATTACTGTGGTATTAATGTCTAAGATATTGCATAAAATGCATGAGCTGTTGTGTTTTGTCGAGAAACTTCTCCACTAATTAGAAGTGTGGTGGCATTAATGGGGATGTGACATGGCAGTTTAATGGTTTACTTGGTTAACTAGGTCTGCTATCCAAAAGATAAAACTCACTTGAGTGTTGTTGTTTTGAGTCCCTAAGTGCTAGGTATTATGACGTTATAAAGTAAGCGAATAGTGACCCCCACTAAATGTATGATCATATTATTCAAAGGGGATGGTGTATGAAGTTGAAGTTGCTCGGATGGAAGTAGCTCGATCATTAAATATGTTGTTTATTGCCTGGGTATTATCTCCAGGTGATATATCTGAGTTTGGGGTCCCTCGAGGAGGTTCCTTTGAGTATGTGTTGAATTAAGTGGCTAGAGGTGGAAGCGGCGCGAGCATCAGTTCGTGCTAGATGGAGTTTTTCCCAAGTGTACCAAGACGATTGGGCATTGCTTTCCCAATGTTTCCTTACCCCCAATCCTCCAAATAGAATCCTTAAGAGGCTCCCAAGAGGAGGTCATTCGATAGAGCATGTGAGCTCTCCCATTCCCTATCAGGCATGGTCCCTCGAGGGTACTGAACATCCTCGCCCATATTACCAAGTAAATTTGTCAACAAGTAAAATGCAAGATCAAATACAATTTCTTTCTTATTATAAATATTGTTACTCGAATAGATTTGTTCTTAGTGAGGAGTCCTTCGATAATTCTATGTGGAGGGTCTTCGTGGGAAATCCTTCGAGGGGTCTTTGCCTTCGTTCTTTTGCTAAGTAGAAAATTGTCTCAGCTAATCAACCTTTAGTAGGGACTCCCCCACATTTTTCCCTTCATAGAGATATTTATTTATTGCATGAAGAAATATCTGTAAGAAATACTTGGATGATATTTGAACCATTCTGCAAACAAAGGCTACTTTTCGACATGCAGATAATCATATCATAATAAGTACTAAATTATTCAATAGAGGGAAGATTAAGCAAAGGATTCATTTAATCCTCCCTTTGAACTACTTCATCTTTAACTTCCCTATGGTTCAGCTGATAGCACTATTCCTTGATGTGATGTTATGATTGCGTATGGCATCTTTCTTTGGGAGTGAAGAGATTTTTTTAAATTTCCCCCAAAATGCTTCATTTCCAAAAGTTGATAACTCTTGGCGTGCATCATTATTGCTCCGCCCTATCACATTTAATGCTACTGACACTAGATTATCCCTTTCACACATGGGATTCAAGGGCTTGCGCTTGTTTCTCAATCGATGCATGGAATATCATCATTACATCTTCTGGATCTGTGCCCCTATGCGCTCGTGCAATCCACATAGTGTACTTCAAATGTTTCCATCTATTTCTAAACCATTACTGTTGATTCGTCCTTTGTACTATTCTTACCCCTATCAAAGGGAATCTTCAACCACTCCAAATCTTTACTGTTCTACTTCTTTTCCATTTGTGTTTGTCCTGAGAGAGATATATTATCAACCCTTTCTTTTTCATCTCCTTTGTAACTAACTCTTCTTTTTCCTATACGCATGGGCCCTTTTGGTAAGAGGACTTAATCATATAGGGTTGTGTTCCCTTATAATCTTTCTCGCCAAAACCAATGGGCCCATTGTCGTCGTGGGCCCTACTTTGGTGAGCCTGATCATTTTTGGGCCATTGCTGAGCATTTTCTCGAAACACTTAAACAAGCAACATAGGTGAACTTATTGATGGCTGAGATCGATGCTCGGACGACTTCGCTTATAGTCCTACAAAGACGATGACTCGCTTAAGGACTTAGCGCGGTGATTATACCTACTCTAAAGTGGAGATTGAATCCACTATAGGAGCTGGCGAGGGTCTAGGGGCTTGGTCGGACCATATTCATGGCAAGTATGCCACGAAGCTAGATCTGGTGGGTTTATCATCGACCTATTGGCTGGGGATCTCACCGATTAGAAGAATAACCCCACTCTTCAAACCCTTGTCTCTATATGGATCCACCGAACACACACCTTTGTAGCGACTTGGGGTGAATTTAGGATCACTCTTAAGGATGTTTGCAAACTTCTGGGGTTAGAGGTTGCTGGTGATTCGTTCTATGAGGAGGTGATTTCCAGTGCTGAGTTGGCCTCGCGGGTAGAGTTGGAGGCAACAGTTAAGTATCGTATGATCACTTAAAACAAGTGTACCTATTTGGAGGTTACTCGCTATTTCTTCTATATTGAGGATAAAGCGAGTTCTAAGGCTCACAAAGCTTTAAAGAAGAACCCGAATGGGAAGCATGTTGTGGATATCCCCCCCGCCTAGAAATGGTACTAAACCCAACATTGAACTGACGAGGTATATTTGGGTCATCATTTCCAAGGCTTTCCTTTGTGGCAAGCCTCATGATTGTCCTAAAAATTACTTGATAAATATGGTTGTTCGCATGGCTCATGGCGTCAAACTTCCTTTGGCTGCAATGACTTTGGAATCTTTGCACACCTAAATTGACCGGCTTCAATCTACTCGCAGTATCGGCTTCTTTGATGTCTGCACTTATGCAAACCGCATTCTTTTGACATCCTTTATTTATGTCCACTTCCCCGAATATTCTCTGGTCGATAACTATCCCCTAGATCATCCTGTTAAGGTACCTCGTGTTTGTTATTGGAATTGCAAGCCATCCAAAAAAGCCTTTTCACTCCTTGCTTGATAACTTTAAGAAGTTTGTTTCTCGCCCATATGTGGGTGTTCACCAATTTTTTACTAACAGTTTCTTTGCTGAGGAAGCTCGGCCCATTGTTCCTATCGAGGAATCATTTGCGAAGAATTCTCCTTCGAGAAATGTTCATCTAGTCCTTGTCCCCTCATACGTGTCATCTTATAGGGAATGGTCAACCTTCTACTCGAGGTATTGTCCTAATCGTGTAGCAATGCAATTTTGATAAAACTAGGGTACCCCCATGGCCATCCATTTTACTCATGAGAATCCAACCAATTTTTCTTTTGCCTTTGAGAATTTTCTGAATTCAACCATTGTTAAACTTTATGCATATTACACTGCCAACCTTATCATCCCAGCAAAGCTGCTCGATGGGGAAATCGTGTAACAACCCAGACTTTTGGGCGACTATTTTATATTATTTTGCCTAATGGGCTAATTTTATAAAATAGGGGATGTTGGAGTAAATATTATTTCCCGTGATATTAAGGGACAATATTTACTATGTTTTGCCTATTTATCGTTATGAGAAGGTAAATAGCATTATATCATGTTTTATTGTGTCGTTATATGTAAAATGACGGTTATGACCTATATTTAAAGTTGGGTATAATTAATGAAATAAAATAAAATTGGAACACAAATATGGTTCACGTTATTCTGAATGCCAAAATAGGGGGTGCGGTTGTTTTTATAATAGTCGAGATAGTCGAAATAAGTGCCAAGTTGTATTTTTGAGATTTGGGCAATTTTAAAGGGTTATGACTCAATTATGTGGTTACGAGTCATTTTAATGGTGTATCAACAATTAAAAGAGGGTAATTTGTGTTTTAGGACCCGTATAAGTCCCCCACCTCTCTTATTTTCTATATCTTATGTTATAAGCCAAGAGATAGAGAGAGATATAGAGAGAGAGAGAGAGAGAGAGAGAGAGAGAGAGAGAGAGAGAGAGAGAGAGAGAGAGAGAGAGAAGAGAGAGCTTGGGAGAAATGAAAAAAAAAGAGAAAAATGGAAGATTGGGGCTGAAATCCGTTGCTACCGGAGGAGGATCCGAGACTACAACCTTGAGGCAAGTTTCTTACTTGCTAGATGTTGATTTAATGTGATAAATTGCATGTATAGTTAGGTTTTGGAAATTTAAGCCTTAAATGGGTTCTTTGTTCATTTTGATGATTTAACCCTTAAATCTTAGTTTTGATTTGATTTGAGGATAAATTATTTGTTATAAATTGTGTAGAAAAAATTTGGGAGAATTAGTTGTTGTTGATATTGGATAAAACCAAGGATTTGAG
Organism: Sambucus nigra; assembly: GCA_949130495.1. Taxonomy (NCBI): domain Eukaryota; kingdom Viridiplantae; phylum Streptophyta; class Magnoliopsida; order Dipsacales; family Adoxaceae; genus Sambucus; species Sambucus nigra. The sequence continues at coordinate 752,637,256 of OX422209.1, forward strand.
GTTTTTGGGATTTTAGAGTTCTTCAACCTGTAGCCCAAATTGGGCCTTTCTGCAGGGCCGAATCGATTCGGTCCAAGGGGTGAATCGATTAGGATAAGGGGGAGGATACAGGTCTAGTTAAAATGAATCGATTCGGGTTGGAGCTGAATCGATTAGGCTAAGGCAGAATGTCAGTTTTACTCACCGAATCGATTCGTCTTTTGAGCGAATCGATTCACAACAAGGGCGAATCGATTCGGCCCTAGGGCGAATCAATTCGGTTGCCCTGTTTTTGTGAGATTTTTTCTAGTTTGTTTTTAGACCTTTTTCTTTTAGGGCCGAGGTTTAGGACCCTTCCTTTGGGAAGAAATGAGAGTTGCTAGAGAGTTGTTGTGGGTAGACATTGTCCTAGGTTAAAGTGGGGACATTTGGGCTTACCCCGAGGACTAGTTTGTATTGGTTAATGTCCGAATGACATAAGAGGTTAACCTAAAAGTAAATTGGAGATTAGATGTTAATGTTGAGACTTTTGGGAGTCTATATTATTGATGAAGACTCACTTTGATGGTTCATGAAATTGTATGAACTTTTGGAGACTAGTTTGAGGTTAATGGCACTTCGGGTCTTATGCCATTAATAAAATATGACTTAATGAGAATGAAATACATATTCTAAAATATGGTACTAAATGAATAAGTACAAATGATTTTGAGAATGTAAAAGTGAATGTTTTCAAAAAGAAAAAGTAATGTTTTTCATAAATGTTAATTTATGATTACACACCTCCCTAAATCGCTATCATAAGGGAAGTTGCACACATGTGGTGAAGCCCGTTAGCTAATGAATGCAGGGTGGATATAGTCCCTAGGCCATATGGGTGTTTATTGTATTGCACTGGTTAGGTTATTCTGGGTGTGGTCATGACTATCCCGTAGGCATATGGCCGCTCCCCGACGTTTGGTAGGTTCCCAGGTTGTCTTGTTTGATAGGCCCTGGAAGATGATAGCCATTTAGGGGCGCATCCAATGGGGAAACTTAGAGGGACGGTCTTAGATTTGTTAAAGCAATTCATGATAATGAATTGTCTTTAAAAACATTTTCTGGATGGAAGAAGGGAAATGTGTTAAATGAATTGGCTTCGGATACAACTCCCGGATGGAAGAAGGGAAATGGAAAGATGTGGTATTAAAAAGAATTTTTATGATAATAAAAAGGGCTTTTTGTATACACTTCCTGGATGGAAGAAGGGAAGTGGGATTTTATGAAAAGGCAAAGCATTTTTATGATAATAAAACTTGCTTTTAAAATATGTATTTTCCTGGATGGAAGAAAGGAAATAAAACTGGTAAAGAAGGTTAATTTGAGATTGATTTGGTAAACATTTGATAAAATGAATTTACCATATATGTATATTCCTAAAGAAATAAATAGGAATTGCTCCCCTAGGTTGTGAATGGATTTATTTTATGTCTCCTTGAGTAGCTGTAGATGTGACCTCCCATGCATATGCATACACATACATATATATATATTAATTACGTGCTGAGGGTCTGACGGATCTCGATGACCAACCTTGCCTAAGTAGTAGTGTATCGGGGGGTTCCTTGTTTGGATTTTTCTTTGCGAGACACCCCACGCACGAATAGGGCATAATGTTGAGATTGGGGAGAAGTTAGTGGGGTGTAGTGTTGAGATTGGAGAGAAGTTAGCCCTTAGTACTTGGGTTAACTAAAGCATCTCATGATATTGCGCTAGGTTGTGCTTTTAGATTGAGAGGTGAGAAATATTATCTTAATTGCGAGAGAATTACTCGATTAACTATCATGCATTTTAGTCACATGGGAATCATATCAAACCGGGCCCTGACCCGTCTATATTTCCTTGTTTTTGCATATACTCCTTGCCATACAGGTGCTCTACCGCATGGACACCCGTATTTACATTTCCATTCCGATTGTCATGGAGCTACAGCATATTGCGGATGTTGTTGGTTATTTGTATTAGACGCTTCTTTCCATTGTACTTTAGTTATGTTCAGTTTATTTATTCGGGCGTGTTTCCCAATGCATTACACTCATTTTTTTATAATGTAATATTTAATGTGTAATACTCGGTGTAACTATTTGATTGGTCATTCACCGACAACATATTCGGTGATTATTTATTTCATTGTTATTCATTTACTCGTTAATTTTTTATATCCACCGTTTTTCCATATGGGATTGTCTAAGTGTTTTTCCTTTATTTTCAAAATTGTAAATTGACAGCCCATTTTCTAAAATGATTGGTGGTTATCTCGTACTATTATTTTAATCAACACTGATGCTGAGAATGGACCATCTATGATTCCTGTGATTATTAGAGTATTGGGCTGGCCACCTCTTATTTTAGTAGGCGGGTTGTCACAGATGATATCACAGCATTAGGTTCTAGAGTCCTTAGGAATCTGTACGGACGTATTTCTCTTTCAGCGTTACTTTTGAATTGATATAGAGCCCTCAGATTAAGATCGTTGATTTCTCCTGTGAGATTTTGTTCTCCTACTATGGTATGAGAACCCCGAAAATCTTTTGCGCGTTCGTGTAAGATTCGCAAGTCGTCAGATGAAGGGAGTTAAGGAAGGCTATTGGGAAGGTGTCACGAGGCGGGATTACTAAGAACTGTAGGTTATAGTCGAGGATGAGGGCCTCTTTGGAGGTCTCTCCCTCCGTAGCGTATCTTAGATTGCTACCGCGACTAGTATGTACAGTAGATATAGTTTTCCAAGTACCGCTTCCAGTAGAGAGTGGTACTAAGTTTGGGATTCCAGGCGATGTCAATTTGAAGATGTGAGGTCCTTGACAAGGACCACATGTTGAAGTTTAGTCACTTGGAGGAAGTGTAACCTCATCTGGTGGAAGAATAAGGCTTGGGAGTTTTATCTTAGATAGGGTTATAAAAGTTCCCAGGTGTAAATATTGGAGGAAAATCTTTCACCCGTTGGAGTAACGAGGAAATGGCGGAAATGGTAGTCGCCATATTTTGGTGGAACGGAAGGTTTGCCCATAGGGAAACCCATTAGATATTTTTAACAACAAGTTTCTCTGGGATATTATGAATGATGAGAAAGAAGAATTCTCAACTATTCACGTGAGTTTCAGTTAGAGGTCGACAGTGAATAGAGAGTTACAAGGTTAAAGAAACCCTGAATCGAACTGGGTTGATACAAGGAAGAGAGCCCTTCTATGGAAACGATAGACTCACAAGTAAGTGTTGCTAACACTTTTGGAAAAGTAGTGTTCATGGGACCCTAACAGTGGATGTCCACCCGGGTAAGACTCATTGAACTAAGGCCCGGGAGGCTAGTATAATGTTCTCTTTGCTAAGGAAGTTAAGGGAACTACTCATTTTGATCTTGTCGATTGAACATAACTAGAAAGGATGGGATGCCTAGTTGGGGCATTGATGGAAGTAGTTTGGTTTGGATAAGACTATAATAATGTGTCTTGGAACCATTACTAGTGGCCAGGGTGATTGGCAAGGATGTTTGCGGAATCCCACCTTAGTTAAGTGTGGTGTATTCCTTATGATAAGATGGTGTAGTCTTGTATTAACCCTAGATTCGAGTGTGTATATTAAGCTTGTGGTGGTAACCATGTTATTATATAGAGTACCTATAGGACTTCTATGGTAGGGAAGTTTTATATCTTTCATTCACTCGTTATGAGGCGAGTGATGAAACTTTAAAAGGATATATGTGGTATGTGCTACTCGTATTATATGTATTATATGAGTGGAGCTATTTTGGTTTGGTTAGAGCGATAGCAAGCGGATAAATCGCAAGGCTATCTTATTTCTAATTATAGAGAAGAACTAGTTGTTCTATACTATCTCTCCTGGATACAGGTTGAGACTCTATAGAGGTGGTTTACGGTATGTAGGTAGTTTTCATTTCTTGTTTTGTTTGATTGTCTGTTTGATTTGCTTGTGTATGGTGTTGCTTTATCTCCACGACCAACAAGTTAAGTAGATTGTGTCGGAGGGGTTCCTTGTTTGGATTTCGCTTTGCGAGACACTCCGCGCATGAACCTTAACGACGTTGGGAGTGGAGAGATGATATATTTATTTTTCTTTCTATTTATGGTTGAGATGATGGATTGGAAAGGTTTAGCCGAGAATCACGTAATTGATTTATTAGAGGGCTAAGTTGATATGCGATATATGAGCACTGTAATAGTTTTCCTTTGATCGATGTGGGGAAGACTAAGTTTATGGAAGTCGAATAGAGACTTGTGGTTATGCCTTGATGAGAAGGCCATTTACAAAAAGATGTATGTATAATTGGGATAAAGCAATTGTGGCATCTTACAGAAAGTAAATGCCTCGGTTAATTGAAATGGTAAGACTTAGAAGTAGAAATACAATAGTAGGGTTACGCGTTAAGATATTAGCGGTCCCGATCATATGCCTTCGACTGTTACTTCTCGACGACCGACGATGCGAGGTAGTAGTGTAACGGGAGGCCTTGTTTGGATTTTGCTTCGACGAGACATCCCATGCATGAAACCGAGCTAATGTCGGAAGTCGGGAAAGGTCTTGGACACTAGGTATATACTTAGTATTTTACTTATACGACTTCATTAGGATATAGATCTACTTTAGGATTTTTAGGATGTAAGGCCCTTAGGGCAGGTGACGTTGTTTTAGGAAGGCGGTAGGGAGTTGACCACAATAGGTTTATGGGTTAACTCTAAGTGGGATTAGGTCCTTAGAACGAAGAGGTATAGGATCTCGAGTGATTCGGAATGTCAGGCCATAGAAGGTGGGGCCTCTCTCAGATAGAGCGTTACGTCGGTAACCTATCTTTTGGGGAGTTAAAAGGATGAGCTGACTTTTACTCCTGCACTCGTGTTGTTAAGATCGAGAGTAGATTTAATGAACAAGTCTTTGCTAGGAACGGGAAGTATTAATACGGGAACATGGACCTATTGTTCATGTGTCTCACAATTTTAAACTTCGTGAGAAGTATTATCCCCCTCTTGATTCTGAGTTCGTAGCGGTAGTATTTTCCTTAAAGAATTAGAGGCACTACTTCATGGGAAGGAATTTGGGTCTTTTTACGAGCAACAAGTTGGAGTTCATAAAGGACTATCAATTGGATATTCCCTTTCGCTAAGGAACTGCGTATGGGGTAGTAGATACGCGCGGGTAGAAAACCATCGGAGAGATTAGTTGAGGCATGGAATGCCTAGTGGAATGAGCTTAACCGAGGGGATGAAATAGTAAGAGCGTTCATGTCCATGGTAGACCAATTCACCTACTAGTGTGAAGAGACTAGTGGTGGAACGGAGAAGGATGAGAGTAGTAGCTTTTATGGATCAAATTTCCGTACAATAGTTCGGATCGTTTCCTATAAGTATGGTGCCGTGTGTGGCCTAATGTAGTCCGTTGAGCAAAGTCGCATGTTCGTTGTAATGGAACCAGCGAACGATATTTCTTAGACTTGGAGTGGTCCAAGAATATTTCTTAAATGATTGGGCTCATTGAGCCGCATATTTTTAAGGTCTACGCCAATGCGAATAGAAATAAGTAGTGTTGGGGTGAGCGGTTATAAGTTAGAGTGGTTATTCCCTGGCAAGGGTATAACGTGATTCGGGATGAAAGGCAATTTGTGCCGAGATGTGTAGGTATTTCCTTCTGTAGTAGAAAGGTGGGATCGATATTTCATGAGGAACAATTTGGTGCTATGTTAGAGAACTAAGAAGGTATACTAAGATCGAATAGCGATGACCTTAGTCCGAGTCCGATGGGGACGCCTCACTACCGAGGGGTTTGTTAAGATTGATAGAATGATAGTTTGGAATAGTATTCCCTTTGTATGATTATGGTGATACGATATGCCTAAATTTTGAGGGCAAAATTCCCTTCTAAGGGGGGGGGGGGGGGATTATGTAACAACCCAGACTTTTGGGCGACTATTTTATATTATTTTGCCTAATGGGATAATTTTATAAAATAGGGGATGTTGGAGTAAATATTATTTCCCATGATATTAAGTGGCGATATTTACTATGTTTTGCCTTTTTACCATTATGAGAAGGTAAATAGCATTATATTGTGTTTTATTGTGTCGTTATATGTAAAACGACGGTCATGACCTATATTTAAAGTTGGGTATAATTAATGAAATAATATGAAATTGGAACACAAAAATCGTTCACGTTATTCCGAATGCCAAAATAGGGGGTGCAGTTGTTTTTAGAATAGTCGAGATAGTCGAAATAAGTGCCAAGTTGTATTTTTTAGATTTGGGCAATTTTAAAGGGTTATGACTCAATTATGTGGTTACGAGTCATTTTAACGGTGTATCAACAATTAAAATAGGGGAATTTGTGCTTTAGGAACCGTATAAGTCCCCCACCCCTCTTATTTTCTCTACCTTATGTTATAAACTGAGAGAGAGAGAGAGAGAGAAGAGAGAGCTTGGGAGAAATGGAAAAAAGAGAGAGAAATTGAAGATTGGGGCTGAAATCCGTTGCTACGGGAGGAGGATCCGAGACTACAACCTCGAGGAAAGTTTCTTACTTGCTAGATGTTGATTTAATGTGATAAATTGCATGTATAGTTAGGTTTTGGAAATTTAAACCCTAAATGGGTTCTTTGTTGATTTTGATGATTTAACCCTTAAATCTTTGTTTTGATTTGATTTGAGGATAAATTATTTGTTATAAATTGTGTAGAAACAATTTAGGGGAATTAGTTGTTGTTGATGTTGGATAAAACCAAGGATTTGAGGTTTCTGGGATCTTAGGGTTCTTCAACCCGTAGCCCAAATTGGGCCTTTCTGCAGGGCCGAATCGATTCGGCCCAAGGGGAGAATCGATAAGGATAAGGGCAAGGTTACAGGTATGGTTAAACCGAATCGATTCGGGTTGGAGCCGATTCGATTCGGAAAAGGCAGAAATTCAGTTTTACTCACCGAATCGATTCGTCTTTTGGGCGAATCGATTCGCAACCAGGGCGAATCGATTCGGCCCTAGGGCGAATCGATTCGGTTGCCCTGTTTTTGTGAGATTTTTCCTAGTTTGTTTTTAGCCCTTTTTATTTTAGGACCGAGGTTTAGGACCCTTCCTTTGGGAAGTAATGAGAGTTGCTAGAGGGTTGTTATTGATAGACATTATCCTAGGTTAAAGTGGGGACATTTCGGCTTACCCCGAGGGCTAGTTTGTATAGGTTAATGTCCGAATGATATAGGAGGTTAAGCTAAAAGTAAATTGGAGATTAGATGTTAATGTTGAGACTTTTGGGAGTCTATATTATTGGTGAAGACTCACTTTGATGGTTCATGAAATTGTATGAACTTTTGGAGACTAGTTTGAGGTTAATGGCACTTCGGGTCTTAGGTCATTAACAAATTATGACTTAATGATAATGAAATACATATTCTAAAATGTGGTACTAAATGAATAAGTAAAAATAATTTTGAGAACGTAAAAGTGAATGTTTTCAAATGGAAAAGGTAATGTTTTTCATAAATGTTAATTTATGATTACACACCTCCCTAAATCGTTATCATAAGGGAAGTTGCGCGCGTGTGGTGAAGCCCCCTGGCTAATAAATGCAGGGTGGATATAGTCCCTAGGCCATATGGGCGTTTATTGTACTACGCTGGTTAGGTGATTCTGGGTGTGGTCATGACTATCCTATAGGCATATGGACACTTCCCAAAGTTTGGTAAGTTCCCAGGTTGTCTTGTTTGATAGGCGCTGGAAGATGATAGCCATTTAGGGGCGCGTCCAGTGGGGAAACTCAGAGGGACGGTCTTAGATTTATTAAAGCAATTCACGATAATGAATTGACTTTAAATACATTTCCTGGATGGAAGAAGGGAAATGGGTTAAATGAATTGGCTTCGGATACATCTCTCGGATGGAAGAAGGGAAATGGAAGCATATGGTATTAAAAATCATTTTTATGATAATGAAAAGGGCTTTTTGTATACACTTCCTAGATGGAAAAAGGGAAGTGGGACTTTATGAAAAGGCAAAGCATTTTTATGATAATAAAACTTGCTTTTAAAATATGTATTTTCCTGGATGGAAGAAAGGATATAAAATTGGTAAAGAAGGTTAATTTGAGATTGAATTGGTAAACATTTGATAAAATGAATTTACCATATAGGTATATTCCTAAAGAAAGAAATAGGAATTGTGCCTCTAGGTTGTGAATGGATTTATTTTATGTCTCCTTGAGTAGTGTAGATGTGACCTCCCATGCATATGCCTACACACACACATATATATATATATATATATATATATTAATTACGTGCTGAGGGTCTGACGGATCTCGACGACCAACCTTTCCTAAGTAGTAGTGTATCGGGGGGGTTCCTTGTTTGGATTTTGCTTTGCGAGACACCCCACGCACGAATTTGGCATAGTGTTGAGACTGGGGAGAAGTTAGCCCTTAGTACTTGGGTTAACTAAAGCATCTCATGATATTGCGCTAGGTTGTGCTTTTAGATTGAGAGGTGAGAAATATTATGTTAATTGCGAGAGAATTACACACTTAACTATCATGCATTTTAGTCACATGGGAAGCATATCAAACCGGGCCCTGACCCATCTATATTTCCTTGTTTTTGCATATACTCCTTGTCGTACAGGTGCTCTACCGCATGCACACCCGTATTTAAATTTCCATTCTAGTTGTCATGGAGTTACAGCATATTGTGGATGTTGTAGGTTATTTGTATTAGACGCTTCTTTCCATTGTACTTTAGTTACGTTCAGTTTATTTATTCGGGCATGTTTCCCAATGCATTACACTCATTTTTTTATAATGTAATGTTTAATGTGTAATACTCGGTGTAACTATTTGATTGGTCTGTTCACCGACAGCTTATTCGGTGATTATTTATTTCATTGTTATTCATTTACTCGTTGATTTTTTATATCCACCGTTTTTGCATATGGTATTGTCTATGTGTATTTCTTTTACTTTCAAAATTTTAAATTGGCAGTCCGTTTTCTAAAATGATTTGTGGTTATCTCGTACTATTATTTTAATCCACAGTGATGCTGAGAATGTACCATCTTTGATTCATGTGATTATTAGAGTATTGGGATGGCCACCTATTATTTTTGTAGGCGGGTTGTCACAAATCGGCCTTGTATATGTCCGTGTTTCAGATCAACCAACTAGGTGGTTTTAAAAGAAACATCCTTAAAGAACCTCATTACCCTATTGTGGAGAGATCCCCCCCCCCCCCCCCCCCCCCCGATTTAGGATTAAGGACTTATACTACTTCTAGTTCTCAGTTCCCACTTAGCACCACACATGATTCCGTTCCTACCGAGCTGCCACCCTTGGCCCCTCTAGATGATGTTGTTATGGAGAAGAAGAATGTCTCTAAACCTTTGAGCCTGAGTGAAGAGGTAAGTGTTTCCCCTAGTACTTTGAGAGTGGCTGAAAAGGGCGACACTCCTCATGTTGCTTCTACTGTGGAAGCTGTGAGGGACATTAGGAAGGCCCCAAAGAAGAAGACCAAGGTTACTCATAAGGCTCCTCCTTCATTAACTCCTGACTCCATGGTATCTGAGCAGGTTAACTAGATGTTCAATCAGATTCAACAGATGTGGGAAATTTTTTATGTGGAAGATAGGGACTTTATGTCAGCTCCGATGGATGCTTGAGGCTTTTCTTATGCACCCCCAACTACTGAAGATAGTAGGAAATGTAGCAGGTCTTTGGCTGGGTTGACCATTCCTGTTAAGATTGTGTTTGAGGAAACTGATGACCCAAGTGATGAGGAGCACTCGGAAGAGGAAGTAGTTGATGATGAGGAGGAGGAAGGTCATGATGATGGAGAGGAAGGGGAAAATGAGGAAGAGGATGAAGAGGAAGAGGTGGATGTCTCCCCCTTGTTAGAAGGCATAGACTTTGCAAATGGTTAATTCTTCAAAGCCTTCTTCACCTCCCCGTAACTATGAAATCTTGGAAGATATCTTTGAAGAAGAGGGATAGTCCAATTTCCTTTCCTTTCTTTTTACTTGTAACTTCCCCCATTTTTTTTTTAATACTGACTCATGTTCTGTATTTCAGGTTGTTATACGAGGTGATTCTCATGAGGATGCTGGATCGGGTGATGATTTTGAGGGCCTATGGTGGATTTGAAGATAACTAAAGTTTTTCCCACCTTTAAGGACGTTCTGTCAAAGAGAATAGTTGTCCCTATAACTTGGCATGTAACTAAAAAGTTCCCCTATGGGAAGACATTGATCTTTGTTCTATTCAGTCTAATAGTGGCTATTCACCTGACTCTGCCTTCTTGCGTAACAAGGTTTCCCTTACATAAGGTTTCCCTAATGAAGGTTTTGTGGAGTATAGTATTAGGAAATCCCTTGTGGTTGTATTCTCTTTTATGGTAATACATGAACTTATTCTATCTCCTCAATCTTTTCAGTTTACTCTTTGATCTAACTTTTATTCCTTCTTCAAAGGTTGGGTTACCTGACATGACTGTCCCCGTGGTGCCTCCTCCCATGAATGATAAGGTATCCTCAACCCCTAGGGAAGTGAGGCTGCTGCTTGTATTGGCTAGGTAGGCTTGGGGTAAGAAGATGCTACTACACTCGTGGATGCTCGAGTTGTTCGGGTGGATCAGCGTCCCATGGTGGTTCAAGGAGGTTCTCATGGAGAGGAAGATCTGTCACAGATGGCCACTTGATAATTTGTTGATGATCCTCACCAGTTTAATTTTTCTAGAGTTATAACATCTCCTTCTTTGGGGGCATTAACTCCTGCAATAACTATAATTATAAATCCCAAATATATATATAGGACTTTGAATCTCCCATTTGTGAGGGTCAAGTGTGCCATGTAATATTGGACTTTAATCTCTCATAACTGAGGGTCATACGGGCCAAGTAATATTTGACTTTAATCTCCCATAATCGAGGGTCAGACAGGCTAAGTAATATCGAGCTTTAATCCCCCATAATTAAGGGTCGGGTGGGCAAAATAATATTGAACTTTAATATCCCATAACTGAGGGTCAGGTGGGTTAAGTAATATTGGACTTTAATCTCCCATAACTGAGGGCCAGACGGGCCTAGTAATGTAGGAATTTAATATTCCATAATTGAGGGTTAGGCGTGCCAAGTAATATTGGACTTTAATCTCCTACAAATGAGGGTTAAACGGGCCTAGTAATATAGGACTTTAATCTTCCATAATCGAGGGTCACGAAACTCAATTAATATTGGACTTTAATTTACCATAATTGAGGGTCATACAAGCCTAGTAATGTAGGACTTTAATCTCCCATGATGGAGGGTCAGGTGGGCATAGTAATGTAGGTATTTTAATTTCTCGTAAAGAGTTTATATATTTTTATTACTTGATAACTTCTCGTCATTCACGTTAAAGTTCAGCAGTCAGCTGCTCATGAGCCGGAGATCGAAGGTGTTGTACATGTGGTTGCACAAGCAAGGACCATAGCTGAGTTGGATGAAATAAGCGAGGCTCACATTTTACAAACACGACCGTTGGCCCCAATTGTTGGTGAAGTGCCCCAAACAGTTTTTTAGGGCTACAGGAGGGTGATAGTACTTCACACACCTGACGTCCCTCTGCCAGTGATAGTGTTTTCAGTGTGTATCCTCCTGAGGGATCTCCTGAGTCAATTGTGAGACAAACCTTTCATGCACTACACCAAATCTGCCGAATTGTCAAGGTCATTGACCTTGACAAATCCAACTTGTCAAGGTCAATGACCATGACATTTCGAGGCGAGACAACTTTTTTTGTCACGGTCGTATCACGGTCATTGACCTTGACACAAAACTCGCATTTTGTGTCACGGTCGTGTCGCGGTCAATGACCGTGACACGTTTTTCACGGTTTATAACCGTGACAAAGTTGTGACACTTTTTAAAAAAATTATCACGGCCATTGACCGTGACAATTCTGGGGAGAATTTAAAAAAAATCTGCTGGGCAGTATGGCCACTGCCACTGCCCAGCAGTATATTTGTACCTATTATAGCAACGTTGTACCTGTTCCAAATATCATATATCCAAACAAACTAAAGATAATGCAAATATATATTCAAAATAGAAACTATTTAAGAAGAAACAACATCACCATCAATTATCTCAAATCTACAAACTATTTGCATGGAAAAGAGATTTTGTATCGCGACGCTCAGGGACACCTCCTTATCCTTCCCTTCTCGTCCGAATAGCCGCATAAGTATAGAGCATATGTGTCCTACCCTTAGGGACACTCCCTGTCCCCTAAATTAAAATAAAGTAAAATTAGTATCCGCCACTCAAATATAGATAAATATAAATCGTAATTGAAATCGAAATCGAAATTGACATATAAATATAAATACATTACCTGTAGTGTCACTCAAACAGCTAACTTGAGCTCATATGGCACTTCCTTCCAACTAATGTACCCCGGGCAATCGTGTCAAATATAATTCTCTCCATATCTAAACACTAAGAATCCTATGGAGTTATGCGTTGCAAATTCCTTCCAACCGTTGTGTAGCCAAAAATCAGCAGTTGAAGTTGTCAATTCCACCTTTCAATGGTCTCCCATGTTTTGCTAGAAGTTCCAAGTGGTGGGGTATGGAAAGTGGAATTGACAACTTCAACTGGTGATGTTTGGCTACATAACGGTTGGGAGGAATATGCAGAGCATCGCTCCATAGGATTATGGAATTTCTTAGTGTTCGGATAGACGAAGAGATTAAGTCTCCTCTCCACAAATAGGACACCCCAAATAACTATGTACTAATCACCTATTAAAGGTAAGAAGCGTATATTCATGGATTAGTATAAACAAAACTTAGATGTAGTTGGAATATTTATGTATTAATCTCCTCTCCACACACGCACACTACACAAGAGTGAAAATGATAAAGTGCAGATCAATTAAAAGCATTAAAAATGGATGTTTCGGTACAAATTGAAATATTTATTACAAATTGAAAAATTGTTTCATTTTCGGGTTATCATAAAAAATGGATTGATATTCGGTAGGAGCAGCCAAGTCATCCACACTACTATTTAGACACCTTGGCGCGTGTTGGACGATTTACCACGGCTCGTTGTTGATATACTCCGAGTAAAACACTTGCTTAACCTTTTGAAATGCAAAAATAAATGGCTCATCGCTCACGTGGTCGTTGCTCTTCAACTTGGACAAGTCAACCATGATCAAATTGGTGACAGGATCAACTTTACAAGCATTTTTATCCTCAACTCTTACCCATTCACAGTAAAATACAACCTCTTTGAAGCTTATATAATCCAATTCAAATATATTTTGTATTACACCATAGTAAGTCATTTCAACTTCAACGAGGTTTTTATCTTTTGCGCTCGCTCGAAAGAAAGTAAGCGCCGAAAATGTAACTGTTCAATCGATACTTTTTGTACTCTTGTGCCACGAACAAGGGTCCAGTGGCTAGACGAGCAAGCCTTGATGTCGCATCACCCATCTTTAGGAGCTGAGAATATAGATAAATTAATTATATTAGTCGTAAAATTTGAGTGTAATGTAACGTTATATAACGACTGTTTTCATTATAATTACCTCTTGTGTCAACCATAGACTAAATTCGCTGTCTGATTGTACCATTGTTTTTCGTCTTTTATTGTTCTCACAGGCTTCATATTTACTGCATATTATAAAATTAATCATGTATAAAATAATCTAAAATAATGTTAAACATTATAATATTCGAAACTTACTTTTTCCATTCTTCGACATCTTCATGTGTGTCAAATAGATAACGAGCTACTTGTTCATGTTGCAAACTCGTTAATTTCACTCGTTTTCCCATCACGTTACCACCATCATCGAGGAATTCATCAGTGTCATCAACGCTGGCCGAGTCAGGCATATATTCCCGAGTATATATTGATGACTCCACGGTGATGTATTCCTTTGTAATTGATCCTGCAATATATCGCGTATTCTTGATGTAATCTTTAAAAACTTTCATCAATCTTTCAAACGGATACATCCACCGATATCTAACTGGACCACAAAGAAGTGCCTCGTCGCATAGGTGTACCAAACAAATGAACACTTATGTCAAAGAATGCTGGGGAAAAGTACTTCTCCAATATACAAATCGCTTCGTTCACAGCCAATTTTGCGGCAACTATGTGTTCTCGATTCACTACCTTCTCACACAAGAGGGAGAAGGTAATACTAATTTTCATAATAGCCCTACGCAAATCCTTGTGCTTGGAGAAACAGTGCTTAAACAATAGAGGAACCAATTGCATGATCACATGCCAATCGTGGGACTTACACTTATGTAAATCATGAGTAGCATAATTCACAATCCTTTGCAAGTTGGACGAAAAAGTAGATGGGCCCTTCAAATTATATATTGTGTCTAGAAGCACCTTCCCTTCCCCACTCGTCAATGTAAACGCACTAGGGGGAATTATTGTCCTTCCCTTACTATCTTCTTTCAACCATAGTTGTGGCTTAAGTTTTAACGTTTTAAGGTCTTTTCGTGCATTTTCTCCATCCTTCGAATGACTCCCCCCCAAGGAAAGTACCCACAATATGTTCAACGAAGTTCTTCTCTGCATGCATCACATCCAATACATGGCGCACCGGGTTTTTCTTCCAATAAGGCAAGTCAAATAAAATTGACCTCCGAGACCATGCCTTTCTTATCTCAGTTTCATTCCCAGTTGGGGTGTTCTTATGCTTGACATTCTTAAATTTGGGATTCTTACCTAGCATATTTGGGCCACATTCAGAAGATTTACTTTCAATTTCTGAACCCGAAAGTTGTCTCAGCGGTAGCCTATGTTCAACTCCGCCCAATAAAAAATTGGAACCTTTCTCAAATCTGAAACTATGAGCTGGGGGTAAAAACCTCCTGTAGAAATGGTATACATTTTTTAAGCTAGAGGATAGACGAAGAGATTCAGTCTCCTCTCCACAAATAGGACACCCCAAATAACCATGTACTACACATCCGGATAATATCCCACAAGTTGGAAAATCATGAATTGCCCACATCAACATAGCTTTCAGCGTAAACTCTTCTTTTCTAAAAGAGTTAAATGATTGCACACCCTCTTCCCACATCTCACAGCCAGAGTATAACGGTTGGGTCGCCTTAAATTTTAAACTTTGGTAGTCATCGTCAAGTCATTCTCCTCAGCTTCATAAACTCCGTACGCATCATCAACTAAATCCTCTAACATATTATGATCTACCTCGTCCCCTTCTACATCTATTCTACTTGTTAAAGGTTGTTGTGAAGGTTGGTCGGGGACAAAAAGGAACTTTCAATTCACTGTGAAAACTCCAAAATCGATAACTATCTTGCATACCCGATCTTAACAAATGTAGTTCAACTGTTTTCCACTCAAACACCTTACCATTCTTACACCTAGCACACGGACACGAAAACTCTTAATCATTACGACATCTCTTTGCATATTTCACAAATTCGTTAGCACCTCTGCTAAACACATCCCCCATTCTATTAGTCTCACCCATACACTCTTTGTATTTCCGATATCTCATCACAGCTACCACAACTAAACACCTATTAAAGTTAAACAAAACTTAGATTTATAGTATTTTTTATTTAATTATCCCATCATTTAATTATCCTATTAAAGGGTAAGTGGTCCTATCCCATTCAAGACTGCATTTTTCTGTAATATACTTAACAGCTCATGCACATTGTTACGATTTGAAAAAAATTCGACAGCATATCCCCTTAGTTCTCCAAGTACACGACATAGATTGGCAGGTGTGAGTGTTATTTCAATTGGTCAATTGAAATAGCAGTCACACTTGTCAATCTAGTATGTACCCAGAGAACATTAAGATACGACTGCAGAACTTCCTCCAAAAGTAACAACTTTAAGCCAATAAGAATATTATACAGAAATTATACAGAAATTATACAGTCTCAAACTGTCCAAACGGGACAATTCGAGAGATCTCATTACAGGGGTAATGACTCTCGAACGGGTCTAAGGGCTATTGAATGCGTACGCATAAGAACTAGAAGGCTAGTATCTATGCGCACTATATTTAATTTCAAGTATGTTTCATATAATTGGTTAATTCAAATACAAAAATAAATTCATGGGTTAATTCAAATACAAAAATAAATTCATGGATTAATTCAAATATACACACACACACACACACACACACACACACCCACCTCCCTCCACACCCCCCACTCACCACATACACACACACACACACCTCCCTCCACACCCCCCACTCACCACATACACACACACACACAATAGCCCCCACCCACCACACACACACACACACAATAGTTACTATCTATTTAAAATAATCTCAATGTTAATTTCATGTATTGAATTTCTACTATTGTTTTGTGCTTTTTATAAATCATATTCAATGTTAGATATGTGTTTTGTTAAGATATCTAAGCTGTTCTATAGAATTATTTTTTGTATCTTGAAGTTTAAGTTCTAAAATAATCAACCTAAAGTTGTGGTTCATAAAGTATTATCACAAATATAAACTAAGAGTGATAAAATAACTTTGAGGCATATAAATTAATTGTGACAAAGTAACATTATGCACCAGAACCTAAAATTTAAAAAAAGTGTTTTTATTTAAACCCCACTTTTCTTTCTATAACTCCTATTTTATTAAACTTTAAATATAATTAAGGGTGTATAGAAAGAAAAGTTAAATAGGAATAAAAACAATATTTTTAAAATATGAAGGGCTCACCAATTTGATCAAATTTTTCAACAACATAGACTAAATGATATTTTATTTTTCATGCTTTTAGCAATTTCGGATGCCATTTTAACCCTTATTGTAGTTTTTTGTTGTAATGTCATTTAAAAAAAATCATTTAGGTATGTAAATATATTGTAATAGATCTTGCCTTCCACAAAATGATATTTTATGGTAAAATTTTATTTGATGGATATAAAGTCATGTGATACCTATAAGTGTTATTTTGCATCTAATAAAAAAAAAACTCCATATATGGTTTGTTTCTCCATTAGTATAAGTATATAGCGATTATTTCACACTTAAATCACATATTAAGCCAGCCTTCATTTTTTTTATGAAATTTGTAGAAAATTACTTATTTATTTTGAATGAAAATAAATTGTTATCCAATATTTTTGGATATTATTTATAATTATGAAAATCATACACAAATTAATGTTGTATCAAAATAATATTACATTTTTAACCCCCTACCCCCACCCTACCCCACCCCCTACCCTCACTCTGTCCCCACCCTACCCCCACCCTGCCCCACCCCCTACCCCCGCACACACACACACATATATACACACATACACACATATATATACACACAAACATACATATAAATGGAAGAGAGAGAGAGAGAGAGAGAGAGAGAGAGAGAGAGCAGCGTCGAGAGAGAGAGAGGGAGGGAACGGAGGGAGAGAAAAAAGAAGGGGGAAAGGGTTTTTGCTGCAAACATTCTCACGGTCATGTCAAGGTCATTGACCGTGACAATTCTTTGTCACGGTCGTGTCAAGGTCAATGACCGTGACACAAAATGCGTGTTTTTTGTCACGGTCAATGACCTTGACAAGGGTGACCGGCTGAAAGGTGACAATTTTGTCATTTTGGTGTAGTGATGATTTCCCCCATAATCTGACTGATGTTCCTCTTAAGTTGATAGAGAAGCTCCTAGATCTATTTCCATCTACTTTTGTCCGTCATAGCATCTAACCACTACCTGTTATGATGACTTGTAGATTATATGGTCTTGCAACTATTTTAGGTGAGGTCCTCAACACCCCTCTGGAATACTTAATTTCTAATGCTATTAAGGTTTTGTTAGGGAAGGTCAATCTCCTTATTAGAGATGGGTTTTTGTGGTCTTGGTTGGTCAAGATCTTGCGTGACTTTAAGAAAGATGATTTACATGCTCTTTATGTTCGGTTGTAAGCCTCTCATCATTAATAGGTGGTCATCTATAAGGAGTTAGTGAGTTCGGAAGTCAAATTAGTTAGGTCTGAGTAAGAGGTCGAGCTTGCTCGTGAGGCCACTATCAAAGAGGAAGCCAAGTTAGATGACGTTTAGCAAAGAATAGAGTGCCATCAGATCTGGCTATTTTGGCTGTCGACCAGAGTAATCTCAAGAATATTCTTCCCTAGCATCATTACTATCTTCTTGGCTCAGCCAACTTGTGGTTCATGATGGATGCTTCAACCATATAGATGCTTTTCCTAATTTCCCATCTTTTGTGTTTTTAATTCCTTGGAACTTTTGTTGAATATAACTCAGTAATTCTATCCTTTTTGAATATATATGTTTATTTGCATTTGGTTCCGCTCCTTTTTCTGTTTTTGACTAAATGTTGAATGAGATAGGACATCCACACAATATACATTATATTATTCATGAAGAGAAGAAATTAGACCATAGTTTTCTAAATAAAGATGTCTTTATACTTCCATCTAAAAATAGGTAACCCAGCATTATGGGGAACATTCTCCCGCACAAGTACCAACAAAATGTAACCAAAGTACTTTTAAACGTATTTGTTGTTTAATTTTAAAGTGACATCATCCTCCACCTTTGATACTTCTCATTAGCCTGAATCATTAGTTGTTCAAACAATATAGGGACCTTCCCGCTTTGCTTCAAACTTAGGTAATAAAAGTCCCCTGATGTGCCTTATGCAGGCTTTTAAAACTAAGTCCCCTTCTTTGAACTTCATTAGCCTCACAAGCTGGTTGTAGGATCTGGACAACTATTTTTTATACATTTCCATGTGCCTCACTAAATTGTCTCTATGTTCTTCCAGTGCCTCGAGTTGTACATGACGGCTGTGGGGAAGCATGACACTTTCTAAACTATATCGAGCAGAGGGTACTTCTAGTTCTACTAGTAAAACAACTTCAACACCAAAAACTAAAGAGAAAGGTGTATACCCCGTGGGCTTTCTCCTAGTTGTTCTGTATGCCCATAAAACCTCAGGTATCTTGTTATCCCATGTTCATAGGAAATATTCTAGAATTTTGAACAAGATATTTCCCAAAGTCTTGTTGGTAGCTTCTGCCTGCCCATTGCACTTTGGGTATGCTATAGTTTACTTATGGTGGATGATGGAATATTTATATGTGAGCAAACTTACTTCGTTGTTTACAGAAAGAGTACCGTTATCCGAGAGGAAAGCCTTCGGGATACCAAAATGACAAATGATGTACTCCTTCATGAATCGAGCAGCGACCCCTGTTGTGGCTCTTTTTAGTGATATGGCCTCTTCCCACTTGGTAAAAACACTTAGTGGCAATGAGTATCCAAATCTTTCCTTACGAGGATGGGTTTGTTGCCCCTACTAGGTCAAATGCCCATGTGTGGAATGGGAAAGGGGTGGAGAGATAATGCAAATCCATCGAAGGAATATGAATCATATTCCCACATAGCTGGCAAGCCTTGCACTCGTGAACAAGCTCTACATAATCATTTTCCATCACAGACCAATAATATCCCAAAGTCATGAGTTTATCATAAAGTTTGACTCTTCCAATGTGACCTAGCTCGTGGGCTTGCTTTAGTATTTCCCCGACTTATTCCCCCCAGATGCACCTTGGAGGCTTGTCATTATAACCTCTTCAGTACAACTGCCCATCTTGGACGTAATATCTAGGTACTCGTCTTTTTAGTTTTATAGTATTATTGATAAGAGATTTTTGCGTATGGTCGTTTTCTTCAAAATACAATCTCAAAATTCCCTTGAGTACCTACAAAACTTATCTAAAATAACTCGCATTGCGGTAAGTATGGGTATCAATCCAACATTCAAGGTGAAACAACTAATGTGAATACTTGCAATTTCAATTTTTTTTCTTAAAATCTTTTTTTTATTTAAAACAACTTCAAAGGAAAATTAACTAATAAATGCTTAAATTATGAAATGACTAAAGAACGAAAAATAATGTGCATCTGAGTGCGATAAATGTGAGAAGGTCAAGAGATGGGATTACACCGCATTATCAATTATTTTAATTTCTCAATTTATTAATTTGAAATATTTTGAGATAATATTAAATCGATAATCCAACTCTCGTTACAATGATAAATTTAATAATATCTTTTTCGAAAAACTAATTTAAAAATGTCATATAATGAAAAATTAAGAACTATACTGTGTTCAACAAAATTACTCGCTTGGATCAATTTAACAAAAACAGTATGAATTCTCAAATTTCATCACATAATTAATATTCAAATTTCGAAAAAATCTGTCTCTAGTTCGATCCCTAAATTCAAACATTAATTTGTAAAATCAATTTACTATCTCTCGATACATAAATTAATTTGTGACAAGTCTAAATTAATGAACCCATTTAATTAAATTAATATCCTATCCAGTGCATCCCACCCATTGAACAGGGTGACTAGCCAAGCATAATGAAATAATTAATCACTGTTACAAACATGGAACAACAAATTAAAGAGTAGAGCAAGAAATACAATACACAAAAGTCTCCCTTTCAATTGATTCCTTAAATTACGTTCATGCACGTGTGTCCCAACGTTTTCACTAATCCAACACTTGATTACATAAAAAAAAACTAAAAATTATTCTAAAGCTAAACTAATTTTTTTTGAATTTTTTTTCATGACCCTAAACTATACATAATATACACGCTTTCTCTCTCTCTATGCGTCTCCTGTCTCTGTGTGTATCTGATGAGTCCTTTTTTAAAGTGATTTTCCATTACTTTTTTAAAGTCCCACGCTTTCTTTTGTTTGGTTGGAAGAGATTTTTTTGGGATATAGTTTGGCCAAGCCAATGGATTTTAAAAAAAAAAGACATGTGGCCTTTTGTTGGTCTTGTTTGCATTTGGCTTTGGTTTTAATAGGTGAGAAATCTATTAAGTCTTGGGAATGGGTTGGTTTGGTTGAATTCGGGTTGGGTTCAAATTGTGTTAGAGGTTCAATTTTGTGGGTTTTCGAGTTTGCAGGACGGGTTGGAAAGTGTTCAGGTCGAGGTCGCCGGCGTGGGCTTGCTGGTTGGAGATGGCGGGTTGGGCAGATATGGTGGTTTTGGTTTGATGATTAATGGTTGTGAAGAGTGGTGTTAGGGGAAATGGGTTTAACATGGATGTTGGGTTAAAGGTGGTGATGGTGGTTGTTAATGGTGTGAGATGAGAGAGAAAGTGGGTTTGATTGGGGGAAGAAGATGATGTGGGAGGGGTTTGTGTGTGTGGGTGTATGGGAAGGTGGGTGTCGTTGAGGAGTAGTTTAGGTGTGGTGTGTGTAGGGTAAGTTAGTGTGAGTGTGTGAGTGTGTGTTTGCACCTAAAAAAAAGAAGCAAAAATTAAAATTATCTAAACTAAAAAAATAAAAAATAAAATGAAAACTAAATAATAAAATGCAAAATCCTAATTAAAAAAAAATCAAACTAAAAAGAAAATAAAAGTAAAAATAATAGAACCTATTAAACTAAAAAGACAAAAAATAAAAATACAAATCTATTAAAACTAAAAAATATAATCCTAATGAAATAAAACTAGAGAAAGATAAAATCTAGTAAAAGTAGAAAATAAATTCCTAAAAACTAATCCTAATAAAATAAAATAAAGATTAAAAATAAAAAATAAATAAAAATCAAAATAAAATACACTAATAAAAAGGAAATGTAAAATTTGAAAACAAAACCTAGAAAAATCTAAATAAAACTAAAATAAATCCTAAAAATTAAAGCGACTCAAATTGAAATAAAAAAATTATAATAAAGGTACAAAATCAACACACACATGCTCAGGTGATGGTTTGGGCTCGGTGTAGGCTTAGGTTTGGTCTGGAGATAGGTTTTGGGACATCGAAACTCATCTGGGCAAGCTCAACGGGACTTCTGACTTCACGGATGCTTTAAATTTCTTCATTTAATGCTTTTGACTGCTATTGAGTCGCAATTGACTTTATTTAACATTATTTGATATTGCGACTGTTGATTGACCTCAAAATAATAAAATACAACATAAGAACAATTTTAATGAAAACGAGTGACTAAAATGCTTCTACTCGGGGTATAAAATAGACACTTTTGGGTGCTTATCACTCCCCCCCCCCCCCCCCCCTCCCCAAATAGAACATTGTTAGTCCTTGAGAAAAAATAGAGAGAAAACAAAGGTAAGTATCCAAAAGTGTGCCACTTTCGCAAGCACTGGCGATCACTTAGCATGTGCAACAAGCCGTTAAACCTATAGGTTGCCCTACAGGACGAGTGGTGTCTCGTGAGGGTTTTCAGTGAATATACCCTTAAAATTCAAAACTTATTTAAATGCAGTTTCTTATTTTTTACAATGAAAAGCTATACAACCCAACTTAAAAGGACGTCAAGGAACACCGTATTCAACTATTAAAATGAGATATGAATTTATTAATACCAAAACGCATAATCCTTCCTAAAACTCAGCATGTGTTAATGTGAAACAATCTTAAGTATCATTAGAGTAATTCCTAAATCGCCTTTATAGAATCAACGTTTTGACTTCAATTCTCACAGGATATTTCTCTCTGAATCGAACTCTCTGAGAATTGGGTAAGTGTATCTATATAGTGTGTGAGGATGTGAGTAAATGTAAGCAAGTTCAAACGTCTCACACACTTTATAGAAAATGATGGATACATGAAAGAAAATCTGATCTCATGAACGAATGCTAACCACTATGTCGAGAATGTCGAGTTATTCACCATATGGACTTCTCGTTTAATCGAATACTTTACCAAGGGTGAAAAATGTGATGTATGTATGGGAGAATCGGAAAATGACATCACAAAGATATGCTGGTAAGGTTTTTGAGAAAAGTGTGACTAAATAATGTCTTCCTTCTACAAATTTTTGATCGCATGCTTTCTTTTTCTTCGTTTATATTTTTTTCTTTGCTTTATTTTTTTATTTTTTTTATTGCGATCATTTTTCTTTTCATAACACAAATGAAGACAATTTACATGGAAATTTTCAAACACTCTTTTTTTCTCAAAAATTATGGCAATGATGGGAATTGATGTGTGGATGGTATCTGGGACATATATGGGTAAGGAAAACATGGGATGATAATAGGTGGAGTGAAGGGTAAAATTGGTAAGTGTATGGAAAATTCGATTTAGTGCTCGGGAAAAACTACAAGACATATGTTTCTTACAACTCGAAAGTAATGCCATTCTCAGTGATTAAGCCAAATTTAAAAAATAATGAGATCATACAATGACTAAATGTGGTACCCAAAGAAAGTTAAGTTAACTTGTGACTCGGAGATACGTAAAAAAAAAAGTTGAATAACTCAAATCTCAAGGGTTTAAGTCGCTACTAGTGATCTTTTAAGGCTTTCTTAAGAATATAATTACTCTTCAGCTTTTGATTGTAAATGTGATAATGCAAATTTGCTTAGTTTAGGAATTCATAGTGCCAATATGCTTAAATAGGTAATAATTAATTTATTATAAAAAACGAAAGTTTAGGTCAAACATGGGTATTCTAAGACTTCTAAAAGAGAGATGATAGAAAATTCATGTCATAAAAATTTATTTGTAACTTCATAAAAAGTTTAAAATCCCTGATTTCTGAATTTTTTCAAAATAGGTACGATTTTGATAAATTTACCACCCCCAAATAAAATAGAACGTCGTCCTCGATGTTTAAAACCATTTATAAAAATAAAAAGCACAAGGGAGGAAAGATATTACCATAATGAATCGCAAATGAAAATGTACTACATGGTGGAGTAGAGATAGAACCTGAAGAACAAATGCGATACAAATATATGTGCAAGTCTATAAAATATGTGAAAAGCATTGGGTGGTGTGAAACACCACCCCCAAACAGGGTAAGGCTTGTACTTAGAAACAATGAACGACGGACTACCTCCCGGTAGCGCTAAGTTTAACATCGTCAGCCAGATCAATCGATTCTCACCCTAAAGATAAGATCTACGAAAGTGCGGGGCGACAGAAAAATTGGGTGACGAGAATCACCCCTAAATAAGACTGAAGTGTCAGTCTTGCTGGATAAAGGGTAAAAATGGTCAATGAACTTGTATGGAAAAGTGCATCACACGATGAAAAGCATCGGTGGACCATGGGTGGGTGGGTATCAGGGTAAGCCAAAGATGGGCAAGGGTGAGGGTGAACAGGCACCGATCACGGGCCTTATTAAGCCTAAAGGTGAGTGAAACAAGGGCCATGTAGGCATGATGCTCAAATTGTATAGGGAGGCAAAATGGTTTGAAAAGTGGAATGGAGTGGGGATCATATAAATCACACGATCGTGATATAAAAGGATGGTGATAATGGTCGCGTTGTGACACACCAGGGAGAGGTAGCTAGAAAAAATCAACATCGCGAGGAAGTGGTGTGCATAGAGTAACAAGCTCGTTGTCACGTATGGGGAGAGTAGCAAAAATACTCTCACACATGGTGGGGTCGATTAAAAGTTCACAAATGGGATCATAGAGCACTAGGGTGGAGGGTGGGTGAAGGTGAGGACCTAAATTCTTAGATGTGAATAGGGAATGTATAATAGCAAGGTCCGAATCAAGTGGTGGGTTAGTAGGGATATTATTTGGGTCAGGTAGTGGTTGAAGTGGAGGAATATGATCTAACTCGAGAGTAGGAGAGACACACTCCCCACGAGGCTCGGAATGATCATCCGGAGCACTCGTAGGAGGAGGTGTAAAAAGGAACGAGGGAGTGATCAACTTAGCTACCCAAAAGTCACCATCCAAAATGGTGGAAAAATTGAACGAGGCATCCAAATCCGAAAAAGATAAGTCAACATGAATATATGACTCAACGGGAGCCAAACATGGTGGAACAGGATCTATATCCATAGAGGTAGACACCATCTCGGAATCAATCGCAAGATAGTGGGATGCAATCGCAGTCGGAGCTAACTTATACATAAATGGTTCCTCGAAAACACAGGAAATGATCAAAAGGTGTAGACTCAAGCATAAATAGGGATTATGTGTAAGGAGAAAGGATAACCTCAATGGTGGGTTCGAAAGGATAGGGACGCGTGGGATCAGTCACATAATCAATGGATATGTCAACACAATTGTCAACTTGGGACCCAAACCACGGGGTGATCTCAACTTCAAGATTCTCAGGATGATAGGGTTGGTCACTCTCAAAATCAGTGGCACAAGATGACACATCATCGTTCCACACGGGGGCAACAATGGGTTGGCTTAGGGTGAAATCCGACTCATTCGCACACTCAAATGCAGTAAACTGCTATTCAAGTCATTGAAGGGCTTAATTTTAAGATTGATGAGTGTGCACGGACTTTTGTAAAAGGTTCTCAAGAGCGGATGTGCAAAGTGGTGGTGAAGTGGTAGTGGGTGGCGGTGGTGGTTGAGGTGAACACAACTCGCTAGAAACACTAGGATGTGGAGAATACTCATATGAAGTGGGGTCAAGTTGGTCATAAACGGGAAAAGCATGTCCGTGAGAGACAAAAGGTTGATCAACACGAGGAGCATGGTAAGGGACTGATAGGTATGAAGTGCACGAGGTGGTGATGACGACTGTTGGAAACCGCAAGGATCCACAACATGGTGTTGGGATTCATATTGCATGGAAGGGTGATCAGGACGCCATGAATAGCTTGGGTATTCATACCCCTCGACATTAGATATGTCGTGATAGTATGCCGAGAGTGGATCCAAAATAGTGTCATAGGGATACACATGTTCCATGGTGGGTTCAGGTGGAGAGAAAAAAAATGGACACTCGTGGGACAAGTGATCGATAAGAAAGCAGTGTGTGCTCGGTGAAGTATGGGATGTGTTGACACTCATCACCGGAGGCGGTGGAGTAGGATATGTGGGTGTGGATGACATACGAGTATCAAGGGTGTGCATTTGAGAGTTATAGTCGTGAATTAATGAATAGAGGTTCAAATTGGGCTTAACATCAAATAATGGGAAATGGCCAAGGTACTCCCGTAAAGGACGTTCTTCGGCCATGAAGAGAGAAATATTTTTGGGTTTTTAAATATTTTTCAAAAGAAAAGAAAATATTTTTGTGGTTTTTGAAAATAAGAAAGGGAAAATATTTTTGGTCTTTTAAATATGAAAAAAAATCTTTTTGGGATTTTTCAAAAAAGTGGAGAAAATGGACTCGTGATTTGGACAAACGAACTAAAATTGACTACCGAAAGAATTGAATTGGACACATACGAGTAAAGGAAAAATCCTAATGAGCACGTAGCCAACTATTATCTTTAAAATTAGTGAAAGGGTTAGTCAAATTTTAATTAAATACGCAGGCGACAAAAATCCCAGAATTTATCTTTGTGATCACCTGTTGCAAAAATGTGAGACTACCGGGCTAGCCAGTTGATTGATTTTAAATTTAATGATAGCTAGAGTAGCACACAATGGATAAGCGAGTGAGTCGGGTGATGAAATCCCTTCTCGTTTCAATGACCGGGTCTAGGTCTTAGGTAAATTAATTCATCAAACCATTCAATTTAAGTGTGATGCAAAAATTAAAAGCACAGAGGAGAAAATAAGAACACAAAAATTGAACTCGCTGACAGGAGATTCGCAAGGGATAAAGAAATGTACCTCCTACGGTTTTACACACGTGGGGTGAAGACCTAGTTGAGTAGACCAGGGGGAGATCTCACCTATCTCAGTCGTCCCCGGGAGTCCTACCGACCCAAAGTAGAGAGGCTTCAAAATCCTCGCCTTTCGACACCATCTCTCTACCTTGTTCAGTTTCATTTTTCGCTTTTTGATTTTTATGAATAATTATTACAAATAAATCGGTGTCAAAATGCACCAAAATAAATACAAAGCTTTAAGAATCCTATACTACCAGTCTAAGGAGGAGGGAGGAGGAATAACAATTACATCTAAAAAACATAAAAATTACAAGTCTTCAATTTCTCTCCATGTCAAGAAAGCGGCAACGAATAAGAGCTTTTCGTGTATCGTTGTTGTCTTCAAAAGACAATCTCAAAATTCCCTTGAGTACCTATAAAACTTGTCTAAAACATCCGTATTGCAGTAAGTACAAGTATCAATCCAACTTCTAAGGTGAAACAATGAATGTGAATACTTGCAATTTCAATTTTTTTATTAAAGTCTTTTTTATTTAAAAGAACTTCAAGGGAAAATTAACTAATAAATGCTAAAATTATGAAATGACTAAAGAACAAAAAATAATGTGCAACCGAGTGTGATAAATGTGAGAATGTCAAGAGATGGGATTACAGCGCATTATCAATAATTTTAATTTCTCAATTTATTAATTTGAAATATTTTGAGATAATATTAAGTCGATAATTGAACTCTCATTACAATGATAAATTTAATAATATCTTTTTCAGAAAACTAATTCAAAAATGTCACATAATGAAAAATTAAGAACTATACTGTGTTCAACAAAATTACCCGTTAGGATTAATTTAACAAAAACAATACGAATTCTCAAATTTCAACACCGGAATTAATATTCAAATTTTGGAAAAACCTATATCTAGTTCGATCCCTAAATTCAAACATTAATTTGTAAAATCAATTTACTATCTCTCGATACATAAATTAATTTGTGGCAAGTCTAAATTAATGAACCTAGAAATATTAAATTAATGAAACTATTTAATTAAATTAATATCCTACGCAGTGCATCCCACCCCTTGAATAGGGTGACTAGCCAAGCATAATGAAATAATTAATCACAGTCACAAACATGGAACAACAAATTAAAGAGTAGAGCAAGAAATACAATACACAAAAGTCTCCCTTTGAATTGATTCATTGAATCGCATTCATGGACGTGTGTCCCAATGTTTTCACAAATCCAGCACTTGATTACATAAAAAAATAAAAAATAAACCTAAAAATTATTCTAAAGCTAAACTATTTTTATTTTGTACTTTTCTGAAAAAAATTTCATGACCCTGAACTGTACATAATATACACACTTTCTCTCTCTCTCTCTCTCTCTCTCTCTCTCTTTCTCTCTTTATGCGTCTCCTCTCTCTGTGTGTATCTGATGAGTCCTTTTTTAAAGTGATTTGCCATCCCTTTTTTAAAGTCCCATGATTTCTTTTGTTTGGTTGGAATAGATTTTTTTGGGATATAGTTTGGCGAAGTCAAGGGATTTTCTTTTTAAAAAGACATGTGGCCTTTTATTGGTCTTGTTTGAATTTGGCTTTGGTTTTAATAGGTGAGAAATTGATTAAGGCTTGGGAATGGGTTGGTTTGGGTGAATTCAGGTTGGGTTCAAATCGGGTTAGAGGTTCGGTTTTGTGGGTTTTCGGGTTTGCAGGACGGGTTGGAAAGTGTTCGGGTCGAGTTCGCCGACGTGGGCTTGCTGGCCGGAGATGGCGGGTTGGGCGGATATGGTGGTTTGGGTTTGATGATTAATGGTTGTGAGGAGTGGTGTTGGGGGAAATGGGTTTAACATGGATGTTGGGCTAAAGGTGGTGATGGTGGTTGTTAATGGTGTGAGATGAGAGAGAAAGTGGGTTTGATGGTGGTGAAGAAGATGATGTGGGAGGGGTTTGTGTGTGTAGGTGTATGGGAAGGTGGGTGTGGGTGAGGAGTAGTTTAGGTGTGGTGTGTGTAGGATAAGTTAGTGTGTGAGTGTGTTTGTACCTAAAAAAAGAAGTAAAAATTAAAATTATCTAAACTAAAAAAAATAAAAAAATAAAAAAACAATTAAATGTAAAATCCTAATTAAAAAAATCAAAATAAAAATAAAAATAATAGAACCTATTAAACTAAAAAGACTCTAAATAAAAAAATAAAAATAAAAATACAAATCTATTAAAACTAAAAAATATAATCCTAATGAAATAAACCTGAAGAAAGATAAATTCCAGTAAAACAAGAAAATAAATTCCTAAAAACTAATCCTAATAAAATAAAATCAAGATTAAAAATTAAAAATATATAAAAATCAAAATAATATACACTAATTACAAAGAAATAGAAAAATAGAAAATAAAACCTAGAAAAATCTAAATAAAACAAAAATAAATCCTAAAAATTAAAGCGGCTCAAAATAAAAATAATAAAAATAAAGGTACAAACTCAACACGCACATGCTCAAGTGATGGTTTGGGCTCGGTGTAGGCTTAGGTTTGGTTCAGGGATAGGGTTTGGGACATCGGAACTCATCTGGGCAAGCTCAACGGGACCTCTGACTTAATGCCCGCTTTGAATTTCTTCATTTAACTCTTTTGACTTCTATTGAGTCGCAATTGACTTGATTTAACATTTTTGATGCTGCGACTGTTGATTGATCTGAAAAATAATAAAATACGATATAAGACCAATTTTAATTAAAACGAGTGACTAAAATGGTTCTATTCGGGTTATAGAATAGACATTTTTGGGTGCTTATCAATTTTCCTTCTCTATCGGCATCACTCTATCCACCAGCATGTCCATGTATGGTTGCCTCCAATCTTGAGGTTAATTGATGAAGTTGCACTCTACCGCTTGGTAAAACAATCGACATTTCCCATCGCCCCTCTATATCATCGCAGTGTCCTGCCTCATCGAAGGCCAGAAGTAATCTGTTCACTGGAACCTTCTATACAAAGGGATCTCGTTGGTTTCACAACTATCTTCATGGACTTCCATCAGTATTTTCTTGGCCTCCTAGGGATCCACACATCTGGATAACAACCCCCTTTGTTTTTGCATATAAGTCTCCCTTGGCAACAAAATAATGTGCGAGGTCAACCAAACTCAGTGATTTTTCACATGTTTCTATCTTCTTCTTTATTTCCCCCTTCCAATCATTCTTATCCTCAATGGGTAGCATTTCAAGTATTGTCGAGGGAGATGTCCTCTTGATAACTTGAATCATTATTGACTCCCCATCGAATCTTGTAGGAAATATTTCAAAAGTGTCAACATGCCAGTTCATCATTTGCGAGTGGCGTTTGATCTTTACCACTTAGAATTACCCGAGCAACCTTTATATGATTGTTCGGTAGGGCGCCAAACTCATGTTCATGTGAGAAACACTTTCGTAACTTGTTTAACCACCAGGTTTGAGTCCCACTTTATTGTGAGCACCTGGATTCCCCTTCTAAGAGATTAGAGCAGTCCCAACACCAGTGCCTCATTTTCAGCTTCATTGTTCAAGCATATAAAATCTAACTTGAAGGACAATCGAATTTATTCTCCATTCTTTCTGGAAAAAAACCTGATCCAACCTTGTTTGCGTTAAAAAATCCATCAAATTCCATGCTCTATTCGTTCAAGTTGGCTATAAATAAGTTAGCCTGAAGATCATCGCCCGAAAGTTCTTTCACAGGTGGCTCGAACATCCCAAAAGGAAAAATGGCTAAGAGATCTGTATAAGCTTGACTGTTGATAGCTCGAGGAACTATGCATTTAAGGTTTTACTCTGAGAGGATTAGAAACCATCGAGATGACCTACCTATTAATACATCTCTAGTAAGAAAAAACTTTATGGGGTTGCATCTAGCTATAATGTGAATGATAATAAATAGTGCCTAAGTTTTTATGCTACCAATATAAGGGCCAAATAGTGCCTCTCGATGCTAATATATCTGGCCTACGGCGCATGTATAATCTTGCTAAGTAATAAAAAAGTTTCTATATATACCATCCATCTCTTGGGATGGCAATTCCCTAATAGAACGTTCAGTATATCTAAGATATAGGTGCAAATGAATACCTGCCTTCTCGGAGGGATCATCATTTGAGGATATGTGTTGATACCAAATTTAGTCTGCTGACATGGCTCAATTGAGTGAAGACACATGGCAATCTACGCGACAACAACAAACACTTTCGAGGAACTCACACGCTCCGAGGAACCATACTACAACGAGGAACATTACTTCCCCGAGGAACTCATACGCTCCGAGGAACAAGAACTCTCCGAGGAACTCACACGCTCCGAGGAACAAGAACTCTCCGAGAAACTCTTGAGTACCGATAAGCTCAGGCGGTTCGAGCAACTCAGGCGGTCCTAGCTGCACCTCGAACAAAGCATTAATAACAAGATAACCAACAGTTTGACTGTTCATTAAATGCTTATCATTCAGACCCATACGCTTAAAGGGCATTGAATGTATTACCCTTTCATATGTACATCATTTAATGTATTACCCTTTCACATTACAGCCTCAGGGCTATAAATACATTATACAATCCTCATCATAAGGGGACCATAATTTCTTGAGAGAACTTGTAATCGAGAATTCCCATACACTCAGCAATAACATAACAGTGGACGTAGGCCATTCTTATAAGGCTGAACCACTTTAAAAATTCTTTGTCTCATTTATTTATCTGTGATTGAATAATTAGATACGATCTAATTTTTTACATCAATAGATTGGCGCCGTCTGTGGGAAACGACTGGTAATATCATTTTAACCAAAAATAATTCATCAAAAATGGTTGATATTCCAGAATCCAGCAATCGAAACGCTGGAAACCCTCCAAATCCATCTGCTCCGCCAAACATTCCAGATCTGGCTGGAATAATAACAAATCTGGCTCAGGGTTAGACCGTCATGCAAGAAACTATGGGATAACTCATACAAACCCTCCATGGCGGTGCACCAACCCAGTCAGGACCACGCAGTATTCAAAGAAATATCCTTGCACCTTCTTCGCGTACTAGGCATACCAATTCATTTCGTAATGAGGAGTCTGAAGATTTTTCTTATCAACCTGGATGAACTTCGTCAGTGCGAGCAACAGATACTGAACAATGTATCACTCTCTCTCCATAAAGGACTAGTGCTCTAGAGAGGTTAAGCAGGGTATCACCCTTTGATCGATTAGGACTTAGAAGGAGCAGAAGTCCTCCTAAAGTCGCATCAAGAAGTTTTTGATGACCATAAGATTTAAGGGAAGGATCTGCCCAGTCGCGACCAGCTGCTTGTCGAGATAGATCCCAGGAAGCCACATCAACGCGATCAGTTGCTCGAACCAACAGGCACGAGGAAGGAAATGATGCATGGAAAGGCTCTATTCAGAGGCTGGAGGATAGATTAGGGGAAATGGATAAAGCCAAGAACCCTCTACAATGAACCTTTCTTCAAGGAACACCTTTTGTCCAGGCCATTGTAGATTTTCCAACACCATCAAAGTTCAAAGAACCTGTTGTGACTCCTAAGTATGATGGAAAGACTGACCCTGTCCTTCATATAGAACAATACCAAGCTGTAGCCGACATCTATGTTGTTCCAGATGAGATGAGATGCAGAGCATTCTCGGGAACTCTTACCGGATCTGCTCAAATATGGTATAATAATCTTCCTCGTGGTAAGATCTTAACTTTTCTTCAACTGGCTGAGTTATTCATTGGGAATTTCTATTTTGGGGAAAAGCCAGTTAAACGAGTAGCACATTTGTTAAGTGTTAGACAAAAAGATGGTGAGAGTACCAGAGATTATATAACTCATTTTAATAACGAGAAACTCGAAGTCATTGATTATGAGGAGAAGACAGCGATTATTGCCTTGATGAGTGGACTACTGCCGAACAAGTTGTACTACACTTAGGCCAAATATCCACATCGAACCATGTCAGACCTGATGGGAAAAGCGTCCAAGATTATGAATGCCGAGGAGGCTATGGCTGCGAAGAAGAATATGGTTGCCAAAAAAACCAAGGTGGAAGATGATAAAGCTAAGAAGAAAGAGCATAAGAACAATAGTAATGACAAACATTCAAAACATAGGTCGATATGGGATGTAATGAAGAAATATGACAATTATACTCCTTTGAAGAAGGACATCAACCATGTTCAAGAAGAAATCAAGAACAATGAGGAACTAAACTGGCTAGAGAAAATGAAGGCAGACCCTGACAAGAGGAATAAGGCAAAGTATTGCGAGTTTCATAAAGATCATGGTCATATGACCAAAAAATGCATAGCTCTTCAGAATGAGATTGAAGCACTCATCAGAAGAGGAAAGCTGGCAAAGTATGTTGATCGGGGAAACAAAAGAATAAACAACGACCGAACAAGAGAGAGATCTAGATCTCCTCGTCGAGCAGAGGAGAACAAGAAAATAAACCATGAAGTTGATCCAGACGACGACCCCAATCTTCCCAAGAGACCAAGGCAGCCAGAACGAGAGGTATTTTCAATAAGTTTTGGGTCATTTGATTGTAATGTTATTACAGGTGGAGATGTAGGAGGAGGAGACCTTACTGCCGAGAGAAAAGCTTACCTCTGTGAGGCTCAAGCTTGCTCGTACATTCAGTGAATAAATCTAGCTGAGGAGGATCGCCCGAGAAAGGTGAACAAAGAGAAATTAGTCATTGGTTTCTCAAAGAAAGACCTTGCAAGTGTTCTATATCCTCATGATGGCCCATTGGTGATCAAGATGAGAATAAAGGAGGTAATGATTTCAAGAGTACTGGTAGACAATGGTAGCTCGAGAGACATCATGTTCTACTCGTGCTTCAACAATTTAAATCTAAATCTGTCTCAATTGGAGCCTTATCATAGGCCCCTCCTCGGTTTTGCTGGAGATAAAGTATTTCCACTTAGGACGATCAAGTTGGATATATTCATTGGTACGTGGCCTGCTTGTCGAACAGAAAGAATATGCTTCTTCGTGATGGATAAGAATGTTCAATCATCATACAATATCATCATAGGAAGATTAGGATTGAAGAAGTTCAAGGCTGTACCATCTACAGTGCATCAGTGCCTAAAATTTCCAACAAATTTTGGAGTAGGAGTTATGAAAGGTGATCAGAAAGTAGCTCAGGAATGCTATTACTCATCCGCCGAGCAAGAGGAACTGGAGGAATTAAGGAAAAAGACTACTACCTATCAAGTGGATGAAGGTGCTGAAATTGAAACATTGGATCCTAGAGATGAGTCTCAACTCGTGAAGCGTAATTGATGTAAAAAATTAGATCGTATCTAATTATTCAATCACAGATAAATAAATGAGACAAAGAATTTTTAAAGTGGTTCAGCCTTATAAGAATGGCCTACGTCCACTGTTATGTTATTGCTGAGTGTTTGGGAATTCTCGATTACAAGTTCTCTCAAGAAATTCCGGTCCCCTTATGATGAGGATTGTACAATGTATTTATAGCCCTGAGGCTGTAATGTGAAAGGGTAATACATTAAATGATGTACATATGAAAGGGTAATACATTCAATGACCTTTAAGCGTATGCGTCCGGATGATAAGCATTTAATGAACAGTCAAACTGTTGGTTATCCTGCTATTAATGCTTTGTTCGAGGTGCAACTCGGACCGCCTGAGTTGCTCGGACCGCCTGCGCTTCTCGGTACTCAAGAGTTCCTCGGAGAGTTCTTGTTCCTCAGAGCGTGTGAGTTCCTCGGAGAGTTCTTGTTCCTCGGAGCGTATGAGTTCCTCGGGGAAGCAGTGTTCCTCGTTGTAGTATGGTTCCTCGGAGCGTGTGAGAGCGAACTACTGAAGTAGGTTTGTCATTGGAAGCCTCACTAAAACAGGAATTAACTTTCCTAAGAAGCAAAAAACAAACTTTTGCGTGGAGTCATGAGGATATGCCCGGGATAGACCCTAATTTCTTATGTCACGAGCTCAATGTGAATAAGGAGATCAAGCCAGTGAAGCAGAGAAGAAGAGTGTTCAGCCCCGAGAAGAATCAAGCTATACAGGAGGAAGTCGAGAAGCTCCAGAAAGCTTGCTTCATTGAAGATGTTAAATATCCAGACTGGTTAGACAATGTGGTGATGGTAAAGAAGAAAAACAACAAGTTGAGGATGTGTGTAGACTTCACCGACCTCAATAAAGCATGACCAAATGATCACTTTCCATTGCCCCGAATTGATCAACTGGTGGATGTTACCTCGTGACACGAGCTGCTGAGCTTCATGGATGCTTATTCTGGCTACAATCAGATTAAAATGAAACTTAAAGACCGGGAAAGTACTTCTTTCATTACCCCGGGGGAACTTATTGTTATAATGTTATGCCTTTTGGTTTGAAAAATGCAGGTGCGACATATTAGCGGCTAATGAACAAAGTCTTTGCTGAACAAATCAGTTGCAATATGGAAGTCTATGTTGACGATATGCTGACAAAGAGCAAGAAAGTTGTCGATCATCTAGTTGACTTAAGTCAGACTTTTGATCAACTGGATAAATATCAAATGAAGCTGAACCCGATGAAGTGCATATTTGGAGTACGAGAAGGCATGTTTCTCGGGTATATTGTCAATCAACGAGGCATTGAGGCAAATCCTGAAAAGATCAATGCTCTATTAGGTCTGCGATGTCTGACGACGAAGAAAGAGGTGAAAAGTCTTACAGGACGAGTAGTAGCACTCAAGAGATTTGTATCGCGAGCAACTGATCGATGTCTCCCATTCTTCAAGACACTCCGAAAGACTTTTGAGTGGAATGATGAATGTGAGAAGGCTTTTCAAGACTTGAAGAAATACTTGGGAGCACCTCCACTGCTATCCAGTCCAGTGATGGGAGAAAAATTATACTTATATCTTGTAGTGTCCGAGAATGCAGTTAGCTCGGCGTTGATCAGAGTGGAGAATGGAGTGCAAAAACCAATTTATTATACGAGTAAGGCCTTCCGAGGAGCAGAGATCAGATATCCAAGGCTGCAAAAGTTAGCACTGGCGCTGATTGAGGCGAGTAGGAGAATGAGGCCATACTTCCAGGCTCATACCATAGTAGTATATACTGATATGCCATTGAGGCAAGCCCTTCATAAACAAGAAAAATTAGGGAGATTGATGTACTGGGCAATAGAGCTCGGTGAATATGATATAGTTTATGAACCCATATCATCGCTAAAAGGGCAGGCTGTAGCAGATTTTATAGAAGAGTTCACCTATCCTGATACCCCCGAGGAGCAAAAGTTGCTCGCTAATCAACCTGTGGATGTTACAGGACCATCAAACACAAGCTCAGACCAACTCCGGTTGGTAAAAGGGCAAGTGGATATTACAGGATCATCAAATTCGAGCTCAGACCAACTCCGGTTGGTAAAAGGGCAAGAAAAGATGATCGACGAACAACAAAAAATATCAGGGGAGGATGAAAGGAAGTAATAAATATTTCACCGAGGAGCTCTGACAGATCAGATATTTGAAGACGAGTTACCTATATGAAGGCTATATGTAGATGGCTTATCTTGCACTGCAGGATGTGGCGCGGGGATAGTTTTGAGCACTCCAGATGAGATCGACATGGAATACGCCCTACGGTTCCAATTCAAAGCTTTCAATAATGAGGCTGAGTATGAGGCCATGATTACAGGTCTTAATTTGGCAAAAATTATGGAGGCGCAATAAGTTATTGTTTTTAGTGATTCTCAATTGATCGTAAACCAAATGATGGGAGTATGTGCAATCAAAGGAGAATTAATGATCAAGTATCATGAAAAGGTGATGGAGTTGGTATCACAATTTGTTGCTATTTAGCTGGTCTGAATACCAAGAATGGAGAATGCAAGAGCAGACGCCTTAGCTCGATTAGCATCAGCTACTCGTACCGAGCTACGAAGAAAAATCCCAATTGAAGTGTTGGCTGGTCGGAGTATAGATGAAGAACTGACAATGAACTTTATTACCCTTGATTTAGGACCATCTTGGATGGATCCCATCAGGGCATATATTGTAGAGGGAGAATTACCAATTGACAAGATCGCAGCCAAGAAATTAAAGTTTAAAGCTGCTCGGTATGTATTAACTAATGGTATTATGTATAGACGAGGAATTATGGCAGGTTTGCAGAGATGTGTACATCCCTCCGAGGTGAAATAACTGATTGAAGAGATCCATGAAGGGTCCTGTGGAGCCCATGTAGCAGGTCGGATGCTTTTGCAAAGGGTGATGACGCAGGGATACTACTGGCCGACGATGAGGGCTGATTGTATAGCCTATGCCAAGAAATGTGACAAGTGCCAGCGCTTTTCCTCCATCCGAAGAACTCCACAAGCATTGTTGACACCCATAACTTCCCCTTGTCCCTTTGCCATGTGGGGGATAGATTTGGTTGGGCCACTGCCAACGACCAGAGGAAGGTTCAAATACCTCGTCGTCGTAGTGGATTATTTTACTAAGTGGGTAGAAGCTGAGCCTCTCATTGATATGACATACGACAAGGTGTACAAATTTGTTTGGAAGAACATCATTTGTCGGTATGGTCTTCCTCATGCCTTCATCACAGACCATGGAACACAATTTGATAACGAGGAGTTCGCTACCTATTGTCATCAGTCAAATATTTTGAAGGTCCACTCTGCACCAGGCCATCCTCAAAGTAATGGACAAACTGAAGTGACAAACAGAACGTTGCTAAATGGATTGAAGAAAATACTGAATGATGCGAAAGAAAACTGGATCAACGAGTTACAATCAGTACTATGGGCTTACCGAACTACTCCCCGAGTAGCAACGGGAGAATCACTATATATGCTGGCGTTTGGAAGTGAAGCCGTTATACCTGCCGAGTTGGGCCTCCCAACACACAGGGTATTGAATTTCAATTCCCCTATCAGTGACTTAATGAGAAGATTGGATTTAGACATGCTGGAGGAAGTTAGAGAAGAAGCAGCCATCAGAAATGCTGCTTACCAACATCGAACAGCTTTGTTTTACAATAAGAGGGTGAAGAAGTGCGACCTGAAAGAAGGAGACTATATGATAAAGAAAGTAATTCAAAAGCACAATAAATTGGAGGCAAACTGGCATGGACCATACCGAGTTACAGAAGTTGTTCGACCAGGAACTTACCGAATAGCAACTTTAGAATGGGAGGAGTTTAAGAATGCATGGAACGCAGAGCACCTACGCAAGTATTATCAGTGATGAATAAAATGAAGATATTCTGCCGAATTCTTTCTTTTTATTGAAAGTTTTTCGGGGAATACTAGTGCTACTACTCGACAAAACTCGGCAAAGCTCAGACTACTCAAATTTTTTCTCGATTTGTGCCAACTAAGGTTGGTCGAGAAACCTATATTCCTCCGGGAAGTAAAGCTACCCATATTCCTCTGGGAAGTAAAGCTACCTATATTCCTCCGAGAAGTAAAGCTACCTATATTCCTCCGAGAAGTAAAGCTACCTATATTCCTCCAGGAAGTAAAGCTACATGTATTCCTCCGGGAAGTAAAGCTACTTGTATTCCTCCGGGAAATAAAACTTGTATTCCTCTGGGAAGTAAAACTTTTATTCCTTCGGGAAGTAAAACTATGTGCCAATTTATGTTGGTTAGGAAGTAAATATATTCTCAAAAATGCCAACTTGAGTGGGTCGGGAGGTAAAATTATTCCAAAAAGTGCCAAAGTTGCTCGTTAAGAAAAAATCTACTAACTATGGCTGGTCGGGGATAATAACCCACTAACTGTAGTTGGTCGACAAGGAAAATTTACCGACCTTGGTTGGTCGAAAACATTTTATGAAAATGAAAAAATATCCTATGGCTGGTCGGGGATAAAAACCAACTAAATGTAGTTGGTCGACAAGGAAAATTTACCGACCTTGGTTGGTCGGAAACATTTTATGAAGACGAGAAAGTGATCGAGCAACATTTTTGATATTCTTAACTTTTTAATTATTATTAAGTTGGTCGAGAAACAAAACTTCATTTTCGATAAATGACTACCACAAACTCACACTACTCGACAATAAGTTGGTCGACAAATAACACAATATTGTTATCTTTTTAACAGATACACATGCACAGATGTAAAGTATTACAAGACAATAACAATTAATATTGCAAACAAAAATGAAAGTCTTTCATTAAAATCAAAAACAAATTACATTGATAATGAAATGTATACAAATTTATTACATTAATATTCCTATTCTATTGGTCTTTTCCCCTCTGCTTTTGAAACAGGTTCCTCGCCAGCAGGCGGATCATTCAAAGCAAGAGGAGAATTTATAAAGTTCAAATCTTTTAACATCCTGATATTCATCAAGTATGGTCGATCTAGGAGGTGCTCGGGATGAGATATCTCGACATTTGAATGAAGATTATAGTCGCCGAGATATTTGGAAATTAAGCATCGAGGAATGGACCGAGCAGGGATCCAACTCATATCAAGTTTGTATGGTGGCACGAGAAGGTAGAGTAGCCCAGGATCATGGTAGTCCCACAGGTAATGACCCTATTCGAGTTGCAGCACACCTAAGGCATTCAACCAGCCCTACTTGTAGCCCTCATTATTGGCATTCTGGATACGATCATCGAAGTGATAGAGAGCCTCATTGTAACCAGCCATCCAGAACTCCCTGGGCTATTTGTGGAATTGATATGTCAATCTTTCCATCTATTCGTGGAGATTTTTGATGAAGATCTCTTTGTTCTCCAAGGTAGATTTCTGCTCAGAGAGCTGCTCTTCCAGGTCCCTGATCTTCTTTGACATTTCAATCACTGCCTGGTTCTTCGCCATTAACTGGAAGGCCTGGTTCTCTAAGGCAGACTGAGTCCTCTGTTCCTCGACAGGAATCTGATCTGCTCTTTCTCATCCCCGAGGAGCTCTTGCTCGTCCACGAGAAGATGTAGAAGGGCCAGACCTCTTTAAGGTTTCCAACTCATCCCTCAAGTTGGCGTTCTCGACCTCCAAGAACAATAATCCCTCATCAGTCACTGGGATCAAGACTTTTGAAGTGGAAGCTGTAGACTTCAACTATGACAACTCTCTTTGAAGGTTGTTATTCTCTTGCTCTAATAATTCAGCTATTTATCTTCACTCCTCGACCTCACCCCTCAGAGTTCTCTTCCTCACATCGTAGCCAACAAAATGCTTTTCGTATCCCTTGTCTGCAATGATTTGTTAATATTTCTTCTCATACCCCTCATGCAAAAGGGCAGTGGATTCTTTGTATTATTGCTGATGGCCTTCAAGAGTGCCTTGGAGATCCTCGATCATATCATAATAAGCCATATTATTGGCCACTACACGATCAAGCAGACAATTCAAGTATTGGTAGGCTTCAACTGCCTGTTCCGAAGCATCTTGGCCGAGGATGTCGATGATTTGTGCTGCACTCAGATCTGTGTGACCATCCTTAAAGTATTCATTGCATTTTCGCAACAGCTTTGTATCATGGGCAGACAGTAATTCTATCCTGGCCAGAAACTAGTAGAGGAAGAAAAAGCAGTAATCAATAATCAAAACAGAGTATGAAGAAGAGACAACAGTATGCAAAAACAAAAGTTCAAGTTTTATTATATCACAAGGTTCAGAATTACATGGTTCAGGATTACATTTTGTCAAAGAAAAATAAAATAGATAGAATTCCGAACAACTCTACACCTTTTCCTTGTTTCCCGAAACTTTCTCGGGAGGCTGGGACGAGGAGGTAGGTTGCCCGGATGGAGAAGATAGTAGCTGAGGAAGTGATAGAGGTTGCTCGGAGGAAGTAGCGAGCTGCTGAAGTTCGTCGGTAGAAGGCTGGATGGCTGGGGGATGATCTCCCATCACCATAGAAGACTCTTCGGAGGCAGCTTCATCCTCTTCTTCATCTTCAGGAGTTGGAGGGGGACCAGGGATGTGTCGCTGGAAGAGCTCAGAAGTTTCATCAACTTTCATCTCCTGAAGAGCTGCGACCCACCCATCTCTAAAATATTTTAGGCTGCCATATTCGAATTGCGACATCATGGCAGCCAAGACTTTGTTCCACCCCTTATCCCAGCCAGCACTGAAGGACTTATTCACATCCATTTTCCTCTTTAACTTTTTCGAGGAAAGCTTCTCGGACAGCAGGTCATCAGCAGCTTTCAATTTATTCTCGATCTCCTCCTTCTGACGACTTATTTCCCGAAGTCAACTTAACTCTTCCTCAGCAACCTTGAGTTTATCTTCAAACTCCTCAGCATTCTTGAGCTTCCCTTCAAGCTCTTTATTCTTCTCCTCCAGACTAGTTAATTTTTTCTCCAACTCCTTGGAGACTTCAACAACTTGAGCCTTCTCCTGCTCGGTGGAGGTAAGTTTCTTCTCCCAGATTGCCTTGTCAGTAGCATATTTCTGGCGAGAATCTTCCAAAGACTTAATAGCTTCTTCCAGAGCTCCCTC
Source organism: Sambucus nigra (assembly GCA_949130495.1). Classification (NCBI taxonomy): domain Eukaryota; kingdom Viridiplantae; phylum Streptophyta; class Magnoliopsida; order Dipsacales; family Adoxaceae; genus Sambucus; species Sambucus nigra. Next base: position 752,678,297 of record OX422209.1, read on the forward strand.
CACACTAGATGAAGAGCTCAAAGCTTTAATCGCCTCATCTTTCTTCAAAATTGTATTGAAGCAGCTCACCAACTGTGAAAATAAAATGAAAGCAAGTCAGAGATAGATATAACAAGGGAAAAGGAAAAAGTAATGACTACAAAAGAAGACGGTTGCGTTAGCGATGGCTAAAAAGACAAAAAGGATGCGGGAATCGAAGCAAGTAAAAAAGTTCAAAAAATCTTGATTCTACGATTTGGAAGGAGAAATAAATACAAAAGACTCCTAAATTTCAGGATGACCATTTAAAACTACCATATTCCGAGAAAGAATGTTCCACACTCCTCAAATTTCGAACTATGAAACATTGGGGGTTCTGTTGATACCAAATTTAGTCTGCTAACATGGCTCAATTGAGTGAAGACACATGGCAATCTACACGACAACAACAAACACTTACGAGGAACTCACACGCTCCGAGGAACCATTCTACAACGAGGAACACTGCTTCCCCGAGGAACTCATACGCTCCGAGGAACAAGAACTCTTCGAGGAACTCTTGAGTACCGAGAAGCTCAGGAGGTCCGAGCTGCACCTCGAACAAAGCATTAATAGCAGGATAACCAACAGTTTGACTATTCATTAAATGCTTATCATTCAGACGCATACGCTTAAAGGGCATTGAATGTATTACCCTTTCATATGTACATCATTTAATGTATTACCCTTTCACATTACAGCCTCAGGGCTATAAATACATTGTACAATCCCCATCATAAGGGGAACGAAATTTCTTGAGAGAACTTGTAATCGAGAATTCCCAAACACTCAACAATAACATAACAGTGGACGTAGGCCATTCTTATAAGGCTGAACCACTTTAAAAATTCTTTGTCTCATTTACTTATCTGTGATTGAATAATTAGATACAATCTAATTTTTTACATCAATAATATGTGAGGAGCATTTTCAACTTGTCCATGGCTTCCTGATACATCTGTTCCTATATGAATTTTTAACCTTTACTCAATAGCTTCATTAGTGGGTGAGTCACCTCGTCACCTCCGCCTCAATTAACTCCCTCATCGACTTTGGCCTTGGTATACCGAGGATGGCTTGCTGCTTGTCCAAGTCCATTTGGATGCCTTATCGATTTACCACAAATTGGAGGAACTTCCCCCTTATTACCCCAAAATGCACATTTGAGAGGGTTCATTTTCAGCGTGTACTTTCTGCATCGGGTGAACACCTTCCTTAAATCTTCTAAGTGGGAAGCCTCCCTCTTTAATTTGATCATTAGTTCATCAACGTATAATTCCATGATCTTATGGAAGAAGTGATGGAATCTGGCCATCATCGTCCTCTAGTAGGTGTCTCCTACATTTTTCAAATCGAAAGGCATAATTGTATACATGAAGATGCCCAATGGTGTTCAAAAATAAGTTTTCTCGACGTTAGCTGGATCCATCTTGATATGGTTATATCCCACATAACCATCCATGAAGATGTGCATCTCGTGCTTCGTAATTGCATCTATCAAGCTGTCTATGGAAGGCAATGGAAACTTATCTTCTGGACATGCACGACTCAGGTCCTGAAAGTCTACACAGATCCTGATTTAGCTCGTCTTTCTTTCCTACATGTGCAATGCTTGATAACCAAATGGGGTGTTGGATAGTGACAATAAAACTGGTTGCAATAAACCTTTGAACTTGCTCCTTGATCTTTAAGTTCAACTCTGCTTTATATGTTAGAGTGACTTCCTTTAGTGGGATGGTTGAAGGCAAGACATTAAATTTGTGGTAGCTCATCTCCTTATCAACTCCAGGCATTTAGGTGTACTTCCATACGAAGACATCCATAAAATCTTATAAGATCTTGATCAAACCGTCTCACGATACCCCTTCAAGGTATTTTGAGATAAAGATAGGGCTATGTTCATAACCCTCCCAAGCGTAGTCTATCTTTTCTAACTATTGAATTTATGGCATGGATTATCGTTTATGCACTCAGGTTCCTCCTCCACCTCTTCTACAAACTCTGGGATGCTCGATTTACCAATCATCGGTAATTTTCCTTGGTTGTCCATGAAGAAAAATTCATAGACTGGTTCAGCCTCATCATCCAAGGCTTCGGTTACCCGCTCACACCTTTATAATTTGTAAATAATTCTGCCACTAGGAAAAACTAATCTTTTGCACTACTGGGAGTTTTCTTCCCTCTGAGACCGTTTGTGGCTATTTTCTTCCAACTCCTTCACATAATGCCTACTGAGCACATGCTAGCGTTAAACCTGGTGTTTAATAGGATCAATTAATGGCATCATTCGATCAGGCAACTACCTCGATAGACTGAGAGGCCTCATTGTCTCCTTCTCCCATTCTTCTTCTTAAATTAACACTGGCCGAGATGGTGTGCGCACTCTTTCTTGATTACTTGGGATCCTGGTGTCGCCAGTGTACCTTGTAACCAATGTGACCTCTTATGCCAGCTCAGTATAGAAGGTTGCATCAACTAAGTGAGCTTCTTCCTTTGTTAATGACTTCTTAGATGCTCGAATCACCACTTCCTTTCCTTTTACATTTTCTTTGGCACATTGGCAATAGGTAGAAGGCACTAACCTGTGGTTGGGCATCCATACTCTTCCAACTAATAGTTGATATGATGGCTCACAGTCCATGATGTGAAATTTTATATGAGAAGTAATATTCCCATCGTAATTCCCACGTTAACATACCCCACAGATTTGGATGACGGGTTGTCATACCCCTAGATTGATAAGGAATGTTGTACCAGCTTTGTCTCAAATATGCCAGTAGCGTAAAAGGACCCAATGTGCACGATGCTGATGGATGCCCCACCATTCAACAAAACACAATTAAAAACATAATCATTCACAATGGATGTAACATAAAGAGGCTTATTGTAAGGGTACCTGATCGAGTCAGCCTCCAAAAATGTAACCTCAGAGAGGTACCTCCTTAAAAGCTTGGCCATGTGCCCCTTCCATTTTGAAATATGGAGTCATATTCTTCTTACCGATATCTAAGATATCTCACGTGACTTCCAATTATGAGTGCTCGGGGAGCCAAACATGGTTTAAGAAATAACTCAACTTCTGTGTGCATGCTACTACTATGAATTTAACCCCAATGGTCAACTTGGTCCTCCTCAAGTTCATACACGTCTTTCACATATCTATAGGTAGCCTCATTAAAGGCTATGATCGTATTCACTACCTCGATAGAGAAGGCCTCCATATTTGTGCTCAAGCTTTCGATGGGGCTGTCTTCATTTACGGGTTCATACCTCCAAATATTGTTCAAAATTTTCCTCAAGGAGCCACAGTTCTCTAGTAGTTGATCGACTTATACATCAAAGGCACTGGACATGTGTGTCCAATAAACTAGTAGAGGCTTATCATTCATATTGCCTTGGGGTAATTAAATGTCCCCTTTCTTCACGTGATGGTCAATCAACCTTCTTAGCGAAAAACATAGCTCAGTTAGGTGGTTCACCCTATTGTGGATCTCACAAAAGTTTGGATTTTCTCCATCCTCTCGAGATGCTTGTGTTGTACTGCCATTGACTGGTCTGCAAACCTTGTTACAAGACATGAGGTCATAAAGGTATAATTCCTTCTCTACCATGCATGGAAGGCCGGGAGGGTCCTCTTTGCCTTCAAACCTCCTTTTATTTTTCCCTATTTCTTTTTCCTCGGCCACCACTCCCTTCCCATCTTCCTCCATCATCTGCATAATTTACCCTCGGGGGTACTCCCCTCCTCGAGGTAGCTGATGGCCTTATCAAAAAACTTATCAAGGCAGGTGGGGGTGGTGGGGGTTTTACCACTAGAGAAATATTCCTTACTGCCTTAAAAAATGCAAAAAATGTGCTCTCCCGTGTCTCATTGATGAGGTGGAAAATAAACTCGGGTAGTAGCCCTTCAACACAAACTTGTAAAAGTTTATCTCCTCGCCTTTCCTCTCTCACATATAAAGAATGTTTGAAAAATCTTCCAATGTAAGAAATAACATCTTCCCCGGATTTTATTTCTCACAAGCCACCTACATGAGTGTGAAAATCTGTTACTAAGGCCGTTTAATAAAATTAAACTATTTAAGTAACTCCGAACAGTTTTTTGAAGAAACTCTTTTCTTAAAAACCAAAACTATTTTGAACACAAGATGTGTTTTAAAACAGTATGTATGAGATCTATTCAAGATTTGAATAACAGGTTTATAAAACAGTTTAAATAAACTTTAAACTCAGCACAATCAAGAATGAGATGAGAAGATGTAGGAAGATTAAGAACAAGATTTTTTACGTGGTAAAACCTCACCCAACTGAGGAAACATCCACGACTCCCTCTACGGAGTAAAAACAAAAATTCCACTATAAACAAATTTTAACAGTTACAAACTATATAACAAACATGCATACAACTCAAACCTATATAAGTTTATAAATGTACCCTCTGGTGTCCTTATAACTTCTCTGCAGTGCTGATTGTTGATGTTGTTCTCCCATTTTGTTAACTCCCAATTTGTTCAAGCTCTTTACGTCGACTCTTTTTCACAAGATCTTATTACCAACACTTTTCGTGTGGTAGGGTGAAAGTCTTTGTGGAGGTGCTCTCTAACACATGCATGCACACACACACACACACACACACACTTATTATGTATAATCAGTCCTAACAAATTACATATAAGTCTATATGCAGTGACTTTTCTTTTTCTCTCTTCTCACAAAACTTAACCTTTTTGACCTTTAAAGCAATCCCAGAATCCACGGCTATCTTGCTCAGAAGACGTATCAAGATCTTAATCAATCTCTGTTTTCGAAAAGATTTTTGAAATTGAAAACCACCAAGTGCGATTCCAAACTAGGTCAAAGGTCTTGTTTCAAGAGAACTAGAAACATAAAACATTATTGTTGATTTCAAAGTTAAAAACATTTACAGAAAGCAAATCAACAATATATTTCTCAAGCTGAGAAATAAAAATGCAAAGTAAGTGTAATATATCATGAAGGACTCAGATCTGAAATTTCTATATATCAGAAAAATAGATCTAAGAAAATGATTAAGTTGGAAACATGATCTAAAGAACGAAGAGGTTACAGCAACAAACCAACTCTCAAATCCCCTCTCAAACACTCAAGGTTGTGTTTGGGAAAATATAGGGGTTTGAAGGTTTATATTTGGTTTGAACTATTTGGACGATTTAGGGTTAGGGTTAGGTTTACTAACTCTTTCTCTCTCTTCTGGTTTCTCTCTTTTCTCTCTTTTTTTTCTCTCAAAGGACGAAATAGCCAAAAGTCTCTGAAGGCTGAGAGTAGGAGCCTTTTTATAGGAGGCGAGAAGGTTCGAGAATGAGGATTGAAATAAAGGGATCAGATTTAGTCAAGGTTAATTGACTTGGATCCAATGGTTCACGATAAACGGTGGTAAAGACTCTCTTGATTGGTCCACAAGGGGATTACAGGGATTATGAAGGGGCGCATGCAAATCGTCGATAAAAATGATCTAAGGGTTGAAAACGTGCGCTAGTTTACACTCTATAAAGAAACACACTTTCCACCAATCAGAAAGCAACAAATGTTGAACAATGAATAGAGATAAAACACGCGTCTGAAAGTAATTACAATGTACACCCTGAAGTCTCTACCGCTTTCGAATTCTACCCAAGGTAACTTTAGGCCAATAAAACCATCAATATGAAATAGCAGATTAACCCCACAAACTTTTAAAACCGAGTTTTAATTAATTAAAACCTTATTTTAAAATGTTTATAAATCCCAAAAAATATTTAAAAAATAATATTGGGGATTTAAACAAACTCAACATATGTACACACATTAATATGCAATATGACATGTATATGATCCATTCTACTGTGTGTGAGTGTTGGTAATGAGGTCTAGATCACTTCAATCAAAGATAAAGTAGTAGTGCAAGTTCTGAGGTTCTTTGGATTCTAGGTTAGACATAATTTTGTCACAATTTCCAAACTAGATGAACACTTATACAATATAGACTCAAGTGAGTCAAGAGTATAAGGTTCTTTAAAGTGTAAACTCATTTTCTGCCAAAAAGAAATTTTGCACAAACAACACGTGAAACTCTTCCCAAGAGGCCACACTGCCTCATGCTAAGTGGGAATACCAAGTGTAAGACTTTTATTTTAGGGATTTTAATAACTCCCTTGGTCTTAGCTTTTTGTCATTACAGTAAGACCCCAGGCTCTCGATAAAACTTTTCACGTATTCATTAGGATTAACACCTTTTCCCGTGTATTCTCAAAGATGGGTGGAATATACCCCACTAGGTAGGGTTCGTTATTGTACTCCTTTGGGTATGGAGGCCACAAGTTATCATAAATTGAGGAACTTTCTTCTCCATCTTTGGACACCGATATGAACTTCAAGAGCTCATTTTTCATCTCCTTTAGGCTAGAGGGTGGATAACTGGTGGTTGGTGGCACCACAACGATGGGGGTTATTACCACAATCGGTGCACCTCCCCCCATGTTAGTTATTATTGTTGGCATTGCAACTTTCAATCCTATGTCTGGTACGGTTGTTCCGGCAGCCAAGGTTGGGGTGACCATTGACGGGGAGATGGGGGAAACATTATTGATAGTGGGTGTGGCAACTCCTCCTGTAAAACAGGGAGCTGGTATTCCTACTAGTGGCGTCATGAAAGAGTTTTGTCCTCTGGTGAATCCTAACATCTCTTGGCCCCGGGGTTTTTGATTAACTTAGCAAGCAAACCCATGAGCCCTAATATTTGTATTGGGACTATTCATACAGCCATGCTGGCCATATTCGTCACACCCATACGAGTTTATCTAGGTTTCGCTCGCGCTACCCTCTCTCCTTTAGGAAATATAGTGAGATCTGACTCCTCCTCACATTACATGGAATCAAAATCAATGGCCATGGTAATATTATCCTCTGGAATCTTTTAAAAAGAGAATACCTCCTAGCGGAGTCACCAAATGTAAGATGTGGGTTCTTGGAATACTAATCTTATCAAGCGAGGCATAATCCCTTTTCAAGACCGTGATTAATGCTCAAGACTATGTTCAATAATAACAATAAATGAGAGTAAAGAATAATATTTAACACTCAAGATGTATTAAATGAGATCTTTTACACCATAAATGCACTGCGAACACAATAAATAAGTGGAACCGGCAGGTAACTTGATCGGAGGGAGAAAGAGCAAGCATTATTGTCATAATAAAGGCAAGGCAGGAACTTCAGGCCTATTTAACGCTCTTTAATGGTATTATTAATGGAAGCAAAGGAAATGTTTGGACAATTAATTTTCTCACAGAAGCTCTCATATATGAGGAAAATTCAGCAACAATTATAGGTTTAAATTAACGTCCTTATAAACTGGTTGGTTGATCTATTTATACGAAGGCAAGGTCACTCGAATAACCTTGCTGCCATTAAATGTAATTGACTAGAATTGAATGATAACGAATTGTGGTATTAATGTCAAAGATATTGCATTAAATGCATGAGATGTTATGTTTTGGCGAGAAACTGCTCCACTAATAAGAAGTGTTTTGCCATTAATGGGGATGTGACATGGCAGTTCAAAGGTTTACCTTAGAACGGCTATAAAGGCAGACTTGGTTAACTAGTCCTTCCATCCAAAGGATAAAACTCACTTGAGTGCTATTGTTTTGAGTCCCTAAGTGCTAGGTATTATCACGCCATAAATACATGAATAGTGACCCCCCACTAGACGTGTGGTCACATCAATCAAAGGGGACGGTGTATGAAGTTGAAGTTACTTGACTAGAAGTAGCTCGAACATTAAGTATGTTTTTTTGTTGCTTGGGAATTATCCCCAGGAAAAATATATGAGGTTGGGGTCCCTCTAGGAGGTTCCCCCCAACTATGTTCTGAATGAAGTGGCTCGAGGTCTAAGCCTCTTGAGCATCAGTTTATGCTAGGTGAAGTTTTTCCCAAGTGTGCCTAGAGGGTAGGCCATTAATTTTCCAACATTGGTTAACTCCCAATACTCCAAACCAAATCCCCATGGGGTTCCTAAGAGGAGGCCATTCTATAGAGCATCTGAGCTCTCCCATGCCATGCCATGTATGGTCCCTCGAGGGTATCGAATATCCTTAACCATATTACCAAGTAAATTTGTTCAACAAGTAAAATACAAGATAAAATACAATTTGTTTCCTATTACAAATAATGTTACTGGAATAGCTTTGTTCTTCTTGAGGAGTCCTTTGAGAAGTATCTGTGGAGGGTCTTCATGGGAAGTTCTTCGAGGGGTCTTTGCCTTCGTTCTTTTCCTAAGTACATAATTATGTTAGCTAATCAACCTTTATTGGGGACTCCCCTTACACTAATGCCCTTCGAACCTCGAGAGAGGATGCCCAATGAAAAACATCCTCCTACACAAGAGTTAAAATACTTAAATCCCCAGAAAAAATAAAACTCAAATAAATAATATACTCAAAAATAAGTGCAAACACTCACACAAGTCTTCGAATTCTTCGGCTTCGAGGAGATTTGATTCACAAGCTCCCTTAGTAAGATCCTCTCCTGAGTAATGATCTATAAGTTATCATACGCATTATGGATCCAAAGCACCAATGCCTCACCATCGTGCTAATCCATGTCGACCCAGTCATCGGTAGTCATAAAAGGGTCGTTGGCCATGCCTTCCATAAGTCCCTTCAAAGCAATGACCTCTAAGACTGATTTCTAGAGAGACAAAGAGAAAGAAGTTCATTTTTTAGATGTGTGAAAAATTATAAACCCGCCCCATTTTATAAGGGACTAACCTAGTCATGACTATCGGTATTAACCTTTCACCTTTCCCAATAAGCTGAGGAGTCCATGCCCTGTGCCGATAGGCACACCCCTACCTATGCCTGTTAGCAAGTCCACTAATTTTCAAGATAAAAATTAGTCGATTTAGATGTTTGGCATCAACTAATAATCGATTCCAATCAAAAATTAATTTCCAACCTACATCTCTTAATCCATTGATCAAAGTCCCAATCTTTATATCCTTAAATCTAGAATTTCGGGGACGAAATCCACTAATCAAAGATATAAAGATTGTAACTTTGATTAGTGGATTAAGATATGTAGGTTGGAAATTCATCTTTGCATTTAATTGATTATTAGTCAATGGTAATCACATAAGAATTTTGAATTTAATTTTGGGTTTATAATGATGAGCATGTAGAACTTTGATAAAAAAAAATTGAATTTATGAAAAATCAAATTAGGGAAAATTTTAAGCAGAATATGATTGATTTTTCATTTGGAATCTTGCATTTTTTATAAAGGATTCGGGGTTATTCATATGTTATAATATATAATGATGTATGAGGTCAATTGTATGGTTAGAAAGGTTTGAGGAATGACCGAAGGGACTTCCGAGGTATTATGGGATTACTAGGCCATACTTTCCAGGGTTTTTCATGTGTTATGGGCCTACGAATAGATGGGTTCTAGTGAGAAGAACTGGTAATTCAAGTGAGTGATCATTTATATGTTTAATTGGTAAGTTAGTTTGTACTTTGGGCTTGGGAGGCTAGTGCGATGTGGGATAAGCATACGAAATCGGTACTTTATAAATATACATATTAGAGTGACGTGCATATATATGTATGTGTATATGCAACTTGATTATATATAACATACCTACTAGGTGGTGAAATCTTAAGTGGTTGTGTGTAGTGGGGAGTCCACCCTGGCATTGACCAGTAGGTGCTGAATTGATTCCATGGGTTATAATACTATTGCATGACCACTATCCACGTGTGAGGATATGTGATGGTTTGGAGACTAGTTGGGTGCGATGTGGCATGATTGTGACCCCAAAAATATGTCTATGACCACCTCTGCTATTTTTGTTTACGTTTGGATTCAATGGTGAGATTCCAACCCGGTGGATCAGTGTGATACGTGATGCTCGGGGCCTGATAGCACACGAAGGGTGTATTCATGAGGTTTATGCTCTGGGAATATCGTCACACACACACACACACACATTCACACACACACACACACACACACACACACACACACATATATATATATATATATATATATATATATATATATACTTATACTTATAGAACGAGTATAGCATGTGTGCCGTTACGATATTTTTTATGAAGGCATACCTAGTGAGGGTAGTTTATACTTAGTTAATAGAGAGTATTAGCGTGATTGGGATTGGATAACGATTATATATTCTAGTTAGAGTGGGTAGTTTAATTAGTATAGTAAATTAACATGTTATTTTCACTGTAATTGAGAGGTGAGGTTTTATCTCATGTCAGCACGTTCCGATCAATTATGAAATTAATACAGTACAAGTTTTGTTAATTTAAAACAATTACTTTCTTATACAATATTTTCCACCTTTTCAGGCTTTGACTCGTGGAAAATTATTTTTCTTGTTTTCTTTTAATACCCCAGGTGTGCAACAGCAGCAACCAATACCACAGGGATAAATCCTTTCTTGGCATTGTGGTAGGGATAAATACTTTCGCGACGGTAATTTGCTTATTTCTACACTCAGGCTTAACATGGCGTTAGAGGGTGAAAACTCGAAACAGCCCCCGAACGGCCCCGTGGGTGGCACCAACACCTCCCACGGGACCAACGTAACTCGTAGGAACTGACCCCGCAGCCGCGGGTGTCCCGGTTTGAGGGTACGATGATAATTTGCTTATTTCCACACTTAGGCTTAAAAACATGGCGTTAGAGGGTGAGAACGCGAAACAGCCCCCGAACGGCCCCGTGGGTGGCACCAACACCTCCCACGGGACCAACGTAACTCGTAGGAACTGACCCCGCAGCCGCGGGTCTCCCGGTTTGAGAGTACGGCAGTAATTTGCTTATTTCCACACTTAATTTTTATATTTCTACTTGGTTACTGATAATTTTAACTCATATATGCAATTTTTCAGCTTGATTAATTTTTTTGTAAAATTACTTGGTTACTGATACTTTTATTTTTTGTATCCTATCATTTGTAGGATTTTTGCGCGTGGATCAAATGAAGGAGGCAATGTTTTACAACATGATGATTATTTATATGTTGTGGACATTCAGGATAATGTTTTTTATGTGTTATAGCCGTGCAGGCTTTTATTGTTTAGTTTTATGGCCGTGCGGGCTTTTATAATTTGATTGTTGAATTTTATAGCCGTGCAGGCTTTATAATAAGCAGGTTTTTCATTTACAGGTTTTGGAATGTCAAGAAAATAGAGGAAACTCTGCCCAATTTTTTTTTGGTCTGTGAATTATTAAGACGTGTAATATTTTTATGTTTGTATATATATTTGTTTATTAACAACATTCTCAATTCGCAATTTGTGATTTTTTTTTATTGTTTTGCCTATAATAAATATTTGTAACACCTCGTAGCAACCGATGATGCACTCACAGGAACCCCAATTTTAGGATTGGGCAAAAAAAAATACATTTTTTTTAAATTACAGATAAATATGGTCATGGACTTTGTCCATGACCATTTTTACTTTTTTTTGTCGCGCTTAAAAATGGTCGCGGCCAAAGTCCGCGACCATTTTTTTTATTTTTTGTCACGGTAATGGGTCGCGGACTAGGGCCGCGACCAATTTTTTTTAAATTTTTTTTGTCACACACATGGGTCGCGGCCAAAGTCCGCGACCAATTTGTCACGGTCGTGGGTCATGGACAAGGACCGTGACCAATTTTTTTAATTTTTTTTTGTCACGCACATGGGTCGCGGACTTTGGCCGCGACCAATTTGTCACGGTTGTGGGTCATGGACAAGGGCCGCGACCAATTTTTTTAATTTTTTTTTGTCACGCACATGGGTCGCGGACTTTGGCCGCGACCAATTTGTCACGGTTATGGGTCACGGATTAGAGCCGCGACCCATCACGGCATGGGTCACGGCCTAAGTTCGCGACCATCTGCCGTGACCCCTCTCGGCCGTGACCATTTTTTGGTCACGGACTTGGGCCGCGACCCACGAAAATGGTCACGCCCGAAATGGTCACGGCCCAAGTCCGCGACCCACAGGTTTGGTCAGGGATTTTGGCCGTGACCAATCGCCAGTTTTGGTGTAGTGTTAGCCACCTCAGATTGTTCTATTTAGATAGGATCTTTACTATTACATTATTTACTATTGGGCGTGTTGCGCGTTGTTGAGATGGAGTTTATTTATATCGAGATAGTTTTCTAGACTCAGTTCTTATTCAATTTTATTATGTGGGTGATACTTTGGCGAATCATGGATTATTCGATTCACTGTTATTATTTATTTATGCATTGTGATTTATCTGTTCATTATATTTTGTGGTTTTATTCGTATTATTTTATGTTACGTATTGCGATAGTGAAGCTAAGAATAAGAGCATAATGAGATTCCTATTTTATGTTAGTAGAGGATTGGCCGCCCGGTATTAAAATAGGCAGGTTGTCACAGTTGGTATCAGAGCCAGGTTTTAGTATCCTTAGGATATATGCGAACTTTCTACATTGTCAGTGTTTCATTTCTTTGATATAGAGAAATATATTTAGGAATGTTGCTTCATATTTTACATTTACGTTCTTCTGCCATTATATATATTCAATTTAATCTCATACGATTTTGTTTTGGTTTTAGATGCTAAACTCAAGTAGAGGTAGACCAACACGTGCCACGAGTAGGTCCATGGAGGAGGAGGCTCAGTTGGAGGCACAAGCCACTCAAGGGACTGCGACCGCAATAAAGGTCGCAGCTATTATCGCACATGTGCTTAATGCCTCTATGACCGCCCTAGCATATAATTTTTTCCCGGGCATAGCCATAACTGCCAGTGGTAACACTAGTTCAGGCTCACCTAGTGCCGCCAGTTTGGGAATGAGTCAGAGAGTCCTTCTCGAAGGGCCTTCCATCGAAGTTTAAGAGGAGTGGGGAAATGGTTGCATGAAGGATATCCAGAGGCATTTGCATATGGTTGAGTTTAGAAACACTCAAAAACATATACTAGCTATGCTCAAGCTAGTTGGGGAATCTCTTTAGTGGTGGGAGTCGGTTACCACAAAAGAGGAGATGGATACAATTAATATCTACGAGTTCTAGGTGTGATTTGACTACAAGTTTTTTTCATCAACAGTTTAGATAGATGTGAGGAGTAGATTACTAGATCTCTCTTATGAAGGCCATACTGTGGCTAAGTACGAGGAGGATTTCACCCGCCTGGCAAACTTTGTGCGAGATGAGGTGAACACTAAGGAGAAGAGGGTCCTCAAGTGTATAGATGGGCTTATTTGTAAGATTCACCAATATTTATTGGGGAACCTAATATTGCAGACTTACGATGAGGTCATCAACACCGTGTTTCTCCACTGCGAGGAAGATTGCTTCCATATAAGGGGATCAAAAGGATAGGAAAGTCTTACCAATAGGGCAAGACTAAAGATAGCGATGCCAGTGGGACACCACAATAGCAGGGGAGACGGCAGAAGTGGGGTTCCCAACCGAGGAACTCGGCTAAGAGATTTAGGTGGACTAACAACAGTTTTAGGCAGGGCCAGCAGCAAACCCCTCAGGGCATGTAGGACCAGGGAAACCATATTGGAGGCTAACAAGCCTAGGGTTACCAGGGCAAGCAAATCCAGGGACCGGGGCTACCTCTTCAAGGCCATAGGTAATAAGACTTCACTCAGAGGTGTTTTGTATATGGGAAGAAGGTCAACATGCCACATGCATGCTCAAACAAGGCTAGGGGTCAGCAGCAAGATGCCTAGCTGGGGTAGCAGTTATAGCAACTTCTGACCGCATCAACAATTCTAATGTTATTGCCTTCGCAGGGGCAGGAGAAGGGGCAGGAGCAAGGGCAGGGGCAGTTTGGGCATGTGTATCACCTCCGAGCACCAGTGTTACTGCCAGCGCCGCCATCCATTGAGGGTATGTTTTCTATCCATGGGAATATGGGGCATCTTTTATTTTATAAGGGAACATTGCATTATTTTATTAGCACTAAATTTACGCATGCAACGGATTTAGTGCACCTATCACCAGATATTATTATGACCGTATATTCACCATTGGGTGGCAGGACTCTCATTCATTCCATCTACAAGGGAGCAGGTGTGAACATTGGGAGGTTATGTTTAGTAGTGGATCTGCTCATTTTAGATTAGAACGAGTATAAAGTTATTAAGGGTATGTACTAGTTAGTGACGTATAGAGCGATGGTGGATTATTATAGTAGGACTATTGTGTTTGATAATCCAGGGCAGGATATGTTCCTGGTGGCAATGCCTCATTTGGAGGGAGGTTCAAGCACGCACTTATATTATATTGAGGAGGATACTTCTAAGAGTATAGTAATATCACTAAATTCAATCCATGTTTCTATGGACTATGGTGATGTGTTGCAGGAGATACCGAGGTTACTACCGAGTCGAGAGATTGAGTTTATGATCGATTTAGCATCGAGGACTACATCGATAGTGAGAGAATCGTATCATATTATCTTTTAGATATGTGAGAATTGAGGGATCATATTTAGCATCTATTGGGGAAGGGTTTCATCCGCATGAGTACATCAACTTGGGGTGCCCCATTTTTGTTTCTGAAAAAGAAGGATATGTCATTCAGATTGTGTATTGACTACCGCGAGTTGAACAACGTCACGATCCAGAACAAGTATCCCTTGCCATATATTAATGACTTATTCGATAAGCTAAGAGGAGGGGCCTACTTATTTTAGATTGATTTGAGGTTGAGGCACCATCAGTTACCTATCAGGGAGTAAGATGTCCCTAAGACTGCATTTTTGACAAGATACGGGTCTTATAAGTTCAGGGTTATGCTGTTTGGGTTAACCAATGTAACAACAGTTTTCATGGATCTCATGAATAGGGTGTTCAATGATTTTTTGGATCGTTTTGTCATTGTGTTCATAGATGAAAACTTGATTCATTTTATGATAGAGGGTGAGCACGCAGAGCATTTACGTAAGGTTCTTTGAACTTTACGGGACCACCAGTTAAATGCCAAGTTTAAGAAATATGGACTATAGTTGTAGGAGGTACATTTCTTGGGTCACATTATCTCTGAGAGAGGGATTTCGGTAGATCCCTATAAAGTGTCAACGGTAAGGGAGTGGGGCCATCCCATGACACTGACGGAGGTTCGTCATTTTCTGGGATTAGTAGGGTACTACCGCTGGTTCATTAGAGGTTTTTTAAAGATTACGGGTCCCTTGATGAATTTGACTCATAAGGGAGTGCCTTTTTGTATGAGATGACCACTATTGTCTTTCGATGAGATATAGGAAGAAACGACTTCAACACAAGTTCTTGTATTGCCTAGGGGAGGAGTGGAGTACTTTGTTTTTACCGATCCGTCCTTATAAGGACTTTAGGGAGTTTTACAGTAGAAGGAGGGGGCTATAGCTTATGAATATTGCAACATTAAGTCCCATGATAATAACTATCCCACTCATAACTTCGAGTTAGCAGCAGTTATTTTTGCCTTAAGAATTTAGAGGCACTATCTTTTGGGGGAGAAATTTCGATTGTTCACGAACAATAAGTCACTGGAGTATCGTTTCACCCAAAAGGAGTTGAACATGAGGTAGTATAGGTTGTTTGAGTTCATGAAGGATTTTCAGTTTAGCATCCATTATTATATAGGAAGGCTAATGTAGTGCCGAATGCATTAAGCCATACGTTGGCAGGGAAGTTGGTAGCAGTATGGAAGGCGAAGTGGGCAGAGCTTCATCAGTAGGATGAGGTAGTCAGGGCATACATAGCAGTAATGATTATAACACCCAAGATAATTTGAGGGTTATGAAGGCACATGATGGGGATCCTTCTTGTCAAGAGTCTTACTCAGTCATCTCTGAGGGTGGATTAGACTTGAATAGGAGGTTTATTATTCCTGACGATTAGGACCTATGGCTCATAGATATGGAGGAGGTGCACGGGTCTCGATTTTCAGTGCATCTCGAAGAGGATAAAATCTACCATAATATGAGGAGGCAGTATTGGTGGGTCGGTATGAAGAAGAACTTAACAGAGTTTGTCTCCAGGTGCACCACTTGTCAGATGGTGAAGGATGATTATTAGAAACCAGTCAGGGTTCAATATTGACTGGAGATTCTGGTGTGGAAATGGGAGAGTATTTTGATGGACATCATAGATTTTTCGACATCGCAGAGGGGTTACAATTCCATCTCAATCGTTGTGGATCGATTGTCCAAGGTAACCCATTTCTTGCCAGTTCGGGTGTATTATTCCATAGGGTAGTTTGCATAGCTGTTCATAACAGGGATAGTGAGATTGGACAGTCTGTCGCTCAATATTATTTCAGATTGTCATTAGATCTTTGTGTTCCACTTCTAACATAGTTTTCAGGAGTCAATGGGGATGGAGTTGAGTTTGACCATGACTTATCACCCGTAGACCGATGAGAGGACGAAGAGGTGAATTAATTATTAGAGGATATGCTGAGGATGTGTATTCCAGACTTTAATGGTAGTTGGGATAAGTATTGTTCCTTGGTAGACTTTGCGTATAATAACTAGTACTAGTTTACTATTATCATGGAACCGTTTGAGGCTTTGTACGGGAGACGTTGTCGTTCGCACTCTTATTGGTTATAGGTGGGGGAAAATAAGCTTCTTGGGTCGGACTTGATTCGGGAGACTTTAGTGAAGATTGAGTTGATCAGAATTCATATTCGGGTAACTCGGGATCGGCACAAGAGTACTACTAATGCGAATCGAAGATTTTTGGAGTTTGACGTTGGTGATTAGGTGTTTCTGTGGGTGTCTCCCGTGAATAGAGTGATGCGAATTGAGAAGAAGGGGAAGTTGGTGCTTAGGTATGTGGGATATTTTTCCATTATTAATATGGTAGGGTCAGTTTCATATAGTCTTGCCTTATCGAAGTATTTGCAGTGGATTCACATTGTGTTCCATGTGTCGTCGTTCAGTAGATATCTCATGGATGATGTGGCATACCGACATATACCATTAGAGGAGATTGACTTGCAATTGAATATTTCTTATGAGGGGAGACCTGCTGCCACTTTGGGACATGGAGAGCAGAAGCTTCAGTCAGTGGTGGTAACATTAATGCGCGTACAGTGGGAACACCAAATATTATTGAGTTGACGTGGTAGCATGAGGATAACATGTGGGAAAAATATATTAAGCTCTTTGTGGAAGGTGCACTCGAATTTTTGGGGATGAAATTCCGTTACTGGGGGGAAGAATGTAATACCCCGTACTTCTATGATTATTTAATTTCCTTCTACTTATAATAATTAAATTAGGTTCCGATAAATATTAATTAGCAAGATATAGGGTTAATATTTACGAATATTATTTACTTGAGTGTGATAAGTAAATGGATATATGATTTAATATATGTCGCGTATGAATGAAAGCGATGGTTTATTATTATATGTCAATAGAGTGTCAAATCGTAAAATTGATATATTATATGGGCGACACGTATTATACACACCTATCGGGCCTGAGTATTGAGATATTAGCATATTTATATTTGGGTGACTTGGATGACCTTTTTGAGTGCACCGATGATCCGGGAAAGTGTAGAAATAGTCCAAAATAGGTATCCGAGTATTATGATTGGGTTTCAGGTTTTTTTTAGACATAGCAGGACCCGTATTAAGGTAGGAGGCAATTTTACACCTGGAGTTTAATGGAAAACGGGATTATGGTGAATTAATGAGGTATTCAAAGGTAGGGAATTTGGATGGCACCCCACCTTTGCCATCTTAGAGGAGAGAAGGAAACATAACCATTGATGATGCTAAGATTTAGCATCACCAGATAAGTGATAGTGAGCTCGAGCAGTAGCAGCCATAGAGATGCAAGTATATAAGTATGTAAGTGTATAGAAGGGGATGAGTATAAGAGGAAATTAGACAATGATGTATAGTGGTTCAGCCAATTTGGCCTACATCCACTGTGAGTGTGTGATCCACTAAGTATGGGCACTAATGGCCTTGGATACAATGCACATAACCCTCTCTCTCTCTCTACTGTGTGTGAACAAGCAGAGTTTTAGCTAGGGCTACTGTTCATTGATCGATCCCCTGTAGGGTTGGGGGTGACAAGTATATATAGGTCTTGGGGGGTGTAGTGTACCCCCCAAGTAAGCATGGTGCATGTGAATAATGATCTAGCCAATCCCCTGTTGACACCTGTAGATGCCAAATGATGACATAATATTCCCTCACGTGAGGGTGTGATTCTGTTATAACGGTCTGCCACGTGTCATATGAGCCTGACGCGCACTGTTCCACGCGTCTCCCAAACCACGCGCCGTCCTGATATCACCCTCGGCCTATGAGCCGAGGCCGAGGGCAAAGTTTCTTCCAGTAGTGAGCCTGGCCCAATTCTGGCCTCGTACTGTCGTACCCTCATAGGGTCGTCTGGAGCTTGGGGAAGGGTCGGCCCCTCGTAGGGTCGTCTGGAGCCTGGGGAAGGGTCGGCCCCTCGTATGGCCGTCTGGAGCCTGGGGAAGGGTCGGCCCCTCGTAGGGTCGTCTGGAGCCTGGGGAAGGGTCGGCCCCTCGTAGGGTCGTCTGGGCCCGGTGAAGGCCAGCTGGGGCCTGGTGAAGGGTCGGCCCCTCTTAGGGTCGTCCGTTGTGGAGGTGATCCTCACATAAGCCGAGGATATAAACGGGTATATCAATCACCCCCCAGCCCTTAGCCATAGGTGCTGTTGAGATGGCTGAGGGATAGTGTTTTTAAATGAGATGCATGTATGATCAGTTAGGTGAGTGACACCTGGTTAGGTACTCATTGCTGTTCCAGTTTCCAAGGCATGACGGCTGCACACTGCGCTTGGGTCCTTGCACCCTAATGATGCCTTCCTCGTGGGCTGGGTCCTGCCTTGGTCAATGGGCCCACTCATTGCTAAGGTATTTAAGAAATTTTCAAACTCTCTTTCTTCCTTCTTCTTCTTCGCGCCTAAGCATCCTCTCTCTCTAGAATTTTCAGCCTACATCGCCATTTGCAGCCTTCGATTCTTCCAGACCTAGCAGCGTTCTTATTCTCTCCTCATCAGGTAACCTCTTTCATCCAGCGCTCTCTTTTTCTTTCACTTTCGTTTGTTTTTTAGGCTCGTAGGCATCCATTTTCCTTAAGTTGTGCCATAACCTTTTCCGGTGTCTTTTCCGGTGTCTTCTCCGATAACTGGCTCTTGGATGTTCTTGAGTGTTCTTGAGTGAAAACCTATGAGTTCTTTGTTTAATCCAAAAGTCAAACCTGGTCCATCCCCCAAGTGTTTGTGGTTGAATTATCCAAGTCTAGTATAATTAACTAAGTGTAGGGTCTTCCCTTTAATGCTTAGGAGGCTTTACAACCTAGTGTCTGAATTCCCACCCCTGAGAGAAAAGCTCTTTGCCGAGATCAGACGAATAGAGGAAGAGGAAGAGAGGAGACGAGGGGCCGACCCTAATTGGGTACGATCCATCTTTCCCATTCCTCTTGCCACCATAAGACCATCTGAACCCTCTGAGTCCTGTGGGTCGTCCCATCGTCCAGCCGAGACTACCAAACTAAGTGAGATGGACGAGAGAGTATCCTCTCCAACTGGTGCTGAAACTTCTGGTAGGAGGGAGATGTCTGACCTAAGTCCAGGCCGAGAGGCCGAGGGTATGGACCCCTCTGAGGCTGTCCTAGTGACAACCCTGTCTCCCCACGCCTTCCAAGTGGCTTTTCCCCAGGGTCCTCCTGCAGGTGACGAGGGGGAGAGAGATGAGGACGAGGACGATGATACAGATGATGAGGTTGATACTTCCCACGCCTCGTCCTTTATCTCCTCTGTTAGGGATCGAGACCTCCTGATATGGAGGCATGCATATGGTGTTCCTCCCACCGTATCTATGAGGGTTCCCTCTGAGGATGAGAGGGTCTTTGGGGGTGCAGAGGGAGAGGTTGCAGTATACGAACAGATGTTCAAGGTTGGGGTCAGGTTCCCTCTGCATCCTGCCATCGTAGATATCCTATCTGCCCTTGGTGTTGCTCCCTCTCAACTTCCTCCCAACTCTTGGAGGACAATCCTGGGCTATATCTCCTTGTGGAAGAATGCTTTCACCGACGAGCCCTCGGCCGACCTATTCTTGGGCTGCTACAATATAACCTCCTCGTCTAAACAGCCTGGATACTACCATCTGGGGGCGAGGAGGTTTGAGAAGAAACTCCTCCACGTGGCGCAGACTTCCAACCACGATTGGAAAAAGAGATTCTTCTTTATCTCTGGAGAGTGGGAGGTCACGGCCGAGGGTCCGAGGGTACCCAGATGATGGTCTAACCCTTCAATGAGGGCCAGGTCAGACCCTGGCCTTAGTCTGGAGGAGAAGGACATCGTTGAGTATCTGAGGGGACGAGGGAGAGAGGGTGAGATCCCAAAGTTCGAAGATTTGATGACCCCTCGATTCCTTAAAGAAGCTGGTCTGAGGGTCGGCCCTCTGACAGAACTATGTGAGTTACACTGAATATTTTCCCTTCTTTACTTATTTTTGAAGTGTTCTCTCTTTATCTCTGAACTTTTTTGACATGTCGTCCTCTTATCAGATCGTCCTGCAGGTACACCAGACTACCTCTGGGAAATGACTGCTCCAAGCCTGCTTGCTGGTTTGTCAAAAAAGAAGGGGAAGGAGCCTCAGCAAGCTCCGAAGAAGACAAGGGCCTCAGGGCCGACGGTTGTTGAGCCGACCTCTGATAGCCACAAGAGGAAGGAGCCTGAGACTCCTGTTGAGTACGGCCTGATCCAAGGATGAGGGCAAGGGTCGATGCCTCTGAGGGTACGACCTCTTCGTCGAGCATGGGGGCCTTCTGGTCTCACAATCTGTCCCATCTGAGGGCCGACCCCTCATCCCTTATTGCAAACTTGAGGGCGGCCAAGGCCTCGATGTTCTCTGCACCATCGGCCTCTGACTTCGAGTTCTTGGCAAAGATGCCTCCAGCTAAAGTGTACGACTTCGGTCTGCACTCCCTTGCTCAGGTATTGGTCTTGACCTTTAATTTCATTCTTCCATTAACTGTTCCCTCGGCCCCTCTTGACATTTGTTCATTTTTTCTTGCAGTCCGTCTGTGCCCTCACCTCAGCCACCAAGTGGATGGCTGAGAACCAACAGAAATTCCATGAAGCTGAGAGGGCCATTCAACAAGAGGCTGACCTACGGACAGAGTTAGACACTGCTAGGGCCGAGCTGGAGAGCACAAGGACTGAGCACGCTAGAGTCCTTGATGAGCTAACGAAGCAACATGATGCCGATCTGCAGGCTAAGGACTTGTTGATCAAGGACAAGGACTTGTTGATCAAGGGCAAGGACGAGGCTTTAACCAATATGGAGGCCAAACACAAGACCGACCTTGAAGCAGCTGTCCAAAAAGCTGAGGCTGATGCTGTTGAAGCTTACAAGGTCTCTGACGAATTCCAGGGCTTCGGCCTTGAATATCTTGAGAGGGGGATTAGGACGGCCTGTCGGTGGGTCGTCCTAAAGTTTGCCGACACAGTATCATCCATCCGCCCATCTCTTGAGGTGGTTCAGCTGGATGATCCCTTGATTGCTGAAGCCCTGTCGCAAGTGGAGTCCCAAGTTCATGTTGAGGGGGTCGGCACGTCTGAGGATCGGCCAGTCATGATTGCTGAAGAGACCCCATCGGTTGATGTTGAGGCTCTGCCTTCTGATGTCGTTCCTTAGGGTGGCTGTCTGTAGCCTATACCCTCATTTTTGTATTTTTGTTCAAAGGCCTTGTAAAAACACTTGATGCTTTATATTAATACCATCGTCTCTTCCTTTCACAACTGTCTCCCATAACTGCTGTCTTCCATATTTAATTCTGTTATAGTTTGTTCCTTGCTAATTTGCTTCTTCGTTGACGATGATGATACTAACCCTTCCCTCGTCTTTCTTGAGGAGAGTGGAGGGGTCGTCCCCTCCACTGATCCTCATTATAGCCGAGGGTTCAATTAACCAAATTAATGATTTTTAACAAAGTCTACCCTCGTCTTTCTTGAGGACTGTGGTGGGGTCGTCCCCTCCACAGATCCTCATTATAGCCGAGGGTTCAATTAACCAAATTAATGGTTTTTAATTTAGTCTTCCCTCGTCTTTTTTGAGGACAGTGGAGGGGTCGTCCCCTCCACTGATCCCCATTATAGCTGAGGGATCAACTTTCCAAATTAATGGATTTTAATCTAGTCTTCCCTCGTCTTTTTTGAGGAGAGTGGAGGGGTCGTCCCCTCCACTGGTCCCCATTATAGCCGAGGGATCAACTAACCAAATTAATGGATTTTAATTTAGTCTTCCCTCGTCTTTTTTGAGGAGAGTGGAGGGGTCGTCCCCTCCACTGGTCCCCATTATAGCCGAGGGATCAACTTTCCAAATTAATGGATTTTAATTTAGTCTTCCCTCGTCTTTTTTTAGGAGAGTGGAGGGGTCGTCCCCTCCACTGGTCCCCATTATAGCCGAGGGATCAACTTTCCAAATTAATGGATTTTAATTTAGTCTTCCCTCATCTTTTTTGAGGAGAGTGGAGGGGTCGTCCCCTCCATTGGTCCCCATTATAGCCGAGGGATCAACTAACCAAATTAACGGATTTTAATTTAGTCTTCCCTCGTACTTTTTGAGGAGAGTGGAGGGGTCGTCCCCTCCACTGGTCCCCATTATAGCCGAGGGATCAACTTTCCAAATTAATGGATTTTAATTTAGTCTTCCCTCGTCTTTTTTGAGGAGAGTGGAGGGGTCGTCCCCTCCACTGGTCCCCATTATAGCCGAGGGATCAACTAACCAAATTAATGGATTTTAATTTAGTCTTCCCTCGTCTTTTTTGAGGAGAGTGGAGGGGTCGTCCCCTCCACTGGTCCCCATTATAGCCGAGGGATCAACTAACCAAATTAATGGATTTTAATTTAGTCTTCCCTCGTCTTTTTTGAGGAGAGTGGAGGGGTCGTCCCCTCCACTGGTCCCCATTATAGCCGAGGGATCAACTAACCAAATTAATGGATTTTAATGTCTTCCCTCGTCTTTTTTGAGGAGAGTGGAGGGGTTGTCCCCTCCACTGGTCCCCATTATAGCCGAGAGATCAACTTCCCATGTATGCTAGGACTGACAATAGGATGAAGGATACACTGATATTTCTCATTAATTTTCCAAGTGTTCTGTTGGAGCAACCCTAATTACATTTATGGCCTTTCAAGACCTTACAACACTACTGATAGTATTTCTTCAAATGATCTACATTCCAGGGGTTGGAAAATGGTTCCCCCTCTAGGTTTTCTAGTCTATAGGTCCCAGGGACAACTTCATCGGTGACCCTATAGGGGCCGTGCCAATTAGGATGGAGTTTATTGGGCTTCTGCAAAGTCTTTTTGAGAACCAAGTCTCCCACTGCGATTGGCCTCTATTTCACCCTCTGGTTGTAAAACCTTGCGGTCCTCTGCTGGTAGGAAGCCTGCCTTATCTCAGCGTCCTCCCTTCTTTCCTCAATCAAATCCAGGTCAAGTCTCCTCTCTTCCGTATTTCCCTGGGGGTCGTACATTTGGACCCTATGAGTGGGAAACTCGACCTCTGTGGGGATGACTGCTTCTGATCCATAAGCTAACATGAAGGGGGTCTCCCCAGTTGAGGTCCTTACTGTCGTCCTGTATGCCCACAACACTGCATATAACTCCTCGACCCATCTTCCTTTTGCCTCCTCAAGCCTCTTCTTAATCACATCTAGGATTGTCCTATTCGTAACTTCGGTTTGCCCGTTGGCCTGAGGTCGGCCTGGGGTGGAGAAAAATTGTTTGATGCTTACCCTCTCACAGTACTTCTGCAGTGAGGCATTCTTGAACTGGGTCCCGTTATCCGAGATGAGGGTGTTGGGTAGACCATATCTGCATATCACATTCTTCCAGATGAACTGGAAGGTCTTCTGCTCTATAATCGTGACCATCGGTTCGGCCTCTACCCACTTTGAAAAGTAGTCAATTTCTACGATGAGGAACCGATAGTTATTGACTGCCCTCGGTAAGGGTCCTACCAGGTCAATCCCCCATACTGCGAACGACCATGGGGATGTAACAGAGGTGAGAGGCTGATGAGGTTGGTGAGGGATGGTAGCAAATCTTTGGCATTTGTCACACTTTTTAACATATGCGGCAGCATCTTTTCCTAAGGTCGGCCACCAGTACCCCTGGGTTATTACCCTCTTCGCTAGGGATCTACCCCCAATGTGGCTTGAGCACGACCCTTCATGCACATCTTGCAAAATGGAAAGGACTTCTGAAGGATGCACACACCTAAGTAAGGGGAGCAGAAACCCCTTTTTGTACAGCGTGTCTCCGATGACAGTGAACTTTGCAGCCCTGTATCTCAGCTTCTTCCTCTCTTGACTTGCTTCTGGCATCTCTCCTCCTTTAATGTATCTGATCAGAGGATCCATCCATGAAGGTTCTTGAGAAACATTCATGCAAATGCCAAGTGTTCCTTCGTCCTCTTCGATAGTTGGTCGTAGCAAGATTTCCACTGGGACTGTCCTCCTTATGTCTGTCCTAGTAGCTGAGGCCAACCTTGCAAGGGCGTCAGCACGACCATTGTCGAGCCTAGGTATCCTCTTGAGTTTCACTTCATTAAAGTTTTTCAGCAATGACCTCACCTTGTCAAGATACCTAGCCATTCTCTCGTCCTTGGCCTCGTATGCTCCTAGTATCTGATTTACGACTAGCCTTGAATCACTATGGACCAAAATCTGGCCGACACTAAGAGACTTGGCCAAGCAGAGGCCTGCTACTAAGGCCTCATATTCAGCCTCATTGTTGGATGCTTTGAAGCTGAACCTCAGGGCGTATTCGACGTCTGTGCCATCGGGTGCTGATAGTATCAGTCCTGCACCACTTCCGCTATCACAGGAGGACCCGTCAACGAAGAGGCTCCACGGAGTCTTTTCTTCAGAAAAATTTCCCTCAGAGAGGTACCCCTGTCTAAAGATGTATCTTCCCTCTTCGTTTTCAGTCACTTTCCTTCTAGCGGTGCTCGTCTCAGCCACATCTGCGGGTGTGTCTGCGGGTCTGTTTTCTGTATCTGCCTTCCCGAGGGTCTCACCCTCGGCTTCATCATTTTCCCAGGTGAACTCAGCCACGAAGTCTGCCAAGGCCTGCCCCTTAATGGCTGTCTTAGGCTGATACACAATGTCAAACTCCCCCAGCTCTATAGCCCAGGTCATTAGCCTTCCTGATTTTTCAGGCTTGTGTAGGACCTGTCTAAGAGGATAGTCAGTAAGGATGACCATAGTATGGGACTGGAAGTAAGGTTTCATCTTCCTTGAGGCATGGATCAAGGCATAGGCCAACTTTTCCATCCTCGGGTATCTCTGCTCTGCCCCCTGGAGTGCCTTGCTGTTGAAATATACAGGCTTTTGTATCCCGTCTTCGTTTCTTACGATTGCTGCACTGATAGCGGACTCTGAGACAGCCAGGTACACGTAAAGTCATTCACCCTGCACGCGTCGTGACAGCAGCAAGGGAGACCCTAAGTATGATTTTAGCTCCTTGAAAGCCTCATCACACTCTTCGCTCCATTCGAAGGCCTTCCTGAGGATCTTGAAGAATGGTAGGCACCTGTCTGTAGCCCTTGACACAAATCTGTTCAAGGCAGCCACTCTCCCTGTGAGCCTCTGAACGTCTTTAATGGACTTGGGGGCCTTCATCTCAATAAGGGCCTTTATCTTTTCAGGATTGGCCTCGATGCCTCTTTGATTGACGATGAACCCCAAGAACTTCCCCGCTCCGACCCCGAAGACACACTTGGCCGGGTTGAGCTTCATTTTGTATTTGTCCATTGTATTAAAGGTCCTCTCCAGGTCTGCCACATGATCCTCTGCCTTCAGACTCTTAGTCAGCATGTCATCTACGTAAACCTCCATAGACTTCCCAATTTGATCTTCGAACATTTTATTTACGAGGTGCTGGTACGTTGCCCCCGCATTTTTTAGGCCAAAGGGCATGACCCTGTAACAGTATGTCCCCTTGTCAGTGATGAAGGCGGTCCTCTCCGAGTCCTCAGGGTTCATGAAAATCTGGTTATACCCTGAGTAGGCATCCATGAAACTCATGAGCTCATGGCCTGCGGTAGCGTCTACCATCTGATCGATGCGGGGGAGAGGGAAGCTGTCTTTGGGACAATGCTTGTTGAGGTCTGTGAAGTCCACGCACATTCTCCACTTGCCGTTGGCCTTTGGGACGATGACTGCATTGGACAGCCACTCAGGGTAGATGACCTCTCTGATAAATTCAGCGTCTTCTAATTTTTTAACCTCATCCCTGATGACCTCATACTTTTCTCTAGAGTAAATCCTCCTCTTCTGCTTTACCGGCTTCACTCCCTCTACCACATTGAGTTTGTGGCACATGATTTCAGGGTCGATCCCTGGCATATCTACATGACTCCACGCGAAGACGCTTCGCCTTCTCCTCAGCAGTTTGATGAGGTCTTCCTTGATACTGGGCTTCAGAGATTTGCCAACTTGGACGGTTTTTCCCGGGTCATCCTGATCGAGGATGATGGGTTCTACCTCCTCAGCGGCCTCTCCTTTTTTGAGTTTCGTCTCGTCCCTGGGGTCTAGGGTATCAATGTTGTAAGTGGCTGTAGCCCTCTTGTGTGCCTCCCTTTCTTCAGCGGAGTTGTAGTAGCACTCTCTAGCTGTCGTCTGGTCTCCCTGAACTTCCCCCACCCCATAAGGGGTAGGGAACTTAACCATCTGGTGGACCGTGGACGGCACAGCTTCAAACCCCTTGAGGGCCACACGTCCCAGTATGATGTTGTATGCCGAAAACACATGCTCATCCAGTACAAAGAAACTGACCCTCTTGGTGAGCCATCTCGGCCACTCGTCCCCCATCCTGACATCAGCCTCATATATTCCTAGGGGGTGAACCTTCTCCCCACTGAACCCAATCAATGGATGATGGTATGGGACAAGTCTGGCACGACTGAGGCCCAAGGACTTGAAGCATGGCCAAAACATCACATCTGTGGATGAGCCCCCATCCACCAGGATCCTCGGCACTTCGCACCCGTGCACCCTGGTGGTGATGACGAGAGGGTCATCATGCGGGGCCAATAGGCCCTTGAAGTCCATTCTTGAAAATCCCACAATCAAAGTGTCCATATCGACCTTCTTCCTTTTTTCTGACTTGACCTCTAGGAAGGTTGAGTGCACCATCTTCGTCACTGCCTTAGCCTCAGCGACATGGGCCTTCCTGTCGGCGACCTCAGACCCTCCTCCTGCTAAACCCCCGGAGATCATTCCCACCCCGAGCGAGATCATATTGAGCCTCTTGACAGGGCCTTGGTCGTCTCTCGGCGGGAGGTCAGGGTCGTCCTCATCATCAGAGGGGTCGTCCCCTCTTTTTTGAGGACCTTCTCTGCAGGCATCGACTCGCTTCTTTCTGGGGTCGTCCCCTCGGCCCCTCTTGAAGTCGGCTTTATCGACGTACTTTCTGAGCTTCCCTTCCTTCAGCATCTTCTCAATCTCATCTTTCAGAGCAAAGCATTTGTCTGTTACGTGGCCGTGGTCTTGGTGAAACTCACACCACAGGTTCCTATTTCTCTTGCCGGGGGCTGCCCTCAACTTCTCAGGCCACTTCAAGGACCGATCACTCTTAATCTCATTCAGGATCTGTTCACAGCTGACCGTCAGAGGGGTGTACCCAGCGAACTTGTAATCCGAGGACCTCTTTTTCCCCTCTTTGTTCTTTTTAGGGTATTTACTCCCACTAGCACCCCCTCTTTCGTCTTCATATTTCGCGGCCATCGCCTCTTCGGTGTTCATCACTTTTCCTGCTGTTGACAGTAGCTCAGCCATCGTCCTTGGAGGGTCTTCGGCAAGCTTCCATAATAGCTTCCCCTTTTGGAGTCCTCCAATTAGGGCTGTCATAGCTATGCTTTCCTCGTAGTCTTCCACCTCCAGCTTCTCTTTATTAAATCTGGCTATGTAGTCCCTCAGACTCTCATTCTTTCCCTGCTTAACATAGAGCAGGTGTGTGGTCTTCTTCCGTGGTCTCACCCCAAAGCAGAAATTATGGATGAACAGGTCTGTCAACTGCTTAAAGTTTCCAATAGAATTTTTTGGAAGAGACGTGTACCAGACATGCGCAGCCCCTGTCAAGGTACCAGAGAAGGCACGACACCTCATCTCATCTGAGATAGAGTATATGTCTGCCGCCGACTGATACATTTCCACGTGGTGGACAGGGTTGGTGCTCCCATCGTATCTTGGGGTGACCACAGGAGGCTTGAACTTCGATGGCGTGGGGAAGTTGACTATCTTTGCCACAAAGGGTGAGCCTATGGTGTATCCCCTCTGAAGAGGGTCCCGGCTCTTCAGTATGTCGCCAATCTTATCCTCCAACCGCTGGATTGAGTCATTCCAGGGCCTCACAGGGTCGGCCTGGCCGATGTTATCCCCTGCTGCCTCTCGAAGGTGGATGGAGGGCTCCGCTACGGCAGGCCTGTGTCGGCTATTTACTTCCCTTTGGCTGTCATCCCGTCTTTGGGGTCGGCCTTCTGCTTCTTTCCTAGATCTCGCTGCGCTTCTTGACTTGGACAACTTGTCTCGCAGGTCATTCACTGGGCCCAGCCTCTCGAAGGCCGACCCCCTGCTCAGACGGTCAAAAACAGAGCCTCTTGGACGATCATCAGGGTTTGGTCTCCCGCACTTTCCTCTACTGTCCTGTAGGGGTCGTACTGTATTGTTGGAGACCTCATACGGCTCCCAGCATTCTACTGGAGCCTCTTCTTCATCCAGATCGTCATACCTATCCTCGGGGCAAGGGTTTCCTTGCCTCCCCAGGCGTAAACGCCGGGGGTCAGCAACATCCCTACGCCGCTGAGGGGGTGGCAGGTCTTTATGTGGTGCCTGGGGTGGTCCCCTGGCCTCATGATGTCCTGGAGCTGCTGCCGGAGTAATCATCTCAGGTGAGACCCCTGGTGGTCTCAGTATATTCTGACTTAGAGCTGTAAACTGCTCCTGCATCATCCGCTGGCTGGCTGCCAGAGACTTTAGGGCTGCTACCACATCAGCCATCTCAGACTGAGGTGGTGGCTGACTGGAACTGGGTCTTCCCCCATCATCCGGCGGGGGAAGTGGTGGCGGTGGCATCTCAGGTGCCATGTGCTTGAGCTATGAAAAGCAGAACTGAAGAAAATACTGGTTAGCTTGGGAACCTTAGTGGGTCTCTTTCAATGGTGAAACACCTCCTCTCAGGGGGAGTGTTGGTTCACCACCAGAGTGCCCAGTGAGGTCAAGCTGTACAAAGGAAGAGATGTCTTCTCGTTCCCACAGACGGCGCCAAACTGATGATGCTAAGATTTAGCATCACCAGATAAGTGATAGTGAGCTCGAGCAGTAGCAGCCATAGAGATGCAAGTATATAAGTATGTAAGTGTATAGAAGGGGATGAGTATAAGAGGAAATTAGACAATGATGTATAGTGGTTCAGCCAATTTGGCCTACATCCACTGTGAGTGTGTGATCCACTAAGTATGGGCACTAATGGCCTTGGATACAATGCACATAACCCTCTCTCTCTCTCTACTGTGTGTGAACAAGCAGAGTTTTAGCTAGGGCTACTGTTCATTGATCGATCCCCTGTAGGGTTGGGGGTGACAAGTATATATAGGTCTTGGGGGGTGTAGTGTACCCCCCAAGTAAGCATGGTGCATGTGAATAATGATCTAGCCAATCCCCTGTTGACACCTGTAGATGCCAAATGATGACATAATATTCCCTCACGTGAGGGTGTGATTCTGTTATAACGGTCCGCCACGTGTCATATGAGCCTGACGCGCACTGTTCCACGCGTCTCCCAAACCACGCACCGTCCTGATATCACCCTCGGCCTATGAGCCGAGGCCGAGGGCAAAGTTTCTTCCGGTAGTGAGCCTGGCCCAATTCTGGCCTCGTACTGTCGTACCCTCATAGGGTCGTCTGGAGCCTGGGGAAGGGTCGGCCCCTCGTAGGGTCGTCTGGAGCCTGGGGAAGGGTCGGCCCCTCGTATGGCCGTCTGGAGCCTGGGGAAGGGTCGGCCCCTCGTAGGGTCGTCTGGAGCCTGGGGAAGGGTCGGCCCCTCGTAGGGTCGTCTGGGCCCGGTGAAGGCCAGCTGGGGCCTGGTGAAGGGTCGGCCCCTCTTAGGGTCGTCCGTTGTGGAGGTGATCCTCATATAAGCCGAGGATATAAACGGGTATATCAACCATCTTCGTATTTAACCCATCACCAACGTAGAGAACTTCGGATCTAGATCCACAAAGGAAAGTAGTTACTTGCTTTAAATTTCATTTATATGTAGTTAATCACTTTAACAGTTAATGATTAAAATCTAGGATTTAAAGATATACAGATTGGAACTTTGATTAATGGTTTCAGAGATGTAGGATGGAAATTAATCTCCGATTGAAATCGATTATTAGTTAATGTTAATCATATAAGAATTTCAAATTTAACTATGAGTTTATAATTATGAGAATGTAGAACTTTGATATGAAAGTTAAATTTATGAAAAAATAAATTGAGGCGAATTTTGAGTTGAATAGGATTCATGTTTGATTTGGAATCCTTGGTTTTTCATACGGGATTCAGGGTTATTTTTATGTTATAATACTTTTGGAACATTAGTATAATGATGTATGAGGTCAATTATATGGTTGGTGTGGTTTCGGACCCCCATTGGAGGGTTTGGAGGAGAAAACCCCAAGGAAGAAGATGACAAGAAGCCCAGTAAACTGAACTAATTCGCTCAATAGAACTGGTTCGATATGTCAGCTAACCTGTTCAGTTTTCTAGCCTGCGCAGCCTTTGTTCATGTGTTATTTGACCCATTAGAGGCTAGAGAATAACCGTCGGGTCTTTCGAGGTATTATGGGATTAATGGGGAATTCTTTTTACAAATTGATGGGTTCAGGTGAGGAGAACCAGGAATTCAAGTGAATAATCATTTAGATGTTTAATCGGGAAGTCGGTTTGAACTTCAAGATTGGGAGGCTAGTGTGCTATGGGATATGCGTATGAGATCGATACTTTATATATATATATATACATATTAGAGTGACGAGTGTATATATATATATATATATATATATATGTCTGTGTGCTACTTGATTATATACAACATACCTACTCAGTGCTGCTATCGTAGGAGATTTAGCATAGTGGGTAGTCCACCCTGGCATTAACAATCAGGTGCCATATTGATTCCTCAAATCACGGTACTGTTGCATGACCACTATCCACATGTGCGGATAGGTGTTGGTTTGGACAATTATTAGGTGCGATATGGTATGGTTACGACCCCCGAACGTATGTTTATAGCCACCTTCATTATATGTGTTTACGTTTCGATTCGGTGGTTAGATTCCAACAATGTGGCTCAGTGTGATGTGTGATGCTTGGGGCCTAATAGCACACGAGGGATGTATCCACGAGGTCCATGTTTCGAGGATACGTTTATACACACACACATATATATATATATAGAGAGAGATATATGTATATTTATATGATATAGTGTATATATCTACTTATATCACGAGTGTAGTTATGTTAGTGAATACGTATCTATAGCATTGTGTCGCTATGATATTATTTATGAATGCATACCTAGTGAGGCTAGTTTAAACTTAGCTAATAGAGAGTATTAGCAGCATTGGGCTTGGATAGGGGTTATATGTCCTAGTTACACCAGCTACTTTAATTAGAATAATAAATGAACACATTAGGTGCATATTATAGTTGAAAGGTGAGGATTTATCTCCTGTGAGTGCCACCGTATAATTATACATATAATAGTCTACAAATTTTATCTATTTAAAAATAATTAATTACTTACAAAATATTTTCAAACTTTTCGGGTTATGTCCCGTGGGATTTTTTTTCTTTTTTTTAAAACCCCAGGTGTGCATCAGCAAAAGCCGAGACAGCAGAGATAGATCCTTTCTTTCTATTGCAATAGTTATGGATGCTATACGATTTGACTTTGCCGCCTTATCTTATTCTATCTTGATAGGACCTTTACTATTCAAGTACTTCCTATTGGGCATGCTTCCCGTAGTTGAGATAGGAGTTTATTTTCCTCGGGATATTTTCCAGTGCTTAGTTCTTATTCAGTTTTATTCTCTGGATGTTACTTTTGTGACCGGTCATTTATTCGTTTCACTATTATTATTATTTACTTATGCATGGTCATTTATCTATTTATTTTAGTGTATGGTTTTATTCGTATTATTTTATGTTAGTTATTGCGACAATGAAGCTGAGAATGAGACTATACTAAGATTCTTGTTTTATTTTAGTAGAGGATTGGCCACCCGATATTAGAATAGGCAGGCTTTCACGTTAGGTTCACATTGACTTAGGCCCCAATAATTGGTCTTGACCCTCTAAATCGAAGCGCCTTCATTCTTTAGGTCTATAGAATTGACCTAGTCCCACTGAATTATCATGGACCTTCTAAATCAGGTCGCCTTCATTCTTTATGTCGCAGAATTGACCTAGTCCCGCACTATTGGCCTCGACCATTGAAATCACATCAATTTCACTCTTTAGATCCTCATAATTGACTTCAACCCACCGCATCGGTCATTTCCAATTCTTTAGGCCCACTAAGTTATCCTAAATACCTAGTAGGGGTCTCGACTCACTAAATTGGTCACTTGTGCTCCTTAGGTCCTCAAAATTAGACCATTATTCTCAACACTCAAAACATTCCATAATTGTGTCTATCTTTTGATGACCTTCACTCGGCTAAGACTGTCTGTTGAGGGGATTTGAATACATCCCTTTGTGGTACCCTTTAAATGCCTCATTAGGTCCCTAACACCATTCCTTTCACACTCGGACCCCAGGTCCTCTTCCACACCCTGACTAAAGGCCACTGGGTGCTTTCGATCTTCGTTTTACTGTAGTGAACTCTACTAATTGAGATTATCACAATGCACATTTATAGGTCTAAATACTCTTTCTAACAATCAATATCAATCGCCCTTACGATTTGCATGTACTTACTTTTTCACTCCAAACCCTAGCCCAGAGGCCACTAGGGGCTTCTGAGCTCCGTTTAACATTGGTAACTTAGTAATAAAGAGTAGATCAATGAACTTTCTTTTACCAAAGGTCCCGATCGTGCATAATTCGGACTTATAGTTTTCATTTTATACTTGTTTTTCAAAAATATCCCTTTTGGACTACTTATAGGAACCCCTAGTCTCTGCCTATCGACATACAGGTACCTTTCTTAGCCCACAAGATGGGGGTATTCCAATTGGCAGGAGTATACCTATGCCGATCAGCGTTCCCCCTAACCCTAAAATTTTACTATTTAAGGTGGCCATGACCTCATTCTCAAGAGCCCCCTTCTCAAAATATGGAGAGCTTTTGCCTCGATATTGGTGTGTCGCCTTCCAAAAAACATCATTTTCCAAACATTCTCTCCACATTTCCTCACATCACTTTCACCCCACCTTTGCCAGCCATTTCACCACCACTTCGCCGCCATTAAAAATCAGCCTACATCAATTAAAAATTAGTAGCAAAGCTTCATAAAAACTCTCATTCTATCCTTTTCTATCTCATTTAACTAGTGTCATTAATCACACTTTATTACTTTTAGCATACCATTTTGTTTTAGTTTTACTTTCTACCCCCTAATAACCCTTTTTTCATTGCCCATAAACATAAAAATACAGTTTCATAAATCTAAAAAGATAAAAAAGGAGGGTTTAATACTTAAAACCCAAATTGGAGTTTTCTTCTCCTTTATGCCTACACTTTCTCCACTTGTGCATGTTTTTTAACAAACCAAATAAAGGAAATTCCTATTTTGGGTTCATAATTTAAGTCCCACCCTTATGCGTTTTCTATCTACGTGGAATTTGAAGTTATTTTCAACTACGTTGGTGTCTCGAGTTTTCCTTAGGACTTGAGTCCTCTTTTTTTATTTTCACTTTATTCTGACTTTATTAGTATCATATATGCATATATATATATATATATATTAGGTTTTATCCTTTTAGCAGTCCCGTCAGACATGCATATTCATTTCTTCGTAGTGAATCATGATCTGGTGTGTTGCTCACATTATATTTTATTTTCATATTTTTATTCTCTTTCATTTTCGCAATCTAGTCATACATGCATCACCATTTCCTCATATTGGATTATGGTCTGAAATATTGCATATAGCGTACCCTTTTCTATTTTAGCATCCCAATCAGACATGTGTACTCCATTCTTTACGATGGATTTTGATCCAATGTGATGCAAACATTTCGGCTATTTTTTAGATTATTTTCGTTCTTCTTATTTATATTCCTCACGATGACTCATCCCCATTTTTTGATGACGTGGGTATGACGATTTATTTTCTCACCCATTTTATTCTGCACACGTTATACCAATAAATTGGATTTTTTAGAAAAAGGAGAATAATATCGTAGCCCATGAGAGAAAGAAATGGCGAAATATGTGCCTAAGTACTCCCCATTCCATAACTTAGTCTCCAGAGCCGTGAGTTATTTGGTTTGCTATGCATCGGTTTGTATTTGATGTCATTTCTTCAGGGACAACTACATATTTTTCCTATTTTGAGGAAAATTGGTCAGTGACTTCATTTGCTATATTTTCAGCCCTTTGATAATGACCAATTTCTATCCCTAGAAGCCTGTGAATACACTGTGAGTGGTGTAAAGTTATGTTATCTTGCTTGACTTTATTCTTTGTGAGTTAGGAACTTTTTTCCTTCAGTGTGAACACATATCATATTTTCCCCTATTTACCCCAAAACATTTTCGAGATGGCCATGGAAATTATGAGGACTATAACCCAGAAAAATACAAAGGGAGAAGGATAATACATCTTGTGATTATTATAGGGACGGAGATATGGAAAACAAAGACAACAAAATACTTTAAGAAACTAGTAATTTGGAGGAGAACCATAAACACGTTGGTGAAATGATATATTGCCTCTCACCCGTGAAGGCATCCGATTAATCAAGAAAATAATGGATTCAAAGTCATATTAGCAATAAACATGAGTTACGGAACCTTGAGCAATTAAAGTGAGACCAGTGTCAACGATGTGTTTGTTGTAAAATTCAATTTATTTTCACCCATGCTAAAATTTTAGATATTATGACAAAGGGTCTCCCCATTCCTCTATTCCAATTTTTACGTGACAAGTCGAAGGTACTGTCTCGACCACTATCAACTTGAGGGGTGCATCAAAACCACCTTCTTGTCACATCCTTATATATAGTTATCGTGCATATCGTATCATCTTATTATGAGTAAAAGTGTATCTAAAGTGTATATTGATGCAAAAGATGCCGAGTCCCTATGAGAGGCACACACTAGTAATCAACACATTTATTTTTTTATTTTTTATGTTGCTCTAAAGGAGTAGATAATATATAAAATAAAAATAGTGAATGAGCTAGCCAACCACCAAGTCATATAGACAAAAACCCTAACAATAAAAAGTCTTATGGAACAAATATATTTTGACAATCCAACAAAATTAAAAATAATCAAAGGACTATGAACAAACCATTTACCCTTTTCAGTCTTCGCAGGGGCTTTTGAGAAATTGAATTCTCTTCACTTTTTCAATTTTCGCATCTCTATATTTTTAGGCTTTCGTCATAAAGTGAACCATTTGGATATCTGATACAAAGGTGTTTTCATATTTATCACGAATTTTTATATACCCTTACATAATTCCTACATATATTAAATATAAGAATTGTGTGTCTTATATAAGGACCCCTTTTGGCTTAAGGTTTTGGTTACCTTGAGGAATCTTAACCTGGGCATGAGTCGTGGGCCTTAGGCTTTTGTCTTTGATTTATCACAAGTGTTGATACCAAAATTTACCACCCTACGTGGACCAGTCAAATGCCAACACGTGTCATCCAATGTGGCATAAGTCCAAGTCAACCCGACCAATAAAGAAGCCCGACCAACAATGAAGCCTGACCAACAGGGAATCTCGACCAACAGGGAATCTCGACCAATAATGAAGCCCGACCAATGGATAAGCCCGACCAACAACCTGTATTGATAACAAAGCGACAATAGCCCTACAGTTTGTATTGCCAATGAAACGACAACCTTCATACAATTAATTCTCACTATGTATTGATGTAAATGCCTAACAAATAAAGGCATTCCATCCTTTCACACGACAACTATCATGACCCCTCTTGGGCTATAAATACTTTGTATCACCCTCATTTCAAGGGACCGAAAAACAAATTGAGGCAGTCAATACATAACAATGGACGCAGGCTATTACTTTGATCCAAACCACTTTAACATTTCGTGTGTCTTGTTTATTCTACTTATTTTATCTTTGATCAATTAATTAGGCATAGTCTAGTTTTTTGCATCAATATATTGGTACCGTCTGTGGGAACGTATTACTAAACGTTGTCACTCATTCATCATCCGTGGATGAAATTCCTGAATCAAGTACCAGAAACAGGGGAATTCTACCTACTCCCTATATCCCCCTAAATAATAATAATTTAACATGAATTTTGGCTAGCTTGGTCAAGGGTCAAGAGGCTATGCAGGATACTATACAACAATTGACCCAAACTCTGCAAACTGGGGCTCCTAAACAATTTAATCAAAGGAATATTCCACCACCACCATTAAGAAGTGTTGGGCATGGTCATTCCAGAACTTCAAGAGACCTTTCGTACCTTTCTGGAGCAACTTCTTCCATCAGGATTACTTTCCTCTGATGGATAGTCCCTCATCATAGAATTATTGAGTGCCTTAGAAAGGCTAAGTATGGCCTCTCCTTTCGATCGTCTGGGACCCAGACCCAAGGGAAATTCCCTACGGGTTTGCATTCAAGAGATACTCAACGACCATTCAATTTAAGGGAAGGTGCAACCCAATCCAAATTAAGCACCCGACGAATCAATAGATCTAGTCATAGGGAAGGTTCATGAGAAGAAAGTTTAGCACGATCTGTTGGTCATCATTTAAAGGTACCACCCATAGATCTGGTGCTGATAGTGAGGCTTGGAAAGGTTCTATTCAGTGTTAGGAAGATAGTTTGGGTGAAATGGCCAAGGCCAAAAATCCTATCCAAAGAAGTTTTATTAAGGAATCCCCCTTTGTGAAAACCATCATAGATTTCCCTACGTCAACCAAGTTTAAAGCTCCAGTGGTCACTCCCAAGTATGATGGGAAGACTGATCCAGTTCTTCATATAGAACAATACCAAGCAACTGCTAATATATATGATGTTCCTGATAAGATGAGGTGTAGGGAATTTTTAGGAACAATAACTGGATCTGCTCAAATTTAGTACACTAGTCTTCGTTGGGGGCAGATCTCTTGATTTCATTAACTCATAGAGCTATTCATTGGTAATTTTTTGCTTTGGAGCAAAACCAGTGAAGCGAGTAGCTCATTTTCTCAGTATAAGACAGAAGAAAGGAGAAAGTACCAGGGATTACATCACTCATTTCAACAATGATTGGTTTGCTTCCCGATAAGCTGTACTACACTTTGGCAAAGGATCTATCGAAGATGATGATAAAATTAATGGCCAGTGCAGTAAAGAATATGAACATTTAGGAAGCTATGACTACTAAAAAGAATTCAGATGTAAATCCGGAAGCAAAGATAGAAGGAAAGTCAGATAAAAAGAGAACTTGGGTAGAGAAACTGAAGACAGCTGAAGCTACTCAGCAAAAGTGTGATGAGAATGCCCTTAAAGCTGAGTGCAGGGCCAAGGAACTTGAGCATAAGGGGAAGGAGGCTGAGCGTAAGATAGAGGAAGCTAAGTGCAGGGCATAGGAAGTTGAGCGCAGGGAAAAGGCTGCTTAAGAGCTTGTATCCTCTACCAGAGCTTAGAGAAAGTTTATTGTGAAGGCCTCCTTCAGTGCTGGTTGGGACAAGGACTGGAACAAAGCCATTTCTGTTGCTTGTGCTCAGATTGAGTATGTGAAGAAAAAATGTTACAGAGATGGTTGGTTTATTTCCCTTCAAGAGTTGAACACAACTGAGGACTCAAAATTTTTTAGAGATATATTCATGGTCCTCCTCCAGTCATTGAGTATGAGGTTGAAGATAAAGTTTCTTCTAAAGAGTCTTCACTTGTGGTTGAATATGCTGCCAAACCTCCTCAAATCACTAAGTCTTCTCTTCTTCCGGTCGAGCAAACCGAGTAACCCCAACCTGTAGTCCCTTATTCTGAGCAGGATAAAAGGGTTGATAGGGAAAAGGTGTAAAGTTGTGCAGAATTTCCCTTTTTTGTTTCTTTTTCTTCATTTTTTCTATACTTGAACTTTTTACTATCAATAAAAGAACTTTTTTTACCTTTTTGTCTCTTATGGATTGTACTTGTTCTCTTTTCTTGTTTATTGATTGATGGTTATTTCTTCTTGTTAGTTTATTGCGAAGATGGAGGAACTGTCTTCCCATGATATCGAGCTATTAAGGAAGTGTAATGCTTTTTTCAAAGCAGGTCATATGGACTGATTTGAAGCAGAAATTACTCAGTTTCTCTGTGATGAGGCATCATAGTAGGTTAAGGAAGCTTACCAGTATTTATAGTACTTACTTGATCGGGAGGTAGCAAATAATGTTACATATTCTCAAAGGATAGAAGAACTTCAAGAACAATTTAAAGAATCTACTACATTCTTCATCAGAGCTATGAGCAGAAATATCAAAGCTTAAGTGTAGGTTGGGGCTTAGATAAATTTGTCTCTATTTATAATAAAAAGGAGTTTCATATTAAAATTGAAGTTAAAGAAATTAGAATTGTTGCCAAACTTCTAGAAGAGGAGAATAATAATTTGAGGGATGGAGTGAATCTCTTGAAGTCTGCCTCTAGATTTGTTGTTGCTACTACCGATGAAGGTTACTCCTTTTTAAAAGCTGAGAATACAACATTAAGAGATGAATTAGAGTCCTTGAAAAAGATTAAACTTACATGTTCCTCTCCAGTAAGAAATAAGCCTGGCCGAGGAACCACAAAAGAAATTAAGACCCAACAGTCCATTGCCAATCAAACTACATAGTTAAAAGCAAAAGAACGAGCTATTCCTGAGATGTACCAAAAGCTACAAACATTGTCTTAATAATTATCCACCTAATCTTCCCAATTATAGGTTAAGGATGGGGTACTCAAGAAGCTGCAATCACAGGTTGATAAATTAACCTTTCAATTCCATAAGCAGATAAGAGAAGTTTGGATGGAAGGATATAATGAAGCTCTGGGGCATCTTGATGATAGACTTCAACAGGATAAAAATGAGGCCTATAAATGGGGTAGGATGAATATTTTAACTGTGTTAAAGGTGGATCGAAATTACTCTTTGTGGGATTGGCATGATCCGGGCTTGCTTCAGCTTGGCAATCCTTTATTCTAGTTAGGCGTTAATTGGATCCCTATTAATCGTATTCCTCATTGTTTGATTTCAAAATACTTAGGGGATTATGAGTTCTATGATGAACTAGAGATTATCAAAACTCCTCATCTACTTAATTCTCCTAGTAGCAACAATACCAGGATGCTTTAGAATTTTAACTTCACCAACTCTCCTTATACTTTGGATGATCCTCCAGCTGGTATGGATATTGTTTCTAAAGCTGAAGGGAAACGTCCTACATAATAATCTTTTGTATTTTGTTTCTGCGTGGTGCTTTCATTGATGATATTTAGTGATCAAAGTCATGATAAAAGAAGTATTGGTGGAAAGAACATTAGTGGATAACGATAGTTCGACAGCTATCATGTTTTATCCCTGTTTTGACATTTTGGGATTAAAAACCATAGGACACTCATTGGCTTTTCTGGCGAGAAAGTATTTCCATTGGGGACAATCAAACTAGACGTGTTGATCGGGGCATGGCCAACGAGCAGCACGGAGAAAGTGAGATTCTTTTTAATGGACAAAAATGTCCATTCGGCCTACAATATGGTTATGGGAAGAGTTGTTCTGAAGAAATTCAAAGGTGTACCCTTTACTGTTCATCAATGCCTGAAGTTCCTGACCAACTTTGGAGTTGGAGTAGAAAAAGGAGATCAGAAAGTAGCTCGAGAGTGCTACTATTGCTCTAGCGAGGCAGAAGATATGTTGGAGACAAAGAAAAAAACGAACACTTATCAAGTGGATATTTCTTATCCGAACAGCCAGCCTAAGGTTAAAACCTTAGATCCAGGAGACGAATCTGAGCTTGTAAAAGGCTAAGTGATGGAAATAACAGAAAGAATTATTCTGGATGATGATAAACCAGAACGAATGACTCAAGTAGGAGCGTCATTGGAACAGACCCTTAAATAGGAATTGGTGGATTTCTTGAGATAAAGAAAGTAGGTGTTTGCATGGTGCCATGAATATATGCCAGACATAGACCCAAATTTCTTATGCCATGAGCTTAATGTTAATAAGGAGGTTAAACCTGTGAAGCAGGGAAGAAGAGTTTTTAGCCCAAAAAAGAACTATGCTATATAGGAAGAAGTGGAGAAGCTTCAAAAAGCTTTCTTTATAGAAGATGTGAAGTACCCGGACTAGTTGGCCAATGTAGTTATGGTCAAGAGGAAGAACAATAAGTGGAGGATTTGTGTGGATTTTACTAACTTGAATAAAACTTGTCCAAAGGATCACTTTCCTTTACTGTAAATTGATCAACTGGTGGATGCTATTTCAGAGCACGAGTTGCTAAGTTTCATGGATGCATATTCTGGTTATAACCAGATCAGAATGAATCCCGAAGATAGAGAAAGCACTTCCATTATCAGTCCCTCAGGAACTTATTACTATAATGTTATGCGATTTCGTCTAAAAAATGCAGGTGCTACTTATCATAGACTGGTGAACAAAGTATTTGAGGATCAGATAGGCAAGAACATGAAGGTGTACATTGATGATATATTGTTGATCATATTACAAACTTTAGCTAGATGTTTGATCAATTGGAGAAGCACCAGATGAAGTTCAATCCGACCAAATATGTCTTAGGAGTTCAGGAGGGAAAGTTCCTCGGGTACATAGTAAATTAAAGGGGCATTGAAGCTAATCCAGATAACATTAAAGCTCTGATTGAAATACAGTCCTCGACCTGTAAAAAGGATGTTCAAAGGCTAACAAGATGCGTAGCAGCACTCAACAGAATTGTGTCCCGAGCAACGGATAAGTGTTTTCCATTTTTTAAGGTACTAAAAAAAACCTTTGAATGGAACGATGAATGTGAAAAGGCCTTCCTGGATTAAAGAAATACCTAGGAACACCACAATTACTCTTCCGACCAGTGTTGGGAGAAAAGCTGTATTTATACCTGGCTGTATCTGAGTCAGACATTAGTTCTGCCTTGATCGGGGATGAGAATGGAGTTTAAAAGCCAATTTACTATACTAGAAAAGCTTTTCAAGGAGAAGAAACCAGATTCTTAAGATTGGAGAAATTAGCATTGGCCTTAATTGAGGCCAGTAGACAGATAAAGTCGTATTTTCAAGCTCACACCATAGTGGTAAACACTGACATGCCACTAAGGTAGGCTTTGCATAAACTGGAGAAATTTGGGAGATTAATGTATTGGGTTGTGGAGTTGGGGGAATATGACCTTTTATACGAACCAAGGACTACTTTAAAAGGCCAAGTTGTGGCAGATTTAATTACAGAATTCACTTACCCAGAGATCCCCGAGCAATAAAGGATTCTATTTGAGCAATATTCAGGAGTCAGTAAACCTACTGAAGATACGCCTGACCAACTCCAACTAAAGGAAACTGAAAAGGAAGGTACAATTGATCAACCAGAACCCTCCAGTGGAGTATAGGAGATGAAAAAAAATATAAGGAAGTGATGGATAAAGTTTTCCATCATGGAATTCTAACAAACTAAGTGTTCGACAACGCTATTCCTATATGGAGCTTGTATGTTGATGGTTCATCATGCGAAACTGGATGTGGGGCTGGAACCATTCTTAATACTCTAGACGAGCTAAATGTAGAGTACACTCTACGATTCCAATTTTAAGCCTCTAATAACGAGGTAGAATATGAAGTAGTGATTATTGGGTTAAATCTAGCTAAATCACTAAGCGTCGAACAAGTTATGGTGTATAGTGACTCACAGTTGGTGGTAAATCAAGTGTTGAACTTATATGAAGCTAAAGGAGAACTGATGACCAGATATTTGGCCAAAACTTTAGAGATAATTTCCACTTTGCTAGTTGTCCAGATGGTCAGAATTCCAAGATTGGAAAATGCTCGAGCGGATGCACTTGCTTGGTTAGGTTTAGCAACCAGAACTGAGATACAAAGAACTATTCTTATTGAACTACTTGATAATAGGAGCATTGATGAAGATATAATGGTTAATTTTATTGTAGTTAGTATGGGGCAATCTTGTATGGATCCCATAAGAGAATATATTTAAGAAGGGATTCTTCCAACCGACCTACTTGAAGCTAAGAGGTTGAAATACAAAATCGCGCGATATGTGCTAGATAGTGATGTGTTATATAGAAGAGGATTAGTTTCTTGTTTACAACAGTGTGTGCATCCAGCGTAAGTGAAAGATTTAATTTAATAAGTCCATAAAGGGTCTTATGGAGCCCATGTAGCAAGAAGAACGTTGTTGCGAAAAATCCATATGCAGGGGTACTACTGGCCAACAATGCAAGCAGATTTTCCCAAGAAGTGTGACAAGTGCCAGAGGTTTTCCAGCATACGCAAAACTCCACACGCTCTCTTAACGGCATACGCACAAGTGCCAGAGTTTTTCTAGGTGGGTAATTGACTTGGGCGGGCCTCTATCGACCACCTGAGGATGGTTCAAGTGCCTAGTTTTGGCGGTTGATTACATCACTAAATGGGTGGAAGCTGGACCATTGATTGATATGTCCTATGACAACTTTTATCAATTTATTTGGAAAAATATCATATGTTGGTATGATTTTCCCTACGCCTTTATCACTGATCATGGCACACAATTTGACAACGATGAATTTTCTGACTATTGCATTCAATCCAATGTCCAAAAGATCCATTCTTGTCCTGGACATCCTCAAAACAATGGCCAAACAGAGGTAACTAATAGAAATTTATTGAATGGATTGAAGAAAAGGTTGGAAAGCACTAAAGGGAATTGGATCAATTGACTGCATTTTGTCTTGTGGGCTTACCGAACAAATCCCAGAATAGCTATTGGAGAAACTCCTTACCTGCTAGTATTTGGTATTGAGGCTGTAATTCATGTCGAGTTAGAGTTACCTACGCACAAAGTTCTTAACTTCAATACTCCAGTCAGTGATTTGATGAGAATGATGAACTTAGACATGCTGGAAGAGGTATGTGAACATGCATCGTTAAGAAATCCACCCTATCAACAACAGACTGCAAATTTCTATAGCAAGAGGGTACGACCTAGCAACTTAAAGGAAGGTGATTATGTTCTGAAGAAGGTGATTCAGAAGAAAAATAAGCTTGAAGTCAAATGGCACGGGCCTTATCGCATTACAACAGTCGTCCGACCAGGCACATACCGAATTGAGACTTTGAAAGGTGAACAATTCAAGATTTCCTGGAATATGGAACACTAGAAGAAGTATTATTAGTAATGAAATTATGTTGTACTCAGTTCACTTCAATATTAATGAGAATATGACTTTCCCAAAATTGTTATTTTGTTTTCTTCTTTTTCAGCGTAC
This sequence comes from Sambucus nigra, assembly GCA_949130495.1. Lineage (NCBI taxonomy): Eukaryota > Viridiplantae > Streptophyta > Magnoliopsida > Dipsacales > Adoxaceae > Sambucus > Sambucus nigra. Next base: position 752,722,031 of record OX422209.1, read on the forward strand.
TAGTGTTATGCACTTGCAAACATTGTAAAGATCAAAAAATTTGGTCAGTATTAGTAATAGACCACCAACAAAGTTGGCCGGTATTAATGAAGACCACCAACAAAGTTGGTCGGTATCACGGAAGACCACCAATAAAGTTGGTCGGTAGCAATAAAGACCACCAACAAAGTTGCTCGGTATCAATAAAGACCACCAACAAAGTTGGTCGATATTAAGGAAGACCACCAACAAAGTTGGTCGGTATCAATAAAGGTCACCAACAAAGTTGGTCGGCATCAATAAAGGCACCAAAAAAGTTTGTTGTCAAACATATAAAACCACGCAAGGTAAAATTGTAAGTCCCAAATGCTTGGTTAATGAAGGCCCGGATGAATAATTTTCATCTAAACTATGCTAAAAGATTGACAAAGGTTCCACTCATGCCTGGGAACCAAGCTAACTAATGCAATTACCATAAAATTTAGGTACATTAGTAGAACCATGGTGAAGCATTGGTAATTGGTATAAAACTTAGGATAATCCTAAGGATATAAATAGAGCCAATGAAAAATCATAGATTAACTAAAAACGTTGATCCATTCACAGTCAAAGACTAAAAAGACATTCATAGATTAAATAAAAGTTGATCCATTACTAAAATAATATTTTCATTAAATCAAATGATTACTAACTTTTCATTATATCAAATGATTACATATTGTTGCTCAAAAATGCAGAAATAAAATACAAAAGATTATTCTACATGATGATTCCCTTCAGCCTTAGAAATAGGATCCATGCCAGCTGGAGGATCATCCAAAGTATAAGGGGAGAATTGATGAAGTTAATATTCTGAAGCATCATGGTGTTGATGCTACTAGGACGATCAAGTAGCTGAGGAGTTCGAACAATCTCCAGTTCATCACGCAACTCGTAATCCCCTATGTACTTTGAAATCAAAAATGAGGAATACGATCAACATGGATCCAATTAACATCTAACTAGAATGGAGGATTGTCAAGTTGCAACAAGCTCGATTCATACCAATCCCACAAAGAGTTATTCTGATCGACCTTTAGCACAGTTAAAGCATTCATCCAACCCCATTTATAGGCCTTATTTTTAGCCTGTTGGAATCTATCATCAAGATGCCCTAGAGCTTCATTATATCCATCCATCCAAACTTCTCTTGGTTGATTATGGAATTGAAAGTTTAATTTATCAACCTGTGATTGCGGCTTCTTCAGTGCCCCATCCTTAACCTCTAATTGGGAACATTAGGTGAATAATTGTTCAGACAAGGTCTGCAGCTTTTGGGACATCTCAGTAATAGCTCAGTCTTTTGTTTTTAACTATACAACTTGATTGGCAAGGGCCTACCAGGATTATTTCTTGCTCGAGAGGAAGATGCATGTTTAATCTTTTTCAACGCCTCTAATTCATCTCTTAGTGTTGCATTCTCAGCTTCTAAAAAGGAGTAACCTTCATTGGTAGTAGCAATAATAGCTCCAGAGGCAGACTTCAAGAGATTCACTTCATCCCTCAAATTATTATTCTCCACTTCTAGAAGTTTGGCAATAGTTATAGTTTCTTCAACTTCAAGTTTAAGAAGAAACTCTTTTTTATTGTAAACAGAGACAAATTTATCAAATCCCGGACCTACACTTAAGTTTTGATATTTCTTCTCATAGCTCTGATGCAATAACGCAGTAGATTCTTTATATCATTCTTAAATTTTTTCTATCATCTTAGATTAGGAAATATTATTTTTTACCGCCCGATCAAGTAAGTACTTTAAATACTGATAATCTTGCTAAAACTACTCTGATGCATCATCACCGAGCAACTGAGTAATTTCTTCTTCGGATAACTCTGTATTACCTGCTTTGAAAAAAGTATTACACTTCCTCAATAGCTTGGTATCATAACATAGTTATTCCATCTTCGCAATAAACTAGCAAGGAAAAATAACCACCAATCAACAAACAAGAATAGAGAACAAGTACAAACCACAAGAGAAAAAAAGGAACAAAAGGTTCATTTATTGATAATAAAAAGTTCAAGTGCAATAAAAATGAAGAAAAAGAAATAAAAAAGGGAAATGGAAAATGGAAAAAAACTTTACACCTTCTCCTTATGAACCCTCTTATCCTACTCAGAAGAAGGGACTACAGGCTGGGGTTGCTCGATTTGCTCAATCAGAAGAAGAGAAGACTCAGTGATTTCAGGAGGTTTAGCAGCAGATTCAACCACAAGTGATTACTCTTAAGAAGCAACTTCATCTTTAATAGCATCCTCAATAACTGGAGGAGGACCCTAAATATATCCCTGAAAAAGTTCAGAGTCCTCAGTTGTGTTTAACTCTTGAAGGGAAGTAACCCAACCATCTCTGAAATTTTTTGTTTCACGTACTCAATCTGAGAAGAAGCAGCAGAAATGGCTTTATTATAGTCCTTGTCTGAACTAGCATTGAAGGAGGACTTTACAGTATTCTTTCTCTTACCTCTACAGAGGATACAAGAACTTTAGCATCCTTTTCCCTGTGCTCACCTTCCTCTGCCCTGCACTCAGCTTCCTCTGTCTTACGCTCAGCCTCCTTCACCTTGTGCTCAGCTTCCTTGGCCCTGCGCTCAGCTTCAAGTTCATTCTCATCAGATTTCTGCTAAGCAACTTCGGTTGTCTTTAATTTCTCTGCCCAAGTGCTCTTCTCAGTCTCCAAGGCCTGCTGAGATTCGAGAAAATATTTCTCCAAGCCAGCCAAAGCTTCCTCCACCTCATTTGAAGATGAATAAGCCTTAATCGAATCATCCTTCTCCAGCATATTATTAAAGTGTTCTAAGAACTGCAAAATATTAAGATCAAAATGAGTATATGAGAGATATAAAAGACAACCAAACTAAGAAAATGGAACTTACTTACGGATGCAAGGTTTTGAGAAGCCAATTCAGAAATCCTCATCTGAGGGAGCATGTCATCCACCCCTTATGGTTTGGAAGAGTACCAGACTTGATCAACTTCCTGAACAAACCAGGAGTAATAGCTCCTGGAGGAACATCATCAAAAAAGTGTAACTTAACTAAGGAAAATTGATCAGTCACCTGGTCGACTTGCTTCTCTGCAAGACCTCTCTTAAGTCTCCTCAAAGGAACTTCAACCTCTTTAAGATTTTCATCCTTAGGAGTCAAGTCTTTGGGGGTTGGGTGTTTTGGGGACTGGATCCTTGGGGGTGTGGGTTTCATAACATCCCATGTTTTCTTCTTGGCTCCTTCAGCAGATGCTTGGGAGCCAGAAGCACTACCACTGTAAATGTCAGGAAATTTCCACTTCTTCATAATTTCTGACAGAGGAGTATTAGAATCAATAATAACCTCTTGGTCAAGATCAATTACCAGAAAAGGAGAGGCAATATGTCTGGAAATAAAATAAAAAATAGTGGTTTTGTACTGAAGTAAATAGGAGGCGGACCTAACGTGCTCCTTAGAAACTACCTTGTAAAGTCTCGAGATAAACTTCAATTATCTCAAATATACTTCACTCTCTTTGGGGGACTTTATTTTTTGGTCAACTGCAATTCAATTTATAAAACAATAGTCATGACATTTTATCAAACATAAACAGGGAAAATTTACTAAAACATAAAACAACCTATTCAATTGCCAAAGAGCAGACATCTATGTCCTTTATATTTAGCACCTCCAACTAAAGGGGCATGTTGAGAATTTTTTACAACTACCCCATGGTCAAAATAATCCTTATTAAAATTAGGGAGATCAACTACTAAAGCTTTACTAACTGCCCTAGTTTTCAAATAAAAAGTGGTATCACTAGCTACCCATTTGTAAAAAAACATAATTTCTGGAATCCTTAGATGGGTTCCATAGATTTGATTTAACCAATAAGCTCCATTTACAACTCTCTATGTGTTAGGATCCACTCTTGCAGGTATAATGTCAAAATATTGACAAAACCCCAAATACAGGGGATTAACAGGAAATGTGAACCCACATTCAGCAATAAAGATGGAAGGGAACCAATGGCCCTCAGCAAGAGAGAAAAAATCATAATGAAAAGTAGGATGTTCTAATACAACCTAAGGTGGAATATTAAAATTGATCTTGAACTTATCAAGTGACTCAATAGAATAAACCATGATGAAGAAAATAAAGAAGAGAAGAGAAATTCTTACAAAGGTTTAAGGATTCAGGAAGAACTGAAGATAGAAAAGAAAGCGATCGCACGAAAAAGCAAAGAACACAGCGACAGAATCATAGATAAGGGGTAGTAGATGATCGAAGTTATACTGCTCTTTTTATAAGATGCATCGAAAACTAGGAAAATAATGATTAAAATGGACGACGTTTGGGTTTACATTGGCTAACAAAGGAAAAGACGAAGATACCCCATAAAAGTTGGCTGAATTTTGAAATATTTACAAAATTTCCATTCGCGCCTAAAAATCGTCAATCAAGTGGATAAATTTCACAAGTCTGGAAGGTCTGCAGCTAAACCAAAAAGCCCGAACTACCCTTGAAGCATAATATTTCACACCTTCGCATCAGCTCCAAGTATGAAACACTGGGGAATTTTGTTGATACCAAAATGTACCACCCTACGTGGACTAGTCATAAGCCATCACGTGTCATCCAATGTGGTAAAAGTGCATGTCAACCCGACCAAAAATAGGGGAGCCCGACCAATAATGAAGCCCGACCAACGACCTGTATCGATAACAAAGCGACAGCAATCCTACAGCCTGTATCGCCAATGAAGCGATAACCTTTATACAATTAATTATCATTATGTATTGATGTAAATGCCTAAAAAATAAATGCATTCCATCCTTTCACACGAAAACTATCGGAACCCCTCTTGGGATATAAATACTTTGTATCACCCTCATTGTAGGGGACCGAAAAACAAATCAAGGCAGTCAATACATAACATTGGACGTAGGCTATTCCTTTGAGCCGAACCACTTTAAAATTTCTTGTGTCTTGTTTATTTTACTTATTTTATCTGTGATCAATTACTTAGCCCTAGTCTAGGTTTTTCGCATCAACAACAAGTATTACATTTTTTTGTCCTAATTTTATTAGGTCTTTTATTTATTTATGAGTTCAATCTTTTATTATGTATTTTATTTATTTATGGACTAATTTTAATTCCATTTTTAACAGTTCTTTGTTCCCAAATGTTTGGACAGTTTTAACTGTTTTTAATGGTCCTTTATTTTAGTATAAATTGGTGGTTTGTATTTTATTTTTTTCTATGGCTTAAATGAATTTATTCTATCTAAGACTCAGTCCCGTTTCGTGTCCATAAAAGGTAGTTTATTTCACTATTGGTCCGATTATAACTTACAATATGGAGTGATTCCATTGCAAATCATGATTATTATATCCTGGGAGATGACCATTTTGGGAAAAATCTCATCTTGTGGACATAGTGTTTAACAATTGCCTCAATCGATTAATTTGGCATTACTGTCACCGAATGTTTATTTGTGTTTATTTAAAATTATTATGCATGTATTACTTACTTTTTATAGATTCTCTAAACTGATTAAAAATCATTTTGGATAACAATCTTAAGACAAGATTTCACTATTGTTATATATTTCCATAATGATTTTATATGTCAATAAAATGACAGAATCGATGTAATAACAATTTATGTTGAAAATATTTATTTTTTGTAATTCAAAAAACTAATAAATATGTCCCGAAAAAACATCTTTTTATAATCAGAAAAATTAATTACAGTACTTTCTTGTTTATATAAATTATTTATATACATTGCATGTTATTTTTTATCAAGAAAAACCATTAGTGTTATTTCATGTGAATAATAAATGTTAAAATTAGTGTTTACAATTTGTTATTGAATATAATCTGTGGTTATATTTTCTATCTACTCACATATCATGCCATAAATACATATTTATTTATATTTGAAATGGAAATGGCTTCTACTTATGATTTACCCATTGTGGTTGTACCAACAAATATTGGACACGGTGAAAATCCTAAAAAGTTCAAACGGACTGATTTTAAATGTTAGAAACATCAAATGTTATTTATTTGACAACTTTGAACTTGGCTAAGTTACTTAGTGATGATGCATCAACTTTGGAAGAGGGATATATTAACCAATAAGTAATTTCTTACGTCAGTTCATGGAAACATTCGGATTTCCTATGGAAGAATTATATACAAAAAATATGGAAAACACACTATATCACGTGTGTAACCCTCTTAAAATGGCTAAAGAGATATGAGAGTCTTTAGGAAAAGAATATAAAATGAAAGGTGTCCTAATGAAGAAATTTACTGTCGATAGATTCTTGGATTTTAAAATCGTTGATTCAAGGATTGTCATGAATCAAATGAAAAATCTCCAACTAGTTTTTCATGAAATATTTTCTGGAAAAAATCTGAAAATAAGTGAATCATTCCAAGCGGATGCAATGATTGAAAATTTTCCACCATCTTGGAAAGATTTCTAAAATTATTTGAATCATAAACGTAAATAAATGGGACTTGAGGACTTGATTGTGAGATTAATGATTGAAGAGGATAACCATGCATCCAAGAGAAAACTGGAAATTCTAGGGAATCCAAAACACATTATATGGTAGAAAGGCAAAGTGAGAAAAGAATGCATGTGAACCCAGATGGTAATTTCAAAGGACCAAATGATGCGAACTTTAAGAAGTTCAAAGGAAAATATTTTGTGTGTGGCAAGTCGAGACATCATACAAAAGATTGCGTTAAGAGCAATAATCAAGGGCATAAGAAACATTCTCCCGTACAAGCCATTGTCACGAAAGTTGAGAACCTTTCAGATGATATTACTGATTTGATCCTTTCGGTCGAGCTTTCTAAAGTCAACATGGTGCGAAATACAAGAGAATGGTGGGTGCACACAAGGTCCAATCATCACATATGTTTTGATAATAATATGTTTACTTCTTACCAAGATTCTGATCATAGAGAGAAAATTTCCAAGAGAAATTCTTCAACTTTGAAGGTTGAAGGAAATGGAAAATTTATACTTAGGATGAGCTCGGGAAAGGATCTCACTCTCAACGTCGTGCTTCATGACCCAAAGATTCAAAAGAAAATGGTTTTAGGATCCATACTTAGCAAGAAGGTTTAAATTAGTATTTGAATCTAAAAAATTTGTACTTACTAAAAGTGGTATGTATGTAGGGAAGTGATATTTAAGCGATGGTCTCTTTAAACTCAATGTAATGATTATGATGCCAATTAATAATAATAAGAATGCATCCTCTGATTATTTTATGTTGTCTTCTAATGTAGGGAAAGCTAGATTATTTCATGTTAATTATGATACTATTAATAGATTAATTAATTTAGACTTAATACCTAAATTTAGTATTGACTCAAATAACAAGTGTGAACTGTGTGTAGAATCGATGTTAACTGAAATCCCTTTTAATTCTATTAAAATAAGTTGGGTTCCTCTTGTGTTAATTCATAGTGATATATGTGATTTGAAATTTGTTCAAACAAGAGTTTGGGAAAAAGTGGGTGTGTTACTTTTATTCATGATTTCACAAGATATTGTTATGTTTGCTTGTTTTAAAGCAGGGATGGGGTTGTAAATGTATTTGAACATTAAAAAACTGAAGTTTAGAATCAACTTAGTAAAAAATTTAAAGTGGTTCGAAATGATAGAGGTGGTGAATATGATTCCCCTTTTGAATAATTTTGTTCAAAACATGGAAGTATTCATCAAACTATTTCTCCTTACTCACCTCAAAGGTATTGTTGAACGCAAAAATTAAACTCTAAAAGAGATGATGAATAGTATATTGATAAGTTCGATGTCACCTCAAAACTTGTGGGGGGAAGATTTTCTTTATTCAAATTACCTTTTAAATAAAGTGCATCACAAGAAAACTCATAATACACCACACGAATTGTGGAAAGATCGAAAACCTTGTTACAAATACCTCAAAGTGTGGGGGTTCATTGCAAAGGTGGTTCCTAATCCTAAAAAGACTAAAATAGGACCAATATTGTTAGTTTCACCTTCATTGGTTATGCAATCAATTGTAGTACATATTGATTTCTTGTTCATAAATTAAAGATTCCTAATATACATATAAACATTATTATTGAATCTAAAATGCATATTTCTTCGAAAATATATTTCCTTATAATAAAGTGGTCAATTCAAGTTCTACTAAAAGAACCCATGCAACTGTATCTAGTAGTCATCAAGAAAATATAGATAATGAATCTATTGGAAAAATGATGCCTTAAAACCTAGACGCTATAAAAGGACAAAAACTTTAGAGTTGTTTGGTCCAGATTTTCTAACCTTTATTTGATAGAGACGGTGACCCCAAATTTTAAAGTTCCAAAAATATGAGATGGTTCAAATAAATTCCAAACTAAAATTTCTTTTCAAATTTTAACAGTTATAAATTTCAAATTTTAATTTCTTTAAAATTAAAATTAATATAAACTAAAAGTTAAACTAATCTACACAAACATTTTTAATTTTCAATTAAATAAAACTAATTCAAGTTCTAAGTTGGGAAAAACAAATCAAAATTGAATAAAGAAAAATTAATTTATGCCAACTTGAATTAATTAAACCACACTTACCCAAAGTTAAACTTGCACCAAATTAAACTATAATTGTGATTTAAACCAATTTGATCTTGATTAATCCTAGAATGAATCTAAGGGATATTTTTTCAAGATAAAGTAAATCACAAACACACTACGCCGCGATGTATGAGGAAAATCCAAATGGGAAAAACCTCGGACGGCCCTGCCTAGAAATCCACTAAGTACGATATTTTACAAAAGACACGATAAGAGAAACTTACAACAACGACTTAACTCCGTCCAAGCCTTAATGTTCCTTCTCTCTTCAACCTCCACCTAGTCGACAAACATGGACTCTACCACAGTCTTGAAATCCACCGATGGGGCTCGATCACCGTCAATCCACACAGGGTGCCTTTCACCGTATGAGCATGTCGCACCAAACACAAACTCTCCTTTTTGGTGTATATAAGGAACCCAAATACTCTCTAATGTGTCGAGATGAAAACCTGGTGCCAAAAACTCTCCAAGAAAGTATAGATGTAAAGAAACTTGGATTTAAACTAAAACATGATGGGTGCAAACATATGTGTTTTTTAAGAAATTAATCCATTAAAATCATTAACACAAAGTGGAACGTATTTCTTAAGAATGTTACTCTGTTTTTATCTTAGAGGGAATGAAAATGTTGTGAGAAAAAGTTATCCCCGCACTTAGATAATATGGAAAACGAAGTGGAAAAAGTAGTGGGCGAGGGGGAAAAACTGGCATTATCGTTCGAACGATATTTTAAAGTCTTCGAATGACCCTGTTCAAACGAGATTAAGAATGAGATTTCAGAAGAATTTTTCATTGGAATTTTCATTCGAACCAAACTTCTAAAGAGAAAATAGATAATTGGAGCACAATCTCGTTAGTAATGTCGTTCAAACGTCTTGGGCATTTCGTTCGAACGAGATCCCAGTTTCGTTTAAACGAGATCTTAAAAACTTTAATTTTTCTCCAAAAAATTATAAAATCCATTTTCAACTTCATTTTATAAAAACTTATCACCCAGTAAAATTATCTAAGGCTCTCTCTATATATATAAAATGCATTCATACCTTTTAGAGACATTAGAATCCAAATGTTGATGGCGTGAAACTAGGCACGAAAACCGACAAGGATATATTCTTCAATTTATGGCCGCTACGTCTTTAACATACATTTATCATAGGTTTGAAAGTATACAACATGAACATCCATCATATGACTCAAATTGTTTTGTCATGAATTAAGCCAATACTAAAAATTAACGCGATTGGAAATTTGTCCTTACAAATCCCCCCTTTGCTATTCCGGGACAAAACCAAACTTAAAAATCCTAAGGGTCGTCAAGCGCATCTAAACATGGTCCCACCCCAAAAAATAAAATTACAGATTCTTGACTCGACTCATAGGAAATGCTTTGTCTCTTTAAGAATGTCGGTAAGGTAAAATTCTCCACACTTAAGCACACAATTAAACGCATAGGGAATATCAAAATATAAATGTGAAAAATAAATTCTCCCCATTAATTAATTCTCCCCCTTTATCTAACAATGATCTTCTTAGAAAGACATCTCCCCCTAAGATAAATATCCCCAAATGTCAAAGGATTAGATACCATTTCTTTCCCTTTTTGTTCAGGAATAGACAAAAGGTTAAGAATAAAATCAACTTATTTCTCCACCAATTATAGCAAAAAACTCCCCCTAAACTAAACAAGGGATATGAATGAGGAAAATCAAGTTAAACATGCGATGGTGCAAAAAGTGACAAGAGCATTAGAGTATATGGGCAATAATGAAGTGCAACTAATCCATACAAATATTAATATGATTCAACTATGATGTGATAAAAAAAGATACCATTAAAATGTATTATGATAAGAATGAGATAGCACACAAAATTCGCAACAAGATAGATACCAATTTCGAATTCAAGACATACATGGACTAGCAATCAAGGCAAAGACACAAAAACAAAGGAACACCATATATATATATATATATAACGCACACACACATATACATAGGTATATACACCACACACGACACAAAATACATAAAGCTTTCCACACTCATATGGCAAAAATGTGTCTAAATACATGTGGTAAACGGTAGTGAAGGGGTGTGAACTAGAAACCAAAGAATTTAGACCCAATCACTTAAACATGTTTACGGACTTCTCATTTAATTACAAAACATTATTGTGGCCATCCATGATCCTCGTCGCGGGAGAGATCTTGGTCTCGCGCATCCCTCTCGAGAGCGCTTCGGCTGGCGTCGTTGATGAGGTGAAAAATGTAGAGAGATGGAGTCACCAGTCTATTTTACTCAAAATAGACAAAAGAAAAGGGAGACATCCCAAAGGACCGCATCTAAAGACATACTGATACATACGAAACCAAAATGATTCGAAAAGGGTCCAAATGCTAAGTTACGAAATGGGAAGGTGTTACGCACCCATTTCACTCTTGCGGTCTCTCATGGATTGTTACTATTTTCCTTTATTTCCCCTTGATATGTGTGCATGTGTATACGTAGTGGAGATAGGAATCATCGACTTGTATCATGGAAGAGATAAAGCGAGTCGTTCGTAGGAATGTTCCTAAAAATAAGATTAGAAAATAAGATTTAAATGATTATCCTTGCATTGATCGTCATAATGGAACGATAACGCATGTGGAATAATACGCCACTGAGAACAAATATATGTATATGTAAACTTATAGAATCTAAGAGAACTGAGTTTAGAGAATATAGGGAAAATAGAAAATGCGAGAAAAGTAGGAATAGGACTCGAGTCTCGGGTTTTACCTCGAGATGCCTACGTAGCCTATTAAGGAATTAAATCCCATGTAGTTCGCATGAAAAATGAGGGGTGGGTTTTATCCCATAGATCCAATCGGGGACTTCTCTTATGAGTATGTGTTTGTGAAAAAATGTTTTAGTTGCGAGAAAAGTGTAAAAAATGTGTGAGAATTCCCATTTGGAATTTATGACCAAACCCACTTTTTCTTGTTTTTTTTTGGGTTTTATTTGTATGAAAATAAGAGATGTGAAATCATAATAGATAGAAAGTATATTAGGATATGTGAGATGAGATAATAAAAGTGCTAAGTAATAAAAGAAGTTAATGAGAATTTAGGAGAATTTAAGGAGAGAATTGAGAAAATTGAACCTTCTTGAAGATCTTGAGCTTGATCTTGAATGTTGGAGAGCAGCCCTTGCACTTGGGTGTTGATGACGGGTAGTTAATTCACGAAGTTTGATGAAAAGGATGATGAAAGGTGAAGGATGGAAAGGTATTTGGATGTGGAAATCACGCTAACTTCGAGGGAGGTTTTCTGGATTCGCTGAAAGTGATAGATTTCAGATCTTGGCCCCCTTGTAATGAGGTCAGGCCCTCCTTTTTATAGGCCCGGGGCATCATCGATTGACATATCCCTGGTCCTTCCAATCGGCAGTTGTGTCTAGGCACACTGTCGATAGGCAGGGTTTGGAACCTGCTGTTTGGCAGTCTCTTTCAAGTTCCTTCAAAAAATTGGTCATAAAGCACAAACTATTGATCCGAATCGCTCATGGGGTGAACCGTTGGAAAGGTAATTAAAATACCTTCAAAAGTCCTTTGAACTTCTCCCAATTTCGGGAGTTGAATTTGGGTCAAATGTGGCTTAGAAGCACGCGACGGTCCTTTTAACGGGGAAATTTCGAACGCAAACAGGTCGTTCATTCGCATGGTAAGTCAGAATTGCGCATGGGGTGCATCGTTTGAAAGGTTAGGATATGTACTTAGACATTACAAAGAGTTTTACTTAGTTTGGGAAGTTTACTTTGGTCAACCAGGCCCTGAAAGCATTTGATGACCTTTCGGAGTAAAACAGATTGTTCATCCGTACCGTAAGTCAAAATTGCGCACAGGGCGGACCGTTGTAAAGGGTTTTCAGTTCCCTTTGAAGATTCATTCAGTATCGATCGATATGAAGAGTTGACTTTGGTCAAACAGAGCCTGGGAGCGTACGGTGACCTCTTGATCAAGTTTCAGGGTAAAACGGGTCGTTCATCCACACTGTAAGTCAGAATCGCGCACGGGACCGACCATTAAAAAGGGGATTCAGTTCCCTTTAAATATTCATCAGTCCCAATAGAGCTTAAGAGTTTGTATTTTTGGTCAAATGGAGTCTAGGATCACCCGATGGCCTCTAGGTCAGTACTCGGGGTATGGCTTATGTTTGTAGTGATGCAGGAAGGTGCTAGGGAACTAAGGAGAGTTTTAAGGGGTACAAGAATGGGGTGTCTACAGATCCCCTTGACGGGTGAGTTTGGAGAAAATGATAGCCATCGAATAGAAACCGCATGATGCCTTTTGAAAGAGGTCGATTCTGTGGACCTAAGGAAACGAGGATGACCAATTCAAAGAGTCAGGGCCGATTTTGAGGACCTTAGGATGAGGATGACCGATTCTGCGGGCTAAGGCCCATTCTAAGGGCATAAGGGACATGTTGGGGATGGTCTAAAAGAAGGGATGACCAAAGATTTAGGTTAATTCTGAGGACCTAAAGCAATGCTGGGGATGAAAAATTCTGCGGGTCGAAGCCAATTCTGAGGACTTAAATTGAGAGGACCAATTCTGCGTGTTAACGCAAATTTTGCGGATCAAAACCGATTCTACGGGCTTAAGTTGAGATGACCAATTCTTTGGGTCGAAGCCAATTCTGAGGGCTTAGGTTGAAATGACCAATTATGTGGGTCGAAGACAATTCTACGGGCTTAGGTTGAGATGACCAATTCTACGGGTCGAAGCCAATTCTGAGGCCTTAAGTTGAGATGACCAATTCTGCGGGTCAAACCCAGTTATGTGAGCTTAAGTTAAGATGACCAATTATGCGGGCTTAAGTTGAGATGATCAATTCTGTGGGTCGAAGCCAATTCTGCGGGCTTAAGTTGAGATGACCAATTATGCGGGTTGAAGCCCATTCTGCAGGCTTAAGTTGAGATGACCAATTCTGTGGGTCAAAGCCGATTCTAAGGGATTAATTTGAGATGACCAATTCTGTGGGTCAAAGTCAATTCTGTGGGATTAAATTGAGATGGCCAATTCTGTGGGTCAAAGCTAATTCTGCGGGCCTAAGTTGAAATGACCAATTCTGCGGGTCGAACCAATTCTGAGGGCTTAAATTAAGATGGTCAATTCTACGGATCGAAGCCAATTCTAAGGGCTTAAATTGAGATGATCAATTCTACGAGTCGAAGACAATTATGTGGGCTTAAATTGACATGACTAATTCTGTGGGTCAAAGCCAATTCTACGGGCTTAAGTTGAGATGACCAATTATGTGGGTCGAAGCCAATTCTACGTGCTTAAGTTGAGATGACCAATTCTATGGGTCAAAGATGATTCTGTGAACTTAAGTTGAGATGACCAATTCTACGGGATTAAGTTGATATGACCCATTCTGCAGGTCGAAGGCAATTCTACGGACTTAAGTTGAGATGATCAATTCTGTGGGTCAAAGCTAATTCTGAGGGCTTAAATTGAGATGACGAATTCTGCGGGTCGAAACCAATTTTGTGGGCTTAAGTTGAGATGACCAATTCTACGGGTCGAGGCCAATTCTGCAGGCTTAAATTGAGATGACCAATTCTGCAGGTCGAAGCCAATTCAGTGGGCTTAGGTTGAGATGACCAAGTCTGCAGGTCGAAGCCAATTCTACGGGCTTAAGTTGAAATGACCAATTATACGGGTTGAAGCCAATTCTGAGCGCTTAAATTAAGTTGACCAATTTTGCGGGTTGAAGACAATTCTGCAAGCTTCAGTTGAGATGACCAATTCTGCGGTTCGATGATAATTCTGAGGGCTTAAGTTGAGATGACCTCGGGGAACTCTGCCAGGGAAATTACCTCATAATTTTAACTTGAGCTGGGCAGCCGATTGATGGGGAAATCCTTGTATTTTTTTGGAGGCTTTGCGGAGGAATATCCAATCTAATACTATAAATTCCACTGGGGAAGTGATTAGGTGGTCGAGGGTTTGGACGCTTTGCTTGGGGAAATTTGAGACCTTTGGGGAATAGGAGATAATCTGAGATTTGGGATACATTAAGGGTCCTCTAGGGAAATTGCCAGGGGGATATTCACTTGGCTTTTGAGGGTTTCGCTTGAGAGAGTGCAAAATTTTCTTGGTGAAAATGTTCTAAATCCTCTATGGGATTTTTTAGGAATTTTCTGAGGATTTTTTAGGATTTTATGGTATTTTTGCGGAGTTTTTGTACGAAAATTTAAGGGAGGTGACTGTCGGCATGGTGTGGAGGGTGCCATTCGGCAGTGGCACGGACTTTTTAACTACCTCGAGAAGGTAAAGGGGCAGTGCCGATCGGCATGACCCTTGGCTTCCTATAAAAAGGGGAGGGGTTCCCTCACTTTTCACAGCTTCTTGCCTTCTCTGTTTCTGCGATTTTCTTCTGCGAATCATTCTAGCATTTTGCAATCTAAAAAATGCTTGCTTTTGTGAGCACTGTGGTACATAGGGAGTGGTTGACTGTTGACGATTGGGCAAATGTGGAGTGAAGGGCCAGGACGCCTCTTGCTTTGGGGAGTTAAAACTCTTTTAACGCATGTGAGCCGACTACAGATGAGCGGAATTTACTGTAGGAGCCTTCGCTCCATCGCTCTTTGAGGGTGGTGAACCTTAGCGATTATGTAAGTATAAGATGACTTTTGGCATTCTCCTTTGGTGATTTTCTTTTTTCTTGTATTTTGATAAGGTTTTCTTTTGACAGGCTGATGTCTCTTTGTCGACCATGCGTTCCCGCGGGACGATGGGGCATAAGGATGTCTGGGAGCATCTTCCACCTGTGGTGCATTGGGTGGTATCATCAGCAAGCTTTGGGAGGCTGGTGTCCGTGATGGATGAGACACCTTGTTCGACGGCGGTCTTATACGCTCTGGAGGAGAGGTGGTGGGACACTACCCATACCTTCCTTTTTGTCTTTGGGGAGATGACTATGACTCCCATATATGTACAACAGCTACTGGGGCTGGATTGTGATGGAGAGCAGATAGATGTGGATCATTCCCCATGGGTGAGGCCAAAGGAGGTGTGGGCGGCGCTCGGTGATGTGGGGAGGATAGTATCTGGGGAATCCATCCGTTTATTGCTACTGAAGGATGTTTTGATGGGCAGGGTGATAGATGCTGAGGATGGGCTGTAGCTGAGAGAGATGGAACGATTGTTTATTTTGTTGGTGATGGGGGGATTTATGTTGGCGTCGAGCGGCGATGTTGTCCACTTATGGTTCTTGCCATACTTGAGGATGTTTATGAACATACCTCTCTATGATTGGGGGAGTCTAAATTTTGTGGCCCTTTATTTTTCTATGGATGCATTCAGTCAGTGCTGTCGATAGACTTTTACAAGAGGCACGTATCTTCTTGAGGTATTCATTAATTTGCGCATTTTCCTTTCACGCATTTGCATTTTCCTTATGCGTCTTTTTTTTACTGCGGATTCTTATATTTAGCAGACGGGGGTTTATGCGGTGATAGGGTGTAATACCCAGTGGATCTCTTTGAAGGATGAGACTATTGGGGACTTTTGTCAGTTGTGTCGGTGGCGAAAAACTAATTGACAGTCGAGGAAGTCTCTTTCTCTGGAGGCTGTGCGTCAGGTCTTGAATGGCCTGATCAGTGATGGGGTAAGAATTTTTCCTTGTTCAGTCCTGTTATTTGTATGCTCTGATTTTGTATTTGACTTATATTTGTTGGGGATTTTTAGGTGACCTTTTACCCTTGGGGGATAGTTGTTCAGGATACGGGGGCGACTGGGGTGAACGTTCAAATGAGGCGCTTACTAGAATATGAGTTTTCCCACTCTTGGTATCTTGGGGAGAGGGTGGTTCAACAGATAGTTATGGAGGAGGTGGTGGTGCCACCTGCATATCCTTTTATGTCTATGAGGCAGGATCGGCTGCTGCCAAAGGATGCGAGGATTGCGGCGATGACTGGCGAGTCATATCTGTTGTACACCGATACGGCCATACCATATGATTATATGGACTTTGTGATGAGTTGGCTGATGACGCCCAGTATATATGATTCCCTTCCTTTCCCTCCTGTGGGTTCGAGTCGACCAGTGGGGTCCGCCCACAACGGTGGTGGTCCATCAATGTCTGCAACGGTGGTAACTTCGAAGGTTCCCTTTGTGCGGTTGTATACCCCTTCATACAACATCCGGTGGGATGATAGAGGGATAGTGCCTATGTTGCATCATCCTCATGCGATGGATCCGAAGGAGTTGGTCTTGACAGAGGTGGTCCTTCGTCCTTTGTTATACATTTCTATTCTTTTCCTTTTCTTCTTTTTGGTTTCTTCTGATCATCTTTGCTTGATACTGATTCTGCCTATTCTTACAGCAAGTTCGGGTGTCGACCACTTGGCTGAGGGATATTAGGGATTGGATATCTTTGGTGACTGCCCATATTCAGGATGCGGTTCCTATTCCTTCCTGCTTGGTGTCATCTGCTTCGTCTGGGGAGGAGTCTGGCTCGGGTAGCGGTGGTGCGTCATCTCGCCGTAGGGGAAAGAGAGCATGTCGCAGGGATGGAAGCTCTTAGATAGAGAGGGGAAGGGTAAATGAGAGAGAGAATGTGGGTTCGGGCTGAGTCCCGTTGTTTTTTCGCTTTTCTTTATTTCCTGCAAAATTGATGTAACACAGAAAAATATCTATGCAATGTAATGGAGATTTTTATTATCTTCTATTAATGAATTAATGCATGCACATGCATTTTTTACTTTTTTGTTGAGACCGTAAAAATAAATATAAAACTTAAAATAATGTTTGATTCATAATGAGAAATTACATAAAGATAGAAGGGGTTTTTGAAATTCTGTTGAGAATATCAATTTATTTTTATTGAGTTTTCTGATTTTGACAAAAAAGTAAAAAGGGAAGTTTCTAAAAATAGGGGGTTACCTATTGGCAAGCACCTTCTCCTGCCTATCGTTAGGTCAGTCTCGTCCCATTAATTCAAAACTTTGATTGGTACCCTCTTTAGCCTTTGGTACTTTGTGGGGCAAGGTTCCCTCCTATTTCTACAGGGGTTATGTCTTTTGTGAGGGGTTTTCCAAGTATAAAAGAGGGTGTGGATGGGTCTTTCCTCCTCACACTTTCACCTTCTTCCTTTTCCACATTCTTACTTTCTTACTATCTCTTAGTCTTGAAAGATGGATCTCCCTGGTAGCATTGAGTTTGTAAACCACCTCGAAGCCCTGGAAGCAATGTTCTCTGATAATGTCGATTGTGACGCTTTTCACATGCGGCGAGCCTCTTTGTGGCGCAATCGGCCCATTACGTGGAACATGCTGATGACGGTGGTATAATTTTTGTACTCCGAAGACCATGTATTCCGCTTTGGTTGGATGAGGTTTGTCCTACCTGCGAAATTTTTTTTGCCATGCTGGGGATAAATCCCAGTGTTGCTGTGGCTTTACCTGAGTTTTCCCATTCTCTCAGGGATTTATTGTTCGAGATTCTTCGTATTTCACCTTCGGCGGCCAGACCACTAGTTTCTGGAGGAATGATCTCGCTTTCAGCGGTGTTACAGTCCATGCATTTGCAGGAGATTGGTGATGCTGAATACGCCGGAGCCGTCGTTCTTGGCTTGGTTTCAAAATTATTTCTGGTGATTGAGGAACTGCTGGTGGATCCACAACTTGTAGCCATTACTTCATGGATGTCATACCATCGCAAATCTACGGCGATGATACTAGAGAAGACATTGAATGTCCTCGATGCCCGCGAGAAGGTCGTTCTAACTTTCTGAGGGGTAGCCCTATGATGCTGTTCATGTGGTTGTCTGAAAATTCCGCCTGGTGACTCCTCCGGAATACCCTTTATTGGTTGTACCCAACTTCTTTTTGCATCATTTCATCAGCATTGGCCTGGATATTGAGAGCTGGGAGAACTGGTTTGTGGAGCATGGGGATTTAAATCTGTACTGGTCAGTACCTTAGTGGGGATAGCTGCTTCCTATTCTGGAGCTAGGGGAATACCCGTACGTTCGGTTTGTTGGTCTCAGATAAACCTATTTCTATTTCCCTTAGCTTATTCTGTGCCAATTTGGCTGTGAACAGATCATGCCACCTCGAACACTAGATTTCTTTCTGATAGAATATCGGACAGAGCGTCTGCGCATGCATCTTGGCTCTTTGCGGGAGAGCCGGCATCCGTCGAGCCGTCCTTCTCAGTTTGTTGGGAGAGTTTGGCACATCCCCGGGGATTATATTAAGTGGTTTTTAAGAAGAGTTGTCAGCAAAATATTAGCAGTGGAGAATGGACAAAGGTGGATTATCTTATCTAATACCATGGAGGGAGGTGTTTTTATTTTTCTGAAGCTAGTTCGAGCTTATCGGTCCATGGAGCGTATGTGGCACTCTATTCAGGCAGAGGAAGCTTGGGGACCCAAGGATGTAGATGATGATAATGGAGAGGGCTCCTCTGGTAGCTGTGGGTAGGACTCTTAAAGAGTTTGTTTTGTAATGGGGAATAAATTTGGGAATTTTATTTGGCTTTCTAGGAAGGCAGGGGAAGGGAGTTATCTGTTCCTTTTTTTATGTAATTGTACCGTAATTTCTTATTAGTGAAATAAAAAAGTTTTTGATCATCCATCTGTGCCTTTTGATGAATTTTGTATATTGAATTATCTATACCGATCGCTGAGTCATACATAATCCTTTTGTTCAAGTATATGTTAGAATGAACTGTCGTTCTCGGAGATAAGAAAAGAATAGTTTTTTTGAAAAAGAAAGGGTCATGCTCATGTGTGATGTATGAGCTGCCTACGTACCTCTGGGTTTTTTTGAAAGGTTATAATTTTTCTGAAAATGGTTTTTACAGAGGATCAGGCCCACATAGTTCTGGGTAGAGGGACATGAAGTTTTATTTTTTTAGAAGAGAAAGGAGATGAGAAGAGTCGTAGCGCGATGAGATTTAGAACTAGGGGTAGAATTTCTTGAGACAGTCCAGGTTGATTGGATGGGCCACCTCTTTTCCATCTAAGTCGATGAGCATGGAGGCACCGTTGGACAAGATCTTCTTTAAGATGTAGGGGTCGCTCCAATTAGGCTTAAATTTTCCCCTGGGGTCCCAGATGGACTCTATTATTTCTTTGAGGGCTAAATACCCTTCTCGAACACCGAGGTCATTGACTCTCTTATTGAATGATCACTCTATTAGGCATTGGTACCCTTGTATGTGATATAAATCTTTCCATCAACTTTCATCTAGGAGGGTCAGCTCGTTAAGATGGCTTTGGTAACAGTCTTCTTCGCTGACCTTGCTTTCAAGCATAGCTTGCAACGAGGGTATTTCCATCTCCATGGGTAGGACTGCTTCCATATCGCAGACTAGAGAGTAAGGGTTAGCCCCAGTAGAGGTTCGGATTGAGGTTCGGTAGCCCCAAAGGGCGAAGGGATTCGGTCGGCCCAATCTCGATAGCTTTTGGTCATCTTACTGATGATGGATTTGAGGTTTTTATTGGCAGCTTCGACTGCACCATTAGTCTGAGGTCGGTAGGGAGAAGATTTGTGTCTTTAAATCCCATACTCGTTGACCAATTTTGTGACTTTTGCCTTGAAATGCAACCCGTTATCTCACACAAGCTCGTGCGGGACACCCTATCTGCAGATGATGTTTTTCTTGATGAATTTGACCACTTTCTTAGCGTTTAGAATTATGTATGACTCTTCTTTAACCCATTTGGTGAAGTAATCAATGGCAGCAAGGATGAACTCATGCCCATTGAAATCCTTTGGTGTAACCTTCCCTATGATGTGGATACCCCGGGTGGAGAACGACCAGGGAGAAGTCATGTTGTATAAATCTCCCTGAGGCAGGTGCTGAAGGTTGGAAAACTATTGGCATTTGAGGCATCTTCGGACATAGGCAATCCAATCCTGGATCATGGGGGTCCAGTAGTAGCCTTGTCGGATGATCTTTTTGGAAAGAATGTGACCGTTCATGTGGGGCTCGCATTCCCCGATGTGGATTCTCTACATTACCTCTTCAATGTCAGCCCCTGCGATGCACTGTAGATGAGTTCCATCGAAGTTCCTTTTGAACAGTGCTTTATGACAAATGATGTACTGGGAGGCCAGTCTTCGGAAGGTTTCTCGATCTTTCTTGTTGGAACCCTCGGGATACCTACCATGCTTGAGGAGGTTCCAGATATCATAGTACTAATAATTGGCTAGCTCAGGATCTTCTTTGGTGATGAGCTTAATGTGTTAGTGGGTTGTCTTATCTTGCTTTTGAACCAGGAAGGGGGCCATTATTATTCCCTCGGGCATGTCAACTATGGAAGCCAAGGTAGCAAGGGCATCGACTAGGTTATGCTTTGTTCAAGGTAGGTAGTGGAAGATGATATCTTAGAATTGGGAGACTAGTTCTTCTAAGTGGTCATGGAAGGGTTGGAGTTTCTTAGCCTTAACCTTCCACTTTATCAGCACTTGACCGATGATGAGGGAAGAATTCCCATACACATCTAGGCATTGAATACCTTTTTAGATAGAAAATTTGAGGCCTACCGTACACACCTCGTATTCAGTTACGTTGTTGGTGTAGGGGAAATCCAACTTAATGGCGATGGGAGTGTGTGAGTCATCTAGGGCGATCAAAAGTATCCCAATGCCATATCCCTTTTTGTTAGCAGCGCCGTTAAAGAATATTTTCCATTTAAGGTTGTCTTGAGCAGCGTAGAGGATGTTTTCACCTGGAAGTTTGGAGATCTAGTTATCAGCTTCTTCCATGGGGTAGTCATCGAGGTAGTCAGATATGGCTTTTCCTTTCATGGCTTTCTACATGACGTACACGATATCAAACTCGACTAGGAGCATCTACCATCGAGCCATTTGGCTGGATAAGACAGGTTTCTCAAGTAGTTACTTGATGGGGTTCATTCGGGATACATGTTTGATGGGGAAGATTTTGCGTGACCCAAACAAGCGCAACGCATGCTTTTTCCAAAGCAGTGTAGTTGACCTTGTATCCATCCAATTTGCTACTGGCATAATAGATGGCTCTTTCTTTGCCAAAATCGTTAAGGTATTGGGCTAGCGAAGCCCTAGCGGCAGTGTCGGTTATGGTTAGGAATAGGATCAAGGGGAGACGAGGATATGATGTCATGAGTACCGGAGGTTGGGTCAGATATTGTTTGATTTGGTTAAAAGCTTCTTGGCATGCCTCGTTCCAAACCTTGGTTGAATCCTTTTGGAGGAGTTTGAAAATAGGTTCACAGATGGAGGTTGGCTTGCTGATGAATCGGCTGGTATATTATAATTTTCCAAGGAAGCCACGGACTTATTTTTCCATTTGGGGAGGTGGCATCTCAAGTTTGGGTTTCAGCTTGGCAGATCTGCTTCTATCCCCTTCTCACTGACCATGAATCCCAAGTATTTTCCCTTTATAACACCGAAGACACATTTCGGCAGATTGAGCCTCATATGATACTTTCACAATCGTTCGAAGAACTTTCGGAGAGCGGGAACATGACCTTCTCTAGTTTTGGATTTGATAATCATATCATCCACATAGACCTCAACTTCTTTATGAATCAAGTCGTGCAGGATGGTTGTGGCACCCCTCTGGTAGGTAGCCCCACCATTCTTGAGACCAAATGGCATAATAGTGTAGCAAAAGGTTCCCCATGGGGTGAAGAATGCAGTCTTTTCTTAGTGATCTAGGTGCATTTTTATTTGGTTGAATCCGACAAACCCGTCGACAAACGACTTAAGAGCATGACTAGATGTGTTATCCACGATCATGTCGATATTGGGGAGCGTATAATCATCCTTTAGAGAGGCTTTATTCATGTCCCGGTAGTCTACACACATCCGAACTTTCCCTCCTAATTTTGGTACAGGCACTATGTTGGCTAGCCATGTGGGGCATTCCATCGCACGAATGAAGCCTACGTTTAACTATTTGACCACCTCTTCTTTGACTTTGAGTGACCATTCGGTGAGGAGCTTTTGAAAAGTGCGATTGTGTGATAATTGATTATGTTCGCAAGTTTCCAATAAACCTTTATTTAATTCAGCCCCTAAACATGCATTTAAGGTGCGTGTGTCAACCCATAAATAAAGAAAGCATTTAACACAAAAATATGCTGAGACACAGATTTCAGGAAACAACCCCTTTCGGGTAAAACCTTTATTTCACTATGAATATATAAATTGCAATTTACAATTATATAGAGAAATCTGCAATGGATCAACGCGCAGCCAACCCACAAAGACACACAGTCTTGAACTCAGCAAGAGAATACACGCAGCACCCTCCAAGGACTCCCACCCCAAACAACAAAGGAAGAACCGCATCTCTCCTCAATGACACGCAGCCATAACACTTTGTAGAGACTCCCTCAGCAATGACATGCAACCCTCGGTTGCAAAGATCTCCCCACAAAGGTTGAACAATAACAAAGCTTGTGTTCTAGGGTTCCAAAAGATTCACAAAAGTAATTGGGATTTTTGTGTGTGAATCAAAAAGATGTTTGGCACATCAAAAAATGAAGTCTTGTTGTGTTTGAACTCTTAGAAACGTTTTCTCAGAGACTTAAAAAATACACCACCGAAATAGGAATATATATATAGGAAATATGAATTGGTGGTAAAAAAAAATCACGGAACTGTTTGAATTTATCAAAAGCGGATCGATCCGCTTTTGGAGGTGGATCAGTTCATTTTTTAAAGAGGCTTCTTCGATTTGCTTGTGATCCGGGGTATACTGGTTCTGATGCAATGCGGATCGGTTTGATATGGAGGCAGATCGGTCCGGAGGCAGATCTGTTCATTTTTAAAAGGGGCGGATCGGTCCGGTTTACCAGAAAACAAAAAATCTTTTAAAAACCTCATTTTTCTTGAAAAAACTTACTTCTTATTTTTTATAAAAATTTCTCAATACTAAGTATGAAACTTTAAGAGACATAGAAACAAAACTTTACCGAGTTCATTCTCGCAGAGGTTATGATGTTGAAGACGCTTTGATATTCGGATCCGTTGATGTAGATGCGATCTTGAATTTCTTCAAAGGTGTAACGGCGTATGACATACATATTGACAATGAACAGAAATGTCCTTACAAATATCCCCCTATGTCTATGACGGTACATACATATTGACAATGGATAGAAATGTCCTTACAACGTTCAACTTTTGTTTAATCGGCTTATAATCTGGAAGAGTGGGGATCTCATATTGAGCTATTTTGGTATCAATACTAGGCATATCGTCGTAGGACAATGCGAAGACATCCACAAATTTCTTCAATAATTCTTCGAGTTGTGGGCGCTCATGCTCGTCAAGGGTAGCCCCTATCCTAATCTCACGCAATTGGATACTAGAGCCGAGGTAAATAATAACAGTCTCTTCTTCATTAACTTAAATGCGGTTATTTTGTTTGTTATTAACCTTATTTAGATCAGTTAACAATTATTCATTTACAAAATCATCATCATCAAAATTTTGATTAGAATCTAAACAATTAACGTAAGGCACAAGAAGATTCTCAAAATCTTTACTTATTTCATTGATAGGAAAAACAGCATTTAGAACCTCGTCAAAGGAGGTATCGATTACATTTGAGTAAGGATAGACAACATAAGAAGAAATAGGGTAAATATTGGGATTAGGTGTGAGTTTAACAGGTAGAACTGGCACAGCATGCCAGTTGAGGAGAGGTGTATTAGCAACTTTAATCAGGTGGGATGGATCCAGTGATGTAGTTCCTGAATGAACCATGCAGAGTGTTAGACCTAGTGTCTGTAAGTTGAAGGAATCTACGAAGTCACTTTTCTCAGTCTCTTCGGTATCCTTGATAAGCAGTTGTACACAATGTTGGGAACTTGTGGCCCATGGGTAGCTGTCTCGAAAAAAAATCTCCATTCTAGGCTTCATCTTCTTGTCTATATGGACATCCCATAGTTTTGAAAAGCCATAAAAGGGGAAGCCTTCGCCCTCTTTGATGAATCGTCCATTCAAGGAGTCACCTGGGACATTCTGGATGCAGTCTAGTCTTCTCTTTGGTCAACACTGGTGGATCATTCTAAGCTCTTGTTCTGATGGTTGATACCTTAAGCCACAAGGAGGGAAAGCCTTCTTCAAATCAATGGGCTCAAGTATCCATTGTTGTCTTTTCCCTAGCCGCAGTCCGGGCATAAAGTACATGTTTCTGAACATCTGAATTACATTAACGTTTCCATGAGGGACATATTCTGGACTAACCCTTTCTCTGAAATTGTCCCCTATCGAGAGTAGAAGTGGCTCAGCTCGGAATCTTAATAGGAGTATATCATTTGACCTGTGTTGTATCTCAAGAATTGGACTGCTGGTGCTTGCACCCTCAGTAATGTCATCTTCGCCCAAGATGGTGATGACCCGTCTATCGGTGAAGAACTTTAATTTTTGATGGAGAGAGGAAGACACACCCTTGATAGTATGGAGCCAGGTTCGTCCGAGCAACAGGTTGAAACAACCTGGGATGTCAATAACTTGGAATTCAACGACAGCGTTTATAGGGCCAGCCCCTATTACAAGTTTTATGGATCCCATCATCTCCTGACGGGTATTATCGTAGGTATGTACAACAACAGAGGTTGGAGCGAGGTCACTTTCCTTCAGTCCTAAGCATCAGAAGGTTCTTAACGTGCAGACATTCAAGGCGGATCTATTACCGATAAGAGAGAGTGGTACGATCTTCCCTATAACTTCGACGGAGATGTTGAGTGCATGATTGTGGTTTGGCCTAATTCTGGGGATTTCTTCTTCAGAAAAGGATAATATTCAGGTAGAGTTTAAGGATCCGACTAAATTTATTGCTTCTTATGATGTGGTAGAAGGAGGAACTGTGGGTCCAGTGAGCAACTTGATCAAAGCATTTATATGCAGTTGGGAAGACATGAAAAGCCCCCATAGAGTGATGTTAGCTTGATTTTTCTTCAGTTGATCGAGGATATTGCTCTCCTCCAGGGTCATCTCTAGCATCGGAAGGTTTTCAATGCCCTTTCCATTATCATTTGCTGGTAATGAGCTCAATAGTAGCCTACCCCAAAAGAAATGGTCAAGTTAAAGCAATAAATAAGTCCTTGTTCAATATTTTGTCCAATACTATGGAGGATTTTCTTGGATCACGGGGTGACAAACTTTCAGTGGTACTATAGGCTTATCGAACGACCAAAAGAAATACAACTGGGTATACACCTTTCTCTTTGTTCTATGGATCTGAAGTGATTTTTCCAGTCAAACTAGAAGTTTCTTCGGCCAGATACACCTTACAAAGCAGCATGCTACCTCAAGACAGGTATGTTCAACTACAGGCATTGGATGGACACATAAATAATGTGAGACATCACTTCTGTGTACACGAAGCAACTCTCCAAGGCTAAAATTTTGTTGAAACAAGAAAGTTTGTATAAAGAGATTTACTTCTAAAAGCAGTTGTTAAACACATCAAAAGACTCCCATTAATCGTGAAAATTCTATGAGATATTTTTGGATATTATAAGAAAATACTTACATACTAGTAAAATTCACTATTGTATGATAAACATAAGTGTTGAAAGTATGTGAATGAGAAATAATGTAAACAAATGACAATGCTAAATATATTTCTTTCTTTGTATTTCTATTTTAATGGAGTTACATTATGCATGGGGACTATTGCCCCGAAATACATCCCTAGTCTATGATGAACCACAACTTTGGGAGGTGAAATAACCCCCATGCAGCACAATGGAATTTTGAACACAAAATTATTGAGCTTCCACGATGGCATGTAGCCTTATTTGAATTTGGAATCTCTTCTCCAGCACAGATTCGTGGTCACTCGCAGCTTTGGCTAATGCTTCTTCGACCACCTTGACTTTTTATTAAGCTCTTAAACAAGGAGATCAAGCTCTTTTAGCCTTGCATCTTTAAGATGTTAAGCCTCAATGCTCTTGATATACAGTTCACATTGAGTATCCCAGTAAGCATTCTTCAAGAGTTTCAAATGATTGATGAGCTAACTAAAGTTGAACCCATCCCGAGACAATTCTCTCAAATTACATAGATTTTGTTCGATCGTGGCCCTATCAAGGTTTGTCATTGGAGTATTTATAATCTCTCCCATGATTGTTTCCACTCTTTGGCGTCTATAGCCCATGATAACATGGTTGGACCTTAGGCACCCCACCACGAAAGTGTCTATGTGATGACGAATGAGCTATTTTATCACTATGAGAGTCAACCTTGAATGAACGGGCATTATTGAAGCACCTGTTAATAAAATTTTATGGTGCAATGCTTGGAACTAGGATCTCCCACCTAAGTTCACTATCAACAGGGATGTAATTAGTCATGGAACCATGATCATTATCGCTAGAAGACTAATAATGAGAAGGAATTTATGGTGAGGCATAACGGTTTGAGAGGGAACATTTTGAGGTAACTCAAGTATTGTAAATGGTTCCCTAAAAGCCTACAAAGAGATAATAGTAATAGTTAGCCACATATTTAGGCATTATTTCTATGTTCCTAGAGAGGTAACTCGGGAACAAATCTTAAAAAAATATTTTGCTAAGTCAACAAGAAGGTGTGAGATTCGAGTTAAAATCTTAGAAAATATTTTGCTAAGTCACCAAGTAAGTGTAAGATTTGAGTTAAAATATTAGCAAATATTATGCTAAGTTACTAAGAAGTTATAAGATTTGAGTTAAAATCTTAGCAAATATTTTTCTAAGTCACCAAGCTGGTGTGAGATTAGATTATTTATTTTGTAGTATATTTTCAAATATTTTAGAGGAATTTGAAATATACCTCAAAAGCTTGATCACCCACAATTGGAATTTAGGGTGGGTTGTCATCCTTAACTTCATTGACAGGACTCTGTCTGGAAGGAGATTCCTCTTGGGTTGGCATGAAAGTTTGAGCTTCCACTGACATGGGATCCAAGCTAGATGCAAGCTTTATCGATGAAACATCAGCATTAGGATGGGATGGGGCCGCTTCCACTACTGGTAGAAGAACCTCATGGCCAGATGTGGTTGAATCATCCCGGGAAAGTGCATCAATAGAGAAATAAAAGAAGAAATTCATTAAGAGTTAATATGTGGTATTACAAAGAAATAATTATGACAAATTGAAGCTTTACCTATACAAAAGCCTCTCGTGGAATCTAATTCACGATGGGCCTCATTATAAGGAAATGAGGAAGAGACTCGTTGAGCGCACAAATGACTTCCTGAATCTCGACCTGAGAAATAATGTATCATCAAAGTATTATCAGTATAACAATTTGAGGAAGCATAGCTATAAGTCTTATGAGAAAAGAGAAACAAGTTACCTCTAGCAGGTTGGTAAGAGGAATCACAACAAAGGGTAAAAAGCTAGACGTTAGTGCATTAGAGGTCATTAGGAGAGCTTGCTCAGCAATTATTAAAGCCCCATTAACATTTCCTATGGGCCCAACAGTTTCCTCTTCCATAGAAAGTCTATGTACTACCTCACTGACACGAATGGAAGAAGCACGCATGGCATAATTAATCACAATTAAAGATGAATGATGAGGTTGAGCTGGTTCGACAGGAAGTTCATCAAAGATAGGGCTTGGGGGCGATGGAGAGTAACTAGGGGATGGAACTCCTTAAAGAATAAAGAGAAAAAATACACAAAGTGTCGGAGAAAATCATGTTAATAATTGAATAAACTTTTCAAACTATTTAAGTAATTACCTCTTGAATACGAGAAATATGAGGCATTGGGACAGTCTGTGTCAAAGCTGCCACAACATCTTCATCTATATGGTTGTTATCTAGGATGATAGATCCAGTGGAACCTGGTGATAATGGAGTTAGGTTGGGTTAAGGAGGGATCACAACACGCTCATGAGTTAAAATTTCCTTAGAGTTTGGTGCCCATATATTTCTTGCATTGAGATGAGGCACAAAAGGAAGGTCCCTCTTTTGAATGCCCAATATATAAACTTCATCTTCCTGGAACTTGTGAAGAAATAGCAGGATGAGCATGGGGTTTCATAGGGAAATTTTTGGTAAAGATTCGAAGGCATGCATAACCCTTGTAGCTTCCAAATGACATCTTTCCACAAACTCAAGGTTTGTTGATCCAATAACCTCCAGAGGAATACTAACTAACTTTTTGGCACTCTTCTTTGATTTATATTTCTTGGGTGATGGGATAAAAGCTTCCTCTATGGATGAGAAAAGTGGAGAGGAAGTTGGTCTTTTGGCAATAATAGGGGCAGGCGTAGCAACTTTCTTTTTACCCTTCTGGGGCACATCACTCAATAGGGAAAGAAGAGGCAAGTCATGAGGAAGACTTTTCTTTATGGCGCTTAATGGAAACTCAACTCCTATCACTGAGTTATTTTTTTGTCCCGACTCATTTAGAGGATACTTATTGACCAGGGGATAACAAGGGAAAGTCTTGAGCCACTCCTTTATTTGAATAAGTTGCCTCGACCAGAAATGCATAAGTCAGTTGAAGGATATATCACCTTTCATTTTTCTATTTGTAATGGTGGGTTTGCCTCTCAAATCCCACATAACTATAAGATATGCAGTTATAAAGTCCTTAAAAACTCAGGAGAAAGTATTATCACCATTGTTGCTTTGATAGACCATTGGGGGAAACCTTTATTTTACCCAAGTTGACGTCCAAAGAAGTTGGTATTGTAAGCCTCAGTTGTAACTAACCACTCAATAAATGAGGGAAATTTCCTGGAGTTAGAACGAGCACAATGGACAAAGAAGTTTTTTCACTGACCATTTCCTTTATCACCATTTCAATAGGAAGACTGACATTAACAAAGAAGGACTAAGTCTGGGATGGATTTTTCTCGTAATAAGGCCTTTCAACAAAGTTTAAGTATTTATTAAGAAAAGGACGTGGATATTTTAAGTTCATTTCTTGTTCTAACGAAGCAACCTGGGAGGCCTTATAGTAGATGGAATGACAGGAATCTTTGTAGGGGAAACATTGCGGAACCTTGTGTAAAGGAAGGTTGTTACGAGGATCGTGTTGGCAAAGTTAGACATGTCATACCTATCGAAAGATCATTCTATGTCAAAGTGAGTTCTGACCGACTAAGTATAAATAGACCCAAGCATGATAGCGATAAAAGGATGATTGACCCCACGAGATAACCTAACAGTAATGTTTATTCAGTCCCTATGAGGTTGATCGTTGGGTTTTCCCAGCAGAATAAAGAGATAAAGAAAAAATCAAATGTAGGCAAGTAACTCCAAGGGAGAACCTTTACCGTCTCCAAAACTTACCTCTGGGATATTGCCTTTAGCTTATTCAGCATTGGTGAGCTTGACTGGAACATGATAGTAATATTTAATGAGTAAGGACAAGGCGGCTTTATTGGAATCACCAATACAATCGCGATAGATCTTGTTTAAGTAATTTCAAGTTGTAGCTTCGTCGGTGTCAAGATCCTCATCGTTGTTCGAAGAAGCACCATGGGGTTCAAGCCCTATCAACTCATAAACATCTTCAAGGGTGATTGTGAATCCACCCTAGGGTGCAACGAAGGTGTGAGATGTTATGTTCCAATGAGATTGTGTTTAGGCAAAGTAGGATCTCATTACTAATAAGTATGATGAAAACCCACTTTTTTAGGACGACAGAGTAATTTTCATGGATATAATTAGACCATGCATTAAGACCCTCTAGGCGACCTCTAGGCCCATCGAAATCAATGTTGGAATACAAAAAGTCCCCGCGATCTAAAAGAAAATGAAGGGTTCCTTTGAGGGACAGATAACCTCAGATATCTTTCTCTCTTCAAATTCATTTTTCCCAATGTGAGAGCATCAACTTTAGCACTTAACTAAGCAGAGTAGTCTTTGCACTCTTCTCCAAACTTGTCTCCTTTTGCAAAATAGGGAGCAAGATGGTACAATTATAACTGATCTTCATATGCTGCTCTATCAGCCTCTAGGGCTTGTGCAGAAACTTAGTCGGAGATAGCTAGTTAGTGATGAGTGGAAGCCATTAATGATAATTAGAAATTTTTGACGGGGGAGAAGTGAAAGTAACAAAGAAAAAGAGAGGAAGAGGAATGGGTAGTGGAGATGGAGTTTTGGTTTACGATATATTTAAAGGGAAAATGTATTTTTCTTTCTCTTAACAAAAGGTTGATCTCTCAACCGTTAATGGGAGAAATGGTTGGAAGTGATGAAGAATTGGTTAAGTGTTCAGTTGTAAAAGCATATAGCCATTTGGGAGATAACCTCACATTTTGATTTCCCACACGTGGGTATTTTTATAAAGATGACGGTTGGAAAAATAAAGTTAGCACTGTTAACCCTGACACTCCACATGGCACTATAGTAGTAAAGATGTCAGATGATTGGACTTCAACATTAATACATGGCATGACCTAAAAAGGAGGAAACTTGTTGACAAAGAAATGGTTTCATTATCTTTTTTCAAATGATTAATTTGTTTAAATTTCAAAATCAGTTAAGTTTCCTCACAAAAATTCCACTGGGCCAGGTCTATGCATGGACACATAGGGAGAGGTTTGTCGGGGTATAGGTCTAGAATCTTAAGGCATTTTGTACATACATTTCTCACCCACATAATAAATCTCTCCATAAAGGGGCCAATGTAGGGGGCTTGAGATTAAATTTCACTAAGAGATAATACCTTATATTAAGGGAGTGCAAAGAATTAATTGACCTCTCTCATAAGCTAGATCAAGCAAAGATCATAGGAAGTTGGAGGAAGAACAAAGAAGGATGGAGTAAGAGTGGAGGAAGCTAGAAGCAAGTAAGCGAGTTTAAGCGCTTGAAATAGGCAATGAGGAAGCAAAGCCCAAAAGTGTTATTTGTGGAAGCTTTATATTTTCTTTTACTTAAGATTTGTGTCTTTATGTGACATATTGTAAATAAGGAGATGTATTATAATATTGGTGAGGTAAATCGGTATCCGCGAGGGACCAGTTTCAAAAGAACTTGGGAGAGCTTCCATGCTCTATTGAACAACTTCACTTTGGTAACCTATGAGGGAACTGATTTGGAGGGTTGAAAAGAAAGGAAACACTAAGTCATGACTTAACCTCTTTAGATACATCAGGTAAAACACCATCTTGTCTGATAGAGCACAACTCGAGAGAGCATCATCCGAGCAAACATGAGTTACATTGTCCACTGGATTTTGTGCAAATGGTCTTTGATAAAACTAACAAATACCGTTCAAAAACAAATGTCTTAGTGACATCATGCGTGACATACCCCGTGTTAAATCCAAACATGAGTAAACCATGGTGGTTTGGGGTCTGTTAGATAGCTTAGTAGGCTACCATATATGGGCAGTCGTGTTATACATAGTTGGTCACTAAAGCCTTATGTTGGCATTTTATGCCAGTGACATAGGAGCACGCTAGCACAACTTTAAATTTAATGCTAGTGACGTAAAGGTATAGTAGGTTATTCTTGAATTTAACGAGCCTGAGATTACTCAAGTGTACCTACCTGACTATATAAACCCTACCCTTTAAGAGAAAAAAAACACACAAAGAATAGAGATTATCACACTTGAGAGAGTTATTACAGAGAACTGGATCATTTACTCTCCACCATTAATAACTTTGTTCAATCTTTGTATTAAGAACATAAAAGCATTTAATGAGTTTTTACTTGTACCTTGGTGCTCAAGCGGCCTACCTAAGGTGTATCTAGAGTGATTGCTTATCCCTCCATTTAGCTAGTTGTGTTCAAGGTTCATTTAATGTTCTAAACTGATCAAATTTATTTCTTATCATTGAGTTATACACAAGTGTTTGTGATTTTATATCAAAGAGTTTATTCTACTTCAACCGAGTTTATGCCATAATTGCCAATAGCATCTTGTTTGGTAAATTATCGCCATTATTAGAGATCACGCCTCAGTTTATATTCAAGCACCGTGGCACTAAGGGAACTTCTCTCTCATATCATCTTTGAAGAAAAATGCCTTACTGTAGAGATATGTGCCTTAGTACTTGGTGTTTTTTCATTGATGAAGACATCACCGGTAGCCTTGATATGATCACCTTACCAAAGAATGAGGCCTTCCCAGTTGTTACTTTCCATAAGTTAAGCCCATATTTAGGTTCCATGATCTCAAACTTTAACAAGAGTGTTGAATATAAGGCTCAAGTGTTGAGGTAATGAGAATGGAAGTTTGGTTTGTCACTACACCAAATCTTGTGAATGGCCACGTCCAGTGGGCCACGGCCCAAGTCCGCGACCAACTGGTCGCGAACTTGGGCCGTGACCATTCGATTTTTTGGCATGACCATATTCATTACCACACTGAGTCATGAATGCTCTATAAGTTGCCACGACCCAAGTCCGTGACTTGGGTGTGACCATCTTGGCTCCAAATTCGCGCCAAAATTCCCTCCAAGATTGGTCGCGGATGGGTCATGTACTTGGGCCGTGACCAAAGGCATGATGAAAAAGAAAATCACACACTGAGGGTCATGACTAGGGGGCCATGACCATTTCTTGGTGTGGGTCACGGTTATGGGTTGTGACCATACCTCATTCAAGTAGTAGGGCTGATGAGAAAAGGGTCGCTCATGGTGGGTCATGGCTCTAGGCCGTCACCAAGTGCAATCTAGCAACACCCTCATTTTCATTTATTGGTCGCGCGCTTGGTAGGTCACGGCTCTAGGCCGTGACCAGATTCATAACTTAAAAAAATGCTACGATTTCATTTGCGATTTCTAAGGGTTGTGTCTAAGGGGCTATGCAATTTCTAGTGATTTCTAAGGGTTGTGCGATTTCAGGGATTTCATTTGGATTTCATTTCGATTAACCCCTGGTATGTATAGATTCATTTTTTATTTCATTTGGATTTCGTGGTTTCTGTCTAAAGCCCTAATTTTTGTGTATGTATGTGTAGATTTATGTTTGTATATGGGTATGTGTGTGTATGTATTCATTTATGTTTATATGTATGTGTATGCATAGATTTATGTGTATATGTATGTTTATGTTTGTAACTGTTGATACCAAATTTAGTCTGCTGACATGGCCCAATCATATGAAGACACGTGGCAATCTACATGGCAACAACAAGCACTTCCGAGGAACTCACACGCTCCGAGGAACCATATTACTCCGAGGAACTCATACGCTCCGAGGAACAAGACCTCTCCGAGGAACTCATACGCTCCGAGGAACAAGACCACTCTGAGGAAATCTTAAATACCGAGAAGCTTAGGCGGTTCGAGCTGCACCTCAAACAAAATATTAATAGAAGGATACCAACAGTCTGACTGTTCATTAAATGCTTATCATTCAGACGCACACACTTAAGGGGCATTGAATGTATTACCCTTTCATATGTACATCATTTAATGTATTACCCTCTCACATTACAGCCTCAGGGCTATAAATACATTGTATAATCCTCATTGTAAAAAGACCGGAATTTCTTGAGAGAACTTGTAATCAAGAATTCCCAAACACTCAGCAATAATACAACAGTGGACGTAGGCCATTCTTATAAGGCTGAACCACTTTAAAATTCATTGTCTCATTTATTTATCTGTGATTGAATAATTAGATATGATCTAATTTTTTACATCAACAGATCGGCGCCGTCTGTGGGAAACGACTGGTAATATTGTTTTTCATCAAAAACAATTCATCACAAATGGCTTATATGCCGGAATCCAGCAATCGAAACACTGAAAACCCTCCAAATTCATTTGCTCCACTAAACATTCCAGATCTGGCTGGAATAATGACAAATCTGGCTCAAGGCCAGACCGTCATGCAAGAAACAATGCGACAACTCATCCAAACCCTCCATGGCGGTGCATCAGCCCATTCAGGACCACAAAGTATTCAAAGAAATACCCGTGCATTTTCTTCGCGTACTAGGCGTACCAATTCATATCGTAATGAGGAATCTGAAGATTTTTTTTATCAACCTGGACGAACTTCGTCAGTGCGAGCCACAGATACTGAACAATGTGTCACTCTTTCTCCAGAAAGGACTAGTGCGCTAGAGAGGTTAAGCAGGGTATCACCTTTCAATCGATTAGGACCTAGAAGGAGTAGAAGTCCTTCTAAAGTCGCATCGAGAAGTTTTCAACGACCATCAGATTTAAGGGAAGGATCTGCCCAGTCACGACCAGCTCCTCGTCAAGGTAGATCTCATGAAGCCATTTCAACGCAATCAGTTGCTCGAACCAATAGGCCCGAGGAAGGAAATGATGCATGGAAAGGCCCTATTCAAAGGCTGGAGGATAGATTAGAGGAAATGGCTAAGGCCAAACACGCTCTACAATGAACCTTTGTTCGAGGAACACCTTTTGTCCAGTCCATTGTAGATTTTCCAACACCATCAAAGTTCAAAGCACCTGTTGTGACCCCTAAGTATGATGGAAAGACTGATCCTGTCCTTCATATAGAACAATACCAAGCTGCAGCCGACATCTATGCTGTCCCAGATGAGATGAGATGCAGAGCATTCTCGGGAACTCTTACCGGATCTGCTCAAATATGGTACAATAATCTTCCTCGAGGTAAGATTTCAACTTTTCTTCAACTAGCCGAGTTATTCATTGGGAATTTCTGTTTTGGGGCAAAGCCAGTTAAACGAGTAGCACATTTGTTAAGTGTTCGACAAAAGGCTGGTGAGAGTACCAGAGATTATATAACTCGTTTTAATAACGAGAAACTTAAAGTTATTGATTATGAGGAAAAGACAGAGATTACCGCCTTGATGAGTGGACTACTGCCGAACAAGTTGTACTACACTTTAGCCAAATATCCACATCGAACCATGTCAGACCTGATGGGAAAAGCGTCCAAGATTATGAATGCCGAGGAGGCTATGGCTGCGAAGAAGAATATGGATGCCAAAAAAACCAAGGTGGAAGGTGATAAAGCTAAGAAGAAAGAGCATAAGAACAATAGTAATGACAAACATTCAAAAAATAGGTCGATATGGAATGTAATGAAGAAATATGACAATTATACTCCTTTGAAGAAGGACATCAACCATGTTCTAGAAGAAATCAAGAACAACGAGGAACTAAACTGGCCAGAGAAAATGAAGGCAGACCCTGACAAGAGGAATAAGGCAAAGTATTACGAGTTTCATAAAGATCATGGTCATATGACAAAAAAATGCATAGCTCTTCAGAATGAGATTAAAGCACTCATCAGAAGAGGAAAGCTGGCAAAGTATGTTGATCGGGGAAAGAAAAGAAGAAACAACGACCGAACAAGAGAGAGGTCTAGATATCCTCGCCGAGTAGAGGAGAACAAGAAAAGAAACCATGAAGTTGATCCAGATGACGACCCCAATCTTCCCAAGAGACCAAGGCAGCCAGAACGAGGGGTATTTTCAATACGTTTTGGGTCATTTGATTGTAATGTTATTACAGGTGGAGATGCAGGAGGAGGAGACCTTACTGCAGAGATAAAAGCTTACCTCGGTGAGGCTCAAGCTTCCTCGTACATTCAGCGAATAAATCTAGCTTAGGATGATCGCCCGAGAAAGGTGAACAAAGAGAAATTGGTCATTGGGTTCTCAAAGAACGACTTTGCAGGTGTTCTATATCCTCATGATGACCCACTTGTGATCAAGATGAGAATGAAGGAGGTAATGATTTCAAGAGTACTGGTAGATAATGGTACCTCGGCAGACATCATTAACTACTCGTGCTTCGATAGTTTAAATCTAAAGCTATCTCAACTGGAGCCTTATCATAGACCCCTCCTCGGTTTTGCTGGCGAGAAAGTTTTTCCACTTGGGACGATCAAGTTGGATATATTTATTGGTACGTGGCCTTCTTGTCGAACGGAAAGAATACGCTTCTTTGTGATGGATAAGAATGTTCAATCATCATACAATATCATCATGGGAAGAGTAGGATTGAAAAAATTCGAGGTTGTACCATCTACAGTGCATCAGTGCTTAAAATTTCCAACAAATTTTAGAGTAGGAGTTGTGAAAGGTGACCAGAAAGTAGCTCGGGAATGCTTTTATTCATCCGTCGAGCAAGAAGAGCGGGAGGAATCAAGGAAAAAGACTACTACCTATCAAGTGGATGAAGGTGCAGAAATTGAAACTTTGGATCCTAGAGATGAGTCGCAACTCGTGAAGGGACAAGTGGTGGAAGCTACTGAAAACATCATTCTGGACGACGAGCACCCTGAGCGAACTACTCAAGTAGGTTCGTCGTTGGAAGCCTCATTTAAATAGGAATTGATAACTTTCCTAAGAAGCAGAAAGCAAACTTTTGCATGGAGTCATGAGGATATGCCTGGGATACACCCAAATTTCTTATGTCACGAGCTCAATGTGAATAAGGAGATCAAGCCATTGAAGCAGAGAAGAAGAGTGTTCAGCCCCAAGAAGAATCAAGCTATACAGGAAGAAGTCGAGAAGCTCCAGAAAGCTTGCTTCATTGAAGATGTTAAATATCCAGACTGGTTAGAAAATGTGGTGATGGTAAAGAAGTAGAACAACAAGTGGAGGATGTGTGTAGACTTCACCGACCTCAACAAAGCATGCCCAAAGGATCACTTTCCATTGCCCCGAATTGATCAACTGGTGGATGCTACCTCGGGACACGAACTACTGAGCTTCATGGATGCTTATTCTGGCTACAATCAAATAAAAATGAAACCTGAAGACAGGGAGAGTACTTATTTTATTACCCCTAGGGAAACTTATTGTTATAATGTTATGCCTTTTGGTTTGAAAAATGCAGGTGCGACATATCAGCGGTTGATGAACAAGGTCTTTGCTGAACAAATCAGTTGCAATATGGAAGTCTATGTTGACGATATGCTAACAAAGAGCAAGAAAGCTGCCGATCATCTAGTTGACTTAAGTCAGACTTTTGATCAACTGGATAAATATCAAATGAAGCTGAACCCGACGAAGTGCATATTTGGAGTACGAGAAGGCATGTTTCTCGAGTACATTATCAATCAACGAGGCATTGAGGCAAATCTTGAAAAGATCAAAGCTCTATTAGGGCTGCGATCTCCAACGACGAAGAAAGAGGTGCAAAGTCTTACAGGACGAGTAGCAGCACTCAATAGATTTGTATCGCGAGCAACCGACCGATGTCTCCCATTCTTCAAGATGCTCAGAAAGACTTTTGAGTGGAATGATGAATGTGAGAAAGCTTTTCAAGACTTGAAGAAATACTTAGGAGCACCTCTACTGCGGTCCAGTCCGGTGATGGGAGAAAAATTGTACCTATATCTAGCAGTATTGGAGAATGCAGTTAGCTCGGCGTTGATCATAGTGGAGAATGGAGTGCAAAAACCAATCTACTACACAAGTAAGGCCTTCCGAGGAGCAGAGATCAGATATCCAAGGCTGGAAAAGTTAGCACTGGCATTGATTGAGGCGAGTAGGAGAATGAGGCCATACTTCCAAGCTCATACCATAGTGGTATATACTGATATGCCATTGAGACAAGCCCTTCATAAACCAGAAAAATCAGGGAGATTGATGTATTGGGCAATAGAGCTCGGTGAATATGATATAATTTATGAACCCAGATCATCGCTAAAAGGGCAAGCTGTAGCAGATTTTATAGTAGAGTTCACCTATCCTGATACCCCCGAGGAGCAAAAGTTGCTCGCTGATCAACCTGTGTATGTTACAGGATCAACAACACAAGCTCAGACCAACTCCGGTTGGTAAAAGGGCAAGTGGATGTTACAGGATCAATAAACACAAGCTCAGACCAACTCCGGTTGGTAAAAGGGCAAGTGGATGTTACAGGATCATCAAATTCGAGCTCAAACCAACTCCGGTTGGTAAAAGGGCAAGAAAAGATGATCGACGAAGAGCAAGAAATATCCGGGGAGGATGAAAGGAAGCAACAAATATTTCACCGAGGAGCTCTGACAGATCAGAAATTTGAAGACGAGTTACCCATATGGAGACTATATGTAGATGGCTCATCTTGCACTGCAGGATGTGGCGCGGGGATAGTTTTGAGCACTCCGGACGAGGTCGACATGGAATACTCCCTACGTTTCCAATTCAAAGCTTCCAATAATGAGGCTGAGTATGAGGCAATGATTGCAGGTCTTAATTTGGCAAAAATTAACGAGCCGCTGCAGGTTATTGTTTTCAGTGATTCTCAATTGATCGTAAACCAAATGATGGGAGTATATGCAGTCAAAAGAGAATTAATGATCAGGTATCATACAAAGGTGATGGAGTTAGTATCAGAATTTGCTACTATTCAGCTGGTCAGGATACCAAGAATGGAGAATGCAAGAGCAGACGCATTAGCTCGACTAGCATCAGCTACTCATATCGAGCTACGATGAACAATCCCAATTGAAGTGTTAGCTAGTCAGAGCATAGATGAAGATCTGATGATGAACTTTATTACCCTTAATTTAGGACCATCTTGGATGGATCCCATCAGGGCATATATTGAGGAGGGAGAATTACCAATTGACAAACTCGCAGCCAAGAAATTAACGTTTAAAGCTGCTCGATATGTATTAACTAACGGTATTCTATATAGATGAGGTATTATGGCAGGTTTGTAGAGATGTGTACATCCCTCCGAGGTGAAAGAACTGATTGAAGAGATCCATGAAGCGTCCTGTGGAGCGCATGTAGCAGGTCGGACGCTTTTGCAAAGGATGATGACGCAGGGATACTACTGGCCGACGATGAGGTCTGATTGTATAGCCTATGCTAATAAATGTGACAAGTGACAGCGCTTATCCTCCATTCGAAGAACTCCACTAGCAATGTTGACACCCATAACTTCCCCTTGGACATTTTCCATATAGGGAATAGACTTGGTCGGGCCACTACCAACGACAAGAGGAAGGTTCAAATACCTCGTCGTCGCAGTGGATTATTTTACTAAATGGGTTGAAGCTGAGCCTCTCATCGATATGACATACGACAAGGTGTACAAATTTGTTTTGAAGAACATCATTTGTCGATATGGTCTTCCTCATGATTTCATCACAGACCATGGAACATAATTTGATAATGAGGAGTTCGCTGCCTATTGTCATCAGTCAAATATTTTGATGGTCCACTCAGCACCAGGCCATCCTCAAAGCAATGGACAAACTGAAGTGACAAACAGAACGCTGCTAAATGGGTTGAAGAAAAGACTGGATGATGCGAAAACAAACTGGATCAGCGAGTTACAATCAGTACTCTGGGCTTACCGAACTACTCCCCGAGTAGCATTAGGAGAATCACCATATATGTTGGCATTTGGAAGTGAAGTTGTTATACCTGTCGAGTTGGGCCTCTTAACACACAGGGTATTGAATTTTAACTCCCCTGTCAGCGACTTAATGAGAAGATTGGATTTAGACATGCTCGAGGAAGTTAGAGAAGAAACAGCCATTAGAAATGCAGCTTACCAACAGTGAACAGCTTTGTTTTACAACAAGAGGGTGAAGAAGTGCGACCTGAAAGAAGGAGACTATGTGCTGAAGAAAGTGATTCAAAAGCATAATCAACTGGAGGAAAACTGGCATGGACCATACCGAGTTACAGAAGTTGTTCGACCAAGAACTTATCAAATAGCAACTTTAGAAGGGGAGGAGTTTAAGAATGCCTGAAACGCAGAGCACCTACGCAAGTATTATCAGTGATGAATAAAATGAAGATATTCTGCCGAATTCTTAATTGAAAGTTTTTTGGGGAATACTAGTGCTACACACTACTCGACAAAGCTCAGACTACTCAAATTTTTTCTCGAAAACGCCAACTAAGGTTGGTCGAGAAACCAATATTCCTCCGGGAAGTAAAGCTACCAATATTCCTTCGGGAAGTAAAGCTACCAATATTCCTCTGGGAAGTAAAGCTACCTGTATACCTCCGGGAAGTAAAGCTACTTGTATTCCTCTGGGAAGTAAAAATTGTATTCCTCCGGGAAGTAAAATTTTTATTATAAAACTTTTATTCCTCCGGGAAGTAAAATTATGTGCCAATTTATGTTGGTTAGGAAGTAAATATATTCTTGAAAATGCCAACTAAGGTTGGTCGGGAGCTATAACTATTCCAAAAAGACTAATTATGTTTGGTCGGGGATAAAAACCCACTGACTGTAGTTGGTCGACAAGGAAATTTACCGACCTTGGTTGGTCAGAAACATTTTATGAAAACGAAAAAATCTACTAACTATGGCTGGTCGGGGCTAAAAACCCACTAACTGTAGTTGGTCGACAAGGAAATTTACCGACCTTGGTTGGTTGGAAACATTTTATGAAAACAAAAAATCTATTAACTATGGCTGGTCGGGGATAAAAACCCACTAACTGTAGTTGGTCGATAAGGAAAATTTACTGACCTTGGTTGGTCGGAAACATTTTATGAAGACGAGAAAGTGATCGAGCAACATTTTTTATACTCGTAGCTTATTATTGAGTTGGCCGAGAAACAAAACTTCATTTTTTACAAATGATTACCACAAATTTAAACTACTCGACAGTTAGTTGGTCGACAAACAACACAATATTGTTATCTTTTAACAGATACAAATGCACAGATGTAAAGTATTATTACAAGACAATAACAATTAAGATTGCAAACAAAAGTGAAAGTCTTTCATTAAAATCAAAAGAATATTACATTGATAATGAAATGAAAATTACATTGATTGTGAAATGTATACAAATTTATTACATTAATATTCCTATTCTACTGGTCTTTTCCCCTCTGCTTTTAACACAGGTTCCTCGCCGGCAGGCGGATCATTTAAAGCCAGAGGAGAATTTATAAAGTTGAGATCCTTTAACATCCTGATATTCATCACGGATGGTCGATCTAAGTGGTGCTCAGGACTCGGCATTTGAATGGAGATTATAGTCACCGAGATATTTAGAAATCAAGCTCCGAGGAATGGCCCGAGCAGGGATCCAACTCATATCCAGTTTATATGGTGGCACAGGTTAGTCGAGCAGCCCGGGATCATGGTAGTCCCACAGGTAATGACCCTGTTTGAGTTGCATCACACCTAAGGCATTCAACCAGCCTTGCTTGTAGCCCTCATTATTGGCATTCTGGATACGATCGTCCAAATGGTAGAGCGCCTCATTGTATCCAGCCATCCAGAACTCCCTGGGCTATTTGTAGAACTGATATGTCAGTCTTTCTAGTTGCTCATGGAAATTTTTGATGAAGAGTTCCTTATTCTCCAAGCTAGACTTCTGCGTACAAAGCTGATCTTCCAGGTCCCTGATCTTCTTTGACATTTCAGCCAATGCCTGGTTCTTCGCCATCAGCTGGAAGGCCTGGTTTTCTAAGGCAGACTGAGTCCTCTGTTCCTCGACGGGAACTCGAGCTGCTCTTTCTCGTCCCCGAGGAGCTCTTGCTCATCCCCGAGAAGATGTGGAAGGGCTAAACCTCTTCAAGGTTTCCAACTCATCCCTCAAGTTGGCGTTCTCGACCTCCAAGAACGAGAATCCCTCATCAGTCACTGGGATTAAGGCTTTTGAAGTGGAAGCTGCAGACTTCAATTGTGACAGCTCCCTTTGCAAGTTATTGTTCTCTTGCTCCAGCAACTCGGCTATTTTCCTCCACTCCTCGACCTCACCCCTCAGGGTTCTCTCCCTTACATCATAGCCAGTAAAAAGCTTCTCGTATCCCTTATCGGCAAGAACTTGTTGATATTTCTTCTCGTAACCCTCGTACAAGAGGGCAGTGGATTCTTTGTATTGTTGCTGAAGA
The DNA here is from genome assembly GCA_949130495.1 of Sambucus nigra. Classification (NCBI taxonomy): domain Eukaryota; kingdom Viridiplantae; phylum Streptophyta; class Magnoliopsida; order Dipsacales; family Adoxaceae; genus Sambucus; species Sambucus nigra. Next base: position 752,764,371 of record OX422209.1, read on the forward strand.
TCTTCGAGGGTGCCTTGGAGATCCTCGATCATGTCATAATAAGCCACATTATTGGCCACTCCTCGATCAAGTAGGCACTTCAGATATTGGTATGCTTCAACTGCCTGTTCAGAAGCATCTTGGCTGAGGATGTCGATGAGTTGTGCTACACTCAGGTCTGTGTGACCAGCCTTAAAGTATGCATTACATTGTCGCATCGGCTTTGTATCATGGGCGGATAGTAATTCCATCCTGGCCAGAAACTAGAAGAGGAAGAAAAAACAATAATCAATAAGAAGTACAAGCAGAGTATGAATAGAAGATAGACAATAGTATGCAAAAAAGTCCAAGTTTTATTAGATCATAAAGTTCAAAATTACATGTTCACGATTACATATGACAAAAAAAATAGAAAGAAACCCGAACAACTCTAGACCTTTTCCTTGTCTCCTAAGATCTTCTCGGGAGGCTGGGATGAGGAGGTAGGTTGATCGGAGGGAATAGAGAGTTGCTCGGGGAGCACTGACAATTCCTCAGTAGCAGGCTGGATAGCTGTGGGATGATCTCCCATCACCATAGAAGAATCTTCGGAGGCAGCTTCGTCATCTTCTTCATCTTCAGGAGTTGGAGGGGGACCAGGGATATGTCGCTGGAAGAGCTCAGAAGATTCATCAACCTTCATCTCCTGGAGAGTTGCAACCCATCCATCTCTAAAATATTTTAGGCTGCCATATTCTACTTGAGACATCATGGCAGCCAATCCCTTGTTCCACCCTTTATCCCAGCCAGCACTAAAGGACTTCTTCACAGCCATTTTTCTCTTCAACTTCTCCGAGGAAAGCTTCTCGGACAGAAGGTTTTCAGCAGTCTTCAATTTATTTTCAACCTCCTCCTTCTGCCGACTTACTTCCTGAAGCTGGCCCAACTTCTCCTCAGCAACCTTGAGCTTATCTTCGAGCTCCCCAGCAGTTTTGAGCTTCCATTCAAGCTCTTTATTCTTCTCCTCCAGACCAGTTAATTTTTTCTCCAACTCCTTGGAGACCTTAACAACTCGAGTTTTCTCCTACTCGGTGGAGGTAAGCTTGTTCTCCCAGATTGCCTTGTCAGTAGCATATTTCTGGCGAGAATCCTCTAGAGACTTAATAGCTCCCTCCACACTAGACGAGGAGCATGAAGCTTTAATCTCCTCATCTTTCTTCACAATTATATTAAAGAAGCTCACCAATTGTAAAAAGAAAATGAAGCAAGTCAGAGATAGAAATAACAAGGGAAAGATGCAAAATTCAAAGCAACAAAACTTACAGAGGCAATATGGCGAGAAGCCAATGAAGTGACCATGTCCCGAGTAAGGTTTTCTTTAACACCTTGGATCTCGAAAATGATCCAAGTCTTCACCGAGCTCATGGCAGAGCTTGGGGGAACAAAAGAAGGAACACCAGTTCCAGTAGTTGATGGTTGAGCAATGGTTTCAGCCAAATTGACCGATGAGCTCTTCTTCAGCCTCCTCGGGGGAACAGGAATAGATTCGACCAAGGAAGAACTCTTGGTTGGTGATATTACAATCACCTCTCCTGGAGCAGCAGACCTGCTCGGAGCCACTGCGGGCTTCTCTACAACCTTCACAACAGCAACAGCCGAGGAAGGCGCATCAGCTTTCTTTGTCCCATCCCCTGGGACATCAACTTTACTTCTTTTGGCCTCTCCAGAACCAGAGGCAGGTTTCTCGAAAAGGGTGGGAGGTCTTCTTATCTTCATCCTTTCACTTAAAGGAATGTGTGACTCAGGCGAGGAACTGGTAAAAGCTGGTAAGGGTTCTACTTCGCTGATCACCGGACGAGGAGTAAAAGAGGTGGTGTAGCTCTTGTACTGCAATAGATACGAAGCTGACCTAATGTGCTCGTCGGCAACACTCTGATGCAAACTCCAGATAAGTTTCAAATGTCTTATATTAACGTCTGCTTCCTTTGAACACATTCTTTTGCTATCAACTACAAACAAATCAAAATTACAATATCAGTGGCACATTTTATCAAACATAGAGGAAGTATAATTTCAAAATAAATAAAATGAAATAAAAATAACCTATCCCATTGCCATAGGGAGGGCATCTGGTACCTTGATAAACTTCATCTCCAGATAAAGGAGCATGTTGCCAATTTTTTATGACAACCCCATGCTCAAAATAGTCCCTATTGGCATCAGGGAGATTGACCACTAAAGCCCTATTTAAAATTCAAGTTTTTAAATAAAAGGTGTTATCACCAACTTCCCATCTATAACAAAACATGATTTCTGGAATTCCTAGGCGAGTTCCATGGATTTGATTTAACCTATGAACCCCGTTAACTATTATCCATGTATTGGGGGCTATTCTTGCAGGAACAACGTCAAAGTACTGACAGAATTCCAGACACAAGGGATTTGGTGGAAAAGAAAATCCACACTCAGCAATAAAGAGACTGGGAAACCAATGTCCCTCAGCCAAATGGAAATAGTCAGAAGGCTCAGAAAGCTCTTCCAAAACAACCCAGGAGGGAATAGAAAAATCAGACCGAAACTTATCAAGAGATTCAACAGGGTAAACCATGATGAATAAAGGAAATGAAGAAGAAGGAAGATGATCTTACAGAAAAAGAGTGGATCTGTTGACAACGAACGATGGAAGAGATGAATACACAGGAGGGAAAGAGACGATGGAAAACTCGAAGATACAAATTTGAAAAGGCACAAGATGATGGGATTGTTTGTGATGCTTAAATACTTTGCCTTGGGAAAAGGAATAAGTAATGATTACAAAAAGAAATGATTACGCTACCGGCGGCTAAAAAGACAAAAAGGGCGCGGGAATCGAAGCAAGTAGAAAAGTTCGAAAAAGCCTGGTTCTACGAAGTTGGAAAGAGAAATAAATACCAAAGACTCCTAAATTTCAGGATGACCATTTAAAACTACCATATTCCGAGAAAGAATGTTCCATACTCCTCAAATTTCGAACTATGAAACATTGGGGGCTTCTGTTGATACCAAATTTAGTCTGCTGACATGGCCCAATCATATGAAGACACGTGGCAATCTACATAGCAACAACAAGCACTTCCGAGGAAATCACATGCTCTGAGGAACCATATTACTCCGAGGAACTCATACGCTCTGAGGAACAAGACCTCTCCGAGGAACTCTTAAATACCGAGAAGCTTAGGCGGTCCGAGCAACTCAGGCGGTCCGAGTTGCACCTCGAACAAAATATTAATAGCAGGATACCAACAGTCTGACTGTTCATTAAATGCTTAGCATTCATACGTACACGCTTAAGGGGCATTGAATGTATTACCCTTTCATATGTACATCATTTAATGTATTACCCTTTCACATTACAGCCTCAGGGCTATAAATACATTGTACAATCCTCATTGTAAAAAGACCAGAATTTCTTGAGAGAACTTGTAATCGAGAATTCCCAAACACTCAGCAATAACACAATAGTGGACGTAGGCCATTCTTATAAGGCTGAACCACTTTAAAATTCTTTGTCTCATTTATTTATCTGTGATTGAATAATTAGATATGATCTAATTTTTTACATCAACGGTAACTATGAACAAATATATTGTATGTGTGTGTGTGTGTGTATAGATTGTATGTGTGTGTATGTATAGATTTATGTCCAAAAAAAATATTAGGGTTTAGTAAACCCTAAATTGTATGTGTGTGTATGTATGTATAGATTATGTCAATAAACCTTAGATTATATTTCTGTGTGTGTGTGTATGTATAGATTATGCTAATAAACCATAGATTGTATGTGTGTGCATTTTTTTTGACAAAATATTATTCAACACCCTAGACATTATATTTTTTTTGACAAAATATAATTAAATGGATTTTTAATGAGTAAAAAAATTTACATCCACCTTGTCGTGATTTTATTGGGGGTTATATGTGTGCCATCATATTATATTGGGGGTTATATGCATGTCGTATTTTTTTCACTACAATGTGTGTAAGTACTACAATATGTATTTTTTTACATTTACCTTCTGCATTAGTGTTTATGCATTGGTTGTTTGTTTGTACTACAATATGTGTGTAAGTATAGTGTGTGTTTCTGTTGATTCTGCAATTTGTATGTTTATTTAATAGATAATACATATATACTTTTAAACTCTCTCATAATAAACCCTAACAATACGTGTTATAAACAATTACGGTGGGTTGTTGTTGGGATTTCACTTATACTTTTAAACTCTCATAACTTTCAAACCCTAACCTTAATAGTAGAACTCGTATTCACGCCCTTGTATACTTTTCCCAGGAAAAATGAGTCACGATGATAATTACTGTCAACAAGAGTGGGAGAAGTTGCAATTAGACCGCACACATAATTCTTTTATTAATGTGCGTCATATAGAGGGCACTCCTATTTATAGGTATGGAAATAAAAATATCGAACAATATAACTACCTTATAAATCGTGGAGTTGATCTCCGACAAGATTACTTGTTCGATCGTATTCTATTTTCTCTACCAGAAAACTAGGATGATGTTATACAAAATATATTTCACACATAATCCCGACATAGCCCTGACCTTGGTTACGTTTTTGAAGAAGGCGGAAAAAAATCCACCCATTATGGATACAACTGCGTATAGAGAGCACTGGAACGGACTGTGATGTCTCGCGTCAAATGCACGTAAAATTGAATCTTGCCAACAAGTTTAGAAATATGGGATTCTGAGTTCATGTCACTGATATCTACACATCAATCATAAATAACCTTCCTCCTAGTTGTCCATATGCAAAAAAATTATAGGTTCTTAAAAACTAATACCAAATGGATGCATATCATATTATTATAATTATTTTATCACTTATAGTTTTTCATTTTTGTAGATAATGTCGAGAGGAAACAACTCAATGTACCAAGTGCCGAGGTGACACCACAACGAGGTTCACTATCTCATGCAGAACCCGAATTCTGAACACCAGTGGCTGAGAAATTCACAACTCCACCACTGGTTCACTCCTCACCTAGTTCAACTCGAAATTCTCCTACACCCCAATTGAGCACTCCCGCTAGTTTAACACCCCCATCCAGCACTCCCGATGCCTCCCGCTCAAATGAAAAGAAGCCCATTGGGTTCTCCCTACTTGGTAATAACACAATGGGTGATAGGAATGTCGTGCTGAACTTTAAAGACCGGTGTTTATCGCTGGGAAAAATGAATGTGGGATTCGGTGAACTAGACAATTGGAACCTTGTTGATCAAGCTGTCAAAGATAACATACATGACCAACTCTGCAAGAATTTTTCATTTTTTAACCGTTCCAAGAATAGGGTTCTATATCGGGTTGCTGAAGGATTGAGGACATACAGGAGAAACCTTCAGAAGAGACATTTCCCGAAAGAGGAAGCGAGCTCAGATATTTTGTCTTTGAAAGAGAGAGTGCCTACCAATGTTGAAATGTCATTGCAGCAGTGGAATAATTTTTTGGAGAATTAGGCGAAGGAGAAAAAGTTGGTCTAGAGGGTTCAAAACAAAAAAAATAGGGCACAAAAAACTTATATCCATAGGCTGGAATCCAAATTATATGAGGATTTGAAGAATGAATGAGAGAGTAGGACAAAGGATGGTCCTGATGCTGGTAAAAACCCAAATTGGTCCAACTTATTCATTCATGCTCGACGGGACAAAGATAATAAATTCCCATCGCACTTGGGTAAGACACTGGAATCACTAGAGGCCATCAGCAATCAATCCGATTTGAGCCTTATTGATGACTTTGACCTTGAAAATGATGCCCTGAACCAGACCATTGGAAAGGACAAAAGGGGGAGGACGAGAGGTGTTGGCTCACATATGCCAAAAATAAACTTCAACGCACCGCACCGCACCTTTTGTGGACGGTCTTTATTCGGTCAAGAATTGTATATCATCCCAAAAGGATCACCAGTTGAAGACCGATGGGGATGTCCATGAGATTAAAAATACCCTGGGATTATTGACGAATCAAATTGGGAAACTTGTGAACTTTTTTGAAAGTTATAGGCTCCCAATGCCTCCTCAAGGCTACCCTTACCCTACTCCTACTCAAGGTTTCACATATCCTTCCCCTCCAACATTACCCCCCCAAAGGCCTCATCCTCTAACATTCCCCTCTCAAATGCATCATCCTCCAACATTCCCATCCCCTGTACCTCCGCCAGTCATAGGACTTGGATCATCATCAACAACTCACGGTGACTATGGCGAAGAGTAATATATCAAGGAAATGAGCAATTCGAGGTTTGTTGGCGTGTGAACACTCATCTCCATAGTTCCTGGAACTCCAGTACACGATCGACCTTTGGAAAAGGGTGAAGCTCAAATAATGGTCGATGAAATATACAATGGCCGCGAAGATGTACCTAAGTAAGTTAACTGCGGGGAAGGGATGAAATTGAGGAATTATGAAAATCTTTTATTGCTTGGCCAGTTTATCTGTTGGCCAAGATATAATAATATTTTCTTTCGTTTAAGTTGTAATAATTTTTTTTGTTTTAGTTGTAAGAATATCGGTTTTTCTTCCATTGCAATGATATTTTTTTGTTTCAGTTGTAAGAATATTGGTTTTGTTTCGTTTGTAATGATATTTTTTTGTTTCAGCCGTAAGAATACTCTTTTTGTTTCAGTTGTAATAATATTTTTTAAACTATTACCACATGACTGGAATTTGAAGAACATTACATAGATTTCCCACAATACAAAGAGTGGATGGGAGAGACTAACTGGATATCAAATGATCATGTAAATGGCATTTATAAATTTGTTAAATACGCTTCCAAAAATCTTTAAAGTGACAAGCTTACGTGTCTGTGCACTCATTGTATTAATGAAAAATATAAGTCATTGGAAGATGTTGAGTTACATTTACTAAAGTGGGGAATCTGTCAAGACTATAAAATATGGACATACCATGGTGAAAAAGTTATACCTTACGTTCCACAAGAAATACCGACACCCGATCGTGTAACGGAACCCCAACAAGTAGAAGTGGTACATGATCCAACAACACATCGTCCATTGACCGACTTAATTGATGATGCTTATGGACTCACAACCATCAAAACCACCAACCTATGGATATAAATAATGTGCATTATGACCAAGTAAATGAACAAATTGATGATGAACTACTAGGAGGTCGGGAATACATACAGTTGAAAGCCACCATTGTATAAAGATTGAGATAAAGATCATTCAGTAGTATATGCAATTATTGGTTTACGTAATTTGAAGGGTCAATTTGGTTTGTTTGGGAACAGCATAATCGAAATTCTTAAGTGGGTTAAATAAATTCTTCCAAAAGAGAACACATTACCAGACAATTATCCTATCATAAAGAAGAGTTTGAAGGGTTTAGGTTTGAAATAAAAATCTATTCATTATTGCAAGTATGATTTCATATTGTACCGAAACGAGCACAAAGGGAAGGATGAATGTCCTATATGCAGTGAGCCTAGATATGTGGTTTGTGAGAATGGAAAGGACAAACATACAAAAAATCGCAAGTGCTCGCAAGTCCCACAAAAGGTTTTGAAGTAAATTCCACTTGGGCCACAATTAAAATGGATTTTTACTATACCGTGGATGGCGGAGGCCGTGCCATGGCATGCTCGATGCGAGGTGGGTGGGAATTTGATGCGTCATTCGGTTGATTCACTCATCTGGAAAATTTCAAATGCACAACACCATCAATTTGCAAAGCAACCACGCAATGTTCGTCTTGCGATCTCAACCGATGGGTTTAACCCTTTCGATAATTTAAGTACTAGTAAGAGTTATTGGTCAGTTCTCATGGAACCTTTAAGTCTCCTTCTGACATTATGCATGAGAAAGGAGTTCACATTGTTAACTTTGTTGATACTCGGGCCGAAGGCTCCCAGTGATAACATTGATATATTCTTATCACCATTAATCGAAGAACTTAAAGAGTTATGGGATAAAGGCGTGATGGCATTCGATTCTCATAAGGGTGAAGAGTGCACACTTAAAGTAATGGTAATGTGGGCGATCCACGACCTTCCTTCTTATGTGACCTTGGTCGGTTGTAATGTTCATGGTTATTATGGATGTTCCATATGTGGGGAGCAAACTGAATCATGTTGGTTAAAACATAGTGGTAAGATGAGTTACACGGGTCATCGTAGATTTCTATCGACCAGTCACCCTTTTAGGAACGATAAGTCTAACTTTTTTCCTGTCGATCACAAGCACAGAATGGCGCATGTTCGACTTTCTGGTCAGTAAATTGAGGAGAAGGCGATGGATATGACTGCGGGGAATAGCGTAGGCAAACATCCAAAGTTTTTAAACTTGAAGCGTAAAGTTATGGGGTATCCGAAAGACCCTAGTAAAGTGAAGCCATGGTCCAAGCGATCAATATTTTTTGATTTACCATATTGGAAATATCATCGTGTAAGGCATATAATTGATGTGATGCATACAGAGAATACTTTTGCAGAACATTTGATAGGAACATGTATGGGTGGATCTCATTCCAAAGATGGAGAGCGGGCCCGCCGATATCTATAGGATATGAAAATAAAGAAGAGACTGTGGTTAAAAAATGATCCCATGGCAGGAAGAATTTCAATCCCCTGACTTATTTCACTTTTACTACTAGTGAGAAAAAGATCCTCTTAGACATGTTGTTCAACTTGAAGACTCCAATAGGTTAATCTGGTAATTTACGTAGGGTAGTAAGCTACCAAGCAAATGACTTGAAACAGTACAAGTTTCACGAGAGGCATATAATCATCCAATTAATCCCTCTGTTATTTTGACATTGCTTCTTTGAACACAAAGATCTCCGTCGGGCAATTATGCAATCAGTTTGTGTTTTACCTTACTTTGTGCAAAAGTGGTCAACATAAGGTACATTAAAGCTATGAAATCAACTTTAGCCGAGGCAATTTGTGTATTAGAGAAATATTTTCCTCCGTCATTCTTCGATATTAGCATCCACCTGCTTGTGCATTTATGCGATGAAGGTTATTATGTGGTCCCGTTAGGTATCGTTGGATGTATCATTTTAAGAACTTGATGAAAACCTTCAAAGACTATGTAAAGAATACATGGTATATAGGAGGGTCGATTGCTGAAGAATACATAACGGTGAAATCATCGCTATACGCTAGGGAACATATTCCAGAACAAGAGGTGAGGAGGTTTAATCCTCGTGGAGAACGAGTGATAGAGGAACCTGGCGAGTTTGAGGATGAATTGTCGTTTGGGAACCCTAAAGAGGTGAAATTCACAAACCTATAATACGAGCAAGCAGCTCGTTATGTCTTAGAATTGCAAGATCAAGTCGAAGACTGGAGAGAGTGAGTATCTACTGAATTCTTCTTCTTTGATTATATGTATTTTATATTTGATTATCTAAACTCTACAATTTTTCGGTAGGAAGTACGAGAACGAAATTGTCCAAAATCGAAGGAGAAATTGCACGACAACTAATTTTAGGGCATGGGCATCAAAAGAGGTAATTTTCACATCTTATGTGTGCAATTATTTATTCATGTGTGGTAAAAACATGATCTAATACAAATTCATTAATAAATTCAGCTTCTAAAAAGAGGTGATGTCTCTTCCAGACTCGCACGCCTAGAAAAAGGTCCTAATTTTTGTGAGAAAGAGTTTAAGAAATTCCGTACCAACGATTTTGATTTCATTTCATATCCATATGAGAAAAATATTTTGACGCAAAACAATGGAATAACAATTTCTGCCTTGACCATCTGTATCGCTAGAAAAAGTGATAAAAACTTAAAGAATAATGTGCTAACCTATTATGGGATAACTCAACAAATCCTAGAACTTGATTACTTGGATATCATAGAAATCATATTCTAGTGTGATTGGGTAAAGGTGGAGGATACAAAGAATGCTTGCAAAGTTGATCCCGACTCCAAACTTATTATGGTAGATTTATCAAAGATGAAGACTAAAGATCGCATAATCGACAAGCCTTTTCTTTGCGCCTTTCAGAACGTAAAGAAGGTATTCTACTCGAAGTGCATAAAAAGTGGAAATTGGTCAATTGTTGTACATGCACCAAATGGTATGACTACTGAAGTAGACGCATTAAAGGCTTCAAAAGAGTTCCAGTCAGCTCTTGATGGCAACCCTAATTTGAAGGATCTTTTAGTTGATTTAGAGGAATATTGAGTATCAAAATATTATTTTATCCTCGTCAATCTTATTTGTATCCTATTATGATATTGACATTATATTAGCACTTTACTTTAATATATGAATGTTTAGTTACTTTTACGAATCTTTATCCTTGTCAATCATATTTCTTATGAACGTAGTTTTAGTCTATCTATTTTGTTCAATATCATCTACTTTTAAGTGTAATGTCTTGTTGTTTGTGCAAATGGTAGGTGACCTCGATCGGTTCTTTTGTTTATAACAGATATGTTTTCATTTATTTATTTCACTATTACACTTGGCTTACTGATTTGTATGTTATCGGCACGAGAAGTGTAAAACATAAAAATTCCCATCGATATTAGTAGTATGGGTGAAGAATCAAAGAAGGTGTTTTTGCATATTACGACGAAACTCGCTCGTAAAGGTAAGGGGAAAACCCAAAATAACCCCCGAGCGGCCCCGTGAGAGGCACCAACACCTTGCACGGGACCAATGTAACTCGTGGGAACTGACTGCGTGGTCACGGGGCTCCCGGTTTGATAATACGACGATAATTTAAAAATATCTAGACTTAGTCTTAAAAACTTGGCGTCAGGGTGCTAAAACCCTAAATGGCCTTCAAACGATCACGTGAGAGGCACCAACACCTCGTGCGGGACCAATGTAACTCGTAGAAACTGACCGCATGGTCACGAGACTCCCAGTATGAGCATACGATGAAAATTTTAAAATATCTTGACTTGGGCTTCAAAACATGGCGTTAGAGGGGGAAAGCCCGAAACAACCCCCTAAAGGCCCCGTGAGAGGTACTGACACCTTGGGTGAGACCAATGTAACTTATAGGAACTGATCACACGATAATGGTACTCCCGATTTGAGAATACGACGATAATTTAATAATATCTAGACTAGATATGGCAGGTCACCTCGATCAGTTCTTTTGTTTATAATAAATACATTTTCACTTATTTATTTTACTATTACACTTGGCTTACTCATTTGCATGTTATCTGCACGAGAAGTGGAAAACATAAAAATTTCCACTGTTGTTAGTAGTAATGGGTGAAGAAGCCAAGCAGGTGTATTTGCATATTATATGGAAACTCACTCCTAAAGGTAAGAGTTTTATATTTTTCGGTGAGGGTTAACATATTTTGACAAGGCATGGTAAGTTAACTTCATATTATTTATTCTTTGGTTGAGTATGTTTACCAGCTCTTGTTCACTACATGAATTTGTATTTGTACTTAATTTTCCACTTTGATGTATGAGCGTGGAAGCGATTCATGCTATTAATTAATTTACAAATAGGTCTAGATTTATAACAAGTTTGAGGTTTTTGCATTTGATTATAAAACAAGATCTCACCTCAACGGTTGATCGATACTCGCAGCAACAGCTATATATAGTCGCTATATATAGCTGCTATATATAGTAGCAGTAGTAGCTATATATAGCAGCAGCTATATATAGTAGCTATATATAGAACCAACTATATATAGTTACTATATATAGCTTCTATAAATAGCAGCAACTATTATAGCGACACCTATTTATAGCAGCATCAATATATAGCAGCAGCTATATATAGTTGTTATATATAGCAGGTTCGAGTGTCTTCTTGGGAGACCAAGCCTGAGTGTGGGGAGGGATTATAGCAACCAAAATCTCCCCAAGGCCTCACCAAACAGAGCCCATATGTCCAAGGGGTTAAATAATCTGAGAAAAACCAATGCAAAAGGGATAGACTTGTACCGGTTGTTGGGGGTATAGCCCAAAACTGTTAGGGGGTGGGGGTTGGGCTAGGTGTCTTAAATATGTTTGATCACAGTTTCTTTTTTTACTATATTTGTTAAATATGTGAATATGACGATAATATTTTCTATTTTGATTGCAGCAGCGGCGACCCTCTTTCCTCTTCCTCACATATTTCGGGGACCATCTCTCTCTCATTCTATATATATATATATATATATATATATATATATAATCTCTGGTGCGGACTCACCGTGCGGACTTTGTCCTTATCCCGAAAGTGGTCCCCTTGTGGTCCTAAAGACTTTTGTTATTTACTTTAGATGGTCCCCCTCTTGTCTTATACTAAAATCTTAGTTTAAGACTATATATTTAAAAGATTTATAGTTTAAGACCCAAATTGGTATCAAGACCTTAAAGACTTTAGAAACTCACTGAATTCTGGCCAAAACCCTAAAAATGGTATCAGAGCCATAAGACGCTCCTTTTATACTTATAGTAAGAAGACTTTAATTTCCTTGGGATTTAACCCCCGCATTTACAAAGATATTTTTGAAACCAGCCCATACTACCATCCCATACCCATAACTAATTTAGACCCAGTAGGTCGCTTGACCTCTCACATAGACGGTTGTTCACATACTGAATACATCCCAGCTAAACATACAGATAGTAGACAAATTACTGCCAGTGCTATAAATAGTATAATAGACCAAAATAAGTGTATACTTCTTATATTAAGACAATTAATAAAAGACACTCAAACCCTAGAAACAGAGATAAAAAAATATCTCTAAAAGACTACTAGAAATAGATAATCAAATCCCAATAGACCTAGTTCAAGTTCTATAAGAAATAAATATTAAGACTAATCATATATAAGTCCTTAACAAAAACATTTTAGAAATTAAAACTTTAACTAAATATCAAGACATTGAGTTAATTAAACTTACTAAAGAATAAGGAAAGCTTATCCCTAGATTAGATAGCTATCTTCCTAATGGAGATAGTTAGATCAGACTAGAATGAGGTACCAAGAGACCTCTCCATTCAGACCTTAGCAAATTTTTACCAAAGAATTTTAGAAAAGATAAATGATGATAGATTTTATTATAAGATAAATGAAAATGAGATTGTTAATGCTGCTAAAGCAACTAGACTTATATTCGAAAGATGAAATTTAATTTCTGCATCCATAACAGCTACCCAAGACTATAACAGTATTTTTGTTAGAGACTTAAATTTAGATTTAAAAACTAAGACGGGAGGATTAACTACCTTCTACATAGACTTTGTTAAATTCCAACAAAATTTGGCAAATTATCTTAATAATATGGAGAGCCATAACCTATCCAAGATGGATAGTATTATTAATGAACTTAGACTAGACATGGCCCAAGTAGAAGAAAAATACGAAGAAATTATAAAGGGAATTAAGGCTGTATATAATAAACCTTCACAAGCAGAAATAGACTCTCCTTTTATTCTAACTCGTTTAGATAAAATAGAAAAAACTGTAGAATCTATAGAAATTAGATCTATGCAACAACAAGAAAAATACAATGAAGTAAAAGACTATATTACAAATGTTGCTAAATCCCTAGTTAATTCTCTAGCTAGACATAGTGAAGAAATTCTGAGAAGATGAGAAAAGAGAATAAGAATTTTAAAGAAGAAATCCTTAGTCAGATAAAAAGACAAAAAGATTATTCAGATTTCTTAGAAATAATTGAAAAAAGACTTGAAGAAAAATAGGTAACCACCTGTAAATTTAGAGAATCCCCTCCTATAGAAACTAGAGAAAGGAAGACCATAGAAAGAAGAGTCATAAATGATGGATTAAATAAGACTAGTAAGATAGTTAGCTCTATCCCAAATATTGGACAGAGTAATTGTATGCTCCAAAGACTTAAAGATTCATCCTCCAATGTTAGGACATGGTGGAAGGAGAGAAATTTCACCAATCCTATCCAATGGAAAGAATAGGGTGAAGTTGATTGGAAGATTGTTGAAGATTCTATTCATAATGGACAACTTCCAGCCGTTACATACAAAGACTTGTTTAAAGAAGGTGCCACTCCTAAGACTCCTAATTATAACATGACTTACCATTGTTGGAATCATGTGTTAGACAAATCTTATACTGAGCTCCAAGTGTTTGACTCAGAATGGCTTAGATCTAGAGGAACTGATAGGAAGTTCCTAATCATAACTTTTGGAATCTTTCAAGAAAGAATCTAAGGATTACATAGACCTCAGAATAACATCAACATATTGTGTTGTTTAGTAGATAAAAGATGGAAATATTTTAAGAAAAGCCTTATTGGGATAGACCAATTAGAAATGTCAGACAACATAGGATACTTTAATGTCATTCTGGCATTTACAGTGACCGTAAACACAACCAAACATTTTAAGTAAATCTTATATGCTACTGGCTGTGAAGACTATATTATCCCAGACACTAATATAAATATAGAATTCCAAAGCTATGTGAACTTCTCCCAATTTCCTTATGAAGGAATGCAATCGGGAATCCCTAGTGGCAGACTTAATGAAGAAATTTTAGTTAGAACCAATGTTTCAGACTACAATCATACTTATAGTATTAGGAATACTGGACCCGTGAAAGAAAAAGCTAAGACCCTTTGGCAATTGCCAGAATTTTAAGAAACTAAGACTATACAAAATAAACCTTTGTTTATTAATCAAGACGAGTCACTGGAAATGTTACTATCCAGCTTGGTCCTCCTAAGATTTTCAATAAGAATATCGAGACCGAAGAAATTAGATTTAGGAATATGGGAGAAACCATAATCAATGATTCTTCAAAAGGAGAATGTAGTAGTAAGACTAGTGCTAGTTTACTAAGAAAAGCCCCGATAATTAGACCTAGAAGATTATTTGAACAACAAGATTTAGTTAGAGAAAAATATAGGATCCAAAACTTTGGACATGAACCCTCAGAATTGGACATGAAGACATTTAAACATCACATTAAGAAAAGTCATTCTGTTAGATTTCAATAAAGAGAAAGATTTAATATGATAGCCCAAGACTGCATATTAAAATTAAAAGAATCTAAGAATACAAAGGAACTTCTTAGAAACTTAAGACTAATAGAAGAAGGAGAAGAAAGATTAATGCCAGCTACACAAGTAGGGTCTAATAAACAAGAGATAAGAAGTAGTAGTAGGCTAGAATATGCTCCTAGACTTTTTAGTAAACCAATAGGAATAAATATTCCTATATACTCAAGCATTGTAGTGAAGACCAAACCTGGTTATATTAAAGACTTTTGAACTAGTGATAAGAGTTTTACTCTAGTTAAGACTATGGCAAGCCAATCCATAAATCCAGTTAGGATATACCTTAACTTAGACAATGTCCAAGATAGGAAGAAGGTCTTAGATGAATGGCGTAAGCAGATGAACATGTGTTTTGCATCTAATGAACAATGGGATTCAAGTTCATGTCAACAATACGATGTGCAATCCATTAGGGGTATTGCAAAAGACTATTTAGATTGTTTAAGAAAAGCTATAGATGAAGAATCCTTAGCTAAGATTGAGAAAATGAAGGAAAACCTAGAAGAACGATCAATTGAAGAATGCATTAAATTATTCACATCAGAATTCATTAGAGCTGGACATTTAGCTCAAATTAATGAACAAGACCTAGCAAAAAATAAGTTATCCGTCCTTAGTATTTGCAAATTAGATAAGATAAATGAATATAGCAATAATTATGAGCAGCTACATTACCAAATTAAAGAATTTGGAGAGACCTTAAAAGATGAATACTTTAGGAAGATACCAGCCATAGGAAAAATCCTAATTAATGAATATAGGAATTGGCCAGGAGTAGCTGGAGTTAAGAACAACTCCCTTGGTGAAAGAATCAATTTTGCCAAAGACTATATCATATCTAATAGACATGATATAACCCAAGGAAAGTTGATAGAAGAAACTTTCAAGAAGATCCCTCCAATCAGAGATGAAAGAGATATCGCTCCAATCCAATGGGGATGTGGTAGTGAATCTAAGAAATTCAAAAAGAAATTAGAATTGAAACACAGTAAGTTTAAGACTAGACCTTTAGGATTTCCAAAGAAGTATATATTTAGACCATCTACTACCTTTAGAGAAAAGAACCCTAAGACTAAGAAAAATATATTTAACCAAAGAAGATATTTTTAGAAGAACACTAGTAAGTATAAAAAGGTTCCTAATTATAGGAAAGAAAAAGATGTAGCTCAATCTAAGACCTCTATCAAAGAATGTTGGACTTGTGGAAAAGAAGGACATTTTACTAAAGACTGCCCGAATAAGAAAGATAAAGACGGTATTTAGATTATTAATACAATATTAGACTATGCAGATCAAGAAGAATTAGATATCCTATATGCTATAGAAATATCAGACATGGAAGATGATGACAATACTCGTATCTATAGCCCATATACAGATAGTGATTCTGAAGACTATAGTGATACTGATGAGTATGAAGACTCTCGGATAATCTAGACTTATATAGGATGCAAACTAATCAAGACGATTTACACAATGAATATATAGACCTTGAAGAAGCTTGGTATAAGTGTATATTAAGCCCCTTTTTAAAGAAAAAATGGACTGTTAGTAATCCTGAGTTACTAACATATACACCTAGATGTTACTTTGATGAAAGGCATTATTGCACATTTAAAATGAAATGTTGCAAGAAAGAATTTATATGTGTAGAATGCTTTGAGGCCATACAAACAGAATTATTTATGGTTTGTGTTATTTGTCAATTACACTATCATGAAGACTGTTGGAGAACTAGATTTAGAGTAATTTATACTAGCCAGTATGACGCTCAAATAGACTCAAATATTAAAATATATTATCAAGACATTGATAGAAATATAGCTAAACGATTCCAAGAAAATAAAGAATTAAAAGGAAAAGGAATTTCCTACTAATTAAATGATAGTAGCTCTGATAGTAGTGCAGAAGACCTAACATCCTTAGATTTTATAGATAAACCCCAAAAAGGAATATCTATTTTAGAAAAGAATAATTTAGGAATTTCTACTAAACCACATGCTTGTTTTGTAGAATTATTCGCTCAACATAAAGACTATCCTAAAATACTTTCAGCCTTTTCAGATATAGGATGCTCTCAGGGTATTTGCAAGACTAATGCCTTCCCTGAAGACTATTTTTTAGAAAGTACTCAAGAAATTTGTGGTAAAGTGGCTAATGGAGATCCATTTACCTTATATTTCTAGACTATTCCTATTTATTTTAAATTAGGAAATCAGACCAGCAAAACCATTAATCATCGATTTTGGATAATGGATCCTCATCCTAGTTTCATAGGAAACATTATTTTAGGACAAGACTTTATTAGTAAATATCATCCTTATACCCAGTATAATGATAAGATATTAATTAGTGATAAGGAGAAATTTAATATTAAAGCCCCTCTAATAGATCACAAGACTGGATTTGACCTTATGCGGGTCAAACCCAATTATAGACCCAAAAAACATCAGAGTTCTTCAGCTGAGCATGGTGGACCTAGACCTATAACCCAACAATAATCCCTAGAAATCACTAAACCCTTACAAAAATAATGTAAGTGTCCAGACCAAAGGTGTTTTAAGCAAATAGCGCTTATACAACAAGACATTTAAGACCAATCCCAACACACCTTATTACAGGTTCAAATTATATCCAAACAGAAGAAAATGAATATAGAAGTAGAAAAAGAAAAGATTAGGCAATTAGCAGAACCTACTTCAACAGAAAATCCAATCGATAAGTGGGATAAAGACCAAAGTTATTGTGAAATTATCCCTATTAACCTAGACGCCACTATTAATGGTGGATCCTATAAGAAGTGATATTTACAAGAAGATAGGAAGAATTTAAAAAAGACATAGACGAAATGCTTAAGTTAGGCATTATTAGATAAAGTAAAACTAGACAATAATAGCCTCGCCTTCTATGTTCAAAATGAATTTGAACGCAAAAGAGGAAAAAGACGTATGGTTAGATATTATAGAAAATTAAATAAGAATTGTGGATTTGATTCTTATAAGATACCAGAAAAGAATAATTTAATTAATTTAATTAAAGACAGAGTTATATTCAGTAAGTTTGATTGCAAATCAAGCTTCTGGAAAATTAAGATACATCCAGACAGTATTACTTGGACAACCTTTCATGTGCCCCAAGGAAAATACGAATGACTAGTAATGCCATTTGGATACTTGAACGCTCCTCAAATATTCCAAAGAAGAATGGATAATATATTTAGACCTTATTCAGAATTTTGTCTTGTTTACATAGATGACATTCTTATAGCCAGTAAGACTGAGACAGAGCATGTAGACCATCTTAAAAAGATTATTTTAGAAATAGACAAACATGGTATTATTATTTCAAAAAGGAGAATGCAATTATTTCAGACTGAGATAGACTTTGTGGGAATGCGTATTAATAAAGGAAAACTATCCTTAGCAGAACACATAACTAAAAAGATTCTCGAGTTTCCAGATCAACTCAAGGATAGAAAACAATTACAATTATTTTTAGGATTATTTAATTGTGCTGCATACTTTATTAAAGACCTTGCTTCAAAAAGACAAAGCCTAACATCCAAATTAAAAGGAACAGACAAAACTAATCCTTTTTATTGGACCAAACATGATTTTTAAGTCATAAGACATATTAAAGATGCAGTCAAGAACATTCCTTTACTTGAACTGCCTAATGCAGAAGACCAGTTTATAGTACAAACAGATGCCTCTGATAAATAATGGGGAGCAGTATACTTTGCCATTGATCATCAGACCAAAAAATAAGAAACTTTGTAGATATAGTTCTGGAACCTTTACAGACCCAGAAACAAGATACACTACCCATGAAAAAGAAGTTTTAGCCATAGTAAGGGCAATAGAAAATAGAAAAATATATGCTTTTTCTTAGATCTAAACATTTTACTGTGTATACTGACTCTTCTTATGCATTAAAATTCAGAGATTTAGACTTGTCCAAATATAGGACTAATAGACTTATTAGATGGCAACAATTGCTTAATGGTTATGACTTCTCTGTTATACATATTAAGGGAAGTAAAAATACCATTCCAGACATCATATCAAGAGAACTAATATTTCCTAACACTAATACGATTTCATGTTTTATGTTGCAAACAGAAGACCTAGACAGCATGAGTTCCTCTGGAACAAATAGACTGAATAGAGAAGACGTTGCAAACTATCTTATACGTGTAAGACCAAATGATGGTGTAATGCAAAGATATCCTCATATTCAATACTCTCAAGAAAGACCAATCCTATAGAACTTTGATGATATTTTTTTTCCTCCTGGAAAATCTAGACAATAGATTATTGCTCAAAATAGACTCATTGGGAAAATGTATTTTCCCTAATATAGACCCGGTCAAAGATATCCAGACTTGATCAAATTTAGATGAGAATTTTTAGAAGATGAAAATATTCTCATAGACGCCCTTTGGTGGAATGTCAAAAATAGACTTTGGATAGAATTCAAGCAGAATCTGGTAGTTGTTGCTAGATTTATGAGACTCCAAAGACTTGTTGTAACCCAACTTAGTGGGACTGCTACTCTTAGACCATAGACGTAGACTTATGCCCAAACCCTTGGAGAATCTTCCAAAATTAGACCAATTGATAATTTTTGTTATCAGAAAAAGACTTTTAAGACTAAAATTGTTATACCGTTTGCTCATAATAATCTCCCATTAACAGAAGACTTTCAAAAAGAAACTAATAACATTATTAATCATTTTAATATGTTGTTATCATAAATAAATGGATATGCCTTAATGATTAGAGGTTTTTTTAAAGAAGTTTCAAAAATATATCTTTTTGGTAAATCTGATATGGCTCATATAACTCTTACAGACCACGGGTTCATTGGATTCATTCAGATAAAGGATATTGAAGACTCTATTGCTCTTGGAAAAATAGTCCACGAGTACATAAAAAAGGTAGAAGACTTTCTTCCCCTGTTTGCCAGGATATATTAGATTTCTCCAAGTTCCTGTAGAGGAATGAGAGTTGAGGGATTCAGACTCATTAGATTTTCCAGTTATGCATTTGAAGATGTGGAAATTCTATCTAAAGACGAAACTAAAGACCTAACTGTTGATAAGTCCAAGCTCAATATTGCTCAAGCTATAGAGACAATAGAAATTATGGAATTGTTGACAGGTGAAGACAGATGGTACACTACCTACCACAAAGAAGACCTAATAATCCAAGTTGATGAGCCATTCAATGGAAAGCTCAAGAAAGAAGCCAAAGAAATGGTAGAGATAGATTTACCAGCTAGCCTTAGAATTGTGGGCCTCATTGATGAATTTTTCAACAATAATGCCCTCACAGGCCAAGACAAGGCAGAAGAAGACACAGACGGAACAAAGATGGGTCCCTCGTTAGCAAAAGAATTATTAAAGACATAAGATGCCTTGCTCTAGACCTATGCATTATTACAAGATGACAAGACTCATGATGAAGACTTGGCACGCCCCATCAGATGGCCTTTATTTTCAAAAAGAAAAAGGTTCCCCAATTATCACAAGACGTTAAAAGCATGTAGACCCAGCAGATAAGATTCTTAAGACAATTTTTTTTCAATAATTTATATCTTTCCACCGAATTGCTTTTGGTTGTCGGTTACCAGTCATTTATAGTACCCTTGAGCTATAAAAGGGAGTCCAGTTGAGTTTTAGACGAGGGTTGTAAGATTTCCAGTATTAGATATTAGAGCGAGAGTGTATGCTTGTAGATAATAATATGTACATGAGTCAGTAAACCTCTCATTGTTAGGGGAGGGAGGAGAGTTGTATTTACTTATGCTATGAAATAAAAGTATTTTATTTTCCAGGAATCTCTTATGTTGAGTTGTTATTATTTTCCAAATTGTCTCCAACTTTTTGTTCATAGAGGACTATTGTGTGGAACCTCTGGTGTAACACACAAGGTATTATACTGTTGAACCGTCGTCGGGTGCCGATTAGCCGTGAGCCGTTAGATAGGTGGGCGTTAGGAGTGAAGGCGTACCGACCAGAAACGGGTTACAACACCAAAGTAGTGGACTGAGGTGCGACACATAAAGAGAGAGTTGCAGGAGGCCGAGATCGGAGAAGAATAGTAATAAAGATGAAGGGAGGAAGGAAGGAAGATAAAGATATTGCAGACCAGAAGGAAGGTATAACTCGAACCAAACCCTTAACTATTTTACATATTATTATTTTAAAATAATCTTGTATGAGCCTACAAATCACTTCAGACTTTTTAGCATTTGTTAACCAAATAAATTCAGACTTAACAAGAGAAATCCAAGATTGGAATCTTACAGACTCTAAAGATAAAGAAATTATAGAATCTGCTTTAATATATGCAGGTGGTACTTTCAAATATATAGACCAGATTATTGAGTGGTTAGGAAGAGAAGTACCTAGAATAGAAATAATTAGAACAGGGATCCGTGATCTCTTTAGACAAAAATTAAGAACTGAAGAATTTGCAGAAGAACTATCAAGACCTGGAAAATATCAAGAATATACTAAAATACTTAAAGACAGTATAGACGTATTAAAATATATTAGACGAAAAAGGTTAACTGAAATAAAGGCTATTTTAATTAGAGTTGGAGGAATCCGCCCTCTCTTTAAAAATGTAGAGACAACTGCCCCTAGAACATACCATAGATTTTTATCATCTTATGGTGATAATAATTTAGACGAATTTATAGATTATGATATCATTGACATTGTTAATCAAATATATAAAGAAACTAGACTGATAAACCCACGATACCATATAAGGTATTTAAGACTATAATATTTTCCATCAAAACCTCTTGTAATTTCCAGACTCCCTCAAGAAAATATTTATATAGATAATCCCCGCTATTCAGAATTTCAGTACGATAGTGACGAAAGAAGCCGGAGAAGTAGCAATTCTGAAACTTCTCTTAGACTCCCAAATTAATTAGATAAAGCTTAAAGACACTAAAAGTTATTAGGGTAAAAATTTATATTCCCTAAAACTTAGAAGAAGACAAAAGAGTATAAAAGATATTTTAGTCCCAAAAGGTGGCCCTAAAAAGACAAAGTGGCTCCTAGCTAATTCTTGGACGGTAGTAGGTCCGTAAACTAGGTCTGTATGAGAGTCGGACTCTCTCTCTATATCCATATATCTATCTATCTATCTACATATCTATATATATATATATATTTATAACAAATAACGAGGGGGAAAATATAATAAGTAATAAGTAATCGTATATAAGTTGATTTAGACGGTTGTCGTTGCTATAACCTAGGCAGGCTTAAATTTACACTAAATCAACCGGTATACGATTACTTTTTAACTTTTCACCCTCGTTACTTGTTACTATAATCTAGGTTGGGGTAAATTTACACTAAATCAATCTAGGCAGGTTTGAGAATACGACGATAATTTGAAAATATCTAGACATAAGCTTAAAAAAATTAGTGTTATAGGGGGAAAGCTCGAAACTACCCCCTAACGGCCCCGTGAGAGGTACCGACACATCGTACGGGACCAATGTAACTCGTCGAAATTGACCGTGCAATCAAGGTACTCCTAATTTGAGAATACGAGGATAATTTGAAAATATGAGGACTTAGGACTAAAAACATGGCGTTAGACGGCAAAAACTCGAAAGGGCCCCAGTATGGCCATGTGAGAGGCACTAACACCTCGCACGAGACCAAATGTAACTCGTAGGAACTGACCGGGTGATCCTGGTACTCTCGGTTTGAGAATACAATGATAATTTGAAAATATGTAGAATTAAGCTTAAAAGTTGGCGTCAAAGTGCGAAAACTCGAAACAACCCCCAAGCGGTCCCGTAAGAGGCCCCGACACCTAGCATGAGACCAATGTAACTCGTAGGAACTGACTGTCTGGTCACGGGGCTCCCAATTTGCAAATATGATGATAATTTGAAATTTTCTACACTTAGACTTATAAACTTGACGTTAGAGTGTGAAAACTCGAAACAGTCCTCGAACAGCCCCATGAAAGGCACCGACACCTCGTATTGGACCAATGTAACTCGTAGGAACTGACCACGTGATCACGATACTCTCGGTTTGAGAATACGGTGATAATTTGAAAATATTTAGACTTAGGCTTCAAACTTAGCGTCAGAGTTGGAAAACCCGAAACAGCCCCCAAGTGGCCCCGTGAGTGGCACTAACACCTCGCACAGGATCAATGTAACTCATAGGAACTGATCGCACAATCACGGTACTCCTGGTTTGAGAATACGGCAATAATTTGAAAATATCTAGACTTAGGTTTAAAAACTTGGCGTTATAGGGGAAAGCCTGAAATAACCCCCTAATGGCCCTGTGAGAGGTACCAACACCTCGCACAAGACCAATGTAACTCATAGGGACTGACCACATGATCACGGTACTCCTGGTATGAGAATAGGAGGATAATTTGAAATTTTCTAGACTCAGGATTAAAAACATGGCGTTAGACGGAAAAAACTTGAAATGGCCCCGTGAGAGGCACCGATTTCTCGCACGGGACCAATATAACTTGTAGGAACAAACAGCGTGATCTTGGTACTCTTGGTTTGATAATACAATGATAATTTGAAAATATGTAGAGTTGGGATTAAAACTTGGCTCCAGAGTGCGAAAACTCGAAACAGCCCCCGAGCGACCCCAAGAGAGGTACCGACACCTCGCATGGGACCAATGCAACTCGTAGGAACTGATCGCCTGGTCACGGGGCTCCCAGTTTGCGAATATGATGATAATTTGAAATTGTCTATAATTTGGCTTAAAAACTTGAGGTCAGAGTGCGAAAACCCAAAATAGCCCCCTAACGGCCCCGTGAGAGGCACCGACACCTCGCATAGGACCAATGTAACTCAGAGGAACTGACCACCTGGTGATGGGACTTTCGATTGGAGAATACGATGATAATTTGAAATTTTCTACACTTAAGCTTAAAAAATTGACGTCAGGGTGTGAAAATTCGAAATAACCCATGAACGGCCCCGTGAGAGGCACCAACACCTCGTACAGAACCAATGTAACTCGTAGGAACTGATTGCACGATCACGATACTTTCAATTTGAGAATACGGTGATAATTTAAAATTTTGGCATTATACTGGAAAAGCCCGAAACAACCCCCTATCGACCCCGTGAGAGGTACTGGCACCTCATACGGGACCAATGTAACTTGTAGGAACTGACCGCGTGATCATGGTACTCCCAATTTAAGAATACGAGGATAATTTGAAAATTTCGAGTCTTAGGATTTAAAAACATGGTGTTAGACGGCAAAAACTAGAAATAGCCCCCGTATGGCCACGTGAGAGGCACCGACACCTCGCACGGGACCAATGTAACTCGTAGGAACTGACTGCGAGATCCCGATACTCCCAGTTTGAGAATAAAATGTAGACTTAGGATTAAAGCTTGGGGTCAGAGTGCAAAAACTCAAAACAACATCCGAGCATCCCCGTGAGAGGCACCAACACCCCGTACGGGACCAATGTAACTTGTAGGAACTTACCGCTTGGTCACGAGGCTCCCGATTTGAGAATACAATGATAATTTGAAATTTTTAACACTTAGGCTTAAAAACTTGATGTGAGAGTGCGAAACTCAAAACAGCCCCCGAACGGCCCCATGAGAGGCACCAACACTTCGTACGGGACCAATGTAACTCGTAGGAACTGACCACACCATCAAGGTACTCCCAATTTGAGAATACGGTGATAATTTTAAAATATCTAGACTTAGGCTTAAAAACATGGTGATGTAGGGGGAAAGCCCGAAACAACCCCTTAATGGCCCCATGAGAGGTACCGACACCTCGCACGGGACCAATGTAACTCATAGAAACTGACCGCGTGATCATGGTACTCTTGGTTTGAGAGTAGGAGAATTATTTGAAATTTTATTGACTTAGGATTAAAAACATGGCGTTAGACGGTAGAAACTCGAAATGGCCCCCGTATGGCCCTGTGAGAGGCACCGACACCTCGCACGGGACCAATGTAACTCATTGGAACTGATCGCACAGTCCTGGTACTCCCAGTTTTAGAATACGATGATAATTTGAAAATACGTAGACTTGGGATTAAAACTTGGCTCCAGAGTGTGAAAACTCGAAACAGCCCCCGAGCAGCCCCGTGAGAGGTACCGACACCCCGCACATAATCGATGTAACTCATAGGAACTGACCTTCTGTCCATGGGGCTCCCGGTTTGAGAATACGATGATAATTTGAAAATTTCTACACTTAGGCTTAAAAACATGACAGCAGAGTGCGAAAACTCGAAATAACCCCTGAACAGCCTTGTGAGAGCCACCGACACCTCGTACGGGACCAATTTGACTCGTAGGAACTGATCACGTGATTAGGGTACTCTCGATTTTAAAATATGATGAGAATTTGAAAATATCTAGACATAGGCTTAAAACTTGGCATCATTGTGCGAAAAGTCAAAATAGCCCCCAAGCAGCCCTGTAAGAGACACCGACACCTCTTACGAGACCAATGTAACTAGTAGGAACTGACCGACTGGTCACAGGGCTCCCGGTTTGAGAATACAATAATAATTTGAAATTTTCTACACTTAAGATTAAAAACTTGATGTCAGAGTGCAAAAACTCAAAACAACCCCTGAACGTCCCCGTGAGAGGCACCGACACCTGGTACGGGACCAATGTAACTCGTAGGAACTGACAACGTGATCACGGTACTTCCAGTTTGACATTATGATGATAATTTGCAAATAGATAAACTTGGGCCTAAAACTTGGCGTTAGAGTGCGAAAACTTGAAATATACCCTAAGCGGCCCCGTGAAAGGCACTGACACCTCGCACGGGACCAATGTAACTCATAGGAGCTGACTGCGTGATCACGGTACTCTCAGTTTGAGAGTAGGAGAATTATTTGAAATTTTATTGACTTAGGATTAAAAACATGGCGTTAGACGGCAGAAACTCGGAATGGCCCCGTATGGCCCCGTGAGAGGCACCGACACCTCGCACGGGACCAATGTAACTCATTGGAACTGACTGCACAGTCCCGATACTCCCAGTTTGAGAATACGATGATAATTTGAAAATACATAGACTTGGGATTAAAACTTGGCTCCAGAGTGTGAAAACTCGAAATAGCCCCCGAGCGGCCCCGTGAGAGGTACCGACACCTCGCACGAAATTGATGTAACTCATAGGAACTAACCTTCTCTCCACGGGGCTCCCGGTTTGAGAATAAGATGATAATTTGAAAATTTCTACACTTAGGCTTAAAAACTTGACAACAGAGTGTGAAAACTCGAAACAACCCCTGAATGGCCTTGTGAGAGCCACCGACACCTCGTAGGGGACTAATTTAACTCGTAGGAACTGATCGCACGATTATGGTACTCCCGGTTTTAAAAGATGATGAGAATTTCAAAATATCTAAACATAGGCTTAAAACTTGGCATCATTGTGCGAAAAGTCAAAACAGCCCCCAAGCAGCCCCGTAAGAGACACCGACACCTCGTACGAGACCATTGTAACTCGTAGGAATTGACCGGCTGGTCATGGGGATCCCGGTTTGAGAATATAATAATAATTTGAAATTTTCTACACTTAAGTTAAAAACTTGACGTCAGAGTGTGAAAACTCGAAACAGCTCCTGAACGGACCCGTGAGAGGCACCGACATCTGGTACGGGACCAATGTAACTCGTAGGAACTGACAACGTGATCACGATACTTGCAGTTTGAGATTACAATGATAATTTGAAAATAGATAAACTTGGGCTTAAAACTTGGCGTCAGAGTGCGAAAACTCGAAATAGCCCCCAAGCGGCCCCGCAAGAGGCACCGACTCGCACGGGACCAATGTAACTCATAGGAACTGACCGCGAGATCGTGGTACTCCTAATTTGAGAATACAATGATAATATAAAAAATCTAGACTTAGGCTTAAAAACTTGGCATTATAAGGGGAAATCCCAAAATAACACCCTAACGACCCCGTGAGAGGTACCGACACCTCGTACGGAACTAATGTAACTCGTAAAAAACTGACCGCGCGATCACGATACTCCCAGTTTGAGAATACGAGATAATTTGAAAATTTCTAGACTTAGGATTAAAAACATGACGTTGGACGGAAAAACTCAAAACGGGCACCATATGGCCACGTGAGAGGCACCGACGCCTCACACGGGACCAATGTAACTCGTAGGAACTGACCGCGTGATCCCAGTACTCTCGGTTTGAGAATACGATGATAGTTTCAAAATATGTAGACTTAGGATTAAAACTTGGTGTCAGAGTGCTAAAACTCGAAATAGCTCCCAAACAGCCTTGTGAGAGGCACTAACACCTCGTACGGGACAAATGTAACCCGTAGGAACTTACCGCCTGGTCACGGGGCTCTAGGTTTGAGAATACGATGATAATTTGAAATTTTCTACACTTAGGCTTAAAAACTTGAAGTCGGAGTGCGAAAACTCGAAACAGCCCTCAAATGACCCCGTGAGAGGCAATAACACCTCGCACGACACCAATGTAACTCGTAGGAACTGACCCCCTGCTGGCGGGGCTTTCGTTTGGATAATATGATGCTAAATTGAAATTTTCTACACTTAGGTTTAAAAACTTGACGTCAGAGTGCGAAAACTCGAAATAGCTCCCGAATGGCCCCGTAAGAGGCACGGACACCTCGTACGGAACCAATGTAACTCGTATGAATTGACCGCATGATCACGGTACTCCTAATTTGACAATTTGATGATAATTTGAAAATATCTAGACTTAGGCTTAAAAACTTGGTGTTATAGGGGGAAATCCTGAAATAACCCCCTAACGGCCCCGTGAGAGGTACCGACACCTCGTACGGCACCAATGAAACTCGCAGGAACTGACCACATGATCACGGTACTCCCGATTTAAGAGTACAAGGATAATTTGAAAAAATTTAGAGTTAGGATTAAAAATATGGCGTTAGACGAAAAAAACTCGACCCGTATTACCACGTGAAAGGCACCGACACCTCGCACGGGACCAATGTAACTCGTAGGAACTGATCACGCGATCTCGATACTCCCAGTTTGAGAATATGATGATTATTTGAAAATATGTAGACTTAGGATAAAAACATGGCGTCAGAGTGCGAACACTCAAAACAACCCCCGAGCGGCCCTAGGAGAGGCACCAACACCTCGTACGGGACTAATGTAACTCGTAGGAACTTACTGCCTGTTCACGGGGCTCCCAGTTTGAGAATATGATGATAATTAGAAATTTTCTACACTCAGACTTAAAAACTTGACGTCAGAGTGCAAAAATCCGAAACGGCCTTTGAACGGCCTTGTGAGAGGCATCGACACCTCGTACAGGACCAATGTAACTCGTAAGAACTGGCCGCTTGATCAAGGTACTCCCAGTTTGAGAATACAACGATAATTTTAAAATATCTAGACTTAGGCTTTAAACCTGGTGTCAGAGTGAGAAAACTCGAAATAGCCCCCAAGCAGCCCCGTGAGTGGCACTAACACCTCGCACGGGGACAATGTAACTCGTAGGAACTGACCGCATGATCACGGTACTCCTAGTTTGAGAATACAACGATAATTTGAAAATATCTATACTTAGGTTTACAAACTTGGCGTTATAGGAGGAAAGCCCAAAACAACCCCCTAACAGCCCCGTGAGAGGTACCGACACCTCGCACGGGACCAATGTAACTCGAAGGAAGTGATAGCGTGATCACGATACTCCTGGTTTGAGAATAGGAGGAAAAATTGAAAATTTCTAGACTTAGGATTAAAAACATGACGTTAGACGGCAAAAACTCGAAATGGATCCCGTATGGCTCCATGAGAGGCACCGACATCACGCACGGGACTAATTTAACCCGTAGGAACAGACCACGCAATCCCGGTACTCTCGGTTTGAGAATACAAGGATAATTTGAAAATATGTAGACTTGCGGTTAAAACTTGGCTCCGGAGTGCGAAAACTCAAAACAGCCCCCGAGCGGCCCCGTGAGAGGTACCGACACCTCGCATGGGACCAATGTAACTCGTAGGAACTAACCTCCTAGTCATGGGGCTCCCTATTTGCGAATATGATGATAATTTCAAATTTTCTACACTTAGCCTTAAAAACTTGACGTCAAGGTCTGAAAACCCGAAATAGCCCCCGAATGGTCCCGTGAGTGGCACCGACACCACACATAGTACCAATGTAACTCATAGGGACTGGCCGCCTGGTGATGGGGCTTCTGATTGAAAAATATGATCATAATTTGAAATTTTCTACACTTAGGCTTAAAAACTTGACGTCAGAGTGCAAAAACCTGAAATAACCCCCGAACGACCCCGTAAGAGGCACCGACACCTCGTACGGGACCAATGTAACTCGTAGGAACTGACCGTACGATCACGATACTCCCGATTTTAGAATACGATGATAATTTGAAAATATCTAGGCTTAGTCTTAAAAACTTGGTGTTATAGGGGAAAGCCTGAAAAAAAACCTATCGGCCCCATGAGAGGTACCGACACCTAGTACGGGACCAATCTAACTCATAGGAACTGACTACACGATCATGGTAATATCAGTTTGAGAATACAAGGATAATTTGAAAATTTCGAGACTTAGGATTAAAAAACATGGCGTTAGATAGCAAAAACTCGAAACGCCCATATGGCCACGTGAGAGGCACCGACACCTCAAATGGGACCAATGTAACTCGTAGGAACTAACGGCGTGATCCCGGTACTCCCAGTTTAAGAGTACGATTATAATTTGAAAATATGTAGACTTAGGATTAAAACTTGGGGTCAGAGTGTGAAAACTCAAAACAACATCTGAGCGACCCTGTGAGAGGCACCAACACCTCGTACGGGTCCAATGTAACTAATAGGATCTTATCGCCTGGTCACAAGGATCCTGGTTTGAGAATATAATGATAATTTGAAATTTTCTACACTTAGGCTTAGAAACTTGACGTCAGATTGTGAAAATCGGAAACAGACCCCGAACGGCCCCATGAGAGGCAAACACACCTCATACGGGACCAATGTAACTCGAAGGAACTGATCGCATGATCACGGTACTCCCGGTTTGAGAATACGGTGTTAATTTTAAAATATCTAGACTTAGGTTTAAAAACTTGACGTTGTAGGAGGAAAGCTCGAAACAACCCTCTAACGGGCCCGTGAGAGGTACCGACACCTCGCACGAGACCAATGTAAATCATAAGAACGGACCGCGCGATCACAGTACTCTCACTTTGAGAATAGGAGGATAATTTGAAAATTTCTAGACATAGGATTAAAAACATGACGTTACACGGAAAAAACTCAAAATGTCCCCTGTATGGCCCCGTGAGATGCACTAACACCTCGTACGGGACCAATGTAACTCATAAGAACTGATCGCCTGGTCACGGGGCTCCCGGTTTGAGAATACGATGATAATTTGAAATTTTCAACACTTAAGCTTAAAAACTTTACGTCACAATACGAAAACTCGAAACAACCCCTGAACGGCCCCATGAGAGGCACCAACACCTGGTACGGGACCAATGTAACTCGTAGGAACTGACCGCTCGATCATGATACTTTCGATTTGAGAATACAATGATAATTTGAAAATATTTAGACTTTGGCTTAAAACTTGGCGTGAGAGTGCGAAAACTCGAAACAGCCCCCAAGTAGCCCCGTGAGAGGCACCGACACCTCGCACGGGACCAATGTAACTCGTAGGAACTGACCGCGTGATCGTGGTACTCCCAATTTGAGAATACGACGATCATATAAAAATATCTACACTTAGGCTTAAAAACTTGGCGTTATAGGGGAAAGCCCGAAACAACACCCTAACGACCCCATCAGAGGTATCAACACCCCGTACGGGACTAATGTAACTCGTAAAAAACTGACCACGCAATCACGATACTCCCGGTTCGAGAATACGAGCATCATTTTAAAAAAATTCTAGACTTAGAATTAAAAACATGATGTTGGACGGAAAAAACTCGGCCCTCTTATGGCCACGTGAGAGGCACCGACACCTCGCACAGGACCAAGGTAACTCGTAGGAACTGATCGTATGATCCCAGTACTCTCGGTTTGATAATACGATGATAATTTAAAAATATGTAGACTTAGGATTACAACTTGGCGTCAGAGTGTGAAAACTAAAAATAGTCCCCAAACGGCCCTGTGAGAGGCACCAACACCTCGTACAGGACCAATGTAACTCGTAGGAACTTACCGCCTGGTCACGGCGCTCTAGGTTTAAGAATATAATGATAATTTGAAATTTTCTACACTTAGGCTTAAAAACTTGACGTCAGAGTGCGAAAACCCGAAACAGCTCCCGAACGACCCCGTCAGAGGCAGCGACACCTCGCACAAGACCAATGTAACTCATAGGAACTGAACGCCTGGTGACGGGGTTCTAGTAGGAGAATACGATGATATTATGAAATTTTCTACATTTAGACTTAAAAACTTGACATCAGAGTGCGAAAACCAAAAATAGCTCCCAAACGGCCCCGTGAGAGACACCGGCACCACGTACGGGACCAAAGTAACTCGCAGGAACTGACCGCGCGATCATGGTACTCCTAGTTTGACAATACAGTGATAATTTGAAAATATCTAAACTTATGCTTATAAACGTGGCGTTATAGGGGGAAAGCCCGAAACAACCCCCGAACGACCCCATGAGAGGTACCGACACCTCGTACGGGACCAATGAAACTCATAGGAATTGACCGTGCGATCACGGTACTCCCAATTTTAGAATACGAGGATAATTTGAAAATTTCTAGACTTAGGATTAAAAACATAGCGTTAGACGGCAAAAATTCAAAACGGCCCCCAAATGGCCACGTAAGAGGCACCAACACCTCGCACGGGACCAATGTAACTCGTAGGAACTGATCGCGCAATACCAGTACTTCTGATTTGAGAATATGAGGATAATTTGAAAATATCTAGATTTGGGATTAAAACTTGACATCAGAGTGCGAAAACTCAAAATAGCCCCCGTGCGGTCCCGTGAGAGGCACCGACACCTCGCACAAGACTAATGTAACTCGTAGGAACTGACCGCGTGATCACGGTACTCCCAGTTTGAGAATTCAGTGATAATTTTAAAATATTTAGAGTTAGGCTTAAACACTTAGCGTTATCGGAGGAAACCCCGAAACAAACCCTTAACGGCCCTGTGAGAGGTACCGACACCACGTACGGGACCAATGTAACACGTAGGAACTGACCACACAATCACGGTACTCTCGCTTTGAGAATATGAGAATAATTTGAAATTTCTAAATTTAGGATTAAAAACATGGAGTTTGATGGCAAAAACTCGAAAAGATCCCCGTGTTACCACATGAGAGGCACCGACACCTCGCACGAGTCTAATGTAACTCGTAGGAACTAAACGCGCGATTTCGATACTCTCGGTTTGAGAATACGATGATAATTTGAAAATTTGTAGGCTTAGGATTAAAACATGGTGTCAGAGTGTGAAAACTCGAAACAGCCCCCGAGCGGCCCTATAAGAGGCACCAACACCTCGTACGGGACCAATGTAACTCGTAGGAACTTACCGCATGGTCACAGGGCTCCCGATATGAGAATCCGGTGATAATTTTATATTTTCTACACTTAGGCTTAAAAACTTGACGTCAGCATTTTAAAACCCAAAGCATCCCTTGAACGGCCCCGTGAGAGGCACCGACACGTCATACGGGACCAATGTAACTCTTAGGAACCAACCGCGTGATCACAATACTCCCAGTTTGAGAATACGACAATAATTTGAAAATATCTAAACTTAGGCTTAAAACTTGGCGTCAGAGTGCAAACATTCAAAATAGCCCCCAAGACCCGGTGAGAGGCACCAACACCTCGAACGGGACCAATGTAACTCGTAGGAACTGACCGCGCGATCACGGGACTCCCATTTTGAGAATACGACAATAATTTAAAAATATCTAGACTTAGGCTTCAAAACTTGGTGTCAAAGTGTGAAAACTCGAAACAGCCCCAAAGCGACCCCGTGAGAGGCACCGACACCTCGCACAGGACCAATGTAACTCGTAGGAACTCACCGCCTGGTCACGGGGCTTTCGGTTGGAGAATACAAAGATAATTTGAAAATTTCTAAACTTGGGTTTAAAAACTTGGCGTCAGAGGGCGAAAATTTGAAACAGCCCCGTGCAGCCCCGTGAGAGGCACATACACCTCGCACGGGACCAATGTAACTCGTAAGAACTGACCGCGTGATCATCGTACTCTCGGTTTGAGAATACTACGATAATTTGAAAATATCTAAACTAGATATGGCAGGTGACCTCGATCGATTATTTTGTTTAGAATAGATACATTTTCATTTCTTTATTTTACTATTACACTTGGCTTACTAATTTGTATGTTATCTGCATGAGAAGTGGAAAACATAAAAATTTCCACTGCTGTTAGTAGTGATGGGCAAAGAAGCCAAGCAGATGCTTCTGTATATTACATGGCAACTCACTCCTAAAGGTAAGAGTTTTATATTTTTCGGTAAGGGTTAACATATTTTGACAAGGCGTGGTATGATAAATTCATATTATTTATTCTTTGGTTGAGTATGTTTACATGCTCTTGTTCACTACATGAACTTGTATTTGTACTTAATTTTCCACTGTGACGTATGAGCATGGAAGTGATTACTGTTATTAATTAATTTACAAATAGGTCTAGATTTATAACAAGTTTGAGGCTTTTGAATTTGATTAGAAAATAAGATCTCACCTCAACAGTTGATCGATACTCGCAGTAATAGCTATATATAGTTGCTATATATAGTCGTTTCTATATATAGTATCTATATATAGCAGCAACTATATATAGCAGCATTTATATATAGCAGCAACTATATATAGCAGTTGCTATGTATAGCAGCAACTATATATAGCTGTTATATATAGCAGGTCGGAATGAATTCTTGGGAGACCAAGCCTGAGTGTGGGGAGAGATTATAGCAACCAAAATCTCCCCAAGGCCTGACCAAATAGAGCCCATTTGTCCAAGGGGTTAAATGATCCAAGAAAAACCAATGCAAAAGGGGCAGATGTGTACTGGTTTGGGGGGGTATAGTCCAAAACTGTTAGGGGGTGGGGTGGGGGTGGGGGTGGGGTGGGAGTCTTAAATATGTTTGTTCAAAATTTCTTTTTGTACTAAATTTATTAAATATGTGAATATGATGATAATTTTTTCTGTTTCGATTGCAGCCGCGACGACCCTCTTTCCTCTCCCTCACATATTCCGACGACCATCTCTCTCTCTACACATATTCCAGTACATCTCTCTCTCTCTTTATATATATATATATATATATATATATATATATATATATATATATATATATATAACAAATAACGAGCGTGAAAAGATAATAAGTAATAATCAATCGTATACAAGTTGATTTAGACGGTTCTCGTTACTATAATCTAGGCAGGTCTAAATTTACACTAAATCAACCTGTATACGATTGCTTATTAACTTTTCACCCTCGTTACTTGTTACTATAATCTAGGCTGGTGTAAATTTATACTAAATCAATCTCGGTAGGTTTGAGAACATGACGATGA
Organism: Sambucus nigra; assembly: GCA_949130495.1. Lineage (NCBI taxonomy): Eukaryota > Viridiplantae > Streptophyta > Magnoliopsida > Dipsacales > Adoxaceae > Sambucus > Sambucus nigra. The sequence goes on from OX422209.1 coordinate 752,799,015, forward strand.
CTTGATAATATCTAGAATTAGGTTTAAAAACATGGTGTTATAGGATGAAAGCCTGAAACAACCCCCTAACGGCCCCGTGAGAGGTACCAACACCTCGCACCGAACCAATGTAACTCGTAGGAACTGATCGCGGGATCACGGTACTCCTAATTTGAGAATATGAGGATAATTTGAAACTATGATGACTTAGTATTAAAAACATGGCGTTAGATGATAAAAACTCAAAACAGCCCCCGTATGGCCCCGTGAGAGGCACCAACACCTCGCACGGGACCAACGTAACTCGTAGGAACTGACCGCGTGATCATGGTACTCCCGGTTTGAAAATACGATGATAATTTGAAAACATCTAGACTTAGGCTAAAAAACTTGGTGTTATAGGGGGGAAGCCCGAAATAACCCCCTAACGGCCCCATGAGAGGCCCCGACACCTCGCACGGAACCAATGTAACTCGTAGGAACTAATCACGTGATCACGGTACACCCGGTTTGAGAATAGGAGGATAATTTTAAAAAAAATTAGACATAGGATTAAAAATATGGCGTTAGACGATAAAAACTCAAAATGGCCCCCGTATGGCCCCGTGAGAGGCACCGACACCACACACGGGATCAATGTAAATCGTAGGAACTGACCACCTGGTCACGGTATTTTGGTCTAAGAATATGATGATAATTTTTAAATTTCTACACTTAGGCTTAAAAACTTTACGTCAAAGTGAGAAGACCCGAAATAACCCATGAACGGCCTCGTGAGAGGCACCGACACCTCATACGAGACCAATGTAACTCGTAGGAACTGACTGCGCGATTATGGTACTCTCGATTTGGGAAGATGTTGATAATTTAAAAATATCTAGACTTAGGATTGAAACTTGGTGTCAGAGTTCGAAAACTCGAAACAGCCCCCAAGCGGCCCCGTGAGAGGCGCCAACACCTCGCACGGGAAAAATGTAACTCATAGGAACTGACCGCCTGGTCATGGGGATCCCAGTTTGAGAATATGATGATAATTTTAAAATTTCTACACTTAGGCTTAAAAACTTGACGTTAGAGTGCAAAAACCTGAAACAGCCCCTGAACGGCTCCGTGAGAGGCACCGACACCTCGTACGGGATCAATGTAACTCGTAGGAATTGACCACGCGATCCCAATACTTTCGGTTTCAGAATATGAGTATAATTTGAAAATATATAGACTTTGGCGTAAAACTTGGCATCAGAGTGCGAAAACTCAAAACAACCCCTGTGCGGCCCCGTTAGAGGCACCAACACTTCGCACAAGACCAATGTAACTCGTAGGAACTGACCGTGTGATCACGGTAGTCTCAGTTTGAGAATATGGAGATAATTTAAAAATATCTAGACTTAGGCTTAAACACTTGGCGTTATAGGGGAAAGCCCGAAACAACTCCCTAACGGCCCCGTGAGAGGTATCGACACCTGATACGGGACCAATGTAACTCATAGGAACTGACTGTGCGATCAAGGTACTCTCGATTTGAGAATATGAGGATAATTTGAAAATTTGAGGACTGAGGATTAAAAACATGGCGTTAGACGGTAAAAACTCGAAAGGGCCCCAGTATGGCCATGTGAGATGCACCAACACCTCGCACGGGTCCAATGTAACTCGTATGAACTGACCGTGCAATCTCGGTACTCTCGATTTGAGACTATGATGATAATTTGAAAATATGTAGGCTTAGGATTAAAACATGGCGTCATAGTGCGAAAGCTTGAAACAGCCTCCGAGTGGCCCTATGAGAGGCACCAACACCTCGTACGGGACCAATGTAACTTGTAGGAACTTATCCCCTAGTCATGGGGATCCCGATTTGAGAATACGATGATAATTTGAGATTTTCTACACAGGCTTAAAAACTTGATGTCAGAGTTTGAAAACCCAAAACATCCCTCGAACGGCCCCGTGAGAGGCACCTACACCTCGTACGGGACCAATGTAACTCTTAGGAACCGACCGCACGATCACGATACTCCCAATTTAAAAATACGACGATAATTTGAAAATATCTAGAATTAGGCTTAAAACTTGGCGTGAGAGTGCAAAAATTTAAAATAGCCCCCAAGCGGCCCGGTGAGAGGCACCAACACCTCGCACGGGACCAATGTAACTCGTAGGAACTGACCTCGCGATCACAGGAGTTTCGTTTTGAGAATACGATAATAATTAAAAAAATATCTAGACTTAGGCTTAAAAATTTGGCGTCAGAGTGCGAAAACTCGAAACAGCCCAAAAGCGACCTCGTGAGAGTCACCGACACCTCGCACGGGACCAATGTAACTCGTAGGAACTGACCTCCTGGTCACGGGGCTTCCGGTTGGAGAATATGATGATAATTTGAAAATTTCTAGACTTGGGTTTAAAAACATGGCGTCAGAGGGCAAAAATCCGAAACAGCCCCCGAGCAGCCCCGTGAGAGGCACCAACACCTCGCACGGTACCAATGTAACTCGTAGGGACTGACCGCGCGATCATGCTACTCTCGATTTGAGAATACAACGATAATTTTAAAATATATAGAATAGATATGGTAGGTAACCTCGATCGGTTATTTTGTTTAAAATATATACATTTTCATTTCTTTATTTTACTATTACACTTGGCTTACTAATTTGTATGTTATATGCATGAGAAGTGAAAAACATACAAATTTCCACTGCTGTTAGTAGTGATGGGCAAAGAAGCCAAGTAGATGCTTATGTATATTACATGGCAACTCACTCCTAAAGGTAAGAGTTTTATATTTTTCGGTAAGGGTTAACATATTTTGACAAGGCGTGGTATGTTAAATTCATATTATTTTTCTTTGGTTGAGTATGTTTACATGCTCTTGTTCACTACATGAACTTGTAGTTGTACTTAATTTTCCACTGTGATGTATGAGCATGGAAGTGATTACTGTTATTAATTAATTTACAAATAGGTCTAGATTTATAACAAGTTTGAGGCTTTTGCATTTGATTAGAAAACAAGATCTCACCTCAACAGTTGATCGATACTCGCAGCAACACCTATATATAGTCGCTATATATAGGAGCTGCTATATATAGCTGCTGCTACTATATATAGTTGCTATATATAGCAGCAACTATATATAGCAGCACTTATATATAGCAGCAGCTATATATAGCTACTATATATAGCAGGTCGGAGTGTCTTCTTGGGAGACCAAGCCTGAGTGTGGGGAGAGATTATAGCAACCAAAATCTCCCCAAGGCCTGACCAAATAGAGCCCATCTGTCAAAGGGGTTAAATGATCCAAGAAAAACCAATGCAAAAGGGGCATACCTGTACCGGTTTGGGGGGTATAGTCCAAAACTGTTAGGGGGTGGGTGTCTTAAATATGTTTGTTCACAGTTTTTTTTTTGTACTAAATTTGTTAAATATGTGAATATGATGATAATTTTTTCTGTTTCGGTTGCAGCAGCGACGACCCTCTTTCCTCTCCCTCACATATTCCGGTGACCATCTCTCTCTCTACACATATTCTCGTACATCTCTCTCTCTTTATATATATATATATATATATATATATATGTGTGTGTGTGTGTGTGTGTGTGTGTGTGTGTGTGTGTGACAAATAACGAGGGTGAAAAGATAATAAGTAATAATTAATCGTATACAAGTTGATTTAGATGGTTCTCGTTACTATAATCTAGGCAGGTCTAAATTTACACTAAATCAACCTGTATACGATTACTTACTAACTTTTCACCCTCATTTTTTGTTACTATAATTTAGGCTGGTGTAAATTTACACTAAATCAATCTCTGTAGGTTTGAGAATACGAAGATTATTTGAAAATATCTACACTTAGGTTTAAAAATATGGCATTATAGGGTAAAATTTCTAAACAACCCACTAACGGCCCTGTGAGAGGTACCGACACCTCGCACCGGACCAATGTAACTCTTAGGAACTGATCGCAGGATCACGGTACTCCCGATTTGAGAATACGAGGATAATTTAAAAATATGATGACTTAGGATTAAAAACATCGCGTTAGATGATAAAAACTCAAAACGACCCCCGTATAGCCCCGTAAGAGGCACCAACACCTCGCACGGGGCCAACGTAACTCGTAGGAACTGACCGTGTGATCACGGTACTCCCAATTTGAGAATACGATGATAATTTAAAAATATGTAGACTTAAGCTTAAAACATGGGGTCAGAGTACGAAAACTCAAAACTGCCAACAAGCGGCCCCGTGAGATGCACTGAAACCTCGCGCGGGGCCAATGTAACTCGTAGGAACTGATCGCACGATCACGGTACTCCCGATTTGAAAATATGAAGATGATTTGAAAATATCTAGACTTAGGCTAAAAAAACTTGGTGTTATAGGGGAAAGCCCGAAACATCCCCCTAACGGCCCCGTAAGAGGTACCGACACCTCGCACGGGACCAATGTAACTCGTAGGAACTGACTGCATAATCATGGCACTCCCGGTTTGAGAATACGAGGATAATTTGAAATGTTCTAGACTCAGGACTAAAAACATGGCGTTAGACGGCAAAAAATCAAAATGGCCCCCATATGTCCCCGTGAGAGGCATCGACACCTCGCACAGGAATAATGTAATTCGTAGGAACTGATCGCGCAATCACGCTACTCCCGGTTGGATAATACAATGATAATTTGAAGATATGTACACTTAAGATTCAAAACTTGGTGTCAGAGTTCGAAAATTCGAAACAGCCCTCGAGCGGCCCCGTGAGAGGCACCAACACCTCGAACGGGACCAATGTAACTCGTAGGAACTGACTGCGCAATCACGGTACTCCTAATTTTCAGAATACGATGATAATTTCAAAATAAATAGACTTAGGCTTAAAACTTGGTGTCAGAGTGCAAAAACTCAAAATAGCCTCCGAGCGGCCCCATGAGAGGAGCAACCACCTCGCACGGGACCAATGTAACTCGTAGGAACTGACCGCATGATCACGGTATTCTCGGTTTTAGAATAAAAGGATAATTTGAAAATATGAGTACTTAGGATTAAAAATATGGCATTAGACGGTAAAAACTCAAAACTGCCCCCTTATAGCCCCGTGAGAGGCACCAATACCTCGTACGGGACCAATGTAACTCGTAGGAACTGATCGTGTGATTTCGGCACTCCCGGTTTGAGAATACAACGATAATTTAAAAATATGTAGACTTAAACTTAAAACTTGGTGTCACAGTGCGAAAACTCGAAACAGCCCCCAAGCGGCCCCGTGAGAGGCACCGACACCTCATAGGGAACCAATGTAACTCGTAGGAATGACCGCCTAATCACGGGGTTCCTGGTTTGATAATACCACTATAATTTCAAAATTTCTATACTTAGGCTTAAAAACTTGATGTCAGAGTGTGAAAACCCGAAACGGTCCTCGAACGGTCCCGTGAGAGGCACCGACACCTCGTACGGGACCAATGTAACTCGTAGGAACTAATCGGGAGATCACGGTACTCCCGATTTGAGAATACGATGATAATTTGAAAATATCTAGACTTTGGCTTAAAGCTTGGCGTGAGAGTGAAAAAACTCAAAACAGCCTCTAAGCGGCCCCGTGAGAGGCACTGACACCTCGCACAGGACCAATGTAACTCGTAGGAACTGACAGCGGGATCACGATACTCCCGGTTTGAGAATACAGTGATAATTTGAAAATATCTAGACTTAGGCATAAAAACTTGGCGTTATAGGGGAAATCCCGAAACAGCCCCCTAACGGCTCCGTGAGAGGGACCGACACCTCGCACAGGACTAATGTAACTCGTAGGAACTGACCGCCTGGTCATGGGGCTTTCGGTTTGAGAATACAATGATAATTTGAAAATTTCTAGACTTGGGCTTAAAATATGGCGTCAAAGGGAGAAAACCCGAAACATCCCCCGAGAGGCTCTGTGAGAGGCACCGACACGTCGCACGGGACCAATCTAACTCTTAGGAATTGACCGCACGATCATGATGCTCCCGATTTGAGAATACGATGATAATTTGAAAATATGTAGACTTAGGCTTAAAACATGGCGTTAGAGTACGAAAACTCGAAATAACCCTTGTGCGGTTCCGTTAGAGGCACCAACACCTCGCACGGGACCACTGTAACTCATAGAAACTGATCGCGCGATCATGGTACTCCCGATTTGAGAATACAACGATAATTTGAAAATATGTAGACTTAGGCTTAAAACTTGTCTTCAAAGTGGTAAAAGTTAAAACAACCCCCGAGCATCCCCGTGAGAGGCTACAACACCTCGCACGGGACCAATGTAACTCATAGGAACTGGCCGCGCGATCACAATACTCCCGATTGGAGAATACAACGATAATTTGAAAATATCTAGACTTTGACTTAAAACTTAGAATCAGAGTGCGAAAACTCAAAACAGCCCCCAAGCGGCCCGTGAGAGGCACCGACACCTCGCATGGGACAAATGTAACTCGTAGGAACTGATCGCGCGACCATGGTAGTCCCGATTTGAGAATACGATGATAATTTGAAAATATGTAGACTTAGGCTTAAAACTTGGCGTTGGAGTGCGAAAACTCAAAATAGTCCCAAGCGGCCCCGTAAGAGACACCAACACCTCGCACAGGACCAATGTAACTCGTAGGAACTGACCACACGATCACGGTACTCTTGGTTTGAGAATACAAAGATAATTTGAAAATATCTAGACTTTGGCTTGGTTACTGATAATTTGAATAATATTTTTGTAAAACTACTTGGTTACTGATATCAATTTTTTTGTGTCCTTTCATTTGCAGGATAACATTGTATCGTTTTCTTTTTTGCACGTGGAACAAATGAAGGAGGCAATGGTTTATGACATGCAGTTTGTTTATATAATGCTGTGGACATTCAAGATTATTTTTTTTATGTGTTGCAGTCGTTCGGGCTTTTATTATTTTATTCTTTAGTTTTATGGCCGTGCGGGCTTTTATAATTTGATTATTAAATTTTATGGTCGTACAGGCTTTATAATAAGTAGGTTTTATATTAACGGGGTTTGGAATATTCACAAAATAGCGGAAACTCTACCCAATTTTTTTTAGTTTGTGAATTATTAAGACCTGTAATATTTTAAGTTTGTATATGTATTAGTTTATTAACAACGTTCCTGATACGTAATTTGTGATTTTTTTATCATTTTTCCAAAAATAAATATTTATAAAATCTCATACGCGTTCAACGTTACACGTAGCAACCAACCATGCAGTCGCAGGACCCCCAATTTTAAGATTGGACAAAAAAAACATTTTTTTAATTATATTTAAAATATGGTCATGGACTCTGTCCATGACCATTTCTATTTTTTTGTCGCGCATAAAAATGGTCGCGGCCATAGTCCATGACCCCCAACCGTGACAACAAATGGTCACGGACAAATTCCGTGACCCACAACGCGACGAAAATGGAAAAAAATGGTCACGGTATGGGTCACGAACTTTGGCCGCGACCACTTTTTTGCTTTTTTTCGTTGGGCTGTGGGTCACGGACTTTGACCGCGACCATTTTTTTGTCACGGTTGGGGGTCACGGACTTTGGCCACGACCAATTTTTGTCACGATTGGGGGTCACGGACTTTAGCCGCGACCATTTTTTTTTCCTTTTTTTCGTCGTGGTGTGGGTCACAGACTTTGGCCGCGACCAATTTTTATCACGATTGGGGGTCACAGACTTTGGTCGCGACCAATTTTTGTCACGATTGGGGGTCACGGACTTTGGTCGCGACCAATTTTTGTCACAATTGGGGGTCACGTACTTTGTCCGCGATTATTTTTTCGTCGCGATGTGGGTGCGACCAATTTTTGTCATGATTGGGGGTCACGGACTTTGGCCGCGACCATTTTTTTCCCGTCGCAGTGTGGGTCACGGCCCAAGTTCGGTACCATCTGCCGTGATCCCCAGATTGGTCACAGACTTGGACCGCGACCCACGAAATTGGTCGCGCTCGAAATGGTCACGGCCCAAGTCCGCGACCCACAGTCTTTGTCAGGGATTTTGGCAGTGACCATTCGCCAGTTTTGGTGTAATGTGAGATATCACAAGTATGGTATAACCCAACATGCTAGATTAAAGAGTGAGATTTGTTAGTGAAATGTCACATCTAAATTGAGAGAAAGGAGATAGAGAAAAAACCAAAGGAAATTTTATAAGCATAGGTGTATTGCTTTCACACATGAATAAAACCATAATGAAGAAAAAATAAATGAGAAGAAAAAACATATGTAATAATCCTGGTGTTAACCCATGTCTGAATCTTAACAAAAACACACATACACACAGTCACACACATTTTGTAACATACACACAATCATACCCATGTCTTAAAAAAAAGGGAGGGAATTTTTTGTACACCACACACGACACAACACGCCAAATTTAGTGCCAAAAGAATAAGAGAGAGGACATAAAAAATGCCATCCTTTTTTTTCTCTTCAAATCCATTAGGGTTTCAACCATGCACAGTTACTATCACAAATACATACGCTTAAAAGAAAAAAACAAACTCGGTAAAAATAATCCATTTGCTATGATTGTTTTCATAGTTAGGGAGAAGGAGAGTTGATAAGGGGGACTCTTGATTTGATGGGAGGTTGAAATAAAGAGGAGGTAGTTTTGAACTAATGACGTCCCATAGGTGGTTATTTAAGAGTATGTTATGGGTAGTTATTTCGAAGAAATGTGTCCACTCATAAATGAGACACATCTATCTTTACTTAAGAAAATATTTAAAATTCTGAGAAATTCAAATTTGGGGTTTTCGGGCATCTCGACATCTAAACTACATTAAAATATATAACAATAAGATTTACAGAAAGTTCAAATTTGCATAAACTACAAAGGTGTATATAATTAATTTATTTTCTTGGGGCCAAATTCAATTTAACAAAGATTGGGATCAAAATTTAATTGACAGAAAGTTTAGGGATCAAAGTATAATTTAAATAAAGTTTAGGGATCAAAGTAGAATTTATAAAAAGATTACGAATTAAACTTTTATTAATGGTGTGATGTATTTTCTGTCTTTATAGAAAGTGTTCAAAAATCCTATAAAATATTTAGTTGGTAGAAAGGTTTTGTAGTTTTGAGTGTAATTTACATACGGTTTGGGGTCCATGTGTAACTAATAGAAAGTTTAGAGGTCGTAATATAATTTACATAAAGTTTATAGCTAAAAATTTAATTTATAGAAAGTAGGAGACAAAATAAAATGTATTTACAGTGATCAAACCCTCTCTCACTCTTTGTGAAAATGAGCTATGAACGTGATATCATATTCCTGCTAAATTTTTAGCATTATGCTCCGAAGGCATTCTAAAGCTTTCTCTTCTTATCTTAATAGGTTGAGCTAAACCTAAGAACGAGGCCCTATCGAGTTGTGTGAAATAATTTCTTGGTTTCTTTTTCCAATTATTGTCTCCATTTTCAAATGAAAGTTATAGAAAAGGAAACAACAAAATGCATTTCTTTGGTAGAAACAAGGGTTTCAGTCAAATTGTAGTTTACACAAAGCATAGGGTGAAAATGTAATTTACACCAAGCTTAGGAGTTATAATTCAATTTACATAAATTTGAGAGGATTACTTATTATTTATAAAAAGTTTTGAGAGAAAATAACATTTGTTTAGAGTTTAGGAGCAAAACTAAATTTTGTTTATCTTCATTTCTAATTTCTAGTTTCAACTCAAAGTTCAAAGAAAAAGAAAAAGAAAAAGTGTTCCTTTGGTTGAAATAAAGTATTTTTTAGTCAAAATCTAATTTACACAATGCTTTCAATGAAAATGTAATTTACAAAAAGTTTAGAGGCAAAATGTAATTAACATAAAGTCCAGGGGTCAAATGTTATTTAAAGGGAGTTTGGGGAAAAATAAAATATATATAATGTAATATAGGTGTAATATGTCCTGTCTTAATATTAATTTTTTGAAAACTAGAAAAGGAGTTTATATATTATAAATAAAGTAATGTTTCGAGTTAAAGTAATTTACACTAAAAAAAATTAGGGGTTGTAACAACCCCCATTTTTCACATAAAGGTTGACCAAAGACAATACGCTGAAGATATGTCTTGTCTAGCAATTCATACAATTCTTAGCATCAAATCAAAAAAATGATATTCTAATATAAAACATACATGCACAATAAAGCCATATGAAGTAATGACTGACAATAAATAAATCTCCACTCCCATAAGTCATAAAACATCCATCACAAATGTAATTGGAAAACAAATGACTGGAATAAATAAATCTCGGAATTATGCCTATACAATCTCTAAAATAATAAAAAAAAAACGAATGAGATAGAGAGTAAGAACCTATACTATAATCAAATGAACGGAATCTGCTATTAATCAAGTGCAACGACAAGTCTGATCCCCTATCCACCCTGTTGTCCCTGTCAAGGATAACCTAAGGGAAAATGTGACACTCCACACATTTTGACATCGATGTGTCACACCCCGCCTAATTAAATACTGTGTGGCCAATCCGATACCAAATTAAAACAGAATATACAGTTGGATCATTCTTAGCATCACTATCGAAAACATTAACTAATCACCCAATACCCAATTAAGCTGGTGTTAAAAACTTTCCAAATTTTATTTTCAACAAAATCCATTTTTAGTTTACCAATAACACAACACATATTATTCTACAACACTAATAACCGAACAGATAACACAAAAGAATTTAAATGCAATTGGAATAAACATTCCCACATAATAATCCAATACAGTAATCCCAACAATATGAAATGTATTAAAATGACACGAATACAAGAGTATTTGACTCAGATAGAAAAGAGATAATTAAGATCCTTAGGGAGACATGCCCTAACCAAAAGAATACTGTGAATCAAATGAAGATAGGCGTCTAAGCAATACTCCATAGCTCCATAGCTCGTCATAATCCTCTAAGGCTGGCATCCCTGCTGCTGGACACCTGATATAGAAGGTACAATAGGAAAGAAAATATGCAAGGAAACGGGTCAGAGCCCGATGTGAAAAATGATTTTTAAAACAGCAAGTATTTAACAAGTGCAATAAATCATTTATTATGTACATGTTAGTATCCAAATCTCACTTGCTATTCTCACCTCTCAACTAGAGTGCACACTTAACGTTTCCTATTAACCTCCTAGTTAATGGTTCATCTCCACCAATTCCATAATATGATTCCATTCCCATATCATAACCCCGTATGTCCCATACCATACATTATATAATCATTCTTATACGTTTCTCATTATATGACTCGTTTCTCATTAACATGAATCATTTCTCATTAATATGAATTAAGCTCTTCAATAAATATTCATTAACTTATTTCAATTCTTTTTCTCAATTCAGCGTTATCTACAATCATCACACAGTAGATTATTTAACCACTTTATATACATACATTTAATCCATTATATATATACATGTATAATACGGCACCCCGAGTCACAATTGCGGTGCATGCATTACTCTGCTATCACGTCCCAATATCGTTGGTCGTCGAATAGGGGACTAAAGGTTCGGTAAGGATTCCTCGAACCACAAACAACAACACAAATATTGGAGGTGAACATAGTTCTCGTATCCATGGGTCACGCACATACCTACGTACCCACAGACAGCGGACTTATGAACTCCCCGATAAGTCTTTCATAGACCTATGTTCTTGAGTGACAAATCAAAGATCCCATGGATTCATCAGGATATGACTTCCCTCATGCGCAAACCTCCCCATCGATAGCAAGTAAGCTAGGTATGGCATACACATAAATCATCAATCAAATAGGCATTATCATCTACCTATAAATACAATATCAACAAGGTACTCACATTACCCTAAGATAATTCCCATACATAGCATTATATCTCTTTAAATCCTACGTATAAAATAACATGACTTTACATCTTTAATTTAATTATCCCCGAGTCGCACTCATTTCCCAAGGTTCAAATAGGTTTTTCCTCAACATAACTTCAGTAAGAAATTACTAGAATCCTACTGATCCATATCATCATGTCTCCCGAATTACCACGAATTAAACTCTCCTTTAAATAGGATTATAACCGATTATTTCTAATATCTTATAAACACATCTTCTATCAACTAGAATTTAATACCATCATCACATGACTCTTAGTCTATAGTGTTTCATTCACACTATAAGACTTATCAACAAAACCAACATCCTCGCATCCTATAACATCTCTTCACTCCCGACGTGGTTAAGGTTCATGCGCGAAACGTCTCGCAAAGCGAAATCCAAACATGGAACCCCTCCAATACACTACTACTTAACTTTATCGATCGTGGAGGTCCGTCAACTTCAAATATGCAACCGGAATAACCTTATCCCCTCTTTCAACAAAATGTGGTCCAAACTCCCATCTCTATCCATGAGTTATCCCACTAAGCGCTGATACTACACTCAGTCCTCAATAATGAGCTTAAACTCAGTCCTCGATGTTTAAATTGTAACCCTAAGGCTGCCCATGTATTATATTAAATCTCCCCTACTGAACCTATCCTTAATCCTCAAGTATACAAATTAGAATTCAACAAATGAATCGATCAACCGAAATACCTTTCAATTTAATTAACATCAATCTTAATCAATTAAATCCCAATCACATTAATTCAAATCTTAACTAGGGCTTACTGATCTTCTCTAAGTCCCATAATATCCAATTAATAATCACCAAAGATCTACTAAAGTTTTGGGATAAGAACCAACATTAAAAGAAACAACTTTAACAATCTTGGGGAGGTCGATCGATCGAAGGCAGGGGGTCGATCGATCGATCGCCCAGGTAACAACCCAATTTTTTTGCATTTCTGCAACTACGGGTTTAGCCATTTTTTATCATTCAAACCTTCATATTAACATCCGAAATGACTTATAATCCTTACTACATGATATATCAACATATATCAATGATTTCTAATGCTCCAAACATCCTAGAATCATCAAGAGATTGAATTAAAAGCATGTTTATATCCTCTTTTTCCAGAAATTATCAACATAATATCTTCAAGAACACATCAAGGGTTTTCAGAATTTCTTCAATAGATTTATGATTATTTCATGGATTACTATCTACCTACAACTTGAGTTTGATACCTACATAGTTCCATTTTCCAGAAATCCATTTAACAACTCCATCATTTCTTCCAAACATGGAAAATCTCATCTTTATAGAACTATCCTAACATGGACAATATACAAACTTAGATTGCAATTATCAAACACTTGCCTCTAATGAAGATCTGATCTTTTGGATTTGAATAACACAGGTGGTTCTCCCTTTCTCCCGGTGGTGATGGTGGTGGTGACCTTTGACCTTTTATTCTCCTCCTTTCCAAGCAAGCTTTTCTTCTTCCAAGCAACCTTTCACTCTCTCAAGAAGATGGCTTCTCAATTTTGTGTAGAAGAGATGAAATGAACCTACGTACACTAATCTCTAAATACTTATAACAAGACAAAATCCGAATTCACTATTCATCCCCCTTGTAAAAATAACCAAAATACCCTTTTGGGCTGTCTTTTCATTTCCAAATGATCCGAGACCCAAAACCAACATCCAAATAGACTTTTCTGACTATTTCAACCTTTCCGGATGCAACGACGCAGTCGAAATGACTATAAGGTTGATGTAAAAATAAGTTTCCTTTTTAATTTAACAAATTAGTCCCGACACGTCCTATACCGCGTCCGACTAAAAATTCAAATTACTGAATTAATATCACACAACCATATCAATAGCATCATATTCATATATTACCTAAATATTTGTAAGTAATATTCAGAATCATTCATTTTAATATCCACAATTCGAATAAAACCCAAATGAATTAATTTATAATAAAATCCAATTAATCCATAAATTTAAAATACAACCCATTTTAAAAGTCATTAAAACCACGGGGTATTACATATTTTCCCCCTTATAATAAAATTTCGTCCCAAAATTCGAAAAGATAAATCATACTGGTAAGGTCAACTCCGAGTATAAATCTCACATCGCAAGTAATCTATGTCGTACCGCCCATGCAGTACATTAACGAAAATCCTTATTGACATTACACCAAGTCTCACCATATAGTTTCAACTGAATCAAATTTAAACTTGACGCAATCTTTCCTATACCATCCTCGTGACAAAGTTTGGGAAAAAGTGATCCTTAATCATTAAGTAAATAAATCCTGAAGTCACAACTAATTACCGTTTCACAATTATGAAAGATACTATGATCCAACCATCCAGGACGCCCATACACCCTATCATACAACTTTCATTATAATATGGATATGGCTACCCGCATAATACTCGGATTTAACGCAAAGGTTATAAACTCATATCCTAAAGACCTAACTTATTTCGACTCCCAACGGTTATTAGTTTCATGCGTGGGGTGTCTCGCAAGCGAAATCCAAAGAGGCAAAAAGGAGTGAAATTAGGAGAGCCAATTTGGAATGTTTAGATCTTCTTTTGAGTGCATTTGGATAAGATTTAACAAAAACTCAAAACACATACCTGACTCAATTTTTCGTGTAAAATCCAAATCTGGAGTAAGATTGGCGATTAGAATAATTTTGGATCTAAAATTTCTGGTTTTTTAAAATAGGATTATTTGGGGTTATTTCGTGTTAGGGCTAGAACATGATTTGATTATTTTTGCGAGAGGAACGTGATGGTGCGATCAGATTTTGAGGTTCAATTTATTTGGCGATTCATGCAATGATTTTAAGGTATGGGGTTTTATACAATATGCTCTTTAAATCTCTCGAGATTTATTCCGTTGATTTCATGTTTAATTGAACTCATATTTGAATTGATCAATTCTTGAAAATCTGGAAAAATAATTGTTGGAATTATTTTGATTCATGTGGTATTATTCATGTTGTTATTGAGCACATTGTCATGAAATTTTAATACGGCACGGATGTTGGGCACCAGCCAAAATTCCTGCTTCACAGGGCTATGTCTTGAGAAAGCATATGCGGATGGGGTGAGGCCTGGTGACCCATTGATGTGTTGTTGAGAAATTTATTGATAAATGCTTTGAGATTTGCATTTTATTTGAATATTCGTACTCAGGTTATTATGCTTTATTCATCTCTAATATATTTGTTGAGCATCTTTCCTGTCATATTGTGTACTTCCCCATATTTTCTTTTAGTTGACAGGTTAGCGTGGATTTGAGCGTTATGGACCAATTGGGATGACTTTAGCATGGATTATTTTGGGAAGAATATTTTTTGGAAGATTTGTATTATTTTTATTTCGCAATAGATAGTTATATTATTTCGAGAGACTTTGTTGTATTGAATTTCAAGAATTGAGATTAGTGGTTTCGTTTATATTATGGGATTTTTTAAATGCTCTATACACCTTGCTATTTTCGGATTTGGTTAGTTTTATCGATAGTGGCGCTCCGCTTCACTCTCCCCGTACCGTCATAAAGTTTTTGAATACTTATAGTGAAGTTGAAAATTTATACATTACTTAACTACTATTTCGCACAGTAGAAAGTTCTCATATAGATATCCGTATATATTAGTTACACGCATAATATATATACTAACGGCACCCCACATAAAATCTATGGTGCAAGTTTTCCATATATAAGTATATATATACCAATCACTCATATAATAAATATATACTATCTGCACCCCACATAAAATCTATGGTGCTGGTATACTCTGTTATCAAGTCCCTGTATCGCTCATACTAAGGAAAATACTAGTTCGGAATCACTCTCGAACTGCATTAACATAAAATACATACAAATGGAGGCGAAGCATAGTTCCAAGTCACTAAGAGGTCAGCACATACCCTCACGTCTCTTAGGACCGTCTGGCTATCAATCAGATAGCCTGTACCAAGGAATCCCATGTTCTAGGGTACGAGTCAATATCCCCCATAAAGGTCCCATCAAGATAAGACCGTCCCGGTGCAAAAACCCCCGTAATAGCAAGTAGCCCGAGTATGATTTTTATACAGATATAATATATGCAAAATGCCACATTCGTATATATATATATATATATATATATATATATATATATATATATATATATATATATATATATACACACATCCACATTTCTAAATTAGATGCGCTCACGACCCATAATTATAATTATCCGTTATTACACATTTTACTCGATTATTTCCTATAATGGACTCGTTATTTGTATTCACATTTATTACTCACTTCATACTCACTTCTCCTCTCTCGAAGTATTCTAAGTATAATTTCAGTGGGCATTCACTCACTTACGTTCCGGTCTAACTCCCTTACGAGTTCCGATCTTTTTATTAAATATACGCATGATTTCTTACACACATGAATCATTCCTCATTAACCCAAAATCTCATCCTACACTAAAATGTTACTCAACGGGGTCTACCTAGGCCCTACTGGTCATCTCTGTATCCCATTATATTCCAACAACAACAATCAAGGGTTCCCATTCATTTTAATCAGATTAAACTAACGAATGTGAAATATGCAGTTTTTCAGGAGGGGTCGATCGATCGAAGAAAAGGGGTCGATCGATCGATCAGTCGATCGATCGATTAAGCAGTTCTTTCCCAGAAACTGCAAATTAAACCTACGGGTTTCATCTTCCAATTTCTCCAAAAATGTCATTAACAAGTCTAAAATTCTCAAATAACGATACTACAAGTTCTATATACATAAATACAAGATTTCCTACGTGAAACATCTATAAAAACATCAACGATATCGAATTAATGGGGTAAAATTGACATAATCTTCAAGAACCCTAATTTTGAAAGAATTACCCATTCCTCTAATTATATCTCCCAGATTTCTGGATTCTAACCACCGTCGCCAACCTAGGCAAGGGGTCAAACATAAAATACCATTCTCAGCATGCTACAGAAATATGTAACAATAAAAATATTATTTCCACAATATATAATTCAAATTAATCCAACCAATATAAACATCCATAGAATAAAATCCATCAACATGCTAACTCCAAAATAAAGTCCAAAGCCAAACGATAGATTAAAACTCAAAATAAATAATTCTACTACAAATCTCCAACTGAAAACCATAAACAACTGTGGCATCGAATGGCCCATTGAATCCAAAAATAATAGTCTCATAAGTAAAACGACAGAATGAAATGTAAACAACTAAAGCAATAAAGATAAATCTCCAACTGCACTCCATAAATCTCCCATCCGTCTTGTGCAGCTACTCTATCAAATATACCTGAAATGTTAGTCAACGCAATGGGTCAGATCCCACGGCATGAACACTGGCTACTCCTATCAATTAGGATCCATATATCCGTACATAAGCATCATACATGATAAATATGAAATTAGAGTATTTTAAATTACGCGATATAAGAACATGCGAGTAAGATAAAATACAACTAACTAAAATACACCCCACTATTCAAGTCCAATTATCTTATTACAATATCAAGTTATAAATTCATAACTATAACGAGTTAAATCAATCAATTTTATTAATGTGACACCACTACAACCAGTTTACACTTCTAAGAGTTTTGCAAATATTCCTAGTGCGCTAACCATTTTATGCATCACACACATTTTCCTCACTATAGTCAGTTCACCCAATTTTATTAGTACAATACATACTCGTGAGGTTCCACGCACGACATGTCACTATAGCCAGTTTGTCCAATTTTGTTAGCCCTGTACATACTAGTGAGGCCAACACACACCCATGTTGCTATAGCCAGTTTGCCCAAATTGTTAACCCTGCACATACTAGGAATGCAAATTCCTTTTAATACTCGTTCTTTATCTTAGACAATAATTATTAGTCCCACCCTTTATTCATATTACCTCCTAAAATCATCCCTAGCCCCATACCTAGAGATCACTAAAACCATAAGTATTTTCTAGCCTATCATTTAGGAAGAATACCTACCAACAATTATCACCTATTCTCGCACCTAGGCTAATGGAACATGGGAACAACGTACTACCTAGCCCCCCACCCAGAAAATACCCAACCGTATGAACCTACACTCACTAGTCCATACATAGAAAGTGGTAACAACAACGAGACCTACCTACTAGTCCCATATCTAACAAGAAATCTATGAAACAATGGTAAAAGTATAACTACCCCAAAATCCAAACGTACCCGATGTGTCGAAATATTAACACAAGAAATATTCATGTAAAACATATTTTTAATTCATCGCTACAATTCTTCCAATTAATTCTACAATTAAAATTATCATCCAAATTACGTTCATTTAATTATATAATTAAACAAGTCCTACCGAAAGTCACACAAGTTATTACATATCATAATTTTCACATAAGTACCATTTTTTATATTAACACAAAATTTCATTTTAACATGCATATGGCCAATATTACACAATTATAATCATGTTCTACAACTTACACATCAACATTACTCCATGTTCATATTGTTAACCCCAACACACGAAACGTCCCACCATTTTATTATAAATCCAAATCTCTAATCTAACCATGCGATTGTTTCGAATCTTAGATATATTTTTTAGATTTAATAAAAACAACCCGTAATTACTTTAACTTTCCCTAATTAATCTTCCTAATTTATTTTAAGAAAACACAACTAATTAAAGTTTAGGCAATATCTAAAATGCATAACACTTAAGGGAAACAATAAAAGCATTCATGCCTCACAAGAAGTCGTCTTGAAAATTTGATTTTTTTTTTTTACAATCAACAAGTCTTGTCCAAGACGAATATATAAGACACAACTCAAAATTACCAAGCTACATAATCAAGAAAGAAAAATTAGTTTTTTTCTAGTCGACTATAAAACACCAGGGAGAATAGTTAGGTTCCCCCATATACTCGTAATAAAGTCTTTAACCCCAAGTAATCGCATGCTACCAACTACCTCCATCAATAATAATTAGGAATACCTCCACAAGGTTTCTGTCATATCAATATGAGAAAAGTACTCTTAGGTCCCTCATAAATAAATTTTAAACACTAAAAGAATTTTGACAAATTTTAAACACTTAGGTTCACTAATTCTCTTCTTGTAGAAGTCCACGTTAGTGGCATAACAAGTGGACATTATAATAAATTGCCCTTAAATGTTTAAAAATTGTCAATAGGGGACCTAATTGTAAATTTTCCTATCAATAATGCATAAGGTCAGTGGCGGAGCCAAGAATTATAAGTGGCTTGGGCACCAAAGGAGAATTCTCAGGGTTCGGGTGCGGGAGCCCTCGAATTTTTTTTCCTTGAGGAGTACTTATAATAATCTTTTAAATGCATAAAAAATTACATATTAATAGAGTCTTCATGAGCCCTTTTAAAAAATCTCTCCATAACTAGAAAAAAATTGACATTAAAATTAAAATCATACCCGAAATTTCAACAACCTTAATTTCAACATTAATTTAATGGATAAGCATTAATTTCAACAACATCAATTTAATGGAAAATCATTAATTTCAACAACTTCGTGCCCAAAAATAATTACTACAAACCATGAACAACATTTATAACAATATTAAAAGGGGTAAAACAAAAATTAAGCATATTTTCAGAATTTCAACAAACTCTAACATTTGCTGCACAAAATTTCAACAAAACTCTAACAACGGATATTACTAAAAAATGTGTGTGGGTGGGGTGTAAGAGGAATGATAAATATATAAACTCTAGATAAAATGTAGAGAGATCGAAGAACATTGATTTAATGTGAAGATTTAACTTAACAAAATTAGAAGAGAAGAAGAGAGAATAGGAAGAGCAAATAGTGAAAATGTGCATTAATTTCAGGGGTTCTGTTTTTTACCGTGAATGGGTTCTATAATGCCCTGACTAATATATATATATATATATATATATATATATATATATATTAGTTTTTGAGTCCTGTGCTCCAAACACCACTCTCCAGTCTCATAGTTTTTGAGTAACCAAACGCTCAAACTAGGAATATGAAAGCGTTTCATAAATAAGTAACACAGTTGGCCCTGTGACACCCCAAGAACTCCTTGGCACTTGGGAAGGTGAATCAAGCGGCATGAATCCGTATCCTTTTCAGGGTCATATGCAATAACTTTTTTGCTACCATGACACCAATGAATAACCCCTTTGTAAGTGACGGCTCTGTAGTCCCATGATCTGACCGGGACAGGGAACGGGCACGACACCTTTGACTCTCTCCATTCGCCAGCCGAAGAAGAGAATATCTCTAAGTCAAGCTCAGTTTTTAAACCAAGCGAAACAATCCGCACCACATGATAACGGCCGGTGATGGGTTCAACAACGAGACCCACACTAACCCATTCGTGGACTTGTGGAGTTTTGGGGAGAGCAACCCATTTCATCGTCAATGGGTTGCATACATAGTAATAGGTCTGACAAACTCTTGTGGCACAACAGAGCAACAAGCCATTGTCGGCCGCAAGAACCTGTAATACTGGGGACAGCGGGGGAACGATCATGTTTGAGAATTCTACAAAGGGGTCGAGAAACGGTAGCGTAAATCCACTGGATGTATATTGCGGAGGAGGGAGAGGGTGGAGATGCATCTGGTCCGGAGGTATGTTGCCTTCTTTGTCGTCCATGTATTGCATGAGGAGGGTCCATGGGGGTGATTGGGTTTGAAGAGTGTTGTTTTGTTGTCGGGTGTAAAATTGGGGAAAACAAGGGTCCGAGATGAGGGAGAGAAAGCCTCTGGAGACGCATTTAAACCTGAAGATGGATTTGACAGGGAGTTTTTCAAGGATCTCCAACCAAATAGCGTCAGGTAAATGTGGGATTAAATAATTGATTCTGGTGTTTACCTCTTCCACTCTCGTCTCACAGATTATATCTTCCATGTGCCAAAACCTTATAAACCAGTTGTGGTGGTAAGACGGTCGAGAAAGAGAAAGAGAAAGAGAAAGAGGTACGCTGGATGAAACAAATTAGGGTATTCAGGGGTATCGCCCAAACAAAGCACTGATCTGTTAATTTTCGAGAATGTATTTTCTCTCGCAACCCAAACCTGTTGTTTACAATATGAGATACTTGTATAGATGCGTAAGAGGTTTGCTAATACGAGATAACTAGGAATTAAGACCATCTCCATCCCTAACATATATTTTTTAGATGATACAGTCCTACCGTAAATAAACTTCCTACCATATCCACTGCACACATCGCAATTCTTATTAAATCCTCCCCTCAATAAATATGGCAAATGCTTGAAAATTAGCAAAAATAGAGGAAATCTTAATTTGAATTTTCAAAACATGAGTTGAAACTTGTTTTTAACGGAGTTTAAATTTTGCAAAAAAAATGAGATAATAATTTTTTTATATATCAAAACAAATATTTTTAAATATTAAAATTAATTAATTCCAAAAAAAATATTTTTTGATGAAATTTTTAATTTATAAAAAAAATTACGGCGCGAAAACCACGGGGTGTTACAAAAAAACATTTTATAATTTTGGTCAGCACCCTAAAATTGCAAAAATTAACTTACAAAACCAATATATAATAATGTAGTCAATTTATATTGCACATCACCCACCGGTACTCGCATGAATTTGGTATCTCAACTCTCAACTAAGTGTAATACTATATGAATTTTAAAACCAAGCCCAAATATGAAATAGAGTTTCTACTTTAACATGACAATATCAAGTGCATCTAATACATATATAAAATGGGAGCTAAATAACTACACACGTGATTTCAGTCACAATACTAGCCCAAAAGAAATATCATTTCATCACATATGTATTTTACGCAGCATTGTATTCATTATCAATTGTCTACATCATTATACTACATCAATTTGTTCTTCATTAATTTATATATAT
Organism: Sambucus nigra; assembly: GCA_949130495.1. Lineage (NCBI taxonomy): Eukaryota > Viridiplantae > Streptophyta > Magnoliopsida > Dipsacales > Adoxaceae > Sambucus > Sambucus nigra. The sequence continues at coordinate 752,820,899 of OX422209.1, forward strand.
ATATATATATATATATGGGGCACATGAAGGCATCTACCTTTGGTGTCCAGTTCGTGCTCTATCAGTAAGTCCGGAGGAGCCCTCACTAATGGATATAAGCAAACACACATAAGCGGGCCGGTCGTTACGCAGTACACCATCTCATGGTCCATACCCCCGACGATGACAATGGATCCAGCTATCCCACTCCTCTCATCAAGAAGCAGTGCCCTCGAACGTAGGACCTAAAATAATGACTTACACTTGTGCTGGCGGGTGCTACAATCCAAAGACGTGCGCAACTCAAACCGATAGGTCGTCCATGAACATGAGTATGTTCACACAATTAATAATTACATATATTTAGCACACAATATGTATAGGTAATGATCCTCATAACTACTGCAACTAGATTTCGTCAATCTTAAAATAATAATCCTCGTCTTGACAATTAACACTCTGGTTAATTATTAAATTCCTCAATTTTTGAATAGCGACACAAATTTATTTTCAATTAAATATCCACCCACTTGATAACCTCCCACATACTCGCTTGAACTCATAAATATCCCCTGAATTCTCCCACGGTCCAACCCGGACTTAAGTTCAAAAACCGAATCGATTCACCTCCCAAACTCGAATGGATTCATCGGGCCGAATCGATTCAAATTTTGGCAGTAGCCTAGATCTGCTGTGTTTTTTCTATACGGGTTTCATCCCCAAAATTTCATATTCGTTTCTAAGGCTCCCAGGTTAACTATAATGTGGATGGGAAATGTGATTAATTTAGGTTATTAACCTAATGAAACCCTTAATCCTGTATCTCCCTTAGTGTCCACTTTTGCGCTCCCAAACAAGCCCAGAATAATACTAAGATTGGTTCAAAATCTCCCCTAAGGGTTTACCTATCCCGATGCCCAACTTAAGATGTTTAAAACACCTCAAATCACTCTAGAATGCACCCAACAATGGCTACGCCAAATTACATAATTTTGTCATGCGAATCATTAGATAATAATAATTCAAGTGACATACAATTATTCATCTACAAGTATACACATTCTACATAATTGAATCACATAATCATGCATATTATATTTAAGCAGTATATTCATGTAGTTTATTTATTTCAAATTTTACCAAATTAAATGCTATAAAAACACGGGGCATTACATTCTCCCCTCCTAATAACAGAATTCCATCCTCGAAATTTGAAATATACTAGGATTGAAGAGTTTCGGACACTTCTCTCACATGTCATTATCTCTATCCCACATCGACTCATCCTTATTATGGTGTCCCCACTTCTTGCATATAAAAGGAACAACCTTAGAACGAAGTCTACACTCTCTACGATACAGAATGACTACAGGTCTCTCCTCGTAATTCGCATCGGGTTGAAGCCCTATCTTATCAAGATATATGTTCTGGTAAGAGATCTCATCTCTAAGAAATCTCCATAATATTATCGAAATATGAAAAACGTCATGGATCCTCTACAAATTATCCGATAAAGCTAACCGGTACGCTACTGGACCAATCTTCTCGATAAATCGGAAACAGTCCCACATACCAGGGAGCCAATATCCATTTCTTCCCAAATCGCATCACTCCCTTCATGGGAGACACCTTGAGCAGTGCCTAATTACCAACATCAAAATCCAAGTGCCTCGGGTTTGCATCAGCCTAACTCTTCTGCCTATCTTGGGTAATCTGAATCCTATCCCAGATCATCTCCACCTTCTCCGAAGTGTCCTGGATAAACTCCGGTCCGATTATCTTATTCTCCAGCACTTCTAACCAACAAAAGGACGATGTCACTGCCTCCCGTATAATACCTCAAAGGTGCCATCCCCATAGTAAATCGGTACGCAAATTCCACCAATGATAAGTATTGCTCCTAACTACTTTTGAAGTCTAAATTACACATCCGCAATGTGTCCTTCAGCATCAGATTTACCCTCTATGTTTGACCTTCCATCTTTGGGTGAAATGAGGTACTTAACCTCAACTCCGTCCCCAATGCCTACTAGAAACTCCTCCAAAAGTGGGATACAAACATCTTGTCCCTATCCGACAAAACATTAAGTGGTACACCATGCAACTTCACATTTTCTACAAGAAAAATCTTGGTGTAATGCTCTAAAGTATAGTCTATATGAACTGGAAAGAAGTGAGCCACCTTTCTCAATTGGTCAACAATCCGAGATGAAAATGTGTCCCTACTGTGATGTAGGTATCCATGTAATAAAATCGATGGAAATGTTCTCCCATTTCTACATCAGAATCTCGATAGGTTGTAGAACACCTGATGGTCACTGATGATCCACATTCACCAATTTGCATATGGCACACTTGGATAAAAAAAGGCTATGTACTTCCTTATGCCTGCCCACAAATATTGATGCCTCATGTCCTGATACATCTTATCTCCACCGGAATGTATCAAAAAATGTGATCCATGTTCCTTCGTCATAATTCCTCATCGTCTGAGACTACTAACCTTCCGTAGAAACTCAATCCCCCATCTGAACTAATCGAATAGTGCTTTTCCCACTCTGTCAATAATTTCTTGATCTTCTCCTAGCAAAGATGATCTTCTACATGTGCTTTTTCGACCCGAATAATGATCTCGAATTTGATGGTAAGAACTTCCATAAAAGTACTTGATAGCTCATAGTCACTATGAAACAAACCTAGGGGTGGTAATTCGTGTTTTTGGATCGTGCTTTGGGACGACATGGCACGACGACAAGGGTTTTTTGGACATGAACATGACACGACATGAGTTCATGTTTTTTTAGTTGACACGAACACGGTCCAAATAAAAACGACACGGCATTAATAGCACAATTTCTTAAATTTCACACTAAATTAAACATAAATGGGCATGATATCTGAATAAAAACACAATTAAGACGACAAGACACGATAACACGACTCATAATTTTGACATTAACATGATATGGCACGACACGACTTTGCGTTAAAAATACCCGATATGAACACGAAATATTATGTATATTTTGGGTTAATTTCCTGTCGTTCCATGTCGGGTTTTCGTGTCGTTTCTAAAATTTTCATCCCGAAATGAACCCCAATTCTCCTTTCACACTGCTACTAACTCGATTGTTAACTTACGACTCAAGTCATAGGCCACTACATTTTCCTTGCTCGGATGATACTAGATATCAAACTGGGAGCCTTTCACAAACTCTATACATCGACACTGTCTCATGTTCAGATCCCTCTGTGTGAAAAAATACTGTAAACTTATATAGTTTATGAACAACTGAAATTCCTTCGCTTAAAGATAATGCCTCCAAATACATAACGCAAAAACTACGGCTGCTAACTCCAAATTGTGGGTAGGGTAATTTCACTTATGAGGCTTAGATTTCGGGAAGCATAAGTTATCTTCCTCTCCTCCTGCATCAATACACCTGTAAGTCCTCATAAGGACGCATTAGTAAAGACTTTATAGTTTATCCCTCCCTGAGGCAAATCAAGTACCGGAGTCAAAGTCAACTTGACATTTAGCTCTTCAAAAGTTTACGAATATGCATCGTCCCAAATAAATAGTACATCCTTTTGCATCAAATTTATTATAGTCCCAGATGTTTTTTTAGAACCCCTGAATGAATAAATAGTAATACCCTACCACACCCAGAAAACTACATGCCTACGTTGGTAAACTTCTCGTAATAATCAATACAAGCCCTATAAATAGCTTGACAATCCATCCCTAGGATAACATCATACTCTGACATATCTAACATAAGTAGGTCTACAATTAACCTAAGTCTCCCTATGTCAATCCCTATATCTCTACACACGGAACGTATAGGTGCCCCTTTATCTACAGGTGAATCAATGTAAAGTACTATATCAGATGCTAAGTCTACCATACCCGATGCCCGAGCAAAAGTAGTACTAATAAACGAGTGTGGTGTAGCATTATTAAATAAAATATTCCCTACATGCCCCAAAATAGGAAACATACCCTCCATTTCCTATGTTGGTGTAGGTCACTATCTTGGTGCAACGTGATACACACGCCTATACTCGAACTGCGACTGCTGCCCCTGAGATGGGTTGGGTAGATATGGTAGTGTTAGCACTACAACCATCGGCGGGGCTGGAAGCTGTTGACACTACCCTTGAGGCGCTTGATACCCAAGTTGACCTCCATGCTCCTATATCCCTCGATTGCCTCGAGGGAACCTCTTATTTATGTGTGCCTTCTCTCCACAGAGTTAGCAGTTTCCATAGAACTAAGGCCTATCATGTTGTTTCCCATGTTGGCACTGTTGGTCATGGCCTTGCTGCCATTGGCCCTGATGGCCTCTCTGTTGTTGTTCCTAACCCTACTTGTTTCGATCATCGTAACCCTTATGCATTTTATACTAATCTCCTGTCTAAGACCCCTTAAACTGTTGGGCCCCTGATTATCATTTCCACCAATCTTACCATGCTGGCTCAACGTATCTAAATTGGATCTCTTCTCCCCCTTACTTTTTTGGAACGATCGGTGATCCTGAGAATGCAACAAAGTGATATTTACCATCTAAGTGTAGGTAGTAAAAGGTGGGTTCCCAAATAAGGATTTATTGATGTACCGAGCTATCCCTGACATAAAAGTATCCATTTTCTTTTCCTCAGTGTTTTCCTTATCTTAAGAAAACAAGGACAATGCAGTAAACTCTTCCTCATACTCTGCCATGATACGACCCTCCTGCTTAAGGTCCATAAACTTCATCCTCATCTATGACTTCATGGTGGGTGGGAAATACGTTTCCTTAAACTTTACCCATAACTCATCAATGGTCAATCGATTCCACTCCTACAGGGTGGTGATAGACTCCCATAACTGTAGCGCTTCTCCTACTAGTCGGAATGAAGTTAAAATCTGCTTATGCACTGTCATGCACTCAATGATCCTCAATTGTATTTGAATGTATTTGTTTCAATAACTGGCCACTAAAATATTTGTACTCCCAAAAAACTTTGGCGGGTGTCCTTTAGTGAAGGCCTCCCTGGCTCTCTCCCAAATTGAGCTATGAGATTGAACAGGTAGCACCACCTGTTGTGGGGTGGTGTTGATGACTGTTGTAGTGGAGTATAGAGACTATTACCGTAGAGACTGCCTGCGTCAATATCGTGGCAATTTGTGCTGGAGAAACCACGGGTGGTATTGGTGGTAGTGGTGGTGGTGGGTATGGTTGCGGCTCTAGTTGAGCCCTAACTCTATAGCCTTGGTGGTAACATGTCATGGCCTATCGTATCGAGTGTTTTCCATATGAAAGACAACAGGAATTATATTAGTAACATATCATAAAAGGTAAAACGATTCCAAATCATAGGGCTCTACATATCAAATAAATGCAATGCGAGACGTAATAAGCGCAACATAGATCCTAAAGATGCTAGAACCTAGATGCTCTTATACCAATTATAACAACACCCATTTTCAACTTAAATATTCGCTAGACACAATATGCCAAAGATGGAGCTATTCTAATAATTCATACAATTCCTAGCAGCAAATCGAAAAAATGATATTTTAATTTAAAACATACACGCATAATAAATCCTATGAAGTAATAACGGACAATAAATAAGTCTCAACTCCCATAAGTTATAAAATATTCATCCCAAATCTAATTAAAAAATAAATGTCTGGAATAAATAAATATCGGCCTTATGCCCTTACAATCTTTGAAATAATAAAAAATGAATGAGATAAAGAGTAGCAACAAATACAAGAATCAAACGAACTGAATCCGCTACTAATCAAGTGCAACGGCAAGTCTGATCCCTTGTCAGCCATGTTGTCCCTATCTAAGATAACTTAGGGGAATTTTTTTTTATAATTTGGGTCAGCACCCAAAAGTTGAAAGAAATAACTTATGAAACAAATATCTAATAATGCAGTCAATTCACATTACACACTACCCATCGACACTCTCATGCATTAAGTATCTCACCCCTCAAATAACTGTAATACTATACACATTTTCAACCTAATCCTAAATATGAAATTCGGTCTCTACATTAACGTGGAAATATCAAGTGAATCTAATACATATATAAAACGGGAGCTAAATAGCTACACGCATTATTTCAATCCCAAGACAAGCCCCCACAATACTATCCCACAAGAAATATAATTTCATCACATTACGTATTTTACATAGCATTGTGTTCATTAAAAGTTGTTTATATCATTAAACTACAATGATTTTTGTAAGAGAAAATTTTATGAGATTCTTCATAGTATAGGCCTTGTATTATTTTAGGGTAGTTTGGCCTATCTCGTTACAAACCATTAAGTACAGTTACGACAAAACGACATTAACACTCGAGACATCCAAACATCCCATAAAGATATAAAGCAATTTAGAGTTTAAATTAGTTCACAGACTTTATTTTTGGGATGTTTATTTTTATTAAAAAACGAACAGGTGTTTTTGAATTTTAAAAGAAAAGTATTTTTAAACTCGTTCAAACGAGATTGGTATCTCGTTCGAACGAATATGTTTTTTCATTCAAATGGTCATTTGAAGTTTTCATCTAACGTGTATCGATTGAGGGCGTACTGTTTTGACTCGTTAGAAGGTTGTTTGAACTTCGTTCAAACGAGATGGTAAAGTTGTTCGAACGAGACATTGATTTCATTTTAATGATCTGCCATTCTTGTTCGAATGAGATTTAATTTCATTCGAACGAGCTGTCGCTTCGAAAAATATGAACGCCCTATAAATGCATATTTCGTGTTCAGATTTTTTAAGACTTTTGACATAACGTTTTCTGAATATCTTCTACAAAAGTTCTTATTTATTTAGTGTTTTAAAACACTTTTGATCTGCGTCATACATCTTGAAAATAGTTTTTGTGAATCAGTTTAAACCTTAGGTAGTTTAGTAACTTTCATACACCTTTGTGAAGAAGGCATCTCATTTGCTGAATTGTGAAACCCGAGAGGATCACCACTGAAGACGAAGGTTGAGGTTGAAGAGGACTATGATTCTTACGATTCTTGCGAGGATTATTATTGATCGGTGAATACTGACTGTGGATGGCCACATATGAATGACTTTGGACTGAGTTATTTTCTTCAGATATTTGCAAAGGCACTACGCATTATAATTGTGGCAAGTATCAAGTAGTCTGAAAGTCGATAGTCTTGTAAACTCTCAAAAGTGCCAAAAAAAGTTTTGCCCGAAAGGGATTTTTCCTCAATATTGTGTTCTTAAATGCGTATATTTATTATCTTGTGTAGAACACATATTTTCCTTCACAACTAATTTAATCAAAGATAAAATCTATTTAAAATTGGCGTTGTATGCTTGGACTATAAAATTGATTAAAATACAAAAAAAATAGTTTATTGTACCCCCCTTTGCTATTGTGTTTCCAAATTGGTATCAGAGCGCGTTGCACTAATTTATTTCGTAGATCCTGTTTACTGCTTTTTGGGTGGTTGTATTATTTTCTCCCTTGTTTGTTTATATCGATGGATTGCCATAATAATGACGACGTTGCTAATCGATATGAGTTCAATAAGCTTAATGACCGTACTAAAAAATTAAATCTTTTGAATTTGAAGGCTATAAAAAGATTTAAATTTTTGGAAAACGAAAATAGCCACTTTAAATATGCTATGGAACTTATACAATGGTTCAAACTCAAAGAGATATCTTTCATAAGAAGCTTGTTGCCTTGGACGTTGATTTAAAATCTTTAGAATTGTCTAAGAAATAGAGTGATGATAGAGTCCTATTTTTAAAAAGAGAATTAGAGGACTTAAAAAATTCTAGGGTTTGTGAATGTACCTTTAAGGATAATGAAAAATAATTCATGATTTTAAGGCATAAGAGAAGACTCTTAAGGATATGTTTGCTTGCATTGAGAGGGAGCAAGATAACCTTCTAAGAATGATTAAAAATATGAAGAAGGAATCTCTAAAGTTGGAAGATTCTAATTCTTTTCTTGAGTCTAAAATTTTGAAGTTAAAAAATGCTTTAAAAGACTCGAGTAGTGTTGGTAATAATGGTACTAGATCAACTGTTTCCAATGCTTTTGTTGCCAAATCCAGGACCATTGCTTATTTTAGAAGGCCAACCAAATCGAAGGATGTTAGAAAATTTTAACCCATAGGTAACATTCCTCGCGTTTTCACATCTCCGCATTGTGCTAAGAAACGTCACCTTAGGGCGTTTTGTTATGATCTTGGAAGAGGTCCTAGGAAGTTAAAGTCTAGTACTTCTTGGTTCCTGAAACCCGTTACGTTAGGTATACATCTATTTGTGTTAGGAAATCACTTTTGGAGGCGCTAGATATTAGACTTGTTTACTCTCGCATGCTTGCACATGATTCTTCACATGTTATATCGAACAAATGATTGCTGGCATGATTTTTTTTTTTGCATTCTCTAATTGTATTTTATAAGGATATAATTTTTTAAGTGTCTATCCCAATTAAGTATGTTGTATACCGCTACAAGTCATCGAAGAATTGAGAAGATTGTATCTACAAAGACGAATCCGAATTACAAGTTGTCTTCAACATTCAAGTCAAACAATATAACATTTGGTAAGATAATGTTTTAAAGTTTCATTTACATTTCATATTAAGAGTGTTGGGATATTTTTAAAAGGAGTTTTAAAAATCTCTTATATAAAAATGTTTTTAAAATATTTTTGTGGAGAAAAGGCTGTTAACTGTTTTTAAAAAATGTGTTTTGAATAGTTTTAAGGAAATTTTCTAAGACAACAAGCGTACCTCGGTTTCGACGCTAAGGTCGTTCAAGAGAGATTACCATCTCGTTCGAAGGATATGGAGATGTCGCGCATAGTCGTTTGAACGACACATGTATCTCGTTCGAGCGAGATGGGCTTCTCGTTCGAGCGACGTTACTTTTTGGCTGACACGCTGACCTCATGTGTATCCTTTGACCGACTTAAAATTTGTTATAAAAAGGACAGCCAGCCTTTTTTTTGACGTGGAGAACAATTTTCAACTTTAAAGAGTTTTATCCTTTGAAAACTTTTTTTTATCTGCCCAGAATTTAATTCAATACCTTTTGGCAAAAAGTTTTTTCTCCAACAATTTAAGGGTTCAAATATTTATTTTGTTTTCAATTCACAAAAATCTCAATTACTTTTATGTGAGTTGTTTGTGGAACCCACTGTTCTAAAAAACCCGCCTAGGCATGCCTAGGCTTAAGGCTTGGGAGAAACGCCTCGCCTTACGCTTTTCATGCCTTATTCTTGGTAAAATCCTTAAGGTGCACTTTTTTCTAAAAAAAACAATGCTTTAGTGAAACGATGTCTCCTTTTAAAGAATTTGTTTAGAAACCGGACCATTATCTCATCCAAAATAATCAAATAGTATTTTAATTCGCATATATTTAGACTTATTTTTATGATATGTGCAATTTTTGTATTTTAATAGCCTTGTTATGGTTAAAAATATTAAAATATATTAAGAAGGCCTAAACACCTTTTCACGCCTTTTTACGCCAAGGCCCGCCTAGGCTTCTAAGGCTTAAGGCTTGGCCTCCATGCCTCAATCACGCCCCGCATTTTTTATAACCTTGGTGGAACCCAAGAACATATTTTTATATTTGTTCATTCTTTGTGGAGAGAGCTCTACAACTGACAGCTGCGTGGTATTGTGGAGGGAGTCCTTATAAAGTTCACTCTTGTGGAGAAGCCATTTTTTCCCATTGCTGACCACCTGGAGTTCTTGTGGGAGATTCCAGCCGACGACATCGGAACCGACACCTGAGGGTATTTTGTATGTCACTCATATTTTCACTATAATCCGTTCATTACAAATTATAGTGAAAATTAAAGGTTTTGCCCTTCGGGAATTTTTTCTTAAACTTGTGTCGCATGCTTTATTTATTTATGGTTTGACACACGCACACACGTAGTTGAATGGTTTGGGGATGATTTAATTTTGTTTAAAAATAGACTCTAATTAATTAAGGGTTAGTTGGAAATTTGCGAATCTATTTAATCAGTTATCACACACCGCATTTATTCGATTTTTACAAATTGGTATCAGAGCGGGTATTCTAATTTATCGCGTGATCATGATTTCTCGAGGATTTACTTTCTGATACAATTTGTCTGCTCGCGGTTATAAATTGGTATCAGATCGGGTTACACTAATTTATTGCATGATCCTTATTTTTTAAGGGTTTATTTTTTTTATACAATTTGACTTCTCACGTCGTCAAATTGGTATCAGAGCAGGTTGCGCTAATTTATTGCATATTCCTATTTTCCGCAAAATTTGTGATATTGATTTTTTTAAATCAGTTTTGTGAAAAATCACAATTTTTCCGATGCAACTCTTATGTAATCGGATGCCCCCCTTTGATGACATGAGTCAGATTTTTGATGATATAAATCATTTGAATTTGACGTTTGCTAAAAGAATTGATTTTTTGGAACAAGAAAATTCACTTTTTAAATCCGCGATGGATCTTTTGTAAATGGTTCAAAATTAAAGAGATTTTTATCGTGAAAAATTTGTTTCTTTGGACCATGAAGTTAATGCTTTAAAATTGTCCAAAAAGGAGAGTTATGAGAGAGTCCTAGTTTTAAAGAAGGGATTGGAGCATTTAAAAAATTCTTAGGCTCCCGTTTGTGCCGTCGAGGATAAAAAATTAATTGATGATTTTACAGCACGTGAAAAGACTCCTAGGGATAAGTTTGTTTTAATTGAGGGAGAGCGAAGTAAACTGTTAAGTTTAATTAAAAATTTGAAAAGGAAATCCTCGTCTTTGGAAGAGTCTAATTTTTTGCTTGAATCATATATTTTGAAGTTGAAAAATGATTTAAACGATTCAAGTAGGTTTGATAGTGATGGTAATGGCTCATCTTGTTCTCATGCTTCTAGTACTAAAGTCAAAACCATTATTTGTTTTAGAGGGTCAATTAATCCCAAGGATGTTAGAAAAGATCACACTTTAGGTAATATTCCTCCCGTTCACACATGTTCACATTATGGTAGGAAATGTCACCTTAGGATATTTTGTTTTGATATTGGAAGAAATCCTAGGAAGTCGAAGTCTAGTGTTTTGTTGGTTCCCAAAACTCCGTGTTGTGTGTTACATCCGTTTGGGTTAGGAAATCACTTTTGGATACGCTAGATTTTAGAATAGTTGATTCTCATTTACTTGCACATGACTCTTCTCTTGCCATATCATATAGATGATTGTGTTTGCATGTTTGTCATACGCTAGTTTTTTTTGTTTCATGATATTTATGTTTGCTAGCGTTGTGACATGTACTTTTTGTATAATTTTTTTCTTTTTAGAAATTTTGAAAAATACAAAAAGATTTTATTTTGATAAAATTTTTTAGGAAATCTAAAAAGATTTTTGTTTATTGTTTGCATTGTTTTATGGATGAACACTTAGGATGACCGAGTCACAGCATCATTCCATATTTTTTTTTCGTGTGACTATTTGATAGTGTTTTGAGACAATAGGTCAATTCATCCATGTGCTTTATAATGTTTGGAGTCATTAAGATGTAATTCGTTGTTACTTCCTACATGTTTGACTCATGATTTCCTTTATTGCGCACATGCACGGATTTGTTTGATTATTTCGCTTATCTATCATATGTTGGTTGAGTGTTTCCATCTCAATTCAATCTATACAACGAACCAAATGCGATAAAATAAGACAATAAAAAGTGTCCATTTTTTAACCATGTTTGTGAGGATTTGTGTGTTTTATTTTTTAAACGGTGAAGGGCTACGAAAGGTTCTTATCTATCCTTTGCGATTAAGCCACCATTTTTAATTGGACCTAAAAATTGAGGAATTTCATTATCCGGGGTCCAAAGAGGTTTAAAAGAGCCCGAAAAAATTTAAAGGCAATAAAAATAAATTCATGCCAAAAAGGGGCCATTTAGGCTTTTTGCACCAATTCTCTAAAATTTGAGCATTTAGATTACCTCTAAAAGAAAATATGCATGAGGGAGTTTGGATGAAATTTAAATTGGGTTTGCATGTCCTTGAAAGTCTTGAAAAAGCGTTAAATAATTTTGGACGTTATTGGTGTGGAAATCATTTAGACTTTGATTTGTTGATTTGCAAAAGACGATGTCATTTAAATTCAACAATTTTTACACCAAATGAGACTTTTGATGTTCATTCGTTAGGGGCACACGTATGCATCGTGCACGTATGATTGATTGAGTTTATTTATCTATCGAATGTGTTCACACCCATTCATTCCATTCCCATGACTTGGTTGTTTTAGTTTAAATCCATGATGTGATTTTGTTTATATCTTACTTTGTACGAAAAAATTTGAAAAATCAAAAATAGTTTGTGAAATTTTTCGAGATATACCTCTGCATGCACGTAGTTTGATCCTTGTTTGCTATGCATTTTATCGTGGCACTCCATGTTTTGATTGTTTCTTCTTATCTGTCTATTTGGGGACATCATAAAAAGGAGGAGAAAGAATTATCATGTTACGGGGGAGTTTTTGCATTATGGGGGAGATTTGATTATTTGATTGATTTATTCTTATATCATTTCAAACTCGATGCTTCACGAAGGTTTTTGCTTTATCTCATGTGTGTAGGTACAAAGATTAAAGATCATTATGTTGCACACCTTGATGAGAAAAGCTTTTAGAGTTTTGATGTTCAAGAAAAATTTGAGAACTTGCAAATTTTACCTTTTCAGTTTTGGGATTCATGGGAGGGTAGATTTGTTTAGGTATTTTGGTATTTGATAATTCAGATGTTTTTATGTATGTACCGGCATAGACATAGATGAAGATTTGTAAGGGCATAATTTCTTAAATATTCATCACAATTAAGTATGTCGTATACCGCTACAAGTCGTCGAAGAATTGAGAAGATTGTATCTACAAAGACGAATCTGAATTACAAGTTGTCTTCAACATTCAAGCCCAACAATATGACATTTGGTAAGATAATGTTTTAAAGTTTCATTTACATTTCATATTAAGAATGTTGGGATATTTTTAAAAGAAGTTTTAAAAAGCTCTTATATAAAAATGTTTTTATAAATATTTTTGTGGAGAAAAGGCTGTTAACTGTTTTAAAAAAAATGTGTTTTGAATAGTTTTGAGGAAATCTTCTAAGACAACAAGCGTACCTCTGTTTCGACGCTAAGGTCGTTCAAGCGAGATTACCATCTCGTTCGAAAGATATGGAGATATCGCGCATAGTCGTTTGAACGACACATGTATCTCGTTCGAGCGAGATGGGCTTCTCGTCCGAGCGACGTTACTTTTTGGCTGATATACTGACCTCATGTTTATCCTTTGACCGACTCAAAATTTGTTATAAAAAGGACATCCAGCCTTTGTTTTTGACGTGGAGAACAATTTTCAACTTTAAAGAGTTTTATCCTTTGAAAACTTTTTTTTATCTGCCCAGAATTTAATTCAATACCTTTTGGCAAAAAGTTTTTCTCCAACAATTTAAGGGTTCAAATATTTGTTTTGTTTTCAATTCACAAAAATCTCAATTACTTTTATGTGAGTTGTTTGTGGAACCCACTGTTCTAAAAAACCCGCCTAGGCTCTGCCTAGACATGCCTAGGCTTAAGGCTTGGGAGAAACGCCTCGCCTTACGCTTTTCACGCCTTATTCTTGGTAAAACCCTTAAGGTGCACTTTTTTCTAAAAAAAACAATGCTTTAGTGAAACGATGTCTCCTTTTAAAGAATTTTTTTAGAAACCGGACCATTATCTCATCCAAAATAATCAAATAGTTTTTTAATTCGCATATATTTAGACATATTTTTATGATATGTGCAATTTTTGTATTTTAATAGCCTTGTTATGGTTAAAAATATTAAAATATATTAAGAAGGCCTAAACGCCTTTTTACGCCTAGGACCGCCTAGGCTTCTAAGGCTTGTCCTCCACGCCTCAATCACGCCCCGCATTTTTTAGAACCTTGGTGGAACCCAAGAACATATTTTTATATTTGTTCATACTTTGTGGAGAGAGCTCTACAACTGACAGTTGCGTGCTATTGTGGAGGGAGTCCTTATAAAGTTCACTCTTGTGGAGAAGCCATTTTTTTTCCATTGCTTACCACTTGGAATTCTTGTTGGAGATTCCAGCCGACGACATCGGAACCGACACCTGAGGGTATTTTTTATGTCACTCATGTTTTCATTATAATCCGTTCATTACAAATTATAGTGAAAATAAAAGGTTTTGCCTTTCGGGAATTTTTTCTTAAACTTGTGTCGCATGCTTTATTTATTTATGGTTTGACACACGCACGCACGTAGTTGAATGGTTTGGGGATGATTTAATTTTGTTTAAAAATAGACTCTAATTAATTAAGGGTTAGTTGGAAATTTGCGAATTTATTTAATCAGTTATCACACACCGCATTTATTCGATTTTTACAAATTGGCAGCAAGCGTATTTCAGTTTCGACGCCAAGGTCGTTCAAGCGAGATCACCATCTCATTCGAATGACATAGAGATGTCGCACGTAGTCGTTCGAACGACACGTGTATCTCGTTCGAGCGAGATTGGCTTCTCGTTCGAGCGACGTTACTTTTTGGCTGACACGTTGACCTCATGTTTATCCTTTGATCGACTCAAAATTTGTTATAAAAAGGACAGCCAGCCTTTGTTTTTGATGTGGAGAATAGTTTTCAACTTTAAAGAGTTTTATCCTTTGAAAACTTTTGTTTATCTGCCCAGAATTTAAAAAAATTCCTTTTGTCATAAAGTTTTTCTCCAACAATTTAGGGTTTAAATATTTGTTTTGTTTTCAATTCAAAAAAAATCCCAATTACTTTTATGTGAGTTGTTTGTGGAACCCAAGAATGTATTTTCCTATTTGTTCATTCTTTGTGAGGAGATCTCTACAACCGACAGCTGCGTGCTATTGTGGAGGGAGTCCTTAGATAGTTCATTCTTGTGGAGAAGCCGTTTCTTTTCCATTGATGATCACCTGGAGTTCTTATAGGAGATTACAACCGGCGACATCAGAACTGACACTTGACGGTATTTCGTATGTCACTCATGTTTTCATTATGATTCGTGTAATCCGTTCATTACAAATTATAGTGAAAATAAAAGGTTTTGCCCTTCGGGGATTTTTCCTTAAACTTGTGTCGCATTCTTTATTTATTTATGGTTTGACACACGCACACACGTAGTTGAATGGTTTGGGGCTGATTTAATTTTGTTTAAAAATACACTCTAATTAAATGAGGTTTAATTGGAAATTTACGAATCTATTTAATCAGTTATCACACACCACATTTATTAGGTTTTTACATGTTTCTTAATAAATCCTTACTACTATTTTGACGTGTACTTTCTATATTTCTATTTTTCTTTTATTGAGTCATATTGGAAAAAAACAATAAGATATTATTTTGATAATATCTTATAAGATACAAAAAGATTTTTTATTTTTGTGCATTTTTGTTTTACACAATGGCATGGCATATTGGTGTGTTTGAATCAAATTCATTCCATACTTTCCATGTGGCTAGGACATTTGGTTATGATTTTAAATGCTTCGATTGTTCTTTATCATGTTTACATGGATTTGTTTCGATATTGATTTGCTTAATGGATTCGACTTTGCATATGCCTCCGCACACACATGCACAAGCTATTTCGATTTTGACTTCACATGTACATTTGAGATTTGTGAGATGTTCTCCCATCAATCTTGTCATCTACATGTTTTATGATTATGGGGAATTTGTGCATGTTAGAACTCTTGCCCTTAATTATTTCTTTAGTTTTGAAAATATGAGAGTGCGAGAGAAAGGGCTACGAAAGGAGTAAATCTCCTTTGCGGGAAAGCCATCGTTGGCAAAATCCCAATAAAAGATTAAAGGAAATAAATACAAAAAAATTGTCAAAAGGGGTCAACTAAGTTTTATTTGTTTGATCTTTCAAAAGAAATAATTTCAAAAAATTCAAGAAAAGAAATATGCTATATGTTTATCTTTTGAGGGTGTTTAGTTGAAGATCAACGGGTTTGCATAATGAATCCTAGTTTTACTTATTTTGTCATGACGCTATTGATTTGTAGAATCATTAGTATTCTAGGCTTGTGTGAATTGTGGTTGTTTTGTTCATAAAGTTCACTTTATCTTCACACTTAAGGATAAATCTTAGTTTGATAAAGTTTTACAGTCAATTAGAACTTATTGAACATAATTGAGTGTTTGGGTTATAATTCTTTTGTATCTAGTTTACACCTATTCATTCCATCTCACATGTTTAGACACATCGATAATTTGCTAGTGTGTAAATCTTATATGTTTAATGCCATGTTTTGTGGTCATGTATACCTATATATGTGTGTCGGATTTTCTTTGCTATATTTTGCATATATTATATATGGTATTTTGAGTTTTTGTTACATTTCGTCCATGCTTGAAAATTTCTTAAATCTATTAGATTATTTGTCATTAGACGGCCATATTTTGTGTTGTACTATCTAAGTTGTACATTTTGTATTTGTTTTGAAAAAAATGAAAAATTATAAAAACCGTTGGTTTGGATGGCCTTTAAGATTATCATTACACATGCTTAATTTATGCCTTTTACGATGATATCGTATCTTCTACGTGATGCTTCATATTTCATGATTATGTTTTACTCCTTTGTCTATTATGGACAAAAAAGGAGAGAACAAATTATGGGGGAGTTTTTATATTTGTTTAAAACTTGATGCATCACGGGTCATATTTTGTTTGCCTCATCTGTGTAGGTTAAATTTTACAACTTTGATCAAAAGATCATAGACTACACCGGATGAAGATAAAGCTTCACAAAGGGAATAAGATGTAGTTTAAAGACAAAGAGACTTATGACATTCCGTTTAGGGTTAGGAAGGGTGTTATCTTTCTTTTGTCATTTCTAGAGTTTTTTTTATGTAATTTGGTTATTGGATATGTTTGTTTGTTTTTGTAATGGAATAGCCAAAGGGGGAGATTCATAAGAGCGAAATTTCTGAGATTGCTCATTGTATAGGCCTTGTATTATTTTAGGCTACTCTGGCATAACCCATTACAAATTGTCACATACCGTCACGACAAACCGACATCGACACTCGATACTTCCAAAAATCCCAAAAAGGTATAAAGCAATTTAGAGTTTAAATTAATTCATGGACTTTATTTTTGGGATGTTTAGTTTTATAAAAAAAATGAACATGGTTTTTTTTAATTTTTAAAAGAAAAATATTTTTAAACTCGTTCAAACGAGATCTGTATCTCGTTTGAACGAATATGTTTTTTCATTCAAAGGTTCATTTGAAGTTTCAATCTAACGTGCATCGATCGAGGGCCTAATGTTTTGACTCATCAGAAGGACGTTTGAATCATGTTCAAATGAGATGGAAAATTCGTTTGAACTAGACTTTTATTTCGATCTAAAGAGTTTCCACTCTCGTTCAAATGAGATTTAATTTTGTTCGAATGAGACGCCGCCTCGAACGAGATATAATTTCACTCGAACTCTGGTGAAGGTAGATCACCAGAGTTCAATTGATGTTCTACAGCCCCTCAAGATTTCTATGTGAAAATAGGAGATAATTTCCATAAACTTTATCATAAGGTTGACTACGTTACAATGAGGTCACAATGCCATCTAGGTGATTGTGGACTGCTTGACAAAGGTGGATCACTTTTTTTATTCAAACAGACTACACTTTAGATAAGTACGCCAGAATTTTCATTATCGAAGTGGTAAAATTTCATGGTTTGTTTCTTATTATCATGTCATATAGGGACAATACATTTGTGTCCAACTTCTAGAGGAACTTTAACAGGCATTATAGATATAATTGAGGTTGAATACCTCATACTACACACGGACGGATGGTCAGACAGAGCGGGTGAATAATTTTTTTAAGGATATACTAAGGATGTGTATCTTATACCTCAAGGGTAGTTCGAAGCTGTACTTACTTGGAAGAGTTTGCTTACAATAATAGTTACCAATTCACGATTAGTGTGGCACCGTTTAAGGCTTTGTATGGGAGACCTTGTCACTCTCCCTCTTATTGGTTCAGGGTGGGGGACAACAAGCTTCTCGATCCAGATCTCATCCAGGACACCTTTGAGAAGGTGGATATGATTAGGTCAAGGATTCAGGTTGCCCAGGATTGACAAAAGAGTTACATAGACGCATGGAGGCGACACTTAGACTTTGAATTTAGGGATTAGGTGCTACTCAGGGTATCTCTCGTGAAGGGGAAATCCGATTTGGGAAAAAATGGAAATTAACTGCCCACTATGCATAACCATTCCCTATTATATGATCGGACCAGTAGCATATCATTAAGCTTTGTCAGATCACTTGTATGGTATCTATGCCGTTTTTCGTGTCTCGACATTATGGAGATTTCTTAGAGATAAGGTAGCATACCAACACATAGATATTGATTAGATAGAGATTAAGCTCTACGTTAGTTACGAGGAGATAACAGTTGCTATTAGGGAGCATAGGGAGTGTAGACTTCGTTCTAAGGGGCTTCCTTTACTGCGCATTCTGCGAGGCACCATAAGGAGAATGAGCCAACGTGGGAGAGGTAGGATCGCATGAGAGAAAAATATTTGGGACTCTTCTAATCATATACATATTCAATTTCAAGGACGAAATTCTTTAATTAAGGGGGAAGAATGCAATACCTCGTACTTTTATGGTATTTATTTTAATGGTGGTATTTAGCATTTATCTTATTTATGAATTGTGAAAAGAAATTAATAAATTAGAATAAATATTATTTAAGATAATTTATAATTGATAGGCATATTTGGATGATACTTAAATGTGCATGACTATGTGAATTGTTATATGTTGCATTTTATAGTAAATTATAAGTGTGCAATTAAATGGTGATTAATGCATGATATACCCGTTTATATCCTCAGCCTGGATGAGGAGTACCTCCAAAACGGACGACCCTACGAGGGGCCGACCCTTCACCACCAGACTCCAGATAACAGTACGAGGGGCCGACCCTCCACCAGGCTCCAGACGACAGTACGAGGGGCCGACCCTCCACCAGGCTCCAGACGACAGTACGAGGGATCGACCCTCCACCAGGCTCCGGACGACCCTACGAGGGTACGACAGTACGAGGCCAGAATTAAACCAGACTCACTCCCGAGGGGAACTTTGCCCTCGGCCTCGTCTCATAGGCCGAGGGTGACGTCATCACAGCGCGTGGTTTGGAAGACGCGTGGAACAGTGCGCGTGAGGCTCATATGACACGTGGCAGACCGTTATAACAAAATCACACCCTCACGTGAGGGAATATTATGTCATCATTTGGCATCTATAGGTGTCAACAGGGGATTGGCTAGATCATCATTCACATGCACCATGCACACTTGGGGGGTACACTACACCCCCCAAGACCTATATATACTTGTCACCTACAACCCTACAAGGGATCGGATGATTGCAACCCTAGCTAAATCCCTGCTTGTACACACAGTAGAGAGAGAGGGGCTTATGTGCATTGTATCCAAGGCCATTAGTGCCCATACTTAGTGGATCACACACACAGTGGATGTAGGCCAAATTGGCTGAACCACTATACATCATTGTCTTATTTCCTCTTATACTCACCCCCTTCTGCATACTTATACATTTATACATCTCCATGGCAGCCATGGCTACTACTGTTTGAGCTCACTATCACTTACCTGGTGGTGCTAAATCCCAGCATCATCAGTTTGGCGCCGTCTGTGGGAAACGAGAAGACATCTCTTCCTTTGCACAGTTTGACCTCACTGGGCACTCTGGTGGTGAACCAACCCTCCCCCTGAGAGGAGGTGTTTCACCATTGAAAGAGACCCACTAAGGTTCTTAAGCTCACCGTTCTTCAGTTGTTCTAGCTCAAACACATGGCACCTGAGATGCCACCACCACCACTTCCCCTGCCGGATGAGGGGGGAAGACCCAGTTCCAGTCAGCCGCCGCCTCAGTCTGAGATGGCTGATGTGGCGGCAGCCCTAAAGTCTCTGGCAGCAAGCCAACAGATGATGCAGGAGCAGTTCACAGCTCTAAATCAGAACATACTGAGACCACCCGGGGTCTCACCTAAGATGATTACTCCGGCAGCATCTCCAGGACAGCATGAGGCCAGGGGACCACCCCAGGCACCGCGCAAAGACCTGCCACCCCCTCAGCGGCGTAGGGATGTTGCTGACCCCCGGTGTTTGCGCCTGGGGAGGCAAGGAAACCCTTGCCCTGAGGACAGGTATGACGATCTGGAGGGAGAGGAGGCCCCAATTGAATGCTGGGAACCGTATGAGGTCTCCAACAACACTGTGCGACCCCTCCAAGATAGTAGAGGAAAGTGCGTGAGACCAAACCCTGATGACCGCCCGAGAGGCTCTGCTTTTGACCGCCTGAGCAGGGGGTCGGCCTTCGAGAGGCTGGGCCCAGTAAATGACCTGCGGGACAAGTTGTCCAGGTCAAGAAGTGCGGCGAGGTCCAGGAAGGAGGCAGCAGATGGCCGACCCCAGGGACGGGATGACGGCCAAAGGGAAGTAAACAGCCGATACAGGCCTGCTGCAGTGGAACCCTCAGTTCACCTTCAAGAGGCGGCAGGGGATAACATCGGCCGAACCGATCCTGGGAGGCCCTGGAATGACTCAATCCAGCGGCTAGAGGATAAGATCGGTGATATATTGAAGAGCCGGGACCCCCTTCAGAAGGGATACACCATAGGCTCACCCTTTGTGGCAAAGATAGTCGACTTCCCTACACCAGCAAGGTTCAAGCCACCTGTGGTCACCCCAAGATACGATGGGAGTACCAACCCTGTCCACCATGTGGAGATGTATCAATCAGCAGCAGACATATACTCTATCTCAGATGAGATGAGGTGTCGTGCCTTCTCCGGAACCCTGACGGGGGCTGCACATGTTTGATACACGTCTCTTCCAAAAAATTCCATTGAAAACTTTAAGCAGTTGGCAGACCGGTTCATCCACAACTTTTGCTTTGGGGTGAGGCCACAGAAGAAGACCACCCACCTGCTCTATGTTAAGCAGGGGAAGAATGAGAGTCTGAGGGACTACATAGCCAGATTCAATAAAGAGAAGCTGGAGGTGGAAGACTACGAGGAAAGCATAGCTATGACAGCCCTGATTGGAGGACTCCAAAAGGGGAAGCTGTTATGGAAGCTTGCTGAAGACCCCCCGAGGACGATGGTCGAATTGCTGTCGACAGCAGGAAAGGTGATGAACGCCGAAGAGGTGATGGCCGCAAAATATGAAGACGAAAAGGGAGGTACTAGTGGGGGTAAGTACCCTAGGAAGAACAAAGAGGGGAAGAAGAGGTCCACGGACGACAAGTTCGCTGGTTACACCCCTCTGACGGTCAGCTGTGAACAGATTCTCAATGAGATAAAGAGCGACCGATCCCTAAAGTGGCCTGAGAAGCTAAGGGCAGCACCTGGCAAGAGAAATAAGAACATGTGGTGTGAATTTCATCAAGACCACGGTCACGTGACAGACAAATGCTTTGCTCTGAAAGATGAGATTGAGAAGATGCTGAAAGAGGGGAAGCTCAAAAAGTACGTCGACAGAGGCGCCTTTAAGAGGGGCCTAGGGGACGACCCCAGAAAGAAGCGAGTCGATGCATGTAGAGAAGGTCCTCAGAAAAGAGGGGACGACCCTTCTGATGATGAGGACGACCCTGACCTCCCGCCGAGAGACGATCAGGGCCCCGTCAAAAGGCTTAATATGATCTCGCTCGGAGTGGGAATGATCTCTGGGGGTCTGGCAGGAGGTGGATCAGAAGTCGCAGATAGGAAGGCCCACGTGGCAGAAGCCAGGGCAGTGACGAAGACTGTCCACTCGACATCTTTGGAGGCCAAGCCAGAAAAGAGGAAGAAGGTGGACATGGACACACTGATAGTAGGGTTCTCACGAATGGACTTCAAAGGCCTCTTAGCCCCGCATGATGACCCACTCGTCATCACGACCAGGGTGCATGGGTGTGAGGTGCCGAGGATCCTGGTGGATGGGGGCTCATCTGCAGATGTAATGTTTTGGCCATGCTTCAAGGCCTTAGGTCTCAGCCGTGCTAGACTCGTCCCGTACCATCATCCGTTGATTGGATTCAGTGGGGAAAAAGTTCACCCCCTTGGAGTGTATGAGGCTGATGTTAGGATGGGGGACGAGTGGCCGAGATGGCTCACCAGGAAGGTCAGTTTCTTTGTGATGGATGAGCATGTGTTTTCAGCCTATAATATCATATTGGGGCGGGTGGCCCTCAAAGGGTTCGAGGTCGTGCCGTCTACGGTCCACCAGATGATTAAATTCCCTACCCCATACAGGGTGGGGGAGGTTCAGGGAGACCAGACGACAGCGCGAGAGTGCTACTACAACTCCGCCGAAGAAAGGGAGGCACACAAGAGGGCTACAGCCACTTACAATATTGATACCCTAGACCCCAGGGACGAGACGAAGCTCAAGAAAGGAGAGTCCGCTGAGGAGGTAGAACCCATCATCCTCGATGAGGATGACCCGGGAAAAACCGTCCAAGTGGGCAAGTCTCTGAAGCCCGATATCAAGGAAGACCTCATCAAACTGTTGAGGAGAAGACGAAGCGTCTTCGCGTGGAGTCATGTAGATATGCCGGGGATCGACCCTGAAATCATGTGCCACAAGCTCAATGTGGTAGAGGGAGTGAAACCGGTAAAACAGAAGAGGAGGATTTACTCCAGAGAAAAGTACGAGGTCATCAGGGAGGAGGTCAAAAAGTTAGAAGACGCTGAATTTATCAGAGAGTTCATCTACCCTGAATGGTTGTCCAATGCAGTCATTGTCCCTAAGGCCAACGGCAAGTGGAGAATGTGTGTGGACTTCACAGACCTCAACAAGTACTGTCCCAAATAAAGCTTCCCTCTCCCTCGCATTGACCAGATGGTTGACGCTACTGCAGGCCATGAGCTCATGAGCTTCATGGATGCCTACTCAGGGTATAACCAGATTTTCATGGACCCTGAAGACTCGGAGAGGACAGCATTCATCACTGACAAGGGGACATACTATTACAGGGTCATGCCCTTTGGCCTAAAAAATGCAGGGGCAACGTACCAGCGCCTCGTAAACAAAATGTTCGAAGACCAAATTGGGAAGTCTATGGAGGTCTACGTAGATGACATGCTGACCAAGAGTTTGAAAGCAGAGGATCATGTGGCAGACCTGGAGAAGACCTTTAATACGATGGACAAGTACCAGATGAAGCTTAATCCGACCAAGTGTGTCTTCGGGGTCGGAGCGGGGAAGTTCTTGGGGTTCATTGTCAATCAAAGAGGCATCGAGGCCAATCCTGAAAAGATAAAGGCCCTTATGGAGATGAAGACCCCCAAGTCCATTAAAGACGTCCAGAGGCTCACAGGGAGAGTGGCTGCCTTGAACAGATTTGTGTCAAGGGCCACAGACAGGTGTCTACCATTCTTCAAGATCCTCAGGAAGGCCTTTGAATGGAGTAAAGAGTGTGATGAGGCTTTCAAGGAGCTAAAATCATACCTAGGGTCTCCCTTGCTGCTGTCACGACCCGTGCAGGGTGAACGACTTTACGTGTACCTCGCCGTCTCAGAGTCTGCCATTAGCGCAGCCATTGTAAGAGACGAGGATGGTATACAGAAGCCTGTATATTTTAATAGCAAGGCACTCCAGGGAGCAGAGCAAAGATACCCGAGGATGGAGAAGTTGGCCTACGCCTTGATTCATGCCTCTAGGAAGATGAAACCGTACTTCCAGTCTCATACTATGGTCATCCTTACTGACTCTCCTCTTAGGCAGGTCCTACACAAGCCTAAAAAATCAGGAAGGCTAATGACCTGGGCTATAGAGCTGGGGGAGTTCGATATTGTGTATCAGCCTAAGACAGCCATTAAGGGGCAGGCGCTGGCAGACTTCGTTGCTGAGTTTACTTGGGAGAGAGATGAAGCTGAGGGTGAGACCCACGGGGAGACAGACATACAACAAGACAGGATCACCGACACACCCGCAGACAAGGGTGAGATAAGCACCGCTAGGAGGAAAGCGACTGAAAATGAAGAGGGAAGATACGTCTTTAGACAGGGATCCCTCTCCGAGGGGAGTTTCTCAGGAGAACAGACCATGTGGAGTCTCTTCGTTGACGGGTCCTCTTGCGAAAGCGGGAGCGGAGCTGAGTTGATAATATTAGCACCCGACGGCACAGACATCGAGTACGCCCTGAGGTTCAATTTCAAAGCCTCCAACAATGAGGCTGAGTATGAGGCCTTGATAGCTGGCCTTTATTTGGCCAAATCTCTTAGTGTCGGCCAAATTTTGGTTCACAGTGATTCAAGGCTGGTGGTGAATCAGATACTAGGAGCCTATGAGGCCAAAGACGCGAGGATGGCTAGGTATCTTGAGAAGGTGAGGTCATTGCTGAAAAACATTAAAGAAGTGAAATTCAAGAGGATACCTAGGCTCGACAATGGCCGTGATGACGCCCTTGCAAGGTTGGCCTCAGCTACTAGGACAGACATAAGGAGGACAGTCCCGGTAGAAATCTTGCTTCGACC
Source organism: Sambucus nigra (assembly GCA_949130495.1). NCBI lineage: Eukaryota > Viridiplantae > Streptophyta > Magnoliopsida > Dipsacales > Adoxaceae > Sambucus > Sambucus nigra. Next base: position 752,845,470 of record OX422209.1, read on the forward strand.
AACTATCGAAGACGTCGAGGGAACACTTGGCATTTGCATGAATGTTTCTCAAGGACCTTCATGGATGGACCCTCTGATCAAATACATTAAAGAGGGAGAGATGCCAGAAGCAATCCAAGAGAGGAAGAAGCTGAGATACAGGGCCGCAAAATTCACTGTCATCGGAGACACGCTGTACAAAAAGGGGTTTCTGCTCCCCTTACTTAGATGCGTGCATCCCTTAGAAGTCCCTTCCATTCTGGAGGACGTGCATGAAGGGTCGTGCTCAAGCCACATTGGGGGTAGATCCTTAGCGAAGAGGGTGATCACCCAGGGCTACTGGTGGCCGACCTTGGGGAAAGATGTCGCAGCATATGTAAAGAAGTGTGACAAATGCCAGAGATTTGCCACCAGCCCCATCAGCCTCTCACCTCCATTACATCCCCATGGCCGTTCGCAGTGTGGGGGATTGATCTGGTAGGACCTTTACCGAGAGCAGTCAATAACTATCGGTTCCTCATTGTAGCGATTGACTACTTTTCAAAGTGGGTAGAGGCCGAACCAATGGTCACGATTACAGAGTAGAAGACCTTCCAGTTCATTTGGAAAAATGTGATATGCAGATACGGTCTACCCAACACCCTCATCTCGGATAACAGGACCCAGTTCAAGAATGCCTCTCTGCAGAAGTACTGTGAGAGGGTGAGTATCAAACAATTTTTCTCCACCCCAGGCCGACCTCAGGCCAATGGGCAAACCGAAGTTACGAACAGGACAATCCTAGATGGGATTAAGAAGAGGCTTGAGGAGGCAAAAGGAAGATGGGTCGAGGAGTTACATGCAGTGTTGTGGGCATACAGGACGACAGTAAGGACCTCTACTGGGGAGACACCCTTCATGTTAGCTTATGGATCAAAAGCAGTCATCCCCACCGAGGTCGAGTTTCCCACTCATAGGGTCCAAATGTACGACCCCCAGGGAAATACGAAAGAGAGGAGACTTGACTTGGACTTGATTGAGGAAAGAAGGGAGGATGCTGAGATAAGGCAGGCTTCATACCAGCAGAGGACCGCAAGGTTTTACAACAAGAGGGTGAAACAGAGGCCTATCGCAGTAGGAGACTTGGTTCTCAAGAAGACTTGGCAGAAGCCCAATAAACTCCATCCTAATTGGCACGGCCCCTATAGGGTCATTGATGAAGTCGTCCCTGGAACCTATAGATTGGAGAACCTAGAAGGGGAACCATTTTCCACCCCTGGAACGCAGATCATTTGAAGAAATACTACCAGTAGTGTTGTAAGGTCTTGATAGACCATAGTTGTAATAGGAGTTGCTCCAACAGGACACTTTGGAAAATGTATGAGAAATATGATTTCCCTCACCCTATAGTTGTCAGTTCCAGTATGCGCGGAAATATCTACAAAAAATCATTAATTTGGTAAGTGGATCCCTCGGCTATAATGAGGACCAGTAGAGGGGACGACCCCACCACTGTCCTCAAGAAAGACGAGGGTAAAACTTTGTTAAATTACATTAATTTGGTCAGTTGAAACCTCGGCTATGATGAGGACCAGTGGAGGGGACGACCCCTCCACTGTTCTCAAAAAAGACGAGGGTAGACTTCATAAAAATCTTTAATTTGGTTATTTGAACCCTCGGCTATAATGAGGACCAGTGGAGGGGACGACCCCACCACTGTTCTCAAAAAAGACAAGGGTAGACTTTATTTAAAACCATTAATTTGGTTAGTTGAACCCTCGGCTATAATGAGGACCAGTGGAGGGGACGACCCCACCACTGTTCTCAAAAAAGACGAGGGTAGACTTCGTAAAAATCATTAATTTGGTTATTTGAACCCTCGGCTATAATGAGGACCAGTGGAGGGGACGACCCCTCCACTGTTCTCAAAAAAAGGCGAGGGTAGACTTTATCTAAAACCATTAAATTGGTTAGTTGAACCCTCGGCTATAATGAGGACCAGTGGAGGGGACGACCCCTCCACTGTTCTCAAAAAAAGGCGAGGGTAGACTTTATTTAAAACCATTAAATTGGTTAGTTGAACCCTCGACTATAATGAGGACCAGTGGAGGGGACGACCCCACCACTGTTCTAAAAAAAGACAAGGGTAGACTTTATTTAAAACCATTAATTTGGTTAGTTGAACCCTCGGCTATAATGAGGACCAGTGGAGGGGACGACCCCACCACTGTTCTCAAAAAAGACGAGGGTAGACTTCGTAAAAATCATTAATTTGGTTATTTGAACCCTTGGCTATAATGAGGACCAGTGGAGGGGACGACCCCTCCACTGTTCTAAAAAAAAGACGAGGGTAGACTTTATTTAAAACCATTAAATTGGTTATTTGAACCCTCGGCTATAATGAGGCCAGATGAGGGGACGACCCCACATTGGACCTCAAAAAAGACGAGGGAGGGGTTAGTAGCATCATCATCAACAAAGAAGCAAATTAGCAAGGAACAAACCATAACATAATTAAATATGGAAGACAACAATTATGGAAGACAGTTGAAGAAGAGACGATGATATTAATAAAAATCTGGTACAAGATATTCAAGTGTTTTACAATACAGAAAAAAGTAATAGATACATTGTGAGGGTATGGGCTACAGGCAGCCACCCTAAGGGACAGTGTCAGAGGGCAGAGCCTCAACATCCACCAAGGGGGTCTCTTCATCAATCATGACTGGCTGATCCTCAGACGTGCCGACCCCCTTGACCTGAACTTGGGACTCCACTTGCGACAGGGCCTCAGCAATCAAGGGATCATCCAGCTGAACCACCTCAAGAGAAGGGCGGATGGATGATACTGTGTCGGCAAACTTTAGGATGACCCACCGACAGGCCGTCCTAATTCCCCTCTCAAGATATTCAAGGCCGAAGCCTTGGAATTCGTCAGAGACCTTGTAAGCCTCAACAGCATCAGCCTCGGCTTTCCGGACAACTGCTTCAAGGTCAGTCTTGTGCTTGGCCTCCATATTGGTCAGGGCCTCGTCCTTGGCCTTGATCAACAAGTACTTGGCCTTGATATCCTCGTCGTGCTTCTTCGTCAGTTGGTCCAAAAGCCTTGCGTGCTCAGCCCTAGCACTCTCTAACTCAGCCTTCGCAGTCGCCAAGTCAGCTTGCAGGTTGGCCTCGTGCTGGATGGCCCTCTCGGCTTCATGGAATTTCTCTTGATTCTCATCCATCCATTTTGTCGCAGAGGTAAAGGCGCACACAGACTGCAAAGAAAAATACACAGATGTCAAGAGGTCGAGGAAACAGTTTGTAAAAGAATGCAATTAAAAGAAATAAACCAAAAGCAATACCTGAGCTAGGGCATGCAGACCATAATCATACACTTTGGCAGGAGGCATTTTCGAGAGAAAGGCATAGTCAGCAGCCGAAGGAGCTGAAAACATGGAGGCCTTGGCTGCCCTCAGGTTTGCGATCAGTGAAGAGGGCTCAGCCCTCAGATGAGCCAGGTTTTGGGACCAGAAGGCCCCCATGCTGGACGAGGAAGCAGCCCCTTCGGAGGCCTCCACTCGAGCCCTCGTCCGAGCATCCGACCGAGGGTCCACAGGAGCCTCAGGCTCCTTCCTTTTGTGGCTATCGACTGTCGGCTCAACAACCGTCGGCCCTGAGGCCCTCGTCTTATTTGGAGCTTGCTGAGGCTCCTTCCCCTTCTTCTTTGACAAACCAGCGAGTAGGCTTGGAGCAGTCATTTCCCAGAGGTAATCTGACACACCTATAGGACGACCTGAAAAGGGTACGATGCATCAGAAAAATACAGAGATAAACAGGAAACACTTCAAAAAAGTAAAGAATGGAAAACGTGCTGTATAACTCACATAGTTCTGTCAGAGGGCCGACCCTCAAACCAGCTTCTTTGAGGTACCGAGGGGTCATCAAATCTTCGAACTTTGGGATCTCAACCCCTCTCCCTCGTCCCCTCAGATACTCAACAATATCCCTTTCCTCCAGGCTAAGTTCGGGGTCTGACCTAGCTTTCATTGAGGGATTAGACCATTTGTTAGGGACCCTCGGACCATCGGTAGAAGGGGATGCCTCGGCGGAGCACTCCCACGCCCCAGATATGAAGAAGAATCTCTTTTTCCAATCATGATTGGAAGTTTGAGCCATGTGGAGAAGTTTCTTCTCAGACCTTCTCACCCCTAGATGATAGTATCCGGGTTGTTTAGATGAAGAGGTGATGTTGTAGCAAGCCAAGAATACGTCGGACGAGGGCTCATCAGTGAAAGCGTTTTTCCACAAGGAAATGTAACCCAGAATCTTCCTCCAAGAGTTGGGTGGAAGTTGAGAGGGGGAGACGCCCAGAGCCGACAGAATATCTACAATGGCAGGATGGAAGGGAAGTCTGACACCTACCTTGAACATTTTCTCGTAGACTGCAACCTCTCCCTCTTCACCCTCAAAAACCCTCTCGGTATCAGAGGGAGCCCTCATAGTTACTCCAGAGGGCACTCTGTAAATATGCCTCCATATCAGAAGGTCACTATCCCTAACGGAGGAGATAAAGGACGAGGCGTGGGAGGTGTCAACCTCGTCATCTGTATCATCGTCCTCGTCCTCATCCCCCTCCCTCTCATCACCTGCAGGAGGACCCTGAGGGAAAGCCATTTGGAAGGCATTGGGGGATAGGGTTGTCACAGGGACAGCCTCAGAGGCGATCGTACCCTCGGCCTCTCGGGGAGGGCTAAGGTCAGACGTGTCCCTTCTACCCGACGTTCCAGCACCAGTTGGCGAGGAGGCTCTCTCGTCCATTTCACTTGGTTTGGGAGTATCGGCCGGACGAGATGACAACCCACAAGACTCAGAGGGTTCAGATGGTCTTATAGTGGCAAGAGGAATGGGAAAGATGGGTCGTACCCAATTAGGGTCGGCCCCTCGTCTCCTCTCTTCCTCTTCCTCTATTCGTCTGATCTCGGTAAATAGTTTCTCTCTCAAAGATGGGAATTCAGACACTAAGTTGTAAAGCCTCCTAAGCATTAAAGAGAAGACTCTACACTTGGAGAAATTACACTACACTTGGCTAACTTGGCTACAAACAAGTGAGGAATTGACCAGGTTTGACTTTTAGATTAAACCAGGGAACTAAAACGTTTTTTGCCAAGAATGTTCAAGAACCTTCAACCGGAGAAGACACTGGAAAAAGATAAGGGGAACTCGAAGCTGATGTAACCCTATGACCCTAAAAAACAAACAGAAATGAAGACAAAAGAAAGCGCTGGGTGAAAGAGGTTACCTGATAAGGAGAAGGGCAAGAACGCTGCTAGGACCTGAAGGTTAGAAGGCTGAAAATGGCGGTGGAAACTAGTTCTAGAGAGAGAAAAGGCTTGGGCGCGAAGAAGAAGAAGAAGAAGAAGAAGGAGAGAGAGAGTTTGAAAATTCCTTAAATACTTTGGCAATAAGTGGACCCATTTACCAAGAAGGGTATAATTAGGGCACAAAGCCCCATGCAGTGTGCAGCCGCCGTGCCTTGGAAACTTGAACAGCAATGAGTACCTGCCCAGGTGTCACTCACCTAACTGATCACACGCGCATCTCAACTTCAACAAATATCCCTCAGCCATCTCAATGGCACCTATGGCTAAGGGCTGGGGGGTGATTGATATACCCGTTTATATCCTCAGCCTGGATGAGGAGTACCTCCAAAACGGACGACCCTACGAGGGTCCGACCCTTCACCACCAGACTCCAGATAACAGTACGAGGGGCCGACCCTCCACCAGGCTCCAGACGACAGTACGAGGGGCCGACCCTCCACCAGGCTCCAGACGACAGTACGAGGGACCAACCCTCCACCAGGCTCCGGACGACCCTACGAGGGTACGACAGTACGAGGCCAGAATTAAACCAGACTCACTCCCGAGGGGAACTTTTCCCTCGGCCTCGTCTCATAGGCCGAGGGTGACATCATCACAGCGCGTGGTTTGGAAGACGCGTGGAACAGTGCGCGTGAGGCTCATATGACATGTGGCAGACCGTTATAACAAAATCACACCCTCACGTGAGGGAATATTATGTCATCAGATCATCATTCACATGCACCATGCACACTTGGGGGGTACACTACACCCCCCAAGACCTATATATACTTGTCACCTACAACCCTACAAGGGATCGGATGATTGCAACCCTAGCTAAATCCCTGCTTGTGCACACAGTAGAGAGAGAGGGGCTTATGTGCATTGTATCCAAGGCCATTAGTGCCCATACTTAGTGGATCACACACACAGTGGATGTAGGCCAAATTGAATGAACCACTATACATCATTGTCTTATTTCCTCTTATACTCACCCCCTTCTGCATACTTATACATTTATACATCTCTATGGAAGCCATGGCTACTACTGTTTGAGCTCACTATCACTTACCTGGTGGTGCTAAATCCCAGCATCATCAATGCATAAAATAATTAAGTTGTATTGTTATTTTATGATGATAGGTCTTATTATAAGATGTATGCCTAGTTTGAGTGGACTCAGGGGTGATAGGGAGGCATGTTTACATGTTTTTATTACTTTGAGTTGGGACCGAGGGTTGGTATACCCTTAGGGTGAATTTTAGACTATTATGTGATGTATTTCAGAGTCATTTGGGGACCCAAAATTAGGTCTGATGGGGAAATTCGGATTCAACATTTTTACACTATACAAACACTCTCAATTAATTCATTATATACCACTCTTACAAAACCCTAACCCCATTGTTGCTTAAGGAAGAGGGGGAAGACAAAAGAGAATAAATCCAAGAGAAATCAAAGGGTAATTTAATAATCTTCAATCTAAGGCAAGAATTTTCATGCTGCATCACTAAGTAATGTGTAATTGGTTTAGAATCATGTTCATTCTTGTTAAAATTGTTGGTATTTTACTTAGTAATCTGAAAATTGTAAGATAATGGTTTGATTTCATGTAAAACCCGTGTTATAAGATTTGTATAAGTTTATTTGATTCAAATCCATGTTTGATTGAAGCTTTATTATAAAAAATTGAAAGAGACGCTGAATTTTCATGTGTTAGGGAAAAGATGATAATTTTGATGATTAAAATATGAGTTTAATGAATTAAATGGTTTATTTTGGTTAGGAAACAATAAAAACATATCCTTACAATAAACACCACATTCTAAAACCCTCCTAAGACTCTCATTAGGTCACTAGCATTTACCCATTAACCATAGAACCCTACGTCATACTCTAAGTATCGATATAGAGGCCATCGAGCACTCTCGAGCCCCGTATGACTCTAGTCAACTTCATCATTAGAGAAAAATCTTATGAATCTTTTAAGGGCTCTGAATCCACCTTTCAATGGCCTTCCCCGTGCACTAATGAGCCTTATGGTTCGAACAAACGGTATGTTTTACTATCGAAAATCGATCTGGAGGCTACCGGGCGCTCCCGAGCCCCATTTTAACCCTAATCGACTTTCTCACCCGAGTGAAAGCATCATTAATCTTTGAATGGCACTAAATACCCTTTCCAACGACCTATACCATGCATGAATTGGCCTTACCATTCGGACGAACGATCATTTGCCCTAGATTGAGACTCCCGCCAACTTTTCATCTTAAATGGGATTGAATGAATCTTCGAAAGGCACTGAATACCCTTTACAATGGTTCGACCCATGTGAAAATCATCCTTATGATATGGACGAATTACCCATAATACTCGGAAGGGTCACCCGATGCTTTTCAGCCTCATTTTACCAAAGTCAACTCTTCTAACCAAGCAAATATTTTTGGAACATCAAAGTGCCTCGCATAACCTTTCCAACGGTTACCCCGTGCATGATTTGAACTTACTTTTTGGATGAATAATCCATTGTCGTCCCAACGATCTGCTGTCTAAAGGATCGATGGGCGCTTTCGAGCCCCATTTGACCTAAAGTCAACTCCTGGACTCGGGCGCATCCTAAGGATTCTAAAAGGCCTCTGAATGACCTTTAAAACAGTATACCTCGTGTGCAATTTTGACTTACAAATTTCATTTTACGATCATTTTTTCAAAATATCTGCACAAGACTGCCAATTGGCAGGTCCATTTTCCTACCTATCGACGGTGTGTCTAGGGTTACCTGACGATAGGCAGGACAAGGACAATGCCGATCGACAGTCACCTAACCCTATATAGCAAGAGCTCACTTTGAGAAGCACCTGAGAAACATCAACTTCAGTGATCTCAGCAACATTCTTCTAAAGTCGATAAAGTTTCCTTATATAAAACCTCTCTACACCTTTCATTTCCATTACTTTCATACCCAATTTAGAAAAATCCCCATATATTCTTCACCCACTTGCAAGTAAGCTTATCAACAATCAAGATCAATCTCCAAGCCAAAGAAGGTCCAAACATTCTTCTCTCTCTTTAAATTTCTTTATTTTTCCATTAGCTATATAAGTTCTTAATTTAGCCTTTACTTTAGATACTACACATATTAATCTACAATCCTTTATTAGTAATATTGCACATAACATATTATCTTTCAAAAAAAAAAAGAAAAATAGGGTTACACCTATAAATTCCAATGAGATTTTTTAGCTCACTTTCTCAAAACTAAAAAACACATTTTCCTCACACACACATATAATAAAATCCCCTTTTGGATTTATGGGATAAACCCCAACCCCGTGTCGTATGCAAACTATGTGGACTTTGATTCCTTTATATGCTACGTAGGCGTATCTGGCTAAAACCCGAGACTCGAGCCCTGTTTTCCTATTTTTCTCTTTTTTCTAGTTTATCCATATATTATTTACATATATCATATTTGTTATTCATATTTGCATCTTATCTGACATATATTCTTATTTCATCATAACGATCAATATCTCGATAAGCGCACACATCATATTTTTAATTACTATTTTGGGAACATTTCTATAGATGACCTCACTCCATCTTTTCTCATGATGTGAGCCGAGCGATTTCGAGCTCCACTTATATATACACGCACACACACTTCACGAAGAAATTAAGTAAAATAGTAACATAAGCCCACGAGAGATCAAAAGTTAGGGATGGGTGCCTAACACCTTCCCATTATGTACTTATCCCCCGAACCTCTGAACTAATTGGTTTCCCAAGCATCAGTTTGTCTTTGATTCCGTTCTCTTGAGCGACAACATGTTATTTTTCATATTATGTAGAAAATAGGCTGGAGACTATATGTCTTTGCATCACCCCTCATCAACGACAGTCAAATGATCCCTAGAAAGGGACGCGATACCTTCTCTCTCCCTCTCCAGTGGGCGCACGAGCGCCGACCCCGAGACAAAGGAAAATCGAAGGGATGTCCACACCTACATTAACGTTTATGATGTATTATGGTTTTGGGATTAATTGAAGTTTTAAAAATAATTAATGGAGTATTTTTGTGGAAGAAAATTGTGTTGAGGAAGAAGGGCATGCGTGCATTATCGATCAATTGATCGATGGATGTCGATTATTTGATTGATCGATTGATTCCAGTCGAACGATTGATGGATCATTTTTGGGCCTAGTGGGTTTTTTAGTAAATTATTAGGTATTTCGATCATAGTTTGGTTTGGGATCCCATTGTGAGATGGTTGAAGTTTTTATTGAGGTGGTGGACTATATGTTTTGTGGGTACCAATGGTACGAGATTATGGATGAGTTATACTAATTATGGTTAAAACCCTCAAGTGTAGAAATTGGGTTAAATTGTGCAATCGCGTAAGAATATCAGTGCTTTGTTTCGGTAGGTACACGTAGTTGTGTTGAATATATTTGTATGCTATATTTTTGTAACATGTATACTCATTAATCTATCGTCTTGGGATCGTGTTGCATTAGAGGCCGTGTACCATACACATGTCTGATGAATATAGGCAGTAGTGGAGGTTATTATTTTAGATCACACAATAAGGAGTCCCCGCCCCCTAATGAGTTTAGAAGGTGGGTTGACTTGAGCCATTATTTGGGTAATTTATGGGCCCATTAATGGTTTTACTACATGGTGGGCACTCCATAATTTATGTGTGTGGTGTTTAAGTTCGTTAACATAGGGACTCCTACGAACTTATTGATGGAAGCACGAGATTGTCACAGGAGGTAGTAACCTTCATGAGATACATTAATAAATGAAAAAAATATTTATATCATTATAGAAATGGAAAATTAACCATGTGTTACTTAAAATACATTGTGTGTTATATTTGTATTTTCCTAGAGTGACATTGAGGGGGTGAGAACTTGGGTTGTGATTGTACATATGTAGGTAGATGCATCCATGTTACATGTTAGTGGTTATGATTTCATTTTGTTTACGATAATGTAAAGACTTGTTATAATAGTTATATTTGATTTGGGTTACGCGCTTAGTATTGCACTTAGTTAGGAGGTGAGATATTTATTGCATAAGAGATTCGAAGGGTGATATACATCGTAAATTAATCTCATTAATACTTAGTGTTAATTTTCAAGTTGGTTCTTGCAAGTTTGAAGATCTAACCTAAAATAACAAAAAAAACATGGTTACCTAGACAGGAACCTCATGGCTGAGAAAATACCAGACTTGAAATCCTATTTTGAGTAGCAGCTTTCCATTCATTTTATTTTAGCGTAGGTTTGTTATTTATTTGGTCTTATTATATCATTTCGAGATTGTATGTACATAAGCCTAGATTTACATTATGTTGTTAATATTATTCAGTATGATGATGTACAAACTGTTTAGTATGTAACTAGGGCATTTGGACTTATTTGTTTAAATCCTAAGACTATGATATTTCCTTTATCAGAATGCATGTATGGTCTGTATTTCATGTTTATTCTTACGAGTTGATGTTTAGAATGGTATGAGTTGCCATGCGGTTCCTATCATCAGTGTATCATCATATCCAATTGTATGTAGGAAATAGGGTTTGTCACATATCCATAGACTTGTGGGAGAACTATAGAAGACTTACATAGGAGAAAGTACTAGGGATTAAAGAACAATGTTCATTATTCTTCGAATTAGGGCAAGAAATATCTTGTAATACAGATTTTAAATTGTAACATGTATAGAATACAGGATTTCCTACATAAATCTAAGATTAGAACGCGTGCTTAGGGCCTGATTGGAGTAGTCTTAATCATATTTATGAATATGGGTTACTTACAGGTTTAATTAATTTGATTATGCATTAGAGCTCTATATTTTGATTATGAAATAATTAAATTGAATGATTTAGATGGTTAAATATGAAATATAATTCATGTCTTAGTATATATTTTTTATATTAGGTACAACACCCATGTTAATTTAAAAAATCGAACCTGAAATTGTAAAGAAATTTAACTCATTTCATGTTATTGGTCTGAAATTGTAAAGAAATTTAACTCATTTCATGCTATTCACAAGTTAGGTTTAAAAATACAAACTTTGATTATTTATGCCTTAGTTGTTGTTTGGGATCTTAAATAATGGTTTGGATTATTTAAAGATCATGTATCTATACTTAGTTTGGATTATAATGATATTTGGGTTTCTAGAGTAGAGCTTGGAACTTGCTAATGGATGCTTAGGTTCGAAATTCTATTTTTTAAGATGAAGGAGATAAAAAGTGGAATTCTCATTCTAACGAGGTTGTTGACTCATTCTAATGAGGCCCTTGTTTTCGTTCGAATGAGTGTAATGGTCGTTCGAACGACGTAGCGATAAGAGATAATTCCATCCTTTAATTGGTTTTGTGGATTTTTTTCGAATTGATTTTAGTGGTTAAATATTTGTTGACATGAGAAGTGATTAGTAAATTGTAGTAACTTATGTTTTTTAGATTATTAACCAACATATTTAATATGTGAACTTTCATTAATGATGGCGAGTAATGAACTTTAATTCATTGTACAATCCGGCATTTGGGGATTAGGTTGATTTTGGTAGATGTGTGAGCGAAGGGATATCCCGTAGACATATATGTATATTATGTGTTGTATATATATGTATTACTTATTTTTCCATGGTGAATCTATTGGTCTGGGATTGCATCGGAGATTGTGACCTTGTATTGTACACTTAATTACTGATGTCGAATAATGAAAGTTCTTATTTTTTTAACCGTGCATTTTGTCGGTCTAGACGTCATGATGAGAGAAGTTAATGATATGATCCATCGGTGGGGTTTTGGTATGGGACTATCCGATAGTGTAATTGTGTATTGATGGCCCATTCTCTTATGTGTGTATTGATTTAGTCTAAATTTGTTAGGTGGGGAACTCCTATGAACTTACTAATATAATCACGAAAGTGTCCTGGAAGGTTGTTGCCTTCTTATGTGGTTAAATTATGATTATAAATAAAGAGATATTTTATTCTAGTGATAGATAACTTTTAAATTAAACATGTCACTTTCATTGTGTTGTTTTGAGTTGAGGGTACTCTTTCTGCGGGTGGCATTATGGACTAATATTTGTCTTGTATTATCACATTCGTAGTTAGATACATCCTGATTACGCTTAACAATGTCTACACACTCATCAGTCTAATGATTAGAGACTTTTTAGTGTACTATCTTCCATGGGTTGGGGACATAATAGTAGTATTTCACTTAGATGAGGGGTGAGGTCACTACAAAAAAATATTATTTTTCCAACATTTGTTTCTTGGCATTTTTCTAAAGTGATGATAAAAAAAAACTTTTTCGGAAATTTTACTCTAATGCAGGTAATTTATGAGTTTTTTGTCAAATTTCAAGGAATATCTGTTCACTACACCAAAATGGGTAAATTGTCACCCTTCCAGCGCTTAGCCTTATCACGGTCAATGACCGTGACAAGAAACACGTGTTTTATGTCACGGTCATTGATCGTGACAAGGCCGTGATAAAAGATTGTCACGATCATTGACCGTAACAATACTTATAATATTGTCACGATCAAGGACCGTGACACGACCGTGAGAAATGTCGCGGTAAAAAAATCCTTTTCCCTTATTTTTTTTCCCGCCCTTTCTTCCCTCCTTTCTCTCTCTTTCTCTCTCTCTCTCTCTCTCTCTCTCTCTCTCTCTCTCTCTCTCTCTCTCTTCCATATATATATATATATATATATATGTCTGTGTGTGTGTGTGTGTATCTATGTGCGTGTGTGTGTGTGTGCATGTGTGTGGTGGGTGGGGGGTGGGGAGGGAGTGGGGCAGGGATGGGGGAGCTGTTTGTGTGTGTGTGGTGTGTGTGCATGTGTGGTGGGTGGAGTGGGGGTGGGGAAGGGTGGGGGAAGGTGGTGGGGCAGGGGGCAGGGATGGGTGAAGGAGTGGTGGGGTACGGTGCGTGTGTGGGTGTATATGCGTGTGTGTGTATATGTGTGTGTAGTGTGCGTGTATGTGCGTGTTTGTGCATAATGTCCCTTGTAAACGAATTGATTGATTATTAATTTTTTTAGTAAATTAATATATGATTGCCCCTCATTGTAAATTAGTAAATTAATATATGATTAATTATGAAAGAAGGATTTCCCTCATTGTAAATTAGTAAATTAATATTTGTATACTTTAATTGTTAGTTTAATTGATGAAAATAATTAATTGATTAGATGAATTAGAAGGAGTACAGGATACACATTTTTTGTTGACATTGTTGTTGGATTATAGTGGGTCGATGTTGGGTTGGTTAATTTTAAAAGTGGCATGACCACTGGATTATTGTTCAAATGGGGGTGGTATTTTTCAACTTTTTTTGAAAACTACTTTGTATTCGAACAATATATATACAGTATGATAATTAAATGAAACATACTTGAAATTACATATAGTGCGCATAGATACTAGCATTCTAGTTCTTATACGTACGCATTCAATAGCCCTTAGACCCGTTCGAGAGCCATTACCCCTATAGTGAGATCTCTCGAATTATCCCGTTTGGATAGTTTGAGACTGCATAATTTTTGTATAATATTTTAGTGCCTTAAAGGTGTTACTTTTGGAGGAAGTTCTGCAGTCGTATCCTAATGTTCTCTAGGTACATACTAGATTGACAAGTGTTACTGTTATTTCAATTGATAAATTGAAATAACACTCACACTTACCAATCTACGTCGTGTACTTGGAGAACTACGAGGATATTCTGTCTATTTTTTCTCAAATCGTAACAATGTGCATGAGCTGTTAAGTATATTACAGAAAATGCGGTCTTCAATGGGATAGGACCACTCACCATTTAGAGGAGATGGAGGAAATAGAAATTTCTATTATAAATTGAATTTGAATTTGAATTTGAATTTGAATTTGAATTTGAATTTGAATTTGAATTTGAAATTGAAATTGAAATTTAAAAATCGAATATAAATAAAACATAATTAAATGAAACATACTATATGTCTAAGTTTTGTTTATACTAATCCATGAATATATGCTTCGTACCTTCAATAGGTGATTAGTTGTGGTAGCTGTGATGGGATATCCAAAATACAAAGAGTGGATGGGTGAGCCAAATAGATGGGGGATGTGTTTCGTAGAGGTGCTAACGAATTTATGAAATATGCAAAGAGATGTCATAATAATGAAGAGTTTCATTGTCTGTGTGCTAGGTGTAAGAATGGTAAGGTGTTTGAGTGGAAAACAGTTGAACTACATTTGTTAAGATCGGGTACGCAAGATAGTTGTCGATTTTGGAGTTTTCACGATGATTTGAAAGTTCCTTTTGTACCCGACCAACCTTCACAATAACCTTCAACAAGTAGGATAGATGTAGAAGGGGACGACGTAGATCATAATATGTTAGAGGATTTAGTTGATGATGCATACGGAGTTTATGAAGCATAGGAGAATGAGGTTATTGATGATGTAGAAGGTTCACGTGCTCGTGAAGATATCACGATAAAACTTGACGATGACTACCAAAGTTTAAAATTTAAGGCGACCCAACCGTTATACTCTGGCTATGAGAAAGATCAAACAACTTTAGATGCCATGGTTGGTTTGCACAGTTTGAAGACGCAGTATGGTTTGTCTGGCAATAACATGACAGGAATTCTAAAATGGGTGAAGGGCTTATTACCCAAGGAGAATACACTTCCAAATAGCTATCATGTTATGAATAACAGTTTGAAAGGTTTGGGAATGAAGTATAAATCGATCCATACTTGTGTATATGATTGCATACTATACCGAAATGAGTATGAAAATCTCGATCGTTGTCTCGTATGCGATGAACCTAGATTTTTCCAATCTATTGGTAAGGAAGGCACAATATATAATTTTAAGGGCCCATCTACTTTTTCGTCCAACTTGCAAAGGATTGTGAATTATGCTACTCATGATTTACATAAGTGTAAGTCCCACGATTGGCATGTGATCATGCAATTGGTTCCTCTATTGTTTAAGCACTATTGCTCCAAGCACAAGGATTTGCGGAGGACTATTATGCAAATTAGTATTACCTTCTCACTCTTGTGTGAGAAGGTAGTCAATCGAGAACACATAGTGGCCGCAAAATTGGCGGTGACCGAAGCGATTTGTGTGTTGGAGAAGTACTTTCTCCCAACATTCTTTGACCCATAAGTGTTCACTTGTTGGTACACCTATGCGACGAGGCACTTCTTTATGGTCCAGTTAGATATCGGTGGATGTATCCCTTCGAAGGATTGATGAAAGTTTTAAAGATTACGTCAAGAATACGTGATACATTGCAAGATCAGTTGCAGAGGAATACATCAGCGTGGAGTCATCAATATATACTCGGGAATATTTGCCTGACTCGACTAGCGTTGATGACACTGATGAGTTCATCGATGATGGTGGTCATGTGATGGGAAGACGAGTGAAATTAACGAGTTTGCAACATGAACAAGTAGCTCGTTATCTGCATGTAGCTTGTAGTAATTGTACATATTTGCATGTCTTCTTTTAATTCATTTTGATATGTACTAGTAATATTTTTTACAGCAAATGTCTCCTTTGGGTATTAAGGCGAGGAGGATGATGCTGGTTATGATGATGTCGTCTGGGCTCGGTGGTAGTGGAGGCGACGAGGGATCCTCGACCCATAGTCTCCTTAAATATGGCAAATTGGGGATGGCCTTCGAGAACAAGTCAGGGCAATTAGCGAGATCCCTCGAGCTGGTAAAGACGATCATCGACCCGGGGTACATTAGTTGGAAGGAGGTTCCATATGAGCTCAAGTTAGCTGTTTGGGTGGCACTACAGGAAATGTATTTATATTATATTTATATTTATATGAATATTTCAATTTCAATTTCAATTTATATTTATATTTATATTTATATTTATATTTATATTTATTTGCCACTAACATTGTATTTGTTGGACAGGAACAATTTAGCCTGGATCCAAAGCTACGCGATTCCATCTTGGAGCAGTTGAGGGAGCAACACAAGAGATGGAAGAAAAATATGTGGACCCGGTACTTTGGGAAGACACGAGAGTTCATTATCCAAAGGCGTGAAGCCGTCCCGCCGAAGGAGCCGATCTCATTGGCATAATGGCAAAAGTTCATTGACAATGAGATCGGGTAGCGACAATTGGCATCTCGCCAATCGGGGAGGGAAAACCGGGCAAAAAAGACGGGCGTGCACTACTCCGGTCAGACGTGTTATGCCGATGGTAAGATTTAATTTTTTTATAACTACATAAAATATATTATTCTGCATTATTTTACTTTGCGGGGCCGATACTAATTTTACTTTATTTTATTTTCGGGGACAGGGAGTGGCCGTGAGGGTAGGCCACATAGGCTCGATACTTATGTGGATCTTCGAACGAAGAAGGGGAAGGACAAGGAGGTGTCCCCAAGCATCGTGGCCACGATTGTAAGTAATTCGACAATTTACTTTTTGTTAATTACGTTATAATTTTTTAATTTACTTATTTTCCTAATCATGTGCTTTTTGTCATTTCAGGGAAAGCTTAAGGAAGTGCATGAGTCGCAGTCTGATGCCGATAAGGCATCTTTGTCCACTGACGCACTCAGTCAAGTGCTTGGCTCTGATCCCAAGGGGAGGACAAGGGGGTGAGCTCGCGGGTGACCAAATCTAGGATCATTGGATTGGAGATGAGCAACACCGAGTTGGCTAGAACGGTGGATTCACATGACACGAAGTTGTCCCATTTGGAGGCAATGGTCCAGGATATGTTCTCATTCTTGAAGCGTTCGTTGGGCAGAAACCGTAAGGGGAAAGGTAAGGGGAAGGCGGTAGAGGAGGAGGTGCGGGAGGACGAGATGCAGGATGACGAGGATGTGTACCTCGCTGCTTCATCGTCGATACATGCGGACTTTGATGATCCACTTCCCTATTTGACTCCCTTCAATAGACCAATATCGACACTTGGTTGGACGAGCATGTTTATAATGGACATGTTTGATGGACAGCGGATAGGGCGGGGGTTGAGGGACCCGAATATCGTCTAGGTGCACTAGTTCATGGACGTGAGCTTCAAGACATCGAGTCCAAGGTGCTCATCACACATGTGATGCCCGGGAAGGAGAACTCCCCATTGTGGTTGCGCGAACAATACGGCACGGTGTATATTAGTGGGTGTGTTAATTCGTATATCATGTGGCCTACTCACCTCCTCAGAGTTAACCATACCCCAGACATTTAGTGACATAGTTTTAAGTTTGAATTGAGTTATTTTAAGGTTGAATTGAATTGTTTTAAGTTGTTACATTTGAATTATATTTGGATTATATGGTGATGCATATTGTCTCTATTTTGAATGTATATTTGCATTATCTCTATTTTATTTGGATATATGATGTTTGAACAGGTACAACGTTGTTATAATAGGTATAAATATATTGCTGGGCTGTGGCAGTGACCATACTGCCCAGCAGAGTTTTTTCAATTCTGCCCAAAATTGTCATGGTCATTGACCGTGACAAGTCCTTGACAAAGAAACTTGTCACGGACTTATCACAGTCAATGATCATGATAATTTTTTATAAAATGTTACCGGATTGTCACGGTCCTTAACCGTGACAAAACTTGTCAAGGTCAATGACCGTGACAAGTCCGTGATAAAAAATGTTATATCGCCCAGAATTGTCACGGTCATTAACCTTAACAAGTACAACTTGTCAAGGTCAATGACCGTGACAATTCGACAGATTTGGTGTAGTTGTTGTTTGGTAATGAATGCCAAAAATTTTACATCATTACCGATAATTTTAAGAGAAAAAAGGTAAATGACACAGTATTTCTAGGAAACTATTAATTTCTCCTAAAAATGGAGTCGCCACTTAGCCCGCCAATATTTTTGTCTTCTCTAAAACTAAACTTCATTTCCCCAAAAAACATTAGGTTCTCCCGCTCAATCAATGGTGTGACCAAGGGAAATTCAATCTTAGTTTCATTTTTATCTTTGTCTCGACGATTCCGTCTCTCAATCGTGCAACCACTTACAATTTTCCAGAATTTACAAAAATGTAGTTTTTAACTCCTCACAATGCACAAATATGGTTAATATTTGTGTGAAATTGATATTAATTGTCAATTTATTAATTGTTAAAGCATTTGGTTTGAAATTGATATGTGAATGTATATTTATATCTGATCCCCTGGCGTTTGTATATTTGTTTGTGTGGAAATGTTAATTTATTGGGATGTGTTTTCGCTCAAATATAAAAAGAACCTAAATCACAAACTGAATTCATGTAATATGATCCAACACTGTAGTGGGTGGGTTTGATGGAAGTATTGAAAATTTTATTTTTAGCTAATACTCAATAGGATATTATGTTAGTAGTTTTAATGTTTCCACCAATCACGTGAGAGGGATACCATGATCCACTTTTAAAGTGGGTTAACAAATTTGAACTATATTTACAGCCCCACAATCATGTCAAGTGAAATATTATAAACAATGTCAATTAACACCTAAACGACTTTAGAAAAAGAAATGGGGACAAAATATAAATTCACATTAGAATAGAACAAAAGCTAACAAAATTTTAACACAGAAGAAATCACACATTATCTAAAAAACACTTATAAAGTGAAATTTATACCTAAGTGTCCTTTAAGTCCTACATTCTTTGTTAATACCTACTTAATGGTATTAATGTGCCCTCAATAATGGTGTAAGTTGTGTCGTGTCATGTTCGAACCAAAGTATATCAGCGTATTGTAAAAAATACCAAAGTGACTCTTAGTATTAATATAATTATGGAGCACATAATAGAGAATTAAAAATAATTCTAACAGTCTCCGGCTTGATCCATAATTATCATAAAATGCGTAATAATCTTTGAGTCATCCTTAAATGGTTTTCCCTAAACACCTTAATCAAATAACTCATTAATGTGAGTCATGTCTCTCGCATACTAATTCAAGATCACAATCGCTTCCATATACCATAACATTAACAAATAATCCAACAAGGTCTATAAATTATGTTATTCAATAATGGTCCAATAATGTCTATATAAAAGACTATTTCTATCACATTCTTTTATTCACATGCATATGTACAATAATGATATAAATAAATGATTTTGAAACACCGCATGATATCATATGGTAGTGTCAATATAAGCACTAAAATATCCACCACATCAAGATTCTATCGTCTATACTTAAGACTCGTATCTTAGGCATGCTTCATTAATGTCTTTCATAATAGCCCAGTCAAGTGGATTTTCCATATTAACATCTGTACAATTGTGTTAAATGACACTTGTTTCAGAATTTCTTCTTTAAAAGGTATTTACATTCAATGTTCTTAGTTGCAACGACGGTATCATAATATTTCAGTGGCATGGTAATGGTGCTGACAACTCCAAGTCTCAAAATTTAAATTACGTTGTCATAATCAATAAGTTTTAGCATCAAAGAATACTACAGATTTAGATTTCCATAATAGTCAATGGATTGTGTTGCACTCCTTCATTATATCAGTCGTTAGCTAAAATAAACATAAGTAAATAAAAGTGAACTTCAAACTTTTCATAAAACCAGTAAATCTGAGTTGTAATAATTGATCGTCCAAAAATGAATAGTCAACTTTAATGTGAATATATAATCTTTAGTATCTCATAACTTCATCCATTACATATTGAAAATTCATGTAACATTTTATTTCTCCACTTTAGAATAAATTGAATGTATAAACTTACGTCCATTGATCATGATTTATATAAATTGAATATACAATGATTAGAAAATATATTGGTATTACTTCTAAAAATACCATAGGTGGAAAACTAATTTAAGTTTATACAATCATTTCTTTATACCATGTGTAAAATATTATAAGCATAATAGTTTTCACATACGCTAAATGTAACTCTCATCATAATGAGTTATTCATCTCATAAGAATTTTACGTCCTTGGAAAAAGTGAGAAGGTTCATTAAAACCTTTTTCTCATTACACATAAAATATTTTACTACAATTTAACTTCATTCATTCAATTACAATTAACATCATATTTGGTTTTGATGACTTCCTCCTACTCAACTTAAATGTAATTCAATGAGATCTCGTAGTCTAGTAAGTTTACTTCTTAAGATTTGTGAAAACAAACCAAATATTTATATATCCTTATGCTAAATTCATATTCATGTAAATATACCAAATAATCATTTAAAAAGGTAGATCTTAATGTTATTCCTTATGATTTTATCTGCATTTTTCTCACAATGACCAAAACATGATTTAGTGGTTGATCATTTATTTGTTCTTTATTATTTACACAATCCAACAACTAAAAGAACAAGTATTGAAGAAAGTTATCTGTAATGGGATAAGTACCCTCCCTTCCTTTTTAACCATATTCATGATTTGCTACTCCCAATAATTTCACCATTCATAATGAATTTGACATTTGGTTTTCTATAATGCAATAAGTACATGTCAATGATATTTATATGATTGGTGTAGATCCAAACTAAGGGATAATCTCCCACTTGGGCTGTATTGGTAATACATATATTAGATATTGTAATATCGTACGTGCATAACTCGAATATCAAGATTTATAAGAGATATTACAAAAATCTTGTCCATAAAAAATATCAAAGGGAGTCTAGATTTAATTTGGCACAAAATTAAAGAGTTTCATCAATAATACTATTATTATGATGCGAGATCAAAAAAATCTTTAAAGGAAATATATCCAAACTTTATTTTATACATGATGATGCTAGAAACAGCACCACCCTTCAAGGTGTTTGTAAGCTTAAATCAATGTTAACAATGGCAGCACAAGAGTATACTAAATATAAGAGATAGAGATAAGGAGAAGAGGATAAACACCAATGTATAAGTGGTTTAGCAAATTAGGCCTACGTCCACTGTGCAAGTGAGTGAGAAAGGTCACTAGAATAAGGCACTAACGGCCATGGATACAATCTCTTAATCTTTCTCTCTCTACTGTATAATTGGACAGAGTTTTAGCTAGGGTTGTTATTTTCGGATCCTTCTCAAGGTAGGAGAAGATAAGTATATATAGTGTGGGGGGGTGTAATGTACCCCCCATGCATGCAATGAGCATGTGTGTGTTAATCTAGCTGGTCTAATGAAGACATCTGTCACTGTCACATGTAGAGAATAATGATGAAATATTCCCCCACGTGAGGGGATTGATTTGGTTACAACTGATTTTGTCCATGTGTTCCTATCCTTGCATATGCTTATAAATGCTCGGCTCCGTCCCTGACTGGTGCAACCTCGGTCTGTAAGAGTACAAGATTGGTGAAGTCTGACTGCTACTCTATTCGAGGTTATTCATGATGATCTCGGCCCAGTAGGAAAGCTAAGGTAAGACAGGTGGAGTAATATCGGCCTGGGCCGGGGTTATGTACGAGTAGTTGGAACATCGGCTGATTCCCAACCGAGGTTTATTACGATGATGGTGGTAGTCCTTGCTGCCTTGGCTAATACCCAGCCGAGGTTGATGTATGAGGTAGACGTGCTATCGGCTGCGGATGAGCTGATGGATAACTGACCCCATGGATCATGAAGACCTCAGTTGTTGCCTGACTATAAGGTAACTAGTAACATCATCCATAGCCGACCTTATGTTAGACGAGATCGCTGGTTGCCAATCTGGAGCCCTTGTTACCTCGGCCATCTTCTTGGCCGAGGTTGGTGCCTCCGAGCTGTCAGGTACATTTTGGGCATATTAAACACCCCCTAGCCCTTTGTTACCTATGTGAACAGGTGACTAAGGGGTATGTATGTCCGAGTTTGGATTTCTTTATGTGCTAATATTTTCTTTACAAGTGTTAGCGCTTGTAGTAGATTACGTGCTTTGCAAGTGCAATGATGATGGTCTCTTGGGCTCCTAAGGCAATGATGGGCCTTAGGGTGCATGCAAGTAGATTTTGAGGGTTTAAAACCTTTTATCTTTGTTTCTTCTTCATTTCCTTCCATTTCTCCTGCCTGAACCTTCTTCATTTTCTCTCTCTTTTAGAGCTTGATCGAGGGTGCATTTTGTGGATTTCTCTTATCAATCTTCCCATTCTTCACCTCGTATCTCATCAGGTATTGCTTATTACCTCTCATTTGCCATTTTTTCAGCCTTATTTTTCCATTTGTTGCATTTTCCGGTATCAGCTTGAGTTTTTCGGTGGTAGTTTATGTTTTTTGGTGAGCTTATGAGTTTTTTGATGGAATGTTCTTGACTGTTCTTGGTTAAAAATCTTTTAAATAACCACATTTGATCTTTAGCTTAGGTTGTGCCAAGTTGTTTGTGGTTTAGAGTCCAAAGTGTAGTCTCGTCCTCCTATGCTTAGACCTTTTTACCAGATTTTAGAGGAATTTCCTTCTCTTAAGGAGAAGACTTTAGATAATATTAGGCAAATAGAATGAGCCCAAGAGTAAGCTCGTAGGGTAGAGGCTTTCTCTCTCAGACCAATCTTTCCATCCTTTCTTAGGGTTATATACCCTAAGCCAGCAGAACCAGTTAAGCCAGAGGAGACTCCCTTGGAACCCACTCCAATGTCTGAGTCTGAGTCATCCACCTCAGACCCCATGTCTATTGACTCATTACAGGAGGCGATGGACTTCTCCATTAGGCAGGATCAGGTCCCTGATCAGGCCGAGGTCCAAAGTCGAGCCTCGTCACATAACGGCTCTAGCACCTCTCGCACTTTCTTTGATGTTGAGGTTGTAGAGCCCAGTGTGGCCTTTCCACCACCTATCAACGCTATCCCCTTGTCATCTATCATAGGGGATGATTTTTCTCAGATATTCCCCACTGGTGCTCCCACCCCAGCCCAAGTCGACGTTGCCCGGGATGAGGATGATGGTCACGAGAGTGACATTGATGTCTTGAAGGCAGCCGAGATAGAGAGCACTGTCAATGAATTTGACCTCCTCTCCTTTAGGCATCTTTATTCCATAGGCCCCTCCATAAAACTTAGGAGGCCTCTGAAGGATGAGAGGGCCTTTGGAGGCTAAGATGGTGAAATCTGCCTATATGAGCAGATGCTTAAATTAGGATTTTGTCTCCCCATTCATCCAATAATTAGGGCCATATTGTCTCATATTTACTTGGCTCCCTCCCAATTATCCCCCATTTCCTGGAGGGTGATGATTGGAGCTATCGTCTTATGGAGGGCAGTCCATCATTCAGACCTTCCCGTCCAGGTCTTCACAAGGTGCTACGTGCCCTCCTCTACTAGGAATCATCCAAGTTACTACCATTTTCTAGCTCAAAAGTCCAATAAGAAGATGTTGCTGGTTACCTAGACGTCGAACCATAACTGGAAACCACGATACTTCTTCGCCTCAGGGGCATAGGAATTTGGTCCTTGTGCCATCTCTTCATCTTTAGAGCCGAGAATACCTCTGAGGTGGGGAAAGGTGTTAATGGCTGCTGGGTTAAAACAGAATAACTTTCAGAAGGTCAAAAACCTTTAAGATCAGGGGGAGTATGGTCAGCTGGTCAAGTACGAGCATTTGATGACCCCCTACTACCTCTCTGAAACTGGCCTTGGGGGGGAGTCCCCTGACTGATCTTCATAAGTTACTTTATTTTTTCAACAAGTTATACCTCTGATTTTGCTATGTCTCTGATATTTTAACTCAGATCTTTTCTTTTTGCAAAGCGTCTGAAAGGAATATCAGACGATATCTGGGAAATGGCAGCCCCCAGCCTCACCAAACTGGTTAAGAAAGAAGGCTTGAATGCACCTCCTCCTCCTCCTACCACTTCAAGGGCCGATGCCTCCAAAAAAAGGAAATCCAACGTCCCTAACCCTGAGGAGAAGAGGCAGAAGAAAGCCTTTAAGGGGGATCTCGTGATCCCCATCTCATTTGAGGACGCATTAGCTGCTCGTCTGGAGCAGCTAAAGATCGACGACAGCATCATTGGCTAAAGTATGAAGGCCTTGGATGCCATCGGCTCCTTGATGACCGACACCGATAAATGATTCTGCCGTTCTCTAGACACCCCTCTGCTGGCGGAGTTCTGCCTCCACCGATCTATCTAGGTAAGACTTTTGTTGTTGTTGTTAAAGTTTAACATCGGCTTTAAATTTTATTGGATCTTAAACTTATACTTCTGAACATGTTTTACAGGGTATCCTCACCATACACCAGTTTGTTGACTGGACCCTGAGGAAGTTGCCCCTGATTGAAAGGGGAAGAGAGGCCCAAAAGATAGAGGTTGCTCTGAATGCTGAGGTGGAACGTCTGAGAGCTTCCTTAGACGAGTCTGATAACGAGGTAAAGCAGAGGGAGAAGGATATAAAGAAGCTCTAAAAAGACCACTCTTCTGCCCTGAAGGCTAAGGATGACGTCCTCCAATAAAAGGTTGATGCTATAGTGAAAGCTGCTTTGGAGGATGCCTCTGAGAATTGGTTGGCCGTCTATCAGGTCTCTGACCAGTTCATAAGCTTCAACTTTGAATACTTCGAAAGAGGTATTAAGTCTAATGGTAAATGGGCTGCGATGAAAGAGAAGGAGTCAGGGAGCCTAGCAGCCTCGGACTTCGTTGGACTGGGCTTTACTAATCCTCAGTTTGCTCAGGCCCTACAAGAGGTCGAGGAGGAAGGAGGTGCTGCGCCTGCAGAGATTGCTCAACCAGAAGCTACAGGGACCGAGGATGTTAACCCTCAAGATGATGGGGTCGAGGTAACCAACATCGGCCAAGGGAGTGGGGTTGTGGCCATAAACCCTGAGATTGCAGACTCTTAGGCCGTACCTTGTGATGCTCTTATTTGTAATTTTTTTTAATCTGTAACTTCATAACTTCAGATAACATTCTCTTGCACATTTTGACTTGTAATTCTTAACTTCTTCATGCTATATCATCCTCTGAAGAGGGCTTTGCTTCTTTTGATGAATGTTCTTTGAATGGTTTTATATGTCATGCAATGGTGTTTGTATTAAGGTCTGAAGCCTCAATATAATGGTGTCTTCATCACTAAACTATGATGTTACCCTTGTAACTTATCATAAATTAATAGTTATAAGATCTGAGGTCATCCCAATATGATGTTTCACCTCAAACCTTGTCACCAAACTATGATGTTTTAAGGTCTGAGGTCATCATACTATGGTGTTACCCCCATAAATTTCACCAAATTAATGATGTTTAAGGTCTGAGGTCATCCAATTATGATGTGACCCCCATAAATTTCACCAAATTAAAGATTTTTAAGGTCTGAGGTCATCCAAATATAATGTTTCACCTCAGACCTTGTCACCAAAATATGATGTTTAAAGGTCTGAGGTCATCAAACTAAGATGTTACCCCCATAAATTTTCATCAAATTAATGATGTTTAAGGTCTGAGGTCATCCAAATATGGTGTTTCACCTCAGACCTTGTCACTAAATTATGATGTTTAAAGGTCTGAGGTCATTAAACTACTATGTTATCCAAATAAATTTCACCAAATTAATGATGTTTAAGGTCTGAGGTCATCCAAATATGATGTTTCACCTCAGACCTTATCACCAAATTATGATGTTTAAAGGTCTGAGGTCATCAAATGTGATGTTATCCTCATAGATTTCACCAAATTAATGATGTTTAAAGGTCTGAGGTCATCCAAATATGATGTTTCACCTCAGACCTTGTCACCAAATTATGATGTTTAAAGGTCTGAGGTCATTAAACTAAGATGTTATCTAAATAAATTTCACCAAATTAATGATGTTTGAGGTCTGAGGTCATCCAAATATGATGTTTCACCTCAGACCTTGTCACCAAATTATGATGTTTAAAGGTCTAAGGTCATCAAACTAAGATGTTATCCCCATAAATTTTAGCAAATTAATGATGTTTAAGGTCTGAGGTCATCAAATATGTTGTTTCACCTCAAACCTTGTCACCAAATTATGATGTTTAAAGGTATGAGGTCATCAAATGTGATGTTTCACCTCAGACCTTCTCACTAAATTATGATGTTTAAGGACTGAGGTCATCAAACTAAGATGTTATCCCCATAAATTTCACTAAAATAATGATTTTAAGGTCTGAGGTCATCAAATATGATGGTTCACCTTAGACCTTGTCATCAAATTATGATGTTTGAAGGTGTGAGGTCATCAAAATGTGATGTTTCACCTCAGACCTTCTCACCAAATTATGATGTTTAAGGAATGAGGTCATCAAACTAAGATGTTATCCTTATAGATTTGACCACTAAAGCATAATGAAGCAAGAATTGACACAGGAACTTATCTTCTCATTAATAATCTCTTTATAAGATGATACATTTACATAGAAACCATTGCAACATCATATGTAATACTTTTTTAGATGATCAACATTCCATGGATTGGAGAAGGTTCCCCTTCAAGGTTTTCCAACCTGTAGGTCCTGGGTACAACCTCCTCAATCACTTTGTAAGGGACATGCCAATTTGGGTGAAGCTTATTTTCCTTCTGTAGTGTCTTCTTCAGCATTAGGTCTCCTACAGCTATGGGCCTCAATTTCACCCTTTGATTATAGAATTTTGTTGTTCTCTGCTGGTAAGCTGCCTGTCTGATCTCAGAGTCTTCCCTTCTCTCCTTAATTAGATTTAGGTCAAGTCTTCTCTCTTCCTCATTCTTCTCGGGGTCATAGGTATAAACTCTGTGAGTGGGGAGTCCTACCTTTGTTGGTATGATGGCTTCTGAGCCATGTGCTAACATAAATGGGGTTTCCCCCGTTGGTGTCCTAGCTGTTGTTCAGTAGGCCCATAAAATAGCATAAACCTCTTCAGTCCATCTCCTCTTAGCTTTTTCTAACCTCTTCTTGATCCCATTGAGGATTATTCTATTCATGACTTCGGTCTGACCATTTGCCTGAGATCGACTAGAAGAAGAGAAAAATTTCTTGATCCCAACTCTCTCGTAATACTTCTCTAAGGAAGAATTCTTGAACTGGGTTCTGTTGTCCGAGATGAGGGTGTTTGGAAGGCCATGTCTGCATATGATGCTCTTCTAGATAAATTGGAAGGTCTTCTTCTCTGTAATCGTGATCTTCGGCTTAGCCTCCACCCTCTTAGAGAAATAGTCAATCGCTACTATCAAAAATCGATAATTATTTACAGCCCTTGACAAGGAACCCACCAAGTCAATCCCCCATACTGCGAATGGCCAAAAGGAACTGATTGACATCATAGGTTGATGAGGTTGATGGGGGATAGTGGAGAATCTTTGGCATTCCTCGTACCTCTTCATGTAGGCTGCAACATCCTTAGCTAAGGTCGACCACCAGAAACAGCACCACAAGAGTATACTAAATATAAGAGATAGAGATGAGGAGAAGAGGATGAACACCAATGTATAAGTGGTTTAGCCAATTAGGCCTACGTCCACTATGCAAGTGAGTGAGTAAGGTCTCTAGAATAAGGCACTAATGGCCATGGATACAATCTCTTAAGCTATCTCTCTCTACTGTATAATTGGACAGAGTTTTAGCTAGGGTTGTTATTTTTGGATCCTTCTCATGGTAGGAAAAGACAAGTATATATAGTGTGTGGGGGGTGTAATGTACCCCCCATGCATACAATGAGCATGTGTGTGTTTATCTAGCTGGTCTAATGAAGACATCTGTCACTGTCACATATAGAGAATAATGATGAAATATTCCCCCATGTGAGGGGATTGATTCGGTTTCAACTGATTTTGTCCATGTGTTCCTATCCTTGCATATGCTTATAAATGCTTGGCCCTATCTCTGACTGTTGCAACCTCGGCCTGTAAGAGTACGAGGTTGGTGAAGTCTGACTGCGACTCTATTCGAGGTTATTCATGATGATCTCGGCCCAGTAGGAAAGCTAAAGTAAGACAGGTGGAGTTATAACATCGGCTTGGGTCGGGGTTATGTACGAGTAGTTGGAACGTCGGCTGATTCCCAACCGAGGTTGATTACGATGATGGTGGTAGTCCTTGTTGCCTCGGCTAATACCCAGCCGAGGTTGATGTATAAGGTAGACGTGATGTCGGTTGCGGATAAGCTGATGGATAACTGACCCAATGGATCATGAAGACCTCAGTTGTTTCCTGACTATAAGGTAACTAGTAACGTCATCCATAGCTGACCTTATGTTGGACGAGATCGCTGGTTGCCAATCTGGAGCCCTTGTTACCTTGGCCATCTTCTTGGCCGAGGTTGGTGCCTCCGAGCTGTAAGGTACATTTTGGGCATATCAATACAAAATGTCAAAGGAATACCATAACCTTTGAGAAGGATTGAAAGATGCTTTAAAAAATATCCCTCACAATAAAGTCTAAACAAATATTTTGGAAGAAAATTGGAAGCATTGAGGATTTATGAAAAACAAATGGCTTGATTCCCCAAGAATAGAAGAGAAGGAATCTTATTTGCATTTCTAGTTTGTTTTGTAAACAATACTTGCATTAAAAGCAAATACTTTATGTACATAATAAGTTTAACTTGTAAACTTTATTAAGATGAAAACTCGTTTCAAACATAAAAGATACATATTATATCTATCATTTTTAGTCTAAGTGTGCAACATGTAAACAAACT
Source organism: Sambucus nigra (assembly GCA_949130495.1). Lineage (NCBI taxonomy): Eukaryota > Viridiplantae > Streptophyta > Magnoliopsida > Dipsacales > Adoxaceae > Sambucus > Sambucus nigra. The sequence continues at coordinate 752,874,368 of OX422209.1, forward strand.
TAATTTATTTAATTTCTTCAAACATTATATGGAGTGTTCCACATGATAAGTACCCAAAAGTGTTCATTTTATACCCCGAATAGATGCATTTGAGTTGCTAATTCTTGAAAATTTCGGTCTTATGCGCGTAAATATTTAATTTGCAGGCTTGATTGCATTTGCTGAGTTCAAAAGCTTAATTTAAGGCAAATGCGCATCAAAAGGAAATAATTCCCTTGTCCCGTAACCCCACCCGAACCTAAACCTGTCCCCAAACCTTTCCCCAAGCCCGTGTGTGTTTAGTTTGTTCATTTTTATTTCTCTTAGATTTTTGTTTGAGTCGTTTTATTTTTATTATTTATTTTTTATTTATTTAAAATTTCTAGGTTTTGTTTTCTACTTTTATATTTTATTTTTATTAGTATAATTTTATTTTATATTATTTTCATTAGTTTTTAGTTTTTTATTAGGATTAGATTTTTAAGGATTTATTTATTTTTAGTTTTATTACATTTTACATTTTTGTAGGATTTTAGTTTTTAATTAAATAGATATATATATTTTTATTTTTATTTCTTTTTAGTTTCTTTTTTTATTAAGTCTTTATTTTATTTTTAGATTAGGATTTTATTTTTTGATTTTATTTTTTAATTTTATTAGTTTTTTTTAGTTAGTTAGTGTTATTTTTCTAAGGGTCACAATTTAAACACACACACTCACACCTTAATACCTAACACCTTATCCACACCATAACACTTCCTAAGACACACACTCTCTCCTACACCCTCACCACACTCTAACCCCACTCCCATCATCTTCAACCTCACACCCTTTCTTTCTCCTCTCTCCTCCATAACCAAACCTTAAACAAACTCACCCCCCCTACCATAATCATCACCATCGTCTCTCCAACCCTCACCCACCTTAGCTCCCGTTACCCGAGTTAAACCGAGACCCACATCCAGCTGGAAACCCCCGAACCCGGAACTTCATCACCCCCATACCCACTTCAACCCGTGGCCAAATCCGATAGAACCCGGACCCAACTCGCCCAGCTGCGATCCAACTATCGCGACCCAAATCTGGCACAACCCCGACCCTACTATCGCGACCCAAATCTGGCACAACCGCGACCCTACTGCCCAACCTTCACTCAACTAGACCCACGAGCCACCCGATCCTGCTCCAACCCATGCTTACCCTTGTCTCATTTTTTAAAACCCATTCCATTTTTCATGACCCATTCCCAAACAAAGTTCAAACGATTTTCTACCTGCTAAATAAACCAAGACCAACTCACTTAATCCCACATGTACCTAATAAACCACTTATCCCCTTTTATCCAAAATGCCCCAACACCTTTTAACTCACCTTTCCATCATGTCTTCTCATTATACCCTCTAAACCAAATCAGATTTTTATTCCCTCACCCCTCATCCACATGACCTCACACAACCCACGCACATTTGTGCATTTACCTATTTTGACCCCATGTGCACACACCCCAAGCTCTTACAGCTTAATTCTTCCAACTATACCCCTTTGCTCCATGTGCATATAAAATGAAAACTCAAGACCCCATTAGGAAGGAGGATGATCGATTTGTAGTGAAAATTCTAGAGAGAGATAGTTAGAGTAGAAAATAAATTAGGTAGAACATTTTGTAAATAGTTTTATTTTTTTATTTTTATTTTTGTTAGAGATTAATGAGTGATAAATTAGTGAGAATCCATTTTTGAGTGTGATTATTGATGTAATTTTGGTTTGATCACACAAATTGGAAGGATGTAAATTAAAAATTCAAGGATTGGAGTTCAATTTATCTCAAAGAGATTTGGTTTAATTGTTCTCTTCCCTACTTTTATTTTAATTGCCTAGTTTATGTGATTATCATGTTAGGCTAAATCCCCTTTCAAGGGCTGGGGGAACCCTTATTTGATATTATTTTAATTTAATTAGTTTGATTACTTGAAAATTCCCTTTGAATATTAACTTTGACCGCTCACCCTTAAATTTACGCCTCGAGAGAGGGTAAATGATTTTCGAGAGAAAATCAAAATTCTAAGTTATAATACCCATTTTAGATTCTAACTAGAGATAGGGGTTTCCTAAGTGTAGTATTATTCCTTAAATTTCAACTCTAACTTCATTTTCTATGATTTAGACAAATTTTAATTGATCGGTCCTAGCGGGTGATTAATTAAAAGGAGTGTAGATCTATTTTCTAGAGTTGTGGGAGGTAAAACTTAATTTTTTAAAAGATTACTATTAAAATTACACTTGCAACGAGAGTTGGTTTGTAATTTTTATATTAATTTGAGAATATTCAATTAAATAAATTAATTAGTTAGAATAGCTAAAACTCTTGGTGTAGTCACATTCCTTGATTGCTCTCACTACTATTTACTTCACTTTGTCTCTTATTTTTGTGTTAGATGTTATTTTTCATTTTAGTCACTTTTGAGTTTGTCATTTGATCTTCTATTTAGTTTAGTGTTATTTCACTTCACCTCACCCAAATTGTTTCAATATAAAAAAAAAAGGCTAAAAAAATAGAAAAAGCAAAGATCCCAAAAAGAAAATAAAAAATGAATTGCAATTGATTTTATCTCTAGCTTACCCACTTGATGTGGATTGATACCCTTAATTACCTCTATTCTAGTTCATTATATTTGTTGTAGGTATTTTAAGGTTTTGACTAACTTGGCTTCAACCACGACATACACTAAAAAGTCAAGTTATCAAATGGCGTCGTTGCCATTCTTGGGAGCGTGAAACACTCGGAGCGGATTCAATTTTGTAGTCCATTTATTTTCTATATTTTATTGTATTTTAGTACCATTTTTATATTTTTAGAAGTCTTGTATTAGGATATTCTATTCTTGGCTTTTATTGCGGTGCATAGAGACACCTTTATTTTATTTTTCATTATTTAAAATAATAATAATTGAAGATAAGCTTGATTGGAAAACCGGACAAGGTAGAGAGAGGGCGTCCAAAGGCGAGGATTTAAAAGCCTCTCTACCTTGGGTCAGTAGGACTCCCGGGGCCGACTGACGTTGGCATGATCTCCCCCCGGTCGACTCAAAATTTTTCAGCACCCCACGCCCTAAAAATCGTGGGATGATTATCTCTTGAACCCTAGCGCCTCTCCTGTCAGCGACTCAATTATGTTATGTGCTTTGTGTGCTCTTGATTTTATTCTCGCATTTATTTTCTAATGGTGTGAGGGATTTCATCACCCACCTCACTCTCTTACCAATTGTGTGCTACCCTAGCCATCAATAAATTTAAAATCAATTAACTAGGTAGCCCAATAGGAGACTATTTTTGCAAAGGCGATCAATCAGATAATTCCGTGATTTTTTATCGCCCGCGGACTTAATTAAAATTTGACTACCCCTTTCACTAAATTTTGAAGTTGAAAATTGGCTATGTGTTAGTTAGGTATTATCCTTGACTTGAGTGTGTCCAATTCATTTTTCGATAGTCGGTTTTAGTTGGTTCGTCCAAAATCAAGAGTTCATATTTTCCCCATTTTTTCTTCCCAAAAAAATAAAAACAAAAGCTCCAAAAATATTTTCTTTCTTTCATTTTAGCAAAATCCAAAAATATTTTCTCTCCTTTTGAAAAATTTAAAAAACTCCAAAAAAATACTTCTCTCCACATGGCCAAAGAACGTCCCTTACGGGACTACTTTGGTCATTTTCCATTGACACGCGACCCATGTGAGAGTGATCCCTAGCCGTCTCTTTATGATATTTTTAGTGGTTTCACCTCTCTCACGAGTACCGTAGTTACTCTTGATACGTCCATTCAATCACCTCCTATTCCATCACCCTCGGTGTCAAGTGTCTATATGTCTCATACTTTGTTGTGCAGCCATTTTTAATATGTCGATCACATCTCCCATGAGTACCCTTACATTACATATCCATTTGAACCCACCGTGGAACATGTATATCCATATGACACTATTCTAGAATCCACCTCAGCCTATTCTCATGATGTATCAAATTGAGAGTTGTGTGAGTACCCAAGCTATTCGTGGAGGCCTGATCACCCTTTCACGCAATACGAATCCCAACCCGATGTTGTCGATCCTCACACGTTCCAATAGTTGTCATGGAAACCTTGTTCACCCATTCACGATCAGTAGCCTCACTAAGCACCCACTGAATATCATCCGAAGGTGATCCTTTCGTGTATGCTGAACTTGGCCCCACTCCACACACTTCATCTGAGTATTCTCCGTATAGTCATGATAGTAGCGAATTGTGTCCACCTCAACCACCTCCACCACCCATCACTCCACCTCTATCATCCACATCCTCTCTCGAGGCACTCTTGCAATAGTTCATCATCGAGCAAGATCAAGCCACTTAAATTCAAACTCAAGCTCTCCAAAGGCTTGAACAACGCCTTAATGAATTTCAGTGTGCGAGAGAGTCGGATATTCCCATGGATCCACCCATTGTTTTACCCGAGTGTGATGATGATGTGTCCTCTTGTGACACAGATTTTGAGTGTGACCAACCCTAACACCCCAAGAATCTTGAAGTTGAGACCATTCCATGGTCCGGGTCCCAAGTCAACAATTGTGTTGACTTACCTTTCCTCCGTGAACCTGATAAAATCCCATCATATCCAAATGAATGTAACAACCCAGACTTTTGAGCGACTATTTTATATCATTTTGCCTAATGGCTAATTTTATAAAATAGAGGAAGTTGGAGTAAATATTATTTCCCGTGATATTAAGGGATAATATATACCGTGTTTTTCCTATTTATTGATATGAGAACGTAAATAGCGTTATATTATGTTTTATTGTGTTGTTGTATTTTAAACGACAGTTATGATTTATATTCAGAATTGAACATAATTAATAAATTAAAATGAATTTGGAACACAAAAATATTACAAGTTACTTCGAATGCCAAAATAGGGGGTGCCGTTAGTTTTGGAATAGTCGAAATAGTCAAAATAGGTGCCAAGTTATATTTTTGAGTTTTGGGCACTTTTGACATGTTATAACTCAATTATGTAGTTACGAGTCGTTTTAATGGTGTATTAACATTTAAAAGAGGGGAATTTATGTTTAAGACCCGTATAAATCTCCCAACCCTTTTATTTTCTCAATCTTATGTTATAATCCAAGAGAGAGAGGGAGAGAAGAGAGAGCTTGGGAGAAAATGGAGAAAATAGAGAGAAATGAAGATTTGGAGCCGAAAATCATTGCTACCGGAAGAGAATACGAGACTACAAACTCGAGGCAAGTTTCTTACTTGCTAGATCATGATTTAATGTGATAAATTGCATGTATAGTTAGTTTTTGGAGATTTAAACCATAAATTGGTTTTTGATGATTTTGGTGTTTAAACCCTAAATCTTGTAGTTTAATTTGATTTGAGGAAAATAAATTAGTTAGTGATTGTGTAGGAATCATTTGGTAGAATTAGTTGTTGTTGATGTCGTAGAAAATGGAAGATTTGGGGTTTTGGGATTTTAGGGTTCATACAACCCGTAGCCCAAATTGGGTAAATCTGTAAGGCAGAATCAATTCGGCCTTAGGGCGAATCGATTCGGATATGGGGAAGGATACAGGTCTAGGAAACTGAATCGATTCGGGTTGGGGCCGAATCGATTCGGCTGAGGCAGAATCTTGGTTTTACTCACCGAATCGATTCGCTTTTGGACGAATCTATTCGGCCTTAGGGCGAATCGATTCAGATGCCCTGTTTTTTTGAGATTTTTCTAGTTTTATTTTTAGCCCCTTTTCTCTTAGGTTCGAGGTTTAGGAACCTTCCTTTGGGAAGTAACGAAGAGTTTTAGAGGTATGTGTTGGGTAGATAAATACCCTAGGCTAGCATGGGGATAATTGGGTTCATATCAAGGGTAAAATTTTAGAGGTTAATGTCCGAATGATATAGGAAGTTAACCTAGAAATAAATAGAAGGTAAAATGATACTGTTGGGACTTTTGGGGGTCCATTATTGAGGGAGACTCACTTTGATGATTTATGATATTGTTTTGACTCTTGGAGACTAGTGTGAGAATTATGGCACTTCGGGACTTAGGTCATTAATAAAATATGACTTAAAGAATAAGAAATGAACATTCTAAAATTGGTATTTCATCATTGAAAATAAATGATTTTTGAAAATGAACAATGTGAATGTTTTAAAATGGAAAACGAAAGGATTTTCGTAAATGATAATTTACGTAAACACACCTCTCTAAATCGCTATCATAAGGGAAGTTGCGCGCGTGAGGTGAAGTCCCCTGGCTAATGAATGCAGGGTGAATATATTCCTCGGCCATATGATCGATTATTATATATTTATTCTGCGCTAGTAAGGTAATTCCGGGTGTGGTTATGACTCACTCGCAGGCATATGGCCGCTTCCCTACATTTTGCATTGTAGGATCCCAGGTTGTCTTGTTTGATAGGCCCTGGAAGATGATAGCCATTTAGGGGCGCGTACAGTGGGAAAACCCGGACGAGCAGTCTTAGAAACATTATATGATATGAAATATAACTATTCTTAATAATGTGGGACATCATTGATGTTAAAGCATTTTATGATAATAAAATGGCTTTAAATATATTTCCTGGATGGAAGAAGGGAAATTGAGAAGTTATGATATGAAAAAGCATTTTTATGATAATAAAACTTACTTTGATTACATTTCCTGGATGGAAGAAGGGAAATAGAAAGGTATGAGATAAAATTGAATTGGTAAACATTTTGTAAAATTAATTGCCATATATATATTTCCAAAAGAGAAATAGGAACTATGCATGTAGAGTTGTGAATAATTGATTTGATGTCTCCTTGAGTAGATGTAGATGAGTTCTCCCATGCTTATATGATCATTGAGCATTAGCATTGATATTGTGCTAGTTTTAGAACGAGAGGTGAGAACCTTTATGTTATTAATTACGAGAGATAATTACGTTCATAACTGTCATGAATTTTAGTCACATGGCAATCATATCAAACCGGGCCCTGACCCGTCTATATTTCTTGGTTTGTATGCAACTTTTTATTCGTTCAGGTGCTCTATCGCAAGGACGCCCGTATTGACCTTTCCATTCCAGTTGTCCTGGAGCTATAGCATTTTGCGAATGTTGTAGGATATTTGTTATAGACGCTTCTTTCCATTGTACTCTAGTTATGTTCAGTTTATTTATTTGGGCGTGTGGCCCACATTTTGTACTTATTTATTATAATGTGATATGAATTTGTAATGCTCGGTGTAACCTGTTTGTATCAGTCTATTAACTGACAGCTTATTCGGTTATCAATTATGCATATTGTTAATCTATTTCTCATTGATTTTTGGAACCCACCTCCTTTTTCAAATTGGATTGTGTAAACGTTTTCTTTTAACTTATAAAATTTTAAATTTGACAGTCCGTTTTCTAAATTAATGGGTGGTTATCTCATACTATTATTTTATCGATCGTGATGCTAAGAATGGACCGTCTATGATTCCTGTGATTATTGGAGTATTGGGTTGGTCACCCCTTATTTTAGTAGGCGAGGTGTCACAGATGGTATCAGAGCATCAGGTTCTAGAGTCCTTAGGAATCTGTGCGGACGAACTACGCCTTCGTCGTTATTTCTGATTTGATATAGAGCCGTAGGATTAGGATTGTTGATTTCTTCTTGTGAGTTCTCGTTCTCCTGCAGTAATGTAGGATTTAGGAAATTATTTACACGCTCGTTGGAGATTCGTAGGGCAACGAATGAAGGGCGTCAGGGAAGGCCGTTATGAAGGCATCATGAGACGAGACTACTAATAATTGTAAGTTGTAGTCAGGGATGAGGGCCGCTTTGGAGGTCGCTCCCTTCGTAGCATTATCTTATATTGCTACCGCGACTACTAAGTACAATAGATATAGTTTTCCAAGTACCGCTAAAAGTAGAGAGTGGTACTAAGTTTGAAATTCCTAGCGACGTTAATTTGAAGTTGAAAAGTCCTTGACAAGGACCACATGTTGAAGTTAAGTCAGATGGAGGAAGTGTAATCTCGTTCGGTGGAAATATAAGGCCCAGAAGCTCTGGCCTAGAGAGGGGCAGGGGAATGCCCAGACATGAAAGATTGAGGAAAATCTTTCACTCGTTGAAGTAATGTTGAAATGGCGAAAATGGCAATCGCCATATTTTGGTGGAGTAGGAGGTTTTGCCCACGGAGAAACCCGTTAGATATTTTTAACAGCGAATTTCTCTGGGACGTCGGAAATGATGAGAAAGTGGATTCTCAAATATTCACACGAGGATCGGTCAGAAGCCGACCGTGAATAAAGAGTGGTACGGTTAAGGAAACCGTGCACCGAAATAAAGTAGGTACAAGGTAGAAAGAGCCCTTCAATGGAGTGATAGGCTCATGAGCAAGTGTTGTTAACACTTCCGGAGAAGTAGTGTTCATGAAACCCCATTGGTGGACATCCACCCGGGGAAGACTCATTGAACTAAGGCAGGGGAGGCCGGTAGCATGTTCTCTTTTGTTGAGGGAGTTAAGGGAACTACGCGGGTAATCGCCAGGTAGTTAAAGATGGAGAAATGGTTCTGACGTGGAATGTAGAGCCACACTTTTTGATCTTATTGGTTGGAGAACAAGGTCAAGAATAGGGTGCCTAGTTGGGGAACAAATGGAAGTAGTCTGGTTTGGATAAGACTAGAGTACGGTGTCTGAGAACCATTGGTAGTGGATAAAGAGATTGGCAAGAATGTTGGCGGGAGTTCCACCTTAGTTGAGGGCGGTGCATTCTGTATGATTAGATGGAGTAGTATGGTATTAACCCTAGATTCGGGTGCGTAATTCGAGCTTGTGGTAGTATTGATGTTATTATAGTATCTATATGACTTCCATGGTAGGGAAGTTCTATATTTTCCCTTCACTCGCTATAAGGCGAGTGATGATATTTTAAAAGTATATGTGTGGTATGTGCTACTCGTATTATATGTATTATACGAGTGGAAATATTATTGTTTGGTTAGAGAGATAGCAAGCGAATAAATTGTGAGGCTATCGTATTTGTAGTTCCAGAGTGGAACTAGTTGTTCTATAATATCTAACTTGGATACATGATTGAGAGTTTATAGAGATGGTTTAAGGTATGTAAGGATTTTCTTTTATTTAATTTCATTCATTTTGCATGTATGATGTTGCCTTATCTCCATGGCCAACAAAGTTAAGTAGTAGTGTATAGGAGGGGCTCCTTGTTTAGATTTCGCTTTGCGAGACGCTCCATGCATGAACCGTAACGACGTTGGGAGTAGAGAGATGCTATTCTTTCTTCTTTTATTTTATTTTATTTTACTGGTAAGATAATGGGTTGGAAGGTTTAGCCGAGAATCACGTAATTGAGTGATTAAAGGGCTATTAAAGTGCGATATAGAAGCACTGTGAATAGTTCTCTCCTCTGATCGATGTGAGGGAGACCTAGATAAGAACATCGGATTGAGACTTATGGTTATGCCTTGATGAAAAGGACATTTAAAAATGTGTATGTATCCATATGGGGATAAAGTATGTGTAAGACTTTACAGAAAGTAAACGTCCGATTAGTTGAAATTTTCAATTATTTGAAATGGTAAGACATAGAAGTAGAAGCGCATTAGTAGGGTTACGAGTTAGAATTTTTTCGGTCCCGATCATGTGTCTTAGAGCGTTATATCTTGATGACCGACGATGCGAGGTAGTAGTGTAACGGGAGGGTTCCTTATTTGGATTTCGCTTTGCGAGACGTCCCACGCATGAAACCGAGCGAATGTCGAGAGTTGGGAAAAGTCTTGGACACTAGGGATATAATTAGTATAATACTTATACGATTTGATTAGGATATGTTTTCGACCTTAGGATTATTATGACGTAAGGCCCATAGGGCATGTGACGTTGTTTTAGGAATGCGATAGGGAGTTGACCACGAGTAGGTTGTGGGTTAACTCCAAGAGGGATTAGGTCCCTAGAAACATGAAGTATAGGATCACGAGTGATTTGTAATGTTAGGCCAAAGGAGATGAGGCCTCTCTCAGAAAGAGCGTTACGTCAGTAACCTAACTGTTGGGGAGTTAAAAGGATGAGCTGACTTTTACTTCTGTACTCGTGTTGTTAAGATTGAGAGTGGATTTAACGAATGAGTGTCTACCAGGAATGGGAAGTATTAATACTGGAGCATGGACCCATTGTTTATGCGCCTCACAAACTTAAATCTCGTGAGAAGTATTATCCCACGCTTGATTTAGAGTTCGTAGCGGTAGTATTTGCCTTAAAGAAATAGAGGCACCACATTCTGGGCAGGAAATTTGGTCTTTTTATGAACAACAAGTTGTTGTAATATGTTGTCGGGGCGTCAGAGTTTGTGTTTGAAGTTCGTAAAAGACTATCAATTGGATATTCCCTTTAGCTAAGGAAGTGCGAATGGGGTACCTGATGCGCCGAGTAGAAAACCGTGGGAGAGACTAGCGAAGGCATGGAAAGCCAAGTAAAATGAGTTGACTAGGAGGGCATTATAGTAAGAGCATTCATGTACATGATTGACCATTTCCCCTACTAGTGTGAAGAGAGTAGTGTGGAATGACGAAGGGTATATTCATGGACATCTTCATTGAATTGCCGGCACCGCATTGGTCATGATTCTATTTGAGAAAATTGTTGATCGTTTGACCAAATCGCTGCTTTTCCGACCAATGTGGGCGGACTTTTTATGGAGGAGTACGCCCAGCTCTTTATGGAAAAGTTATGGAACTGTATAGGGTGCCTATCAAAATAACATTAGACCGAGGCTAGAATTTTCGTGTCAAAGTTTTGGCAAAGTTTCCAAGAAGAAAGGGGAACCTTATGGATATGGGGGATATCCTACCACCCTAAAGTGGATGAGTGAATGGAGAAATTAATCAAATGTCAGAAGACATATCTCGATTATGTGTGTTGACTTAAAGGATGGATGGGAGCAGTAGCCTTTTGGATCGAAATTTCCTATAATAATTTGGATCGTTTTTATATCAGTATGGCACCGTGGGTGGCCTTGTGTAGCTGGCTAAGTAATTCGCCCGTTCGTTGGTTGGAACCAACGGACAATATATTCCTTGGACTTGAAGTGGTCCAGGAATATTTCTCTAATGATTGGGCTCATTGAGTCGCATACTTTCAAGGGCTACGCCGACTCGAATAGAGGTCATGCAGTTTTGGAGGTAGAGAATTAGTTTAATGCAGTATTCCCTAAGAAGGGTATAATGTGATTTAGGAGGAAAGGTAACTTATGCCGAGTTATGTAGGCATCTTTCTTTTCATCGTATAAAGGTAGGATCGATGGTTCTTGAGGAGTGACTGGGTGCTATTTTAGAGCACGAAGAATGTAGACTAAGATCGATAGTGACGACCTTAGTCCAAGTCCAATGGGGATGCCACAATACCGAGGATTTTTCTAAGGATGATAGAATGATAGTTTAGAATACTACACCCCTGATCGTAGTATATGTACGCCTGAATTTTAAGGGCAAAATTCCTTTCTAAGGGGGGAAGTATGTAACAACCCAGACTTTTGAGCGACTATTTTATATCATTTTGCCTGATGGGCTAATTTTATAAAATAGAGAAAGTTGGAGTAAATATTATTTCCCGTGATATTAAGGGATAATATTTATCGTGTTTTGCCTATTTACTGATATGAGAAGGTAAATAGCGTTATATTGTGTTTTATTGCGTCGTTGTATTTTAAACGACGGTTATGATTTATATTTAGAATTGACAATAATTAATTAATTAAAATGAATTTGGAACACAAAAAATAATATACGCTACTCCGAATGCCAAAATAGGGGGTGCGATTAGTTTTGGAATAGTCGAGATAGTCAAAATAGGTGCCAAGTTGTATTTTTAAGTTTCGGACACTTTTGACTGGTTATGACTCAATTATGTAGTTACGAGTCATTTTAATGGTGTATTAACATTTAAAAGAGGGGAATTTATGTTAAAGACCCATATAAGTCTCCCAAACCTTTTATTTTCTCAATCTTATGTTATAAGCCAATAGAGAGAGGGAGAAAAGAGAGAGCTTGGGAGAAAATGGAGAAAATAGAGAGAAATGAAGATTTGGATCCGAAAATCGTTGCTACCGGAAGAGAATCCGAGACTACAAACTCGAGGCAAGTTTCTTACTTGCTAGATCATGATTTAATGTGATAAATTGCATGTATAGTTAGTTTTTGGAGATTTAAACCATAAATTGGTTTTTGATGATTTTGGTGTTTAAACCCTAAATCTTGTAGTTTAATTTGATTTGAGGAAAATAAATTAGTTAGTGATTATGTAGGAATCATTTGGTAGAATTAGTTGTTGTTGATGTTGGAGAAAATGGAAGATTTGGGGTTTTGGGATTTTAGGGTTCATACAACCCGTAGCCCAAATTGGGCAAATCTGCAGGGCCAAATCGATTCGGCCTTAGGGCGAATCGATTCGGATATGGGGAAGGATACGGGCCTGGGAAATCGAATCGATTTGGGTTGGAGCCGAATCGATTCTACTGAGGTAGAATGTTGATTTTACCCACCGAATCGATTCTCTTTTGGGCGAATCAATTCGCAATCAGGGGGAATCAATTCGGCCTTAGGGCAAATCGATTCGGATGCCCTATTTTTGTGAGATTTTTCTAGTTATGTTTTTAACCCCTTTTCTTTTAGGTTCGAGGTTTAGGAACCTTCCTTTGTGAAGTAACGAAGAGTTTTAGAGGTATATATTGGGTAGATAAATACCCTAGGCTAGGATGGGGATAATTGGGTTAATATCAAGGGTAAAATTTTAGAGATTAATCTCCTTATGATATAGGAAGTTAACCTAGAAATAAATAGAAGGTAAAATGATACTGTTGGGACATTTGGGGGTCCATTATTGAGGGAGACACACTTTGATGATTTATGATACTGTTTTGACTCTTGGAGACTATTGTGAGGATAATGGCACTTCGGGACTTAGGTCATTAATAAAATATGACTTAAAGAATAAGAAATGCACATTCTAAAATTGGTATTTCATCATTGAAAATAAATGATTTTTGAAAATGAACAATGTGAATGTTTTCAAATGGAAAAAGAAAGGATTTTCATAAATGATAATTTACGTAAACACACATCTCTAAATCGCTATCATAAGGGAAGTTGCGCGCGTGAGGTGAAGTCCCCTGGCTAATGAATGCAGGGTGAATATAGTCATCGGCCATATGATCGATTATTATATGCTTATTCTGCACTAGTGAGGTAATTCCGGGTGTGGTTATGACTCACTCACAGACATATGGCCTCTTCTCGACATTTTGCGTTGTAGGATCCCAGGTTATCTTGGTTGATAGGCCCTGGAAGATGATAGCCATTTAGGGGCACGCAGAGTGGGGAAACCCGGACGAGCGGTCTTAAAACCGTTATATGATATGAAATATAACTATTCTTAATAATGTGGGACATTATTGATGTTAAAGCATTTTATGATAATAAAATGGCTTTAAATATATTTCCTGGATGGAAGAAGGGAAATTGAGATGTTATGATATGAAAAAGCATTTTTATGATAATAAAACTTGCTTTGATTACATTTCCTGGATGGAAGAAGGGAAATAGAAAGATATGAGATAAAATTGAATTGGTAAACATTTTTTAAAATGAATTGCCATATATATATTTCCTAAAGAGAAATAGGAACTGTGCATGTAGAGTTGTGAATAATTGATTTGATGTCTCCTTGAGTAGATGTAGATGAGTTCTCCCATGCTTATATGATCATTGAGCATTAGCATTGATATTGCGCTAGGTTATGCTTTTAGAACGAGATGTGAGAACCTTTATGTTATTAATTGCGAGAGATAATTACGTTCATAACTGTCATGCATTTTAGTCACATGATAATCATATCAAACCGGTCCCTGACCAGTCTATATTTCTTAGTTTGTATGCAACTTTTTATCCGTTCAGGTGCTCTACCGCAAGGACGCCCGTATTGACCTTTCCATTCCAGTTGTCCTGGAGCTATAGCATTTTGCGGGTGTTTTAGGATATTTGTTATAGACGCTTCTTTTCATTGTACTCTAGTTATGTTCAATTTATTTATTCGGGCACGTGGCCCATATTTTTTACTTATTTATTATAATGTGATATTAATTTGTAATACTCGGTGTAACCTATTTGTATTAGTCTGTTAACCGACAACTTATTCGGTTATCAATTATGCATATTGTTAATCTATTTCTCGTTGATTTTTGGGACCCACCTCCTTTTTCAAATTGGATTGTCTAAGCGTTTTCTTTTAACTTATAAAATTTTAAATTTGACAGTCCGTTTTCTAAATTAATGGGTGGTTATCTCATACTATTATGTTATCGACAGTGATGCTAAGAATGGACCATCTCTGATTCCTGTGATTATTGGAGTATTGGGCTGGCCACCCCTTATTTTAGTAGGCGGGGTGTCACAATGAACCCACACTGGAGGTTCACAGTCCCTTTTCACGATAAATCCAAAAATATGCCCGAGTCTACACCTATCGACCCTAACGCTTGTGTTCCTGAGGAACCACTTCATTTTAGGATAGCTACGAGTGCTCACCATTTTCCCGAGATAGAATCCGTGATAGTTTCTACTTCTCCGGACATGGATCTTGTTCCACCATGCTTGGCTCATCTTGAGCCCTATATTTCTAATGATTCCTCTATCTCTGATTTTGGTGCCTCGTCTTACCCTCCCACCACATTCACCAACGCTACTCTTATGGAGAAGTTAACCACTCCATCTTTAGAAACCACACTCCCTTGTGAGTATTCCTTTACTCCTCCCAATGAGTGTGTGTCTCTCACGCGTGAGTTGGATCATCTTCACTCACCGTTTATCCCACCAGACCCACCCATTGTACCTTTCACCCCACCACTTGGTTTGGATCTTGATTTTACACATTTTTTGTTTCTATCCACATTTGTAGATCCTCGCCTAAAACCATCCTCACCTTCCACGAGATTTATGGTGCTACTCTCCACCGTGACACCGAGCTTGTTCCTCAATGCCCGCCACTATCTTGTGGTGTTGATTTTTCCTATCGACAGCTCCCTGGTGTGTCACGGCATGACCATTATCATCGCCCATTCATAGAACGGTCGTGTGATTTCCATGAGCCCCACCCCAGCCTCCCCATACAACTAGAGCACCGTGCTTATAGGGTCCTTGTTGCCCTCACCTTTCGGCTCAATAAGGCCCATGATCGATGCTTAATCACCCATGCCTTTTTCACCATTACCTTAATACCCACCCACCCATGGTCCACCGATCCTTTTCATCGCGTAATGCACTTTGCCATACAAGTGCATTGACCCGTTTTAGCCTCTATACAACAAGACTGATGCTTCAGTCTTGTTTGGGGGTGATTCTCATCACCCAATTTTTTTGTCACCCCAAGCTTTCCTAGTTCCTATCTTTAGGGTGAGATTCCATCGGTCTGACTGAAGACATTAAACTTAGCGCTATCGGGAGGCAGCCCGTCATTTTTTATATGAGTCTCATCTTGTTTGGGGGTGGTGTGTCACACCACCCAATGCTTTATCATGTTTATAGAATTGTACAATTTTGTTATCTTCTGCTTCATTCGGGTTTATTCTTGGCTACCTCTGTCCATTTCATTAGCGGTTGATTCTGGTAATCTTTTTCCTCCCTTTTGCTCTCAATTTTAAAAATCATTTTACTTAACATCGAGGATGATGTTCCTTTTTGTTTGGGGGTGGGGAAATTGATCAAAATCGTACCTCTTTTGAAAAATTTTGATTTTTAAATCTGATTTTTAAAATTTCGTGCAGTTTCTTTCATCTCAATCATTGACGTGAATTTTTCTATCATCCATCTTTCAAAGTCTAGGAATCTAGCTAGAGAATAGTTTTTATAAATAGCTTATGTAATACATAACAAGGCGTTCTGCACCACGAATTTCTAGACTCAATAAAATTTGCGCACTTATTAAGTCACTAGGGTTTAGAGTTGAAGAGTACTATAATTCCCAAGAGAACCTTAAGGATCACTAGTAGAGACTTTATCTTGTGCGATTCGTGCCTTTAAATCACTCCGAGTGTTTTACGCAATCTCCGAGTCACAAATTGATTCGACTTCGTTTGGGTCCGCATTAAATTATTTTATGATCTCATTATTCTTCACTAAATTTTTGGCTTAATCACTGAGAACAATATCACTTTCGAGTTGTAAGAAATATGTGTCTTTAAGTTTGTCCCGATCACTAGGTTTTCATCCAATCACCTACCACTTTTCCATATCAGATTTCCATTCACTCACCCATTACCTTTCCATATTCTCCCTATCCATATACATACCCCACCACATTCATATATCATCCATCATATTGAGAAAAAGAGTGTTGATTCCAAATGTTAAATGTCTTCAGTGTTGGTTTGAAAAGAGAGAGGAAAAAAAAAGCAAAAAAGGGAAAAAAAGTAAGAGAAAAAGAAAATAAAAAAAAAAGAAAAGAAAAGAGAGAAAAGAAAAGAAAGAGAGTTTGTAGTTAGCAGTTAGTTTTGAAATAAAGACATTTGTTCTTCATAGTACACTCTTCTCACTTATCACATCTATCTTTTATACATCACATCCATCATCCATCATCCATCATATCCTACCCACATCATCATATCCTTCCCATTTTATTTCCCCATCACCCATAAACATTCATTTATTCTCCTAGGTGTTCGGGCAATTGAAAGTCAACGTTGTGAATAACTCAACGTTCTCATTAAAGTGATTAGCATTTCTTTCATGAGATCATTTTCTTTTTATATGTTCGTTCTCTCTTATGTGTGTGTGAGACGTTTGAACTTGCTTACATTTACCCACCTCCTCACACACAAGAGCGTTATACTAAACCTAATCTCGAGAGTTCGTTTGAAAGAGTTATATCCGTGAGATATTGAAGTTAAAGCGTTGATTTCGAAAAGGTAATCTAGGAATTACTCTTATGATGCTCAAACCGTTTTGACTGATTCACACTACACACGTTGAGTTCTTTGTGTATTTACTTAGGTATTCCTTTTGCAATTCTAGCTTGGATTTCCCAAAATTTTCTCTTGTGATGGATTGTGCGATTATTCTATGTATAAAAAGAGATTGATTGTCGTTTGCAAATAAGAATTTTCTGGGTATATTCCCTGCAAACCCTCACGAGACACAACTCGTCTTGTAGGGCAACCTATAGGTTTAAAGGCTTGTTGCACATGCTAAGTACAATCGCAAGTGTCCGCGAAAGTGGTACACTATTGGTTTCTTATATTTCTCTTTCTCTCTATCTTATTGCTCGAGGACTAGCAACGCTCTATTTGGGTGTGGTTTGATAATCACCCAAAAGTGTTCATTTTATACCCCGAATAGATGCATTTGAGTTGCTAATTCTAGGCAATTTGGATATTATGCGCATAAATGCTTAATTTGCAGGCTCGATTGCGTTTGCGGAGTTCAAAAGCTTAATTTAAGGCAAATGCACATCAAAAGGATCTAATTCCCTTGTCCCGTAACATCACCCGAGCCTAAATCTGTCCCTAAACCTTCCCCAAAGCCCATGTGTGTTTAGTTTGTGCCTTTTTATTTTTCTTAGATTTTTGTTTGAGTCGTTATATTTTTAGTATTTATTTTTTATTTATTTAGAATTTCTAAGTTTTGTTTTCTATTTTTATATTTTATTTTTATTAGTATAATTTTATTTTATTTTGATTTTGATTAGTTTTTAGTTTTTTATTACGATTAGATTTTTTGAGGATTTATTTATTTTTAGTTTTATTAGATTTTACATTTTTTTAAGATTTTTGTTTTTAATTTAATAGATTTTTATTTTTATTTCTTTTTAGTTTCTTTTTTTTATTAAGTCTTTATTTTATTTTTAGATTAGGATTTTATTTTTTTAGTTGTTTTTAGTTAGTTAGTGTTATTTTTCTAAGGGTCACAATTTAAACACACACATTCACACCTTAATACCCAACACCTTATCCACACCATAACACCTCCTAAGACACACACACACACACACACTCCTACACCCTCACCACACTCTAACCCAACTCCCATCATCTGCAACCTCACACTCTCTCTCTCCCCTCTCTCCTCCATAACCAAACCTTAAACAAACTCACCCCCTACCACCACCATCACCATCATCTCTCCAACCCTCACCCACCTTAGCTCCCTTGACACGAGTTAAACCGAGACCCACATCCGGCTGGAAACCCCCAAACCCGGAACTTCATCACCCCCATATCCACTTCAACCCATGGCGAAATTCAGCAGAACCCGGACCTAACTCTCCTAGCTGGGACCCTACTGTCACGACCCAAATTCGGCACATCCCCGACCCTACTGCTCGACCTTCACTCAACTAGACCCACGAGCCACCCGATCCTGCTCTAACCCATGCTTACCCTTGTCCCATTTTTTAAAAAGCATTCTATTTTTCATAACCCATTCCCCAAACAAACAGATTTGGTTTGATTGTTCTCTTCCCTACTCTAACTCAAAGAGATTTGGTTTGATTGTTCTCTTTCCTACTTTTATTTTAATTCTCTAGTTTATGTAATTATCATGTTTAATATCATGTTAGGCTAAATCCCCTTTCAAGGGGTGGGGTGAACCCTTATTTGATATTATTTTAATTTAATTAGTTTGATTACTTGAAAATTCCTTTTGAATATTAATTTTGATCCCTCACCCTTAAATTTACGCCTTGAGAGAGGGTAAATAATTTTCGAGAGAAAATTAAAATTCTAAGTTATAATGCCCGTTTTATATTCGAACTAGAGATAGGGGTTTCTTAAGTATTGTATTATTCCTTAAATTTCAACTCTAATTTCATTTTCTATGATTTATACAAATTTTAATCGATCGATCCTAGCGGGTGATTAATTAAAAGGAGTGTAGATCTATTTTCTAGAGTTGTGGGGGGTTAAACTTAATTTTTCAAGAGATTACTATTAAAATTACACTTGCAATGAAAGTTGATTTGCAATTTTGATATTAATTTTGGATAATTCAATTAATTAAATTAATTAATTAGAATAACTAAAATTTGTGGTGTAGTCCCACTCCTTGATTACTCTCGCTATTATTTACTTCACTTTATCTCTTATTTTTGTGGTAGACGTTATTTTTCATTTTAGTCACTTTTGAGTTTGTCATTTGATCTTCCATTTAGTTTAGTGTTATTTCACTTCACCTCACCCAAATTAAAAATATAAAAAAAATAGAAAAAGCAATAAAAAAAATTAATTTTAATTGAGTTTGTCTCTAGCTTACCCCCTTGACGTGGATTGATACCCTTAATTACCTCTATTCTAGTGCATTATATTTGTTGTAGGTATTTCAAAGTTTTGACTAACTTGGCTTCAACAACGATATACACAAAAAGTCAAGTTATCACCACTTAATATTGATTATCAATAGTGGGTTAAAAACATCCATCATAATAATCGAAAGAAATAAAATCAGACCATAACATGTTAAAGATATAAGATAAATTACTCACTGCATTAATATTTTGATTTGATAACACATACATTAATATCTCTCTAATACTAAATGTGCATTTTATTTTTATAATTAGTAACCACTTATTAGCAATTATATGACGTTTGTAGATACTAGAGTGTTAAATACAAATGATATATACTTTAATAATGTATATGATATGTAGAGTTCATTCAATCAGTAAAAAATAATTCCCTGTAAGGAGTAATTTTGTTTGTTGATTAAACTCAACATATTCCACAGTTATAAGCACCATAGGTTACTACTACTATCATATTTACATTTAATATTCATCTTAATTATAGTTAGGTCAGTGTGGTGACTACCATATATTTCATAATATGAATATTATATTAAGTAAAGACTTACATACATAAGTTAATAAATTTTCTACTTATGTTCATTATATATCGCAGAGCAATAAACTAAATTATTCATGTTTGGGTTTCATAAACTTAATTGGTGATATCATGATGAAAGAAACAATGCCATATGCATTTGATGACCGTAATATTGCCTTACAAAAATATATATCACCACTTAATTTTTACTCAATAATTGTATTTGGACCTGTAGGCGATCGAATCACAATAATTGAAACAATAATGATACGTTTGCAGCATCATAAATCTTAGCGTTCAATATCGTACATGGACTGGTAAGCAACACAATATGCATGATATGGACGCATTAGTCCAATAATTATCTGTTATGGAATAGAGTACTTTAACGAACACCAATCCTTACATTATAAAAATATTAGAGATAAGCATGCATATGTAAAATACCCGTAATACATGAATAAATTATATAATTGTGTATTTCTTAATTTTAAATTCATGAAAAACTGTACATAATGTGAAAATCAAATAGATAAGGAGTTTGCATGAGATATTATACGAATAATAGTAAATGAAAAACATAAATCATTTATTTTCACTTCATCACTTATGTATGACTAACAAATCATAAATACTGACTCAAATCATTCATGATCATACTAATGCACAATATTGTTATAACATTAAGTTGTTGGTGTTTTATTAAAAAAAAAACTTATGTTGGTAACGTGCTAAATGATTTCAGAAATCAAAGACATCTGTATTTAATGTCCAATAATCTCTTAATCAAATTATTGTTACCCATTAATATTCAGTTAATCATAGCTATCATACTTGTGGCATCTGTGTTTGATGTCCAACAATATTAATTATAATTAAGTGAATGAACATACACAAACTGTTCAACATTAAAAGAAATTAACCTAATGTCCATAATTTTATATTGTAGCCTGTGTTTGACATCTAATCTAAACTAAACATGAATATTATTATAATTTAATATTCACATATATGAATTATAGACTGTGTTTGTCATCTAATTCAACTTAAAAGGAATATTAGTATCCGATCAAAATACATTATATAGTATCCAGGCATATGAATCGTAGCATGTGCTTGGCATTTAATACTAGCATTCGAATGAAATCAAAAATCTATTATCCGCACATATGAATTGTTGCTTGTGTTTGGCATTTAATTCAACTTAATGGGAGTACTAGCATTAGAATAAACAATAATTTTGATATTAAACTACATGAATCGTTAGCTTATGTTTGGCATGAGACTCATTAAACATGAATATTAACAATAATATGAATCGTTGGCCTGTGTTTGGCACGAGACTCATTAAAATTTAAATATTAACAATAACACAAGTCTAATATCCTACCATATGAAATATGTTGGCATGTGTTTGGCACGAATATTCAATTAAAATAGGATTATTAGAACAAAGTTTTATAACAAATCTAGATAAAATATACATGAAATATGGAAAACTGCTTAAATATTGTATTTATCTTATTTAAGTGGATGACCACTCCTATTAGGACTCTACTAATTTATACTATAAATAAGGGGTAACGTCTTTGTGACACTCCAATTAATGACAACTTTTCATCTCTCTAAAATTTTCTCTGTGCCTTATTTCTCTTAACACGTTATCATCACGATCTCCTTTCTCCGGTAAATGTTCTCCTCTCTCGACTCAACTTTAATCACACACGGTATGATTTATTGTGCTTTAACCTACTGCTACATCTGCAACTCAATTACATAGACAAAACATACATGTATATGTAACATCCCATTTAATTAATAGGCGTCTGACACAGCATATATAATAAGGAAACTTTTCTAAAGTAGACAATTTATTGTTTTTTTATTTTTGTCCTTAATATTCACACACGCAAGCTATAGAACCAGTCTGTTAATTGTAACCAATTGTTAAATCATACAATTCATGTCCTTTTCTTTTCTTTTGGACTTCATTATTCATGATATTAATTGGGAGAAGTGATGTTTTTTGGTTCGTTTGAAATATACATGTACTGGATTCCGTTCATTTTTTTATTATTCATTTTGTTGAATAACGTTCTTCCACCATGTAATACAAAACTTAATATTCCCAAATCATTTTTTAGGATGATAGTTTTTTTTTAAATCAATTATTTGGGACCTGATGTTCCTAATACTATTTAAAATTTGGGGCCTAAAGTTCGCAATTTTTATTTCAATTTTTGAGACCTGAAGTTCGCAATTGATGTTCAATTTTTTTTAGACATGATAATAAGATGTTTATTTTGGACCCGAAGTTTCAATAATTTTTTTTCTTTCATCAAACCTAAAGTCTTGATTTAAAATTTGGAACTTGAAGTTTCTAGTAATTGGGGCCTGAAGTTTTCAATTACCTTTAAGTTTGGGACTTGAATTGTTATTTAAATTATGAACCTGAAGTTCAAAATAATATATACCCTCAATCAAAATCCGAAGTTTTGATTATTTCTCTTATAGAGTAAGGGACATTAAATATCGCTAAATAATTTACAATTTGGACCTGAACTTCCAAATAATTTTATTTTAAATCTAATCAAACCTGAAGTTTTGACACAATAGGGTAGAGAAAGTCCTTACATTTAATCAAATTGACCCAAAGTTCAATTATTTTTTGTATTAATCTGAAGTTCCAACAAATAAATAGCACGGACCTGAAGTTCTAATTATTAAATCAAGGACTTATAGTCCTAATTGCACACATGATATTCTAATCAATATTGAATTATTCATTTTTTTCTTTATTTTGCATAACGTATTTTTGATTGAAACTTATTTATTGAACAATTTAAAAATGTCAAATATTTCTAAACTTGAATTTGAAGCACTTGAAATTTCTGGGGTGAATTATCTTAATTGGTCTTAAGACGCTGAAGTCCATCAAGATATATGCCCAAGAGTCCTTTTGAATCATGGTATTTGGAGTACCCTTTCATGAACCAAAGTCACTCTTAGTATTAATATAATTATGGAGCACATAATGGAGAATTAAAAATAATTCTAACAATATGCTCCAAAAACTAAGAGATGGGGTAATACACATTTTTAGAACATTACTCATAACCACCACTGAAATAGGAAGTCATCAATTGTTTTAAGACTTTTAAATTATATGTAACAGGCATATAAGATAAGCATATAAACACCCCACATTTAATTCCAATCCAATTTTGCTTTGGAGCTTTGAGCTTTTGATCTGCATGTGGTGAGAGTTTTCTCCTTTGAAGGCCAGCTCTGGTTAATGGTGGGTTTTGATCTAAATTTGTGCATTTGGGAGTTTGGGGTTTGGGGTTTGAAGGAGATGTTGATCTCTCCCATCTTACAAGTGTTGTATCCTTATCACATGAGTGCTTAAATGGGATCTCTAGTTTTTATCATGTCTTGGTTCTTTGTTTGGTTTCATCTTTCATTGGTTAGAAAATGGGTTTGCTTGTCCATGAGTTATTTCTTATGGTGCTATGATTTTTTGCTTTGTGTGCTGATATAGTTTTCTTTCGTTTAATCCTTAGTTTTGGATCATTAGTTTAGGTTTATTTTCTTGGGTTGCTTGTTTGAACATGAAGCTCTCTCTCATCTATGTGTCCTTTTTGGCTGTTTGAATTTCTCTACAATGAGACGGTTATTGTTGCCAATTGTGATTATCAGAATTATTTCATATTCTGATTATTGCTCATTTCAAATCATTATAATTAACTTAATTATCTAATTTAATTTTTGGCATATTTATTTTTGGGGTCTTTACACATAGGTCCCATTTATGGGATCAACATTCTTATAAGTCCTATTGACATTTCAATAATCCCATAGGTCCTATTCCAACTTTTTAGGAAAAAATTTCACCATTTTACCCTTTTATAATTAATCATCCGTAACTTCCTTTAGGAAGTTACATAAGTGGTTGGGCTTTTTTTTAATCTTTAAATGATCATAACTTTTGATTCACAAATCCGTTTTTTGCAAAATTACTATTTTTGAAATCTGCTCGACGAGATCTATCAAACAAGATCCATGAAGGATATAAAATTCAAAAGAAAAAAATTTACACAAATAGTAAACTTTACTGTATGCACTAGAATATGAAATAATTTTATATGTGTCATTTTCACAAACAGACAGTAACATTTACTGTGGTAATACTACACAGTATATATATATATATATATATATATATATATATATATATATATATATATATATATATATATATATATATATATATATATACGGTGGATCCAAACCCTTTTTTTTCAAAATTACCTTATATCTAAAGGTTCGCGCTAGTGGTATCCAATCATTACCACCATTGTTGGAGCTTCAACGACCTTCGTCAGAGCTTCGATTTGGGGTGGGTAAGGGTGGCATGTGGTGCCGTTGGCGTGGACCTTTGAAAATAAGAGACTTTTGAATAAATGGGTTTTGGATCCACCGGAGTATCATGGGGTGTCGCTGGCGCGGACCTTTGAAAATAAGATTGGATAAATGGAATCGGGATCATCTGGAGCACCGATTTGGGGTTAGTAGGGGTGGCACAGAACTTTAAAAATACGAGCATATTGGATATATATATATATATATATATATATATATATATATATATATATATATATATATATATATATATATATATATATAGTTTGTAAAAATGACATAAATATTAAACTTTGTTGTATACACCAGAAAACGAAATAGTTTCATGTTTGTGACATTTTCACAAACAATAACATTTACTGTGTTAATATATTTATGAAATAGTTTTATATATATAACATTTTCACAAACAGTAACATTTACTGAGTTAATATTACACAATATATATATAACATTTTCACAAACAGTAATATTTACTGAGTTAATATATATATATACACACGGTAGATCCAAACCTCTTTTTTTTTTAAATTACTATATTTTTAAAGGTTTACGCTAGAGACATTCAATCCCCACTACTACCCACCCCCATTGTCGAAGCTTCAACGACTTTCATCAGAGTTATGATTTAGGTGAGTAGTAGTGGCATAGGGTGACGCTTGCGCGGACCTCTGAAATTAAGAGAATATTAGATAAATGGAGTTTGGATCCACTAGAGCTCCGATTTGGGGTGAGTAGGAGTGACATTGGGTTAGGTTTATATCTATAACGTTTTTACAAACGTTAACATTTACTGTGTTATAACACAGTATATATATATATATATATATATATATATATATATATATATATATTCAGTGGATCCCAAACCCTTTTTTCTGATATTAACTTACTTTTAATGGCCCGCGCTAGCGATATCTAATCCCGACCACCACCAACCCCAATTGTCGGAGCTCCAACAACCTTCATCAGAGTTCTGATTTGGGGTGACATGGAGTGCCGTTGGCGCGAACCTTATGAAATAAGAGAATATTGGATAAATGGGGTTTGAATACACCGGAGCTCCAGTTTGAGGTGAGTAGGGGTAGCATTGGATTAGGTTTATCTCTGTAATATTTTCACAAATAATAAATGTTACTGTTTATGAAAATGTTACTTGGGCATCCCATGCCACCTCAAATCAGAGCTCTGATGAAGGTTGTTGGAACTCCGATAAAGGGGGTAGGCGGTGGTGGGGATTGGATGCCGCTGGCGCGGACCGTTAAAAATAAGATAATATAAAAAAAAAGGTTTGGATATATATATATATATATATATATATACTGTGTTATATGAACACAATAAATGTTAATATTTGTGAAAATGTTATAGATATAAACCTACCTCAATGCCACCCCTACTCACCCCAAATCGGTGCTCCGGTGGATCCAAACCCCATTTATCTAATATTCTCTTAATTTCAGAGGTCCGCGCCAGCGGCACCCTATGCCACTACTACCAACCCAAATCATAGCTATGATGAAAGTCGTTGAAGCTCCGACAATGGGGGTGGGTAGTGGTGGGGATTGAATGTCGCTAGAGTAAACATTTAAAAATATGGTAATTTTGGAAAAAAAATAGTGGCTTGAATCTACTGTGTGTGTGTGTGTGTATATATATATATATATTATGTAATATTAACGCAGTAAATGTTACTGTTTGTGAAAATGTTATATATATATTGTGTAATATTAACTCCATAAATGTTACTGTTTGTGAAAATGTTATATATATAAAACTATTTCATAAATATATTAACACAGTAAATGTTATTGTTTGTGAAAATGTCACAGATATAAAACTATTTCATTTTCTGGTGTATACAAAAAAGTTTAATATCTGTGACATTTTTACAAACAATAGCATTTACTGTGTTATCACATTATATATATATATATATATATATATATATATATATATATATATATATATATAGAGAGAGAGAGAGAGAGAGAGAGAGAGAGAGAGAGCGGATCAAGTGAGGTCCCAATTTGAGGTCCCTGAATGAGGTCCATTTTTTTAAAATAGTAAAAAAAATATTTTGAGGCTGATTTTTTTTGTATGGTTCTTAAACATTTTAGTAGGACCATAAAAAAATAATCATCTCAAAATGAATTTTTTTGCTATTTTAAAAAAATCGGTCAAACTGTGTCAATTTTTAAGTTGTTTTTAAGGTGTTAAAAACTGACAAAGTTTGACCGATTTTTTTAAAATAGTAAAAAATTTCATTTTGAGCTAATTATTTTTTTATGGTCCTACTGAAATGTTTAAGAACCACACAAAAAAAATCAGCCCCAAAATATTGTTTTTACTATTTTAAAAAAATGGACCTCATTTAGGGACCTCAAACTCGGGGACCTCACTTGATCCTCTCTCTCTCTCTCTCTCTCTCTCTCTCTCTCTCTCTCTCTATATATATATATATATATATATATATATATATATATATATATATATATATATATATATATATATATATATATATATATATATATATATATTCAATATGTTTTTATTTTTAAAGTTCTGCGCCACCGACACCTAATGTCACTCCTATCATCCCAAATCGGTGCTCAAGAGTATCCAAATCCCATTTATCCAATCTTATTTTCAACGGCCCGCGCCAGCGGCACCCCATGACACTCCGGTCGATCCAAAACCCATTTATTCAAAAGTCTCTTATTTTCAAAGGTCCGCGCCAACAGCACCACATGCTACCCTTACCCACCCCAAATCGGAGCTCCGACGAAGGTCGTTGAAGCTTCAACAATGGTGGTAAGGATTGGATGCCGTTAGCACGAACCTTTAAATATAAGGTATTTTTGAAAAAAGAGGATTTGGATCCACCGGATATATATATATATATATATATATATATATATATATATATATATATATATATATATATATATATATATATATAATAATGCTATTGTGCGGACTAGTCCGCATTTTAAGAATGTGGACCGGACATGTGTCGCTTAAAGATGCCGCTAGAAACTATCGCCTAAATTATAGGTACACTCTCTCTCTTTTCAGGGCTCACCGTCAGGTGACACATGTCCGGTCCGCAATCTTAAAATGCGGATTAATCCGCACAAGAGCAGGAGTGTATATATATATATATATATATATATATATATATATATATATATATATATATATATATATATATATATATATATATATATACACACTTCTAAAATGCCATACAAATGAGTTATGACTCCTCTTTGTTTAAGATATCCACGTGGGTCATTTCTTCACTTCAACTTACTATCATTCGCATCTCTCTCACAACAAGCGGGAATCTTTTCACATTCTTTTTTCACAGGAAGACTGATAATCTAAGTTTTCAAACCTCCATTTAATTCTAAACCTAATCGTTTCCTTTGCATATTTACTCCCTAAAAAACCTAGTGGCTTCATTCACAGAGGCACCCCCAGTTAATCCAAAGGCCGGTGAAAAAATCTTCAAAACCAAGTGCGCTCAGTGCCGCACCATCGACAAAGGCGCCGACCACAAACAAAGACCTAATCCAAATGGCCTTTTCAGAAGGGAGTCTGGAACAGCTGTTAGGTACTCGTATTCTGCTGCTAATAAGAACATGTGATCTGGGAGGAGAAGACGTTGTATGATTACTTGATGAACCCAAATAAGTATATACCAGGAATAAAGATGGTGTTCCCGGGGCTGAAGAAGCCACAGGAACGTGCAGATATCATTTCTTATCTAAAAGAATCTACAGCATAATGAGTATTCGGCCTTTCTATCTGATCCTATTCCATTTTACAGTTTCTAGAGGTGGTATATTTTGCCTTGTCTGAAGCGGTTAAACTTTTTTTTCAGTAATAAATAAAACTTTGGTTTGCTCTACTCCTTTTTTTCTTTGAGCATTGGTTATAGAAATTTACCTCTTTGGAAAGAGGTCGCATTTGAGAAATACAAAATTCAATTTCATTTACTATATTTGCCATATTACCAATATTTGGTTAAACATAACATAATAATTTCCATCACACCCACTCTTAAATTGGCCATCCCTCTCCCCCTTCCACTCCGTCGCCAACTTCATGGCCTTCCCTTTCTTTTCCAATTTAATCTCAATCTTCAAATTAAACATTGCCTCCAACAAAACCAAACATTTTTTCCTTACGAAAACATCCGTACAAAATTGGGGGTAAAACTCACCCATCGCGTCCAAAACCATCTCGACAGCATCTGGCGCGCACTTTAGATCCTCAATCAAGCGAGGAATAATGAAGGCAAAGTTTACTCCAACACCTAATTCTGAGGTCTATACTTGTAATTTCTTTGGGCATCATGTAAAAGAGATTAATGTTGTAAAGCACATAGCATTTTACAGTACATTGAAAAGGAGAACTCCAATACCAATATAAAATTATTTTTTAATGTGTAAAATTATGTTTTAATCAAAGAGTAAAGCACGTAGATTTATATTTATGTAAGATTACTCTCAAATTCAAGCAGAATAGAACCAATTGTTTATTAACAATGATACTTGAGCCTTTTTTAAGGATTCGAACATCATTTGCCATTTTATTACATGAATACAACTTGTAGTATATTTCAAACTTCAAGAATGCCTATTTTGAAAATAACAAAAATGTCCACATGGCGCTTCGCCCTTCGCATCGCGTGGGCTTACACCTAGTAACTACTATAAAACAGAGTACTGTATTAAATGGTTCTGACCATCTATGCTAGACACGTGACATATAATATTTACACTCTTCTTCTCCAATTAAGGTTGCACCCTTCCCCCTCCAGACTCTTCATGGTTGTCTCTCTCCAAATTTTATTTCTTCTCCCAAGGCCCTTAGCCTTCCTCTCTTCTTAAATGATAAACCCATACAGCCAACCATATGTCTTCATCCATAATGCATGAATCTATTACCTGGACTTTATGCCACACAGATGTTTTATAATTCACCTTCGATGATTCAAATAGGTGATTTGAGTCGTGAAATCAAAATCACGTCAAAATCCTCCCACCTCATACGAGTGGTAGCGCTGAATAGGTTTGTATCTAGGGCAATAGGCAAGTGTTTTCCCTTCTTCAAGGTACTGAGGAAAGACTTTGAGTGGAACGAGGAGTGTGAAAAGGACTTTCAGGAGTTGAAGGTCTACCTTGGCTCCCCACCCTTATTGTCAAGACCTAATCAAGGAGAAAAGTTGAACTTGTACCTAGTCGTGTCAGAATCGGCCATCAGTGTGGCAATTGTAAGAGATGAAGCGGGTGTCCAAAATCTAGTATATTTCAATAGCAAGGCTCTCCAAGGGGCCGAGCAGAGGTATCAAAAAATGGAAAAATTATCTTATGCTCTCATTCATGCATTCAGGAAGATGAGTCCCTACTTCCAAGCACATACAATGGTCATTCTAATAGACTTTCCTCTTAGGCAGTTCATCCATAAACCTGAGAAATCAGGTAGGTTGATGGCCTGGTTTATAGAGTTAGGAGAATTCAACATCGTCTTTTCGCCAAGAACGACCATCAAGGGGTAGGCTTTAGCTGATTTTGTAGTCATGTTCACATGGGACGAGGGTAACTTCTCTGAAAAAAGTACTATGTGGGAGAGGGAAACTTCTCTAAAAAAGGTACTATATGGAGCCTATCTTTTATTAGTTCCTCCTGTGAGGCAGGGAGTGGAGCTAGCCTAGTAATGTCGTCTGCGGACATAACTGATATAGAGTATGCTTTGAGATTCAAGTTGAAGGCATCTGTAGAATCGCTATAGCGGAACTTCTCAAATAAAATCCATTTTTAATCAATACCAAATTTTAGTTAAACCCTAAAACATGCATCTAGATTATTTATCCAATAAAATAAAGCATGCAGGATAAAACAAACAATTTCAGGAAAAATCAAAGGGCAAAACCTTTTATTTCACTATAATTTGTAAGAAAACGGCTTACACGGATTACAATGAAATAAGTGTGACATACGAAATACCTAAAGGTGTCGGTTTCGATGTCTCGGCTGGAACATTCCCTTTCCAGGAGGGCATCAGTGAAGAAGAAGACGGCTCCTCTATAAGTTACAGCTGGAATTGTCCCTTTCCAGGAGGGCAGTAATGAAGAAGAAAAAACGGCTTCTCGAAAAGAGTGAACTTTATAAGGACTTCCTCCACAATAGCATGCAACTGTCGGTTGTAGAGATCTCCCCACAAAGTATAAACAATAGCAAAGTATGTTCTTGAAAACCAAAACAATTCACTAAAGCATATGGGAGTTTTTTTAATTGAAAACAAAGAGGGATTAAACCCTAAAAGAAGAAGACAAAAGGATTCTGCAGTTTCGCAGTTTTCTGTCTGTCAAAAACTGTGGACTTCTTAATGAAAACGGACTCATTTAATGAGTATTTATATAAAAACGCACCGCCTCGAAATTCGAGCTCGTTCGAACGACATCTAACGACATGCTATGTCATTTGAACGATAATTACAGGTCGTTTGAATGACCTATCAAGCGAGATTCCAAGCGTGCCTGTAGAAAATTTCGATACGAATGCGTGGCCGCCAGTTTCGTATCATTCTGATTTTTTATGAATTAGTTATGTTTTTTCTACGCAAAGGAGTCCGAAAAATAAATCTTTAGAAAAATATTTTGTAAAAAATATCCCAAAAGCTCTAAGAAAAAAGTTAAGGTATTTAAAACATAATCTGACCAAAGTAAAATTCGCGGAGTCTTGAATGATGAAGAACTTGAGTAATTCGGATCCGTCTTTGATGTAGATGTCTCTTGAATGCTCTTCGACGGTATAGCGGTATATGACATAATAAATTGATAACGGACCTATGAAAATATGTCCTTACAAATCTCCCTCTATGTCTATGCCGGTACATACATAAAAAAATCCAAATTATCAAAAAACTAAAATACTTATACAAATCTACCCTCCCATGAATAAATTTGCCAGATCTCAAACTATTCTTCAAAAATCTTCATCAAATCTCAAAGCTTTTCTCATCAGGGTGTGCAACATCATAATCTTCAGTCTTTGTACCTACACACATGAGATAACGCAAAACATTCGTGACGCATCGAGTTTGAAATGATATAAGAATAAAGCATTAATAAATCAAATCTCCTCCATAATGAAAAAATTCCCCCATAACTGATAATTATTTCTCCCTCTTTTTATGATGTCCCCAAATAGACAGATAAGAAGAAATAATCAAAACATGGAGTGTCACGACAAAATGCATAACAAACAAAGATCAAGCTACGCGCATGCAAAGGTATGTCCCAAAAACATTCACAAACTATTTTTGATTTTTTCAAATTTTTCGTACAAAAATAAGATACCACTTTGAAAAAAAATATGATACAAAAATCACACCATGGATTTAAACTCAAACAACCAAGACATGGAAACGAAAGGAATAGGTGTGAACACATTCGATAGGTAAATAAACTCAATCAATCATATGTGCACGATGCATACGTGTACCCCTAACGAATGAACATCAAAAGAATCCTTAGGTGTAAAAATTTGTTGAATTTAGATGACATCGTCTTATGCAAATCAACAAATCAAAGTCAAATGATTTCCACACCAATAACGTCCAAAACCCTTTTAGCGCATTTTCAAGAATTTCAAAGACGTACAAACCCGTTTTAATTCTCCAACCAAACTCCCTCATATATATTTTCTTTTAGAGGTGAATAAACTAAATTCTCAAACTTTAGAGAATTGGTGCAAAAACCTAAATGGCTCATAATTGGCATGAATTTCTTTTTATTGCCTTTAAATTTTTTCGGGCTCTTCTAAACCTCTTTGCACCCCGGATAATAAAATTCCTCCATTTTTTAGGTCCAATTTAATGGTGGCTTAGTATTCGCAAAGGCAAAATCAACATTTCGCAGCCCTTCCCCATTTTCAAACAAAGCACACAAACTCACAAAATGGTTCTTATATGCACAATTTCCTTATCAAAATTTATCACGCTTGGTTCGTTTTAAAGGACAGGATTAAAGTGAAAACACTCAACCAACATGTGATAAGACAGGCACAATAATCAAACAAATCCGTGCACGTGTGCAATAAAGGAAATTATGAGTCAAACATGTAGGAAGTGACACTTAATTACATCTTAATGACTCCAAACATTATAAAACACATCGATGAATTGACCTATTGTCTCAAAACACTATCAAATAGTCACATGGATAAATGGAATGAAATTGTGACTCGGTCATCCAAGTGTCTATCCATAAACGGTGTAGACAAAATATAAAAATCTTTTTGGATTTTTAAAAATTTTATAAAAAAAAAAAATCTTTTTTTACTTTTTCAAAATTTTCAAACAGAAAATATAACTACAAAATGATACAACCAGCAATAGGCATATAATATCGATATGCACAACATCCTATGCTAGCAAAAAGTAATCACATAAGAGAATCCACAATGAACGCGTATGTGATAAATGAGTAATGCAGTGTTATCAATTAAGAATGGATACCAAGAATAACTGCATATAAACGACCAGAAGCAAACCCATTAGTACCAAAAATCTAAGCATATGAACACCGGGTACTGGAATCAGAAGGGAAGCAAAAATAGAATTTTCAGACAGGTCGCTCAAACGATATCGCTCTGTCGCTCGAATGACAAGGGCATGTCG
Organism: Sambucus nigra; assembly: GCA_949130495.1. Taxonomy (NCBI): domain Eukaryota; kingdom Viridiplantae; phylum Streptophyta; class Magnoliopsida; order Dipsacales; family Adoxaceae; genus Sambucus; species Sambucus nigra. The sequence goes on from OX422209.1 coordinate 752,907,357, forward strand.
CGAGATGCAACTTCACGCGAGATAGAGATGTCGCTCAAATGACAATACATCTCGCTCGAACGAGAAAAAAAAAAATCCCAGTATCCCCAAAAAATCATACAGTTTTGCCCAGTGCAAAAATTTCGTGAAAACATTACCTGAAAGGGGCAAACAAATCCAAAACAGTGCTAAATCAATAGCGAAACACACAAATGCAACAAATATACCAATGTGCACTACAACAAAGTGAGTCATAACACTAGAAAGAGTATAACATGATGCGTCGCTAGTGTATGACAAACATCCAACACAATCAACCAAAAAATTTCACATGGGGTGAATCACGTGCAAGCAAACGGGAATCGTGGACAAGTAAACCATAAGCCTCTAAATCCGATTTCCTGACCCAAATCGATGTGTAACGAGGTGTGGGGGTGTGGGGAATCGAATTTATTCTTCTATTAACCTTCCTAGGTTCATTTAAAAGCTTGTAACAAAATCGCCTAAGATGACCTTGCCTACCGCAATGTGTGCAAGTGTAAATCAGGCGGTGTGTGTTACCTAAAGGTGGCCCTCTCCTCAAATTTATCGATTGCTCTCTCCGAATTTGCCTAGGTGGGTCTCTCCTAATGATCCTAGGAGGTTCTCTCACGATGTTCTTAGGGGGCTCTTTCCTAACAACCTTAGGTGTCTCTTTCTTAACAATCCTAGGAGGCTCTCTCACACGTGTGGGGATGGGTGCAACATGTTTTTCAAGACCAATCCCACCCTTATCCTTTTTTATTTCGACGGTGCCTAAAATGTTATCAAGTTTTTCAGACCTAGACTCCAAATCAAATTTCACTTTACTTGAATCTTTCAATTTCACCTCAAGTTGACCTATCCTAGATTCAAGTACATGTCTAGAATCCTCAAACTCTAAAAGATCCTATTTCATAGTCTCCATCAACCCTCTAAGACTATCTCTCTCACCCTCAACGTACTCAAGCTTCTCTTTCAAAATTTTCTCACGTGCCCTAAGTTCTTCAACTAAAACATCATTATTTTTTAAGGCACACTCTTTCAATTGAGCTTCAAGTTTCAAGTTTGCCTTTTTTGTCTTTAAACATTCAAAATACAAATTATTGTAGGCAACTTGCAACTCACTCAATTCTTCTTCTTCCTCCTCACTCTTTTCACCCTCACTCTCATCACTAATCACACGGATGGGAAACTCTCTCCTAGAGGCATAAAAGACTCCTTCTTCCGAATCACAATCACTAAGGGTAGAAACATGAGAAACCAGTTTATTCAATTTTTTCTTTAAATTTATGGTACACTCATCTAACGTGTGACCAACACCCTCACAACAAGGACACCTTTCAGAATCGTTTTCAACAGAAGATTTAAAACAAGAGTTCGTGTGAATTTTCCAATTAACTTTTTCAAAAATTTGACATCGAAGATCATCAAAACCATCAAAAGCCATTTTTGTGCAAAAATCAGGATCAAAACACAATAACTTAGTGCAACAGGCTCTGATACCAATTTGTAGAATCGCTGCAGCGGAAATATTGCGACTTCTCAAATAAAATCCATTTTTAATTAATCCCAAATTCTAGTTAAACCCTAATGTGACACCCCGCCTAATTAAATACCGGGCGATCACTCCTTTATTAAATTAAATCAAGGTAAACAGTTGGTTCATTCTCAGCATCACTGTCGATAAAAATAAATTTTCCAATTTAACGCCCTAAATAATTAAGCTAAGTGTCAAAACCATTTTCATACATACTTTCCAAATTTTATTTAAAGAAAAACATTTATTTTATCAACAACATTCAATAAGTAAGAATCACACCATATTAAATTTTGCAACATAAACCAATTAATAATATAATACATTCGTCAATCGAATGTCAACATACGAAATCTAAAATCACACATCCAAACTGAATAAATCCCATAGTAACAATACTGGAAATAACTGAACTACAAATGTCCAATAACAACGGAATAATGGAAAGAGCTACACATGCTCAACTAGCGAAAATACTAAGAGTGGATCTGAATGAACGAAGTCGTCTAATCAAGAGACCTGCAACTCCCACCTAAGCTACAGCGCGTTCCTTCCAAGAGATCCTAAGCAAGACGCCCCTGTGGCTGGGCACCTGTAATATATACATATATATACAAGAGAGAGAGAGAGAGAGAGAGAGAGAAAAACAGGTCAGAGCCCGAAAGTGTGTTTGATTTAAAATACATTTAGCAAGTATTTAAATTGATACAGGCCAATGCAACAACATATTAGTGCGTCACTCTCTTGAGAAATTCTCACCTCTCTTCTAATGTGCACACCTATCGCACTAACCTTCCCAACAGTTTATCTTATTATTTTATCATACTAACCTTCCCAATAATTTAGCGTATCTTAACTTACTCATAAGATTTCAAAACCGAACAATATTATTGTTTAAAAAGAATACTTCCAATTAGCAGCACAACTCTCGTTTTAGCTTTTACTAATTTATAAAGTTTCCCGGTGTCATATTATACTTTTCAAACAAGTATTCCCGATTTATAGTCCAGAATTATTTCTCACTTAATATCACAGCAACAGTTTAAATTCCCCAAATTCAGATATATATATATATATATATATATATATTAAGCACTCGTATAATATATATATTTTAGCAGCACCAACATTCAAACTATGGTGCAGGCATACTCTGCTATCCAATCCCCGTATCGCTCACACTAAGGGATATACAAGTTCGGAATCACTCTCGAACTGTATCAACATATATACACAAACAAGATTTGAGGCGAAGCATAGATTCCAAGTCTCTAAGAGGTCAGTACATACCTTCACGTCTCTTAGGACCGTCTGAACTATCGGTCCGATAGCCTGTACCAAGGATATCTATCTTCTAGGGTACAAGTCAATATCCCCCATAAAGGTCCCATCGAGATAAGACTGTCCCGGCGCGGTAACCTCAGGGATAGCAAGTAGCGCGGGTACGTTTTTCACACGTATATAATATATGCACACACATCCATATAAATATACCACTTAGTATTACATCAATATAGGTTTCTCTCCTCACCAATAATTACGATATTTATCCTTGATTATCACATTAAGTATTTTTATAAGGGTTCGCCGCTAACCTTAACTCGAAGGGTTTCTCCAACTCATTTTGTGACACTCGTGAACTCTATCCTCACAAATATGAAATTCAGTAAGTGACTTTATTATGTTCCACGTAACTCTCTTACGCACCTCACCCTTTAATTCGTACATTTACCAACCCTAAAGTAAATATCCCATAAATACCATTCTCGTTGAATATTAAAGGTCCCACATTTATTCATATGCCCTACTGGTCCTCCATGTCTCCCAAAATTATTTTATTAAGAACACCCAAGGTTTATTTCACGATAAATTTAATTTAATTAATTAAACAAGGGAAATAGGAGTCTGCCAGGAGGGGTCGATCGATCGAGGTTTGGAGCTCGATCGATCGAAGATCTGGGCTCGATCGATCGATCAAGCAGGTCTGCGAAAATCTGCAGAATTGCAGTTACGGGTTTCATCACCAAATTTACACCAAATCCATATTTTTCAACTCCAAATGGCCCAAAATTTCTACTACTAACATTTTAACACTATACCAGATGTTTTCAACGTAAAGCATGTGTATTTCTAACATTAAACATGGATAATCAACCCAAAATCTTATCTAATCATCAAGAACCCTAGAGTTTTCTTAATCAATGGTTCTAATCTGTTTTTACCAGAATTTCCTTCTAATACATCATCAAAATTTCATGGGTTATTCTTCTAAGTCACAAAAGATTTCCAGAATAAGGTTTAAGTCTTTACTACATGCAAATTCCTATCAAAATTTGGGTTTTCTTCCATATATTTCATCCCTAATCATTCCTAAAATAATATGGAAATTGCACAAACGAAAATAGCAAGATAAACACTTGCCTGGGATTTTCAGAAGTCTGGATTGCGGCTGATTTTGGTGTGGTTGTGTTCCCCTTCTCGCGATCTACGCGTTGGTGGTGGCGGCGGTGCAAACCGGTGGCTTTTTGGCCTTGAATTGCCTTGAGAGCTCTCTCCTCTCTTCTCCAATGGCCGTCACTTGTGTTTAGAGTTTCTAACCCTAGGTGACCATCCAGATATCTGATATAACCCTTGGAATTTTCGTGGGTTTAATTACCCAAAAAGGTGAAATGTCCAAAACGCCCTCCCGGGGTACCAATTAGGCCTAAAAACGCCCCGAGACCCAAACTAAACCCCCGGGTACACTTTTCTGACTATCTCGACCCTTCCGGACACGTTGGAGCACTCAAAACAACCATACGAACAACTTATAAAATATTCACTTTTTATTTATCAAAATTAGTCCCGACGCGACACGAGCACGTTCCGACTTAAATTTCCGAAATTGTCATTTAATTCACTCATGACATTCAATATAACCAATATCATATATATTACTTTTCTCATTAGTAATATTCAACAAATTTCCCATAATTACTAACTCTCGTCACGTTAATAATTATAACATAATTAATTTTTGGATTTTTATTAAATAAATAACTCACATTAAATTTAAAAAATCCCCAAATTAATATAGCATAAAAATACGGGGTATTACATACTTCCCCCCTAATAACGGAATTTCGTCCCGAAATTCGGAAAATAAGGCATACCTGGTAAAAACAACTCTGGATATCTTTCGCGCATATCTGCCTCGCGCTCCCAAGTGGATTCCTCCACATTATGATGCTCCCACTGGACCCGCACAAGTGGAACTATCTTCGACCTCAATCTCCTCTCACTATAGTCTAGGATAGCCACTGGTCTCTCCTTGTAAGAGCTATCAGGCTGTAAGTCGATCTCATCTATCGCAATGTGAGTATGGGCCATATCATCCCGAAGATATCGTCTCAACGACGAGATGTGGAATACATCGTGGATGCGATGTAAATGTTCCGGCAGTCCAAACCTGTATGCAACCGGCCCAATCCTCTCGATGATGGGAAATGGTACCACATACCCTGGAGCCAACTTCCCCTTCTTCCCGAACCTCATCACTCCCTTCATAGGAGATACACGTAATAACACTTGGTCCCCCACACTAAACTCCCGGAAGAACCGTTTCGCATCGGCTTAGCTCTTCTGCCTATCCTGGGCGACCCGAATACGACTCCTGATTATCTCAATCCTCGCGGAGGTCTCCTGAATCACTTCTGGTCCTAGCAACTTGTTATCCCCCACCTCGAGCCAACAAGTTGGAGAACGACAAGGCCTGCCATACAAAGCCTCAAATGGAGCCATGCCAATCGTGAACTGATAGGAGTTATTATAAGCAAACTCTACCAGTGGAAGGTGTGGCTCCCAACCTCCTCTAAAATCTAGGACACACATGCGTAGCATATCTTCCAACATCTGATTAGTACGCTCTGTCTGTCCATCTGTTTGTGGGTGATAAGCTGAACTCAGTCTCAACTCAGTACCCATAGCCTCCTGAAAGCTTTCCCAAAAACGTGACACAAAAATCTTATCTCTATCTGACACAATATTCAGGGGCACCCCATGTAATCTGACAATCTCAGCGATGAACAATTGAGCATACTGACCCGTGGTATAATCTGTCCGCACCGACAGAAAATGAGCCACCTTGGTCAAACGGTCTATAATCACCCAGATAGAATCGTGGCCCCGCTGTGATGTAGGCAACCCTGTAATAAAATCCATGGAAATACTCTCCCACTTCCACGCGGGTACTTCCAATGGCTGAAGCAATCCTGACGGTTTCTGGTGGTTCACCTTTACCAGTTGGCAGGTAGAACACTTGGACACGAACTCGGCGATGTCCTTCTTCATCCCACTCCACCAGTATTGTCTCCTCATATCCTGGTACATCTTATCGCCTCCTGGATGTACTGCAAATCGGGACCCATAAGAATGAGTCATCACTGCATGACGTAATTCTGCTCCTTCTGGAACCACCAATCTCCCATTAAACCGCAACCCTCTATCAGAACTAACAGAATAGGACTCAGCACCCTCGACTAGAAGTCGCACAATCTGCTCTTGGCAAAACGGGTTTGTGGTCTGTGCCTGTATCACCCTCGTAACAATCTCGGGTGTGACTGATATAACGGATATGAAAGAACGGGCTACTGCGTCCTGGTGACCCAACTCCTTCCACTTTGCTTTCCAGACGCCCGCTACATCGTCTACCGGTCTACGGCTCAACGCATCAGCAACTACGTTGGCCTTCCCCGGACGATACTGTATTTCGAACTGATAGTCTTTCACAAACTCTAACCACCTGCGCTGACGCATATTCAGCTCTCGCTGAGTGAACAGGTACTGCAGTGACTTGTGGTCTGTGAACAAACGGAATTTCTCCCCCAGTAAATAGTGCCTCCATATCCTCAATGCAAAGACGACGGCTGCTAACTCCAGGTCGTGGGTGGGGTAATTCTTCTCATGTGGCTTAATCTTACGGGAAGCAAAAGCTATAGCCTTCTCCTCCTGCTGGAGTACTCCTCCAAGTCCCCATAAAGACGCATCGGTGTAAACCAGGTACTCCACACCCGGTTTCGGTAAAGCAAGGACTGGTGCCGAAGTAAGCTTGTCTTTCAGCTCGTCAAAAGCTAATTGACAAGCATCATCCCAAACATATGGTATTCCCTTGCGATTCAGATTCGTCAATGGACCCGCTATTTTGGAGAATCCCCGAATGAATCTCCTGCAGTATCCGGCTAACCCCAAGAAACTACGCACTTCCGTCGGTGTCGTGGGCTGTCCCCACTCCCTCACCGCTGACACTTTACTCGGGTCAACTGCTATCCCCTGCTCAGAAACAACATGCCCCAAGAACTGTACCTCTCGCAACCAGAATCCACACTTCTCGTACTTAGCATACAGCTGATGCTCTCGTAGGGTCTGAAGAACCTGCCTCAAGTGTTCGGCATGCTCCTCTTCGGAGTGTGAATATATTAAGATGTCATCTATGAAGACGATGAAAAACTGATCCAAGAACTCTATGAATACTCGATTCATCAAGTCCATGAAAATGGCTGGAGCATTTGTGAGTCCGAACGGCATCACCCTAAACTCATAGGACCCATATATCGTCAAAAAAGCAGTCTTCGAAACATCCTACTCCCTAATACGTAGCTGATGGTCCCCCGACCTCAGATCTACTTCGAAAAGAAAGTTTCTCCCCTCAGCTGGTCGAATAGATCATCGATTCGAGACAACGGATAGTTATTTCGTATCGTGACCTTGTTCAACTCCCGGTAGTACACACACAATCTCAGTGAACCATCTCTCTTCTTCACAAACAAGACTGGAGTGCCCCAAGGTGAGGTACTCCTATGAATGAAGCCCTGACCTAACAGCTGCTCTATCTGATCTCGTAGCTCTCGCATCTCTGCCGGAGCCATACGGTACGGTGCGCTTGCTATAGGTCTCGTATCTGGCAATAAATCTATGACAAAGTCTATCTCACGACTGGGGGGTAGGCCTGGTATCTCCTGAAACACATCGGAATACTCCCTAACAACTGGGATCGAATCCAAGGGAATCACAACCTCCTTAGAGGTATCCTCCTCTATGTAATACAAATGAGCGGTCGAACCTGCCTCTGGGCGAGGCATCGCCACTACAAACATCTCTTGCCCCGGAATGGAAAAAACAATGCTCCCACCGAAGCAATGAATCATGGCTCTATAAGCTGCGAGCCAATTCATACCAATAATCACATCATGCTCGTGCATGTCTAAGGCTAACATGTCTGCAGGTAATACCAAGCTACCAATCTCTACCCCCACTCCCCGGCATATAAAGAAAATAAGTGACCCACTCCCCAGTGGTGAGTCCATACACGTCACTGTGCTCTCTGCTGTGGCTAACAACCCTAAGGCCTTCGCAAAATACGTAGCTATAAAATAATGTGTTGCCCCCGTATCAAACAAAACCCGACCCATAGTACCATGGATAGGAAAAATACCCTCAATCGTGGGTGGTGCCTGTGGAGCTGCTGCTTGGTGGATGTTATAGACACGTCCATACTGTAATTGCCCCTGCTGCACTGGAGCTGCTGGAACGGCTGATAGGGCTGGCACCTGGGCTGGAGCTGGGAGGGCAGGTAGAAAAAGTGGCCTCTGTGGCTCATTACGGGCTCCCTGCTGCTGTGGGGCCCTATCACCCTCCGGACAATCCTGACATCTGTGGCCATATTTGTCGCACCCAAAACATCGGCCTATGAAGTTTCCTCTCCTCTGTCCCTGCTGACCACAGCCCTGCTGGTCGTTACCTCCTCGCCACTGGCCCTGTTGGCCCTAATTAGCACGCTGCTGGCCCTGTTGCTGACCCTGTTGTCAGTGTTGGCCCTGCTGGCCCTGCCTATAGCCCCCATATCCCTGCCTAGAATCACCTGAATGGAATCGCTTAGCAGGGTCCCCCTGATGGGAACTCTGCTCGTGCTGACGAGTCTGTCCATGAGATGGTGCCCCACCGGCACTATTACCCCCGATCCTGCCCTGCTGGCTGGACTCTCCTGCTCTCTTGCTTCCCTAAAGATGGAAGCGGTGATCCTGGCAATGTAGTAACGCGGCATTGAGTACATCAGTGAAAGTACTCAGGGATAAATTCCCAATAAGGTGCTGACGGATCCTCCAAGCTAACCCGTCGACAAACATCATAACCTTCTTGCTCTCAGTAGGTGCCTCATCTGGCACAATGGTGAGAAGTCTCGTGAAATCCTCCTCATACTCCTCTACGGTCAGACTCTCCTGCTTCAGATTCAGTAATTTTCGCCTCATCTCAGTCTGCACGGCGGGAGGAAAATACTTGCTGTCAAACCGCTCCCAAAATGACTGAATAGGGATCGTGTCCCTCTCTTCCAATGTGGTAGTGGACTCCCACCACTGTAAAGTGTCTCCCACCAGCTTAAAGGAAGCCAATAACTTCTTTTGCACGTCAGTGCATTCATACATACGGAGATGCCGCTGGATGTCTTTCTTCCATTGGCTAACTATGACAATATCGGAGCTACTAGATAACTCAGGGGGATGCGCTTTCTGAAAAGCATCCCGAACCCTCTCCCATGCAGATGGAAGCTGTGCTGGTACTGGCGCCACTGCCTGAACCTGGGGTGGAGCCTGCTGAATCACCGCTATCGCGGCATTCACCGCCTGAGCAACAATGGCGGCTACTTCATTTGCATTCATTGTGCCTTGTGCCGGAACTGGTGGCTGCTCGGCCTGGGCACGCCTATCTTTCGGAGCACGTCTCGGAGGCATCTGAAACGTGAAGAAGTTTATTAGTCTACAGTTATTATCAAATCTCAAATAGCTGAAGACTTTAAACGTAAAAGAAAGAATACAACAATCCTAAGAATAGGGCTCTATAGCAACAACGTTAAGCTGAAAGCGAAATAAGCCGTACAGATCCTATGGACACTAGAACCTGATGCTCTGATACCACCTGTGACACCCCGCCTAATTAAATACCGGGCGATCACTCCTTTATTAAATTAAATCAAGGTAAACAGTTGGTTCATTCTCAGCATCACTGTCGATAAAATAAATTTTCCAATTTAACACCCTAAATAATTAAGCTAAATGTCAAAACCATTTTCATACATACTTTCCAAATTTTATTTAAAGAAAAACATTTATTTTATTAACAACATTCAATAAGTAAAAATCACACCATATTAAATTTTGCACCATAAACCAATTAATAATATAATACATTCGTCAATCGAATGTCAACATACGAAATCTAAAATCACACATCCAAACTGAATAAATCCCATAGTAACAATACTGGAAATAACTGAACTACAAATGTCCAATAACAATGGAATAATGGAAAGAGCTACACATGCTCAACTAGCGAAAGTACTAAGAGTGGATCTGAATGAACGAAGTCGTTTAATCAAGAGACCTGCAACTCCCACCTAAGCTGCACCACGTTCCTTCCAAGAGATCCTAAGAAAGACGCCCCTGTGGCTGGGCACCTGTAATATATACATATACAAGCGAAATGCCCGTGCCTGAAGGCACGACGAAAATTTTCAAAGTACGTAATCGCAAAACGATAAAAAAAATTTAAAGTTCGTAAATGCAAAGCGACAAAAATTTCGTTACCCAACAAAACAAAGTGTAATTTTTTAAAAATTGACCATAATCTTTATTGTTTATGGGACTATCCATTATGCGAAAGCCTGAAAGTACGGCAAAAATTTCGAAAGCACGTAATTACAAAACGGTTAAAATTTTTGAAGTACATAATTACAAAACGGCAAAAAAAGAGTAATTTATAACAATTGACCATAATCTCCTTTGTTTATAAACTATTCACACTGCTTAACAAACAACAAATAGTACAACAACATTCAAATAATCTAAAATTAAACAAATTCACATATAATATATAATATAAAATATTCATCAAATGAATTCTCATTGTCTCTCAAAAAAAAACAAGTGTCAAAGTTTTAAAAAAATTGGGCAAAATCTCCTTTATTTATTGGACTATCCACCCTTCTCAAGGGATAACAACAAATCCAATAATATTTAAAAAAAAAACAAATTCACCTGACAAAAGCTTCATTGAAACAAACATCTTAAAAAAATAAATATATATCAATGGAAGCCCCATAGCAGCTCCGTGGCAGCCCCATAGCATCCCTGTAGTAGATATTCATAGCAGCCCTGTAGTAGCCCCGTAGAAGCTCCGTAACAGCCCCATATAAGTCCAGTAGCAGACCAATAAAAGTCTCGTAGCAAGCCAATAAAAGCCCCGAAGCAGCCCAATAAAGTCCCGTAGCATAAAAATTAAATCCGTGTTTGATTGGTCTTGGATTAAAACCTGGAATGAGAAAAAAAATAGTTTGTTCCCAAAAACATTGTACGTTAGCTATATAGGATGTGGGGTGGGTGGGGTGGGGGTGGGGGTGGGTGGGGGTGGAAGATACACATCAATCCGAATTACTAAGAAAATTTTAAATAAGCACCCAACTTAAAAACCTAATTCAAAAAACACATTTGTGTGTGAGTGTGATCTCTGTGTGTGTCATCTTGAAACTCATGTATGTTTAATTAAACATACTTTAGTCACTGAATTTCAATGTTCCCAAGAAACCCCTAAATCATCATGAAACCTTAAATATAGATAGTGTGAAATGGATCAAAAACAATTTGATAACATCATATCACGAATACGAAATGTAAAAATGAAAAATAAATGAAAACCAATTCAAGTAGGCAATATGTAAACCTCGATCCACTTGCTTTCAATTCGTAAACCTCACCCGCTCTTCTCATCTTCCTCGTCTCCCTCGAACCATGCTTTTCAAGGCTGCAACATGATCAACTTCTATCCATTAAATGTAAGTTACAATTAATGCGGGAGAATATAACGATAAAATATTTTCTCAAAAGATAGTAATTAACAAAACTTACAAAATAAACTTTATCAACTTCTATGTTAAACTGAGGCACCATACGTATCAGGTTTATGACATCCAGATGAGAGTAGTGTAATTACAACACCTGAAAAACTAAGAGTGAAAATAAGAACTAAAGTGCCAAAAGTAATTTGAATGAATCTGAATACAAATTAAAAGCAGAAAATAATAATTAAATCAGATTCGAATTTGTGGTAGCGTTGTGAGAAGATGTACAATTGTCCCGATAGATCTGTCCTGATAGATCTGTGAGAACATCTATAGTTGTCTCGAGTTCATGGTAGAGTTGTGAGAACATGTATATTTGTCCCGATACTTGGTACATCTTGTATAACAATGAGTGAATCAGCAATATGAAACACATTATACATAAATGAGTGAGTCATAAAACACCCTGACACAAAACACCCTGCATAAAAAAGATAAAAAAAATCACGTAAGAGAAAAATAGATGTAAAAGAAACTGTTAGAGGGGAAATTATGAGCAAATAAGTATGGGATCATTATGGGTTAACATTTTTTGCAATATACATTTCCAAATAGTTTCTTTATGAGCATAATTAACTTTTTATAACAAATTTCTGGACTATTTTTACGTAATGCCATGTCTACTTTGGTAACCGTTAGAACTTTAGGCCTCAACTACCTATTTTCTTAACTTTAGGCCCCAACTTTATATATCCTTATTATTTTTTATACTGAGTTAACAATCTTAGGGAAATAAGACTTGATCTCTATCAAAAAAAATATGAAAAAATGAAAAGAAAAGTAAACAAATACTATTTAGCGAGAACATTTCTTTGTTTTAAAAAAATAAAGTGTCAAAATTTTAAAAAAATTGGGCAGAGTCTCCTTTGTTTATTGGACTATCCACCCTTCTCCAAGGGATAAGGGCAAATCCAACAATAAAAAAAAAAAATACACCATGCCCAAAGAAAACCCCATCGTGCCAAAAAAAAAATACACCATGCCAAAAGAAAACCCCAAATTTTTTCTTTCACCCTCGTCCTCGGAAGTCCTACTATTTCTTTCCAATCAAATACACCATGCCAAAAGCTTTTATGAAACATCTCCATAAGCATACACTTCTTTATCTACAAAACAAAGCACGACCAAATGAGATAAAGTCTACAAAACAAATTTTTTATATGAAAAGTAAAAAGAAAACCCCACCTTAATATTAATTCTAAAAAAGGGAAGAGTCGGTATATGCATATATGTAACTATGCATACAGTATGCATATATGTATAATCTGCATGTATGCATATATGCAGTGCATATATACAGATGCATATATGCATACTGTATGCATATATGTATGGATATATGTATATGCATATATACATATGCATAATAGGTGAGGCAAATAAGTAATATTCTGCATATGCATATATAATGTATATTTTCCACTGCCAAATAGAAAATCAAGTACCAAAGTATAACAAACTAACTAATTTGTTATACCAAAGTCATCTATTAAAAAAATATTTTTGCAGACATTTATTCAAACATATGATGTGCTGAGTAAACAGACATATAACATTACCTCATATGATGTGCAAAGGGAAGAGATATGGTGGTCGCTGATGAGGATCAGACGTGCCTTGCACTGAAACATAATCATATATCCCTGACACAAAAGAAAAAAACAAACAATGGAAGTTCAGAATGAAAAATAAGAAATCCAAAACAAATCCTATGTTGAAATGAAAAGAATGGGAAAAATACATAGATATTATGTAATGAACTGAGTAATTTAATTAAAGAAATCTAAAACAAAGGGACATACCAAGAATTCAATAACCTTCTGCTTAAAACCCACTTTATGTTCCTTTACCGTGCAAGAATTCATCATCGCAATATCTCGATACCAAAACCCAACAAAAACATTAATTATAAGCAAACACATCAGATGTTTCTTAGTAAACACCATCCTGAATTTCTGGAGAAGATTGGTGCTCTATATTCCTTAGGTTTCTTTTCTTCCGCCTTCTTAGTTGATCTTCTTGAATAGTTTGTTCTTCTCGAGTCTTTTGATTTTCTTTGCGTCATGCCCTTCCAGATTCTCTTTTGGAGTAGTTAAGGTTCCTCAATTTGCTTTTCCTCTATCCATTTTGATCGTTCTGATTTGCCTCCATATAATATAGTTGTCTGTTAAGACGGAATAATAAAAGATAGAAATTTTAAATCTAAATAAAAAAATACAGTACTTTAAAGTAGAAACACCTTAACAGTTAAACAAACGCTACGTTTACCTCGATGATAGATCTCCATGGAATCCATAGAAAGAAAATGCAATTCTCTCAACACTCGTAATCATATCCAACGCCATGGCATGTGGACACTTAACGCTATATGACAGTCAATCAGAAGATAAGGGGCACTGCTGGCAGGGTGGAAGAGGAAGGGCACTGGCAGTGGTGCTGGTTTGTGGCGAGAAGCATTATTGTGATTGCGCTGGCGCGCTTAATTGCTGCTCAACTGCACCATAGATTGACCATTAACATAATTTGGCCATTGTAATAACTTACTAATCTTTTACATGTAACCCTCCTTCAATTGGATCCAATGGATAAGGACGTAATCGAAGACATAGTGAAGGTTAATTCTTCAAATTAAAATTGTAAGTAGCATAGTTAATGAATACGACCATCTAATATGAATGGTGCCGCTTATTAAGTATACAGTCTGTCGCAGTTGACACAGAAGAGGGTAATACATTCTGAATATAACTATTTAAAATAAATGGATCTTCAAAGTTTAACCAAATACAAAATGCTACTGGAAAAAGGAAACATTAAGAGAAAAAATGGTTTGAAAAATTCATTTTTCTCATTTGTTTAGATCTAATGGTTTGACTCGGTGCATAGAATGAACGTGATTTAGTTCTAGCTAAATAAATGGAACACAGTTATGGAAATGGAACACAATTAAATCAATGGAACACAATTACCACAAATGTAGTTAAATCAATAAAAAAATTGCATTGTCATTGTCATATTTAGGGACGACATTGAACCAATTTAATTGGTATCTTAAGTGCACTGGGACAATACTTGTTTTCATGCCAAACAGTTGGCTGACAACCTTGCTGCTTCTGGACACACCATTAATTGGTATCTTAAGTGCACTAAATTCTAAATGATATATGTATAAGGGGTCCTACAAATTACAGATGTGTCATGATGGAAGATAAAGTGCACTGAATGGATGCTGAATCTAAACAGAAATATTGTCATACACGGAGTCACTACTATAGGCATATATTACCATACATGAACCATTGTCCTCAAACTCCTTACCTTGTAAACAACATAATCATCAAAAGATGTTCCGGGGGTAGAATAAAAGTACTCCTGCAACACAGTTATGAGATATAAAATCATATTAAATTAAACATCAGATGTAGTCACATATGAATAGTTTAAAGTGCATACTGAAGTGGTGATAAATTGGATTTCTAGTGTAACCCGGTTGCTAGTTTAAAAATGCTAATACATGAAAAGATAAGAATAAAACTATGCTATGAATCATTGTACACAAAAATAAATCTTGTAAATCAAATATGTATGCGAAGTTTCCATAAGATGAACAAAACAGGAAATAATATGATCAATAATAAAAACATATTACATGAATCTCTGCTCAATACATCAATTGATTAAAAAAATAACATACTTGTCACCATTTATTCGTACCAACTTTTTTTCAAGACTAAGAATGGGTCTTCAACCAAATATGCATAATGGAACTTAGGCATCATTAGCTAATGTATTCAAGACATGCATATGTGGAAATTAATCATAATTCTTAGAATCCTAAAACCTAATATTCAAATCAAACAAAGAGAGAAATGGATGGTAACCGTCTACTATGATTTATCGTTGATAGAGAATGGACCTTTTTCCGGTTCTGAAATTGTTTGGACCTGTATGTACTACTGTCAATAAAAAATAAACAAAAATCAAAGTAATGCTTAGAATACAAAAGGCCAAATCTCAAATCAAAATCTGAGATTTGTAGTGCAAATCGAAATCCAAATCTGAGGTTGATAGAGAATGGATCTTTATGTATTACTGTCAACAAACAAAAATAGAAAACGTTGTCAGTAAAAAATGAACAAAACCCCACAAAAATCGTACCTTAGCTAGTTGTTAGGGCTTCATAATTGCTTAAGGCTTCATGAAACGAACAAAAATCACACCTAAAGTATAAAATAGTGTGAAATTAAAACCCCAAATGTAAAATCGTGTGAAGTATAAAATCGTGCCTTAACTGTTGAGGCTGATGTATGAAGCGGCGCCTGATGTATGAAGTGGTGCTGACTGATTTATGAAGCGGCGCAGAGGATTTTAGGTTGAAGCGGTGTAGAGGGAAGAAGCGGAAGTGGGTGGGAGGGAGGCATCGTATGTGGTAGGGTTTGAAAGGGAGGCAGCGGATGGGGGTGGGAGGGAGACAGCGGATGAGGGTGGGAGGGAGGCGGCAGCAAAGGGGTTGAGGGGGTTTGAGTTTTGGGAGAGAATGAGGGGAAATCGTGATGAACGGGATTGAAAATGAAATTTGAGTAGGGTTTGGTTTGGCTTGTTCCACTTTGCCACCTCATAATTTGTATAATCCTACATGGCACAATCCCACACCATTAGATCGCCCAAAAAAATGCGATCTCAACCGTTAATTTTTTGGAACAGTAAAACACCCCCCTCTCATATAATATAGATATACAAGAGAGAGAGAGAGAGAGAGAGAGAGAAAAACGGGTCAGATCCCGAAAGTGTGTTGGATTTAATATACGTTTAGCAAGTATTTAAATTGATACAGGCCAATGCAACAACATATTAGTGCGTCACTCTCTTGAGAAATGCTCACCTCTCTTCTAATGTGCACACCTATCGCACTAACCTTCCCAACGGTTTATCTTATCATTTTATCATACTAACCTTCCCAATAATTTAGCGTATCTTAACTTACTCATAAGATTTCAAAACCGAACAATATAATTGTTTAAAAAGAATACTTCCAATTAGCAGCACAACTCTCGTTTTAGCTTTTATTAATTTATAAAGTTTCCCAGTGTCATATTATACTTTTCAAACAAGTATTCCCGATTTATAGTCCATAATTATTTCTCACTTAATATCACAGCAACAGTTTAAATTCCCCAAATTTAGATATATATATTAAGCACTCGTATAATATATATATTTTAGCAGCACCAACATTCAAACTATGGTGCAGGCATACTCTGCTATCCAATCCCCGTATCGCTCACACTAAGGGATATACAAGTTCGGAATCACTCTCGAACTGTATCAACATATATACACAAACAAGATTTGAGGCGAAGCATAGATTCCAAGTCTTTAAGAGGTCAGTACATACCCTCACGTCTCTTAGGACCGTCTGAACTATCGGTCTGATAGCCTGTACCAAGGATATCTATCTTCTAGGGTACAAGTCAATATTCCCCATAAAGGTCCCATCGAGATAAGACTGTCCCAGCGCGGTAACCTCAGGGATAGCAAGTAGCGCGGGTACGTTTTTCACACGTATATAATATATGCACACACATCCATATAAATATACCACTTAGTATTACATCAATATAGGTTTCTCTCCTCACCCATAATTACGATATTTATCCTTGATTATCACATTAAGTATTTTTATAAGGGTTCGCCGCTAACCTTAACTCGAAGGGTTTCTCCAACTCATTTTGTGACACTCGTGAACTCTATCCTCACAAATATGAAATTCAGTAAGTGACTTTATTATGTTCCACGTAACTCTCTTACGCACCTCACCCTTTAATTCGTACATTTACCAACCCTAAAGTAAATATCCCATAAATACCATTCTCGTTGAATATTAAAGGTCCCACATTTATTCATATGCCCTACTGGTCCTCCATGTCTCCCAAAATTATTTTATTAAGAACACCCAAGGTTTATTTCACGATAAATTTAATTTAATTAATTAAACAAGGGAAATAGGAGTCTGCCAGGAGGGGTCGATCGATCGAGGTTTGGAGCTCGATCGATCGAAGATCTGGGCTCGATCGATCGATCAAGCAGGTCTGCGAAAATCTGCAGAATTGCAGTTACGGGTTTCATCACCAAATTTACACCAAATCCATATTTTTCAACTCCAAATGGCCCAAAATTTCTACTACTAACATTATAACACTATACCAGATGTTTTCAACGTAAAGCATGTGTATTTCTAACATTAAACATGGAAAATCAACCCAAAATCTTATCTAATCATCCAGAACCCTAGAGTTTTCTTAATCAATGGTTCTAATCTGTTTTTACCTGAATTTCCTTCTAATACATCATCAAAATTTCGTGGGTTATTCTTCTAAATCACAAAAGATTTCCAGAATAAGGTTTAAGTCTTTACTACATGCAAATTCCTATCAAAATTTGAGTTTTCTTCCATATATTTCATCCCTAATCATTCCTAAACTAATATGGAAATTGCACAAACGAAAATAACAAGATAAGCACTTGCTTGGGATTTTCAGAAGTCTGGATTGCGGCTGATTTTGGTGTGGTTGCGTTCCCCTTCTCGCGATCTACGCGTTGGTGGTGGCGGCGGTGGTGCAAACCGGTGGCTTTTTGGACTTGAATTGACTTGAGAGCTCTCTCCTCTCTTCTCCAATGGCCGTCACTTGTGTTTAGAGTTTCTAACCCTAGGTGGCCATCCAGATATCTGATATAACCCTTGGAATTTTCGTGGGTTTAATTACCCAAAAAGGTGAAATGTCCAAAACGCCCTCCCGGGGTACCAATTAGGCCTAAAAACGCCCCGAGACCCAAACTAAACCCGCAGGAACACTTTTCTGACTATCTCGACCCTTCCGGACGCGTTGGCGCACTCAAAACGACCATACAAACAACTTATAAAATATTCATTTTTTATTTTATCAAAATTAGTCCCGACGCGACACGAGCACGTTCCGACTTAAATTTCCGAAATTATCATTTAATTCACTCATGACATTCAATATAACCAATATCATATATATTACTTTGCTCATTAGTAATATTCAACGAATTTCCCATAATTACTAACTCTCGTCACGTTAATAATTATAACATAATTAATTTCCGGATTTTTATTAAATAAATAACTCACATTAAATTTAATAAATCCCCAAATTAATATAGCATAAAAATACGGGGAATTACACCTAAAACATGCATCTAGATGATTTATCCAATAAAATAAAGCATGCAGGATAAAACAAATAATTTCAGAAAAAATCCCCCAAAGGTGCAAAACCTTTTATTTCACTATAATTTGTAAGAAAACGGCTTACACGAATTACAATGAAATAAGTGTGACATACGAAATACCCACATGTGTCGGTTTCGATGTCTCGGCTGGAACTTTCCCTTTCCAGGAGGGCAGCAGTGAAGAAGAAGACGGCTCCTCCACAAGTTACGGCTGGAATTTTCCCTTTTCGGGAGGGCAGCAATGAAGAAGAAAAACGTCTTCTCCACAAGAGTTAACTTTATAAGGACTTCCTCCACAATAGTATGCAACTGTCGGTTGTAGAGATCTCCCCACAAATTATAAACAATAGCAAAGTATGTTCTTGAAAACCAAAACAATTCAGTAAACCATATGGGAGTTTTGTGAATTGAAAACAAAGAGGGATTAAACCCTATAAGAAGAAGCCAAAACGATTCTGCAGTTTCACAGTTTTCTGTCTGTCAAAAACTGTGGACTTCTTAATAAAAATGGACTCATTTAATGAGTATTTATATAAAAATGCACCGCCTCAAAATTCGAGCTCGTTCGAACGATATCTAACGACATGCTATGTCGTTTGAATGATAATTGCAGGTTGTTCGAACGACCTATCAACCGAGATTCCATGCAAGCCTATAGAAAATTTCGATACGAACGCGTGGCCACCAGTTTCGTATCATTCTAATTTTTTATGAATTAGTTATGATTTTTCTACGGAAAGGAGTCCGAAAACAAAATCTTTAGAAAAATATTTTGTAAAAAATATCCCAAAAGCTCTAAGGGAAAAGTTAAGGTATTGAAAAAATAACCTTACCAAAGTAAACTTCGCGGAGTCTTGAGTGATGAAGAACTTGAGTAATTCGGATCCGTCTTTGATGTAGATGTCTCTTGAATGATCTTCGACGGTGTAGCGGTATATGGCATAATAAATTGATAACGGACCCATGAAAAATGTCCTTACAGCATCCAATAATAAATCATAGTACGAGGCCCTTCTTGTTGGTCTCTCCCTCACCAAAGCACTGAATGTAAGTCAGTTATTAGTTCATAGTGATTCTAGATTGGTAATAAACGAAATCCTAGGAGTGTACGAGGTTAAGGATGAAAGAATGGACAAGTTTCTATCCAGTGTAATAGAAATGTTGAAGCACTTCAATGAGATAAAGTTCAAAAGTATTCATCGACTAGACAATGGACAAGATGATGCCTTGGCGATATTAGCGTTAGGAACCAAAATCAAAATTAGAAGGTCGATGCCAGTCAAGATTATACATCGGCCAACCATCAAAGAAAAAGAGAACGCGATTGAGTTTTTCTTGAGCCTTAAGATAAGGGAATCTTGGATGGATCCTCTCATCCGATATATAAAAGACGGTGATCTACCAGACTCAAAATTAGAAAGAAATAAGCTCAGGTACAAGCAGCTAAATTCTCAATTATTGTGAATATTTTATACAAGAAAGGATTTCTCCTCCCTCTACTTCGATGTGTCCATCCGACAGAGGTGGAATACATTTTGAAAGATATACATGAAGGTTCCTACTCCAGTCATATAGGAGGGATATCCTTAGCGAAAAGGGTGGTCACGCAGGGATATTAGTGGCCGACCTTGGCTAGGGATGTGACCAATTATTTTAAGAGATGTGACAAGTGACATAGGTTTTCCAGCATCCCTCACCAGCCTCATCAGTCTCTATCGTCTATTACCTCTCCCTGGTCATTTACTATTTGGGGAATTGATTTGGTAGGACCCTTTCGAAGGGCAACTGGTAACTACAGGTACCTCATAGTGGCAATTGACTATTTCTCGAAATGGGTTAAGGCAGAGGCCATAATAACCGTAATCGATATGAAGATCTTTACGTTTATTTGGAGAAACATTATTTATGAATATGGTCTACCTCATACCCTGATCTTTGACAACGAAAAGCGGATTAAAAATGAATCTTTGGAGGCCTATTATAAGAGGCTCGACATCAAGCATCTTTATTCGGCTCCAGGATGACCCCAAGCAAATGACCAAACGGAGGTGACTAACAGAACTATAATGGATGAGATCAAGAAGGAATTAGAAGATGCCAAGAGTATATGGTCTAAAAAAGTACATGCTATCTTGTGGTCCTACAGGACAATAAAAAGAATTCCGACAGGAGAGACCCCTTTTATGCTTGCCTACATCTCATAGGTAGTAATCCCTACAGAAATTGGTCTACTAAACCATAAGATTCAGACCTATGACCCAAAGAAAATTCTGAATAAAGGAGGTTGGATCTGG